>CM076584.1:1456931394-1457591801 GCA_034641835.2 Pinus albicaulis
CATATCTTCTTATAGTTTCAATACAAAAAGGAAATGAGACACATGTCCTCATGATCCCATGATATTCTCCACTCAAATTCGAATTTGGTTTTGGGAGGCCACATAAAGGTCTTTTAGAAGCTTCCTTTTGACCTACACATGTCACAAAACTCATAACACATATATAGATATATGAAACTATGTTAATTTTCTAGTTTCTAATCATAAATTCACTTTAAATATATAAAATAAATAACTTTGGAAGACAAGGCTCCTAACCCATATATTTATGAAAATGGTTACTTGATGTAGGGTTTTAGGTCAGATGGCTATGAAATAAGAGCTGAATGGTTATGACATAATGGAAATATGTTTGAATATGGAAAACACTTTTGAGACTCAACATCCCCCTCAAACATCATCCTATATAGTGGTATGAGAAAGTGATCATTCATCTTCTCCATGAATCCTCTGTATCTTTCTCTCCTTATTAAACTTGTAGTGAATATTTAAAATAGGATCCTTTGGTGCCCAAGTGATCTGAAAATGGGATGGATAGCTTGTTATTCTTTTCAAGGACCTCCCACTGAGTTAAACAAATAAAAGATCTAGCTTGTACTTGACAATTTGTGGAATTTATGCTTGAAAGAGTTGTATAATTTTTAATTATTTAAGTGTCTTATGTCAATTTTTTTATTCTGACATTATACATGTGTAACAAAAATATAATGCAGATAAAAAATCCACACATAATAGCAAAACTAATCTAGGATTTCACCCAAATATCGTGGGCTACGTCTCCTTGAGCTTTTGTCATCTTGACTAAGCTCTTTGGGATTATGGAAAAGTTTCTTTTAAAATTTCCACACTTAACTCCAATGGTTATTAAGCTAAACCAAAAGGCTTATAATACCATCTATATCCCTATCATGGCTTTCATCACTCTACAAACAGATCTAGGTTCCCTTTAGACTCAATTCCTTTTCTTGGTGATCTGAGCTACACTAAGATTCTCTATGGCACTAACTCCTTCAGAATTATTATTATATCCCTGAAACCACACCTAATTTCTCAAGCACACATCAGACACCAAATATCGACTGATCATTTGCTCAAAAAAAGCACTGCATCACCAAACTAGGCCTTCCTCCACGGTTTGGCCTAGTCTGCCCAAAACTTCCCTTCAACTTCTAGAGCTCTAGAAGTCTTCAAATGGCTCGAAAAGTCTGTTAATTGGATTCATAATGCAAAAAATAGTTATGATAGACTATTGGTCCACTAAAAATGGCCTCTGGCTGCTCCATTTTTACCTCCAATACCTCTCAACACCCCTTGGCACCAAGGTCACTGAAAACATATTTGATGGGTTCTCAATGTCTAGAAGTCCTCAAAAGATTCTACAACCTCCATGAATGGATTCATAATGCTGATTAAAGTCATAAATGACTATTTTTTTGTTGCATAAGGCCTCTACCTAGCTTGGCTAGGCCCTAAACTATTACTGGCAAAAGCTGGCACTCATGGCCCCTCGAACTTAACTGTAGAATCTCAGCCTTCAAAATTACACTACAGGATCTAAAAACCACACCATTATTTCCATAACATCTGAAACATCCAAAATTTACTATTGGATTTCTAAATAAGGCCTCTAGCTCCCCTAGCTAGGCCTCAAACTGTTATTGCCCCCTGGTGGCCCTCATGGCCCTTTGAGCTTGACTGAAGAAAAAACCTACTCAAAAGTTCTTTGATGGATCTGCAACCCACTCCATTGAGTATAGAATGTTGGATATAGTCTAAATTGACTATTGGCACTCTTAAATTTGGCAAATCTAGCTCAAGATAGAGCCTGAACTCATTTTTGCCTAGTGTCCCTTAAAAAACTCCACTAATTGTGGAGAAATTGCACTTAGCTACAGTTAAAGTTGGCATAACTGTAAAAAATGGTGGGTGCACCAAATAAATTGGCAGGATAACCGATAGCATTAAACGGTTTGTTTTAACATGGGCACATGGTTCATAAAGTTTGCGGTCGCATTAAACTGGAGTGGAACTGTCGACTTAACTTACACCTGAAACACACCATGTAAATGGTTCAAACCATAGGCCATTGCGGAATCACTGTCGGGGTTAATGGTTAAGGTTAACCTTTTATGTTGTGGTGGAATATGTGACCACAAACTCCGCTGATGGTAACGCTTATTCGGGTGTGGTGATTGGCCCTAGGTTCCAAGTGATAGGTGACATGGGGAGGACTCGCCCCTCGGGCTGGCCCTCCAGACCCCCAACACATTAAACATCAAACTTCAAATATAACCGTTGTGCATATTTTGTTAATAAATATCATATGGTGCGTTGGCGTAAGGGTGGACTAGCTGGTAGAAGGTCCATGGTTCGATCCTTTGGAGCTCCACAAATTTTGTTACACGGTCCTACGGACACGTGGCAGCCTCAAGGCTGGCCACAAGTAGCCCAGTGATTGGCCCATAAATAAACACGTGCTCCCAACGTTGAACCAAATTGAGCCACTTTTCCAATGTTGATTGGACCATACAAAATATTCTGGAGAATATTCCAAGGAATGTTCCCTGGAATATTCTCTTTTAAAATTTTCCCAATTCCAATTCAAACTTGGTCCAAGTCTACTTTTTGCAGTTTACTGGACTTTTCAAACTGCAATAACTTCTTCATACGATTTCAGTTTTTCAAACCGTTCACAGCACTAGAATTAGGAGGAAAAGATCTATCTAGTCGCTTAGGTTCGACACACTTCTAAACACTTTGAATTTTTATCTATCAATTTGGTCCATGATCCAGTTCTAATCACACCTCCCTATTAGGAATCTGTTGGATCCCAAAAGACTGAAATATTGATATGTACAGTAGATGAGAGTACAACATCCTCTTCCATTCAGCCTCCAAACACTTTCCTTTCATGGACAGTGCCTTTAAAGCACAACTCGAAGGTAGTCGACACTTCCCTTCCTGGATGCGCTTGTCCTCCTGTCAAGAATTGTCTTCCTTGCACTCACTCAAAAATTTCTGGCGAAAAATTTACAGAAGGTAGCTGAACATCGTTGCCTTGATCATTTGATCCAAGGTGGCTCAAAAAAACATGATATTACAACATATATACATGCATACATAACTGAAATTTTCATATGTACAAATGAAAGTATGTCCTACTGTGTCAAGAAGTCAAACCACTTCTTACCAAGCCACTTCCACGACGAATGTTGCTTCTAAAAATATTATTCATGTGAAACATCCGCTCTCACGTCAATGATGGAATCCTTGGTTCCAATTTTTCCAGTATTTCTTTCCTCTTGCATCATGTGGTTTAGACGATTAGTTGGATGCAATCTCCACCATTGGGAAACAACATGTCCCCTCTTCTGGCAATGTGTGCAAGTCTTATGCACCTTCTTTGCAAGTTTCCTATGCTTCTTTTGCTTCATGTATGCCTTATTCCTCATCGAGCATCTCGAAACATCATGGTTAAACTAACCACAATATGCACAACAACTATTTCTTCCATTTAAGCATGCATAATTTTCATGCCTTGTAGAAACATAATCAACTTGACTACGGGAAGAATTATACCTCATGTGTTGCCTTGCATGTCCATCCTTTTTTCCTTCTTGAGGAGATGAACTAGTAGAGGTTCCAGCTTTCTCTTGAAGACTAACATCATCGTTGTTGTCTTGAAAATTGTCAAAACTCACATGCTCACCATAAGCTACATGTGTACACACTTCTTGCTGCAACATAGGATTCAAACTATGCAATCAACTTGAAAAAAAAATTGACATGTTTGTAATTTAGAACTTCGAACAAAAGTTCTTTTTGAAGTTGCCTCACATGCCTTCATGGCTTTGGATTTTTCACCATTAGATTGAGCATAACCAAGACCAAATTTCTTAGGTCTCTCCTCAACCAAAATAGGATCAACCATGCCTTATGCATGTTTTCCTAAACCCTTGCCTTCATAACCTATTTTAAAAATTAACTTGGACCCTATACCTCTAGTATGCTTTTCAAATGAACCAATACATGTTTCTGAAGAGGAAAATGAAGACAAATTAGAGTCAAATACCTTTGCTTCATGCATATTCTTGGTTAAAGGCTCTTGGGCTTGATGGAGCTGCATCTCCATATCATGCAATATTTGAAGAATGCATTCCTTCTCTTGCTTCATAGCAAACAATTGCTCACAAATTCCAATTCTTTCTCTTCTATCTTCAAACAGAATCTGCATAATGTCCTTCAATATGTATAAGTCAGGCTTCATGTCTTCATTGAAGAATCTTGTGAAGGAGGAGGATTTTGAAACCTCACTTGAATAAATTTTCATCATGAAAATGAAATAAATAAATTCAAAAAATATTCACAAAGCTTTCAAAACAATTGACAATATTTTGAATAAAATGGTTGTAGAGTCATGCTCTCCTTCAAGAAGCCTTTTGCAAAACAAACAATCATCAAAAGTGTTTGTTCTTCAAGGTTTTCCTTGAGGTTGTTTGCGTAAGGTAGATGCCTTCAGCCATTTATTCCTTCTTGTCCTCTTCTGGAGTTATCTATAAGTAGCTTTCCCTTCACCTCTAGCAAACTCAAACAAAAATTAGTTTACAAACAGTCAAATAGTCAAATCTTTTGCATTGTTTAAACACCTTTCAAGTCAAGCACGAAATTTATTGCTCTGTCAATCAAGCAACCAAGTTATCTGATCCAAAATTGATCTGAAAATGGGTTGGATAACTTTTTATTCTTTTCAAGAACCTCCCACTCAGTTAAAAAAATAAAATATCTAGCTTGTACTTGACAATTTGTGGAATTTATGCTTGAAGGAAGTGTATCATTTTTAACTGTTTAAGTGTCTTAAGTCCATTTTTTTTTGTTGAAATTAAACATATGTAATAGAAATATAATGCAGCAATAAAAAATCCACACATAATAAGAAAATTAATCTAGGAGTTTGTCTGAATATCGTGGGCTATGTCTCCTAGAGCTTTTGTCATCTTGACTAGGCTCTTTGGGATTATGTAAAAGTTTATTTTACAATTTCTACACTTAAATCCAAAGGTATTTAACTAAACCAAAGGGCTTATAATACCATATATATCCCTGTCATAGCTATCATCTCTCTGCAAATAGATCTAGCCTCCCTTTAGACTTGATTCCCTATGTCGGTGCTGTGAGATACACTGAGATTCTTTATGGCATTAAATCCTTCAGGATTCTTCTTCTATCCCTAAAGCCATACTTACTATCTCTACCAAAAATTAGAAACCAATTATCAATTGATCATTTGCAAAAAACGAGCAATGCATCCCCAAACTAGGCCTTCCTCCATGGTTTGCCCTGGGCTGCCCAAAAATTCCCTTCAACTTCTAGAGCTCTATAAGTCTTCAAATGGCTCTTAAAATCCCTTCATTGAATTCATAATGCTAAAAATAGTTATTATGTAGTACTGGTTCACTGAAAATGGCCTCTAGCTACTCTGGTTTTGCCTCCAACACCTGTCGGCACCCCTTGGCACTAGGGTCACTGAAAACCTCTATGATGGGTTATGGACCTCTAAAAGTCCTGAAAATATTCTCAAACCTCCCTCAATGGATTTAAAATTCTGATTTCAGCTATAAATGACTATTGTTTCACTGCATAAGGGCTGTAGCTGCCCTAGCTAGGCCCCAAACAGTTGCTAGCAAAAGATGGCACTGATGGCCCCTTGAACTTTACTGAATGATATCGGCCTTCAAAATTCATCTAAAGAATTTGAAATCCACACTATTAGTTCCATAACATCTGAAAAATCCAAAATTGACTATATGATTTCTAAATAAGGCCTCTAGCTCCCCTAGCTAGGCCTCAAACTGTTGCTACCCCTTGGTGGCTCTCATGGCCCCTTGAACTTGACTGATGCAAAAACCTACACAAAATTTCTCTGAAGGCTTTGAAACCCACTCCATTGAGTTTGGAATGTTATATATAGATAAAATTGACTATTAGCACTCCACTATTGGGAAAATATAGCTCAAGATAGAGCCTGAACTCATTTTTTCCCAGTGTCCCTTAAAAAACTCCACTAATTAGAGAAACTGCACTTAACTGCAGCTAAAGTTAGCATAACCACCAAAAATGGTGGGCATGAAAAATAAGCCACTAGGATAACCACTGGCATTAAACTGTTTTTTTTAACGTGGGTCTATGGTTCACAAAGTTCGCGGTCGCATTAAACTAGAGTGGAACCGTTGGCTTAACCTACGCCTGAAACCCACCATGTGAACAGTTCAAACCGTAGGCAGTTGTTGAATCACCATCGAGGTTAATGGTTAAGGTTAAAATTTTATGTTGCGATGGAATATGTGACCACAAACTCTATTGATGGTAACGGTTAGAAATTTCTTTTCACACGCCAGTGATTGGCCCTAGGTTTCGAGCGATAGGCAACATGGGGAGGGCTGGCCCTCCACACCCCCGACGCATTAAACATCAAACCTGAAATATAAATGTTGTGCATAGTTTTTTAAGAGCTATCATATCTTGGGTTGGCACACGGATAGACTATCTAGTAGAAGGTCCATGGTTCAATCCTCCAGAGCTCCACAAATTTTGTTACACAGTCTTGGGGACATGTGGCGGCCTTAGGGCTAGCCACGTGTCACCCTGTAATTGGCCCATAAATAAACACATGCTCCCAACACTGAACTACATTGCGCCACTTGTCTAATGCTGATTGGATGATACAGAATATTTTGGGGAATATTTCAAGAAATATTCTAGGAATATTCCCTGTAATATCCTCTCTTAATTTTTTCCAAATTCCAAGTCAAACTTGGTCAAAGTCGAGTTTTTTCAGTTTAGTGGAATTTTCAAACTATGATAACTTCTTCATACTATGTCATTTTTTTGAACCGTTCATGGTTTCGGAATCAGGAAGACTAGATATATCCAGTCACTCAAGTTCAACACAATTCTGAACACTTTGAAGTTTGACATATCACTTTGGTCCATGATCCATTTCTGATAACACCTCCCCATTACAAATATTTTGAATGCCAAAATACTGATATACTGATCTATATAGTAGATGAAGGTACAACACCCTCTTCTCTTCAGCCTCCAAACACTTGCTTTGCATGAATAGTGCCTTTGAACTACAAATCAAAGGTAGTCGACACTTCCCTTCCTAGATGCGCTTGTCCTCCTGTCAAGAACTATCTTCCTTGCATACACTAAGAAATTTCTGGCGAGAAATTTACCGAAGGTAGCTAAACCTCGCTTCCTTGATCATTTGATTGAAGGTGGCTCAAAATAATGTGACTTTACAACATGTATGCATGCATACATAACTGAAATTTTCATATGTACAAATGAAAGTATTACTCACTATATCAAGAAATCAAACCAATTCTTACCAAGCCACTTCCAAGGCAAATTTTGTTGCTAAAAATCTTCTTCATGTGAAAAATATTTTCTCACATCAATGATGGAGTCCTTGGTTCCAATTTCGCCAGTATTTATGTTCTCTTGCCTCACGTGCTTGGGATGATTAGTTGGATGCAATGTCAAACATTGAGAATAAACATGTCCCTTCTTCTAGTAATGTGTTCAAGTCTTATGCACCTTCTTTGCAATTTTCCTATGTTTCTGATCTAGGTGGATAGTGTTGGCCACCCACCTATTTCATTTGGATCGACACCATCGATTCTTGCAATTTTTCACATTCAGCACAACTTACTATTTTTAACAGATTTTCGGGTCCTACACTCCCAGAGCTGTTTTGGGGCCTTAATGATCCAGGTGGATATTGGTGGCCACCCACCTATTCCATTTGAACCCCCACCATCAGTTCGTTCAGTTTTTAAGTTGCAACACATCTTACTATTTTTAGCATTTTTTTGGGTCCTAAACTTCCAGAGCCGTTTTGAGGCCCTAAATGACATTTTTTGGTGAAACCGAGAGCAACATGGGTCCATAGACCGATGTTGCCCACATTGAAAGTTGTACTCCTCGGATAGATATTTCTAACAAGCTATTGAGTGTTTCAAATAGATATCAGATGCCAAAATTACGTCCCTGGGAAGTTGAAACACGAATTTACCCAAACAGTACCCACAATTTTTGCGCTTCATCTCCTAGGGTTAGGATTTTGGACGTTTCAGTTTTTCCATTATTTCTCAATAATAAATAGGCCCTTGAGCCTCATTGTAACATATTTCAGAGGTCTGTAGCCACCACATATCTTCTAAAAGATACGTACCAACACCGTCGCTATTTTATTTCCATTATGTCTATAAGCATATTTCAGTGATTTGATTTAAATATATTGAAGAATTATTTCCTTTGCATCTCTGTGTTTATGGATATATGTGTATTCTATTGTGTTCCTACATAAAATTTGGATCAGTGGTATTAGATTGGTCAGCTCTTTCTCTGTTTTTATTTGCATTTCCCCAACGCGGTCAAGGTATAAGGAGTTAGGACTTGATCTAGTTGAACCCTTGAAAAATCACCCTCGCAGACCCAAACAACCTCCCATGGCAGAAGAAAAGAAAGACGAGGAATCAGGAGATCCTATCAAAAAATTTCTAAAGGAGGCCCTCGAGAAACAAAGGAATGAGATGATGGATAAATTTGCTCAGATCCTTCAATGACTGCCCACCTACGGTGCATTTGCCTCCAACAGCCACTCTAGAGGTGCCACTCCCTTCAAGGTAGAGGTAAAATTTGACATTCTTGTATTTGAATGCCAGATAGATGCAGATGTCTTAGGTGGATGGTTAAATTTTCTGGAAGGGTATTTCTCGGTCCATGATTTCTCCAATCGAGAAAATATTATTTTTGCACTCCTCAAAGCCGCTCCCCATGTCAAGTATTCATGGGAAACCTACTATGAGTAAGAGGGTGAAGGGCATTCCTCTCTGTTCTTGGCCATACCCACTTGGAATTTGTTCCAAGATGGCATCAAGGAACAATACTACCCCGTGGGGAGCTATGAGGACAAATACATGCAATGGACCACACTACGGTAGCAAAGGGATCAAGATGTGCACGAACTGACGAATTTGTTCCATACCCTATGCACAAAGTTGGGTATTATAGATTCAGAGAGACATTTGGTGCTCAAGTACTGCGGCTGTCTGCACAAACACATTCAGGAGAAAATGGAGTTCCTCGACATTAGATCGCTTCGAATGGCATATTGATATGCCAACAAGATTGAGCAGAAATTTAAGTAGAATAAGCGAGACTTTGGATTTGCAAATCCAAAGCAAGGGAAATGTGCCCCCGAACCGCAAAACAAGGGGAAAGGCCAAAGTGGGGTGACTCAAAACAGCACCACAACTCCAAAGAAGGACATGGGGAAGTGGTGTGAATTTCATAACAGCCCCACTCATAGCACAAACGAGTGTCGGGCCAAACAGTCATTGGTGACCAAACTAAAGGAACTCGAATTAGATGCATTTTCTGATCTTGAGTCATAACTAGAAAAAAGCAATGAAAAAGGTAAGAAAATAATTTATGCGGATCCCAGTTCCATTGTTGCCACCACCAAGATCTAGAGGGAGGATCCTGAGGATCCAGAGGAGGGGGGGTGCCTCTTCCATTCGCAGATGTGGGTGAATGGTTCTCCACTGCAATTTCTTGTCGATAGAGGAAGCAAAAAGAACCTCATTTCACTGAAGGTCATGAAGCAGCTCACCCTACCGATTATAGCACACCCGCAACCATATACCATCGAGTGGCTTCACCTAGGGAGAGATATACGCATCTGCTAATAGTGCTGCTTTCCGTACAACATCAAACCATTCACGGATGAGTTATTATGTGATGTTGCTCCTCTTGATGTAGTTGATTTATTGTTGGGCCAACCATACTTGTTGAGGTGACATGTTTTGTATGAGTCTAGGCATCGTGTTGTTATTATTACTTTGTGAAATAAATTGTACACGATATCGGAGGTAGTACTGCCTCCTGTCATCTCTTTGACTACTACAAAACAACACGGTAAGATTGTTTCCCAAACCAGGAAATTCATTTTCCTTACAACTCGCTCATAGGGAAAAAAGAATATTTTTGCCACAACCTCAAAACAATGCTCCCCTACACGGCTACATCAGATGGAAAAAGTCATGGAGGAATACAAGGACATTTTCTCCTCACTCACAGAGGTTCCTCTACACTGTCAGGACAAGCACTCCATTGATTTGACACTCGAAACACCGCCACCTGATGTTCCCATACCTCTTGCAACTACACATATAGAATCCACACATGTACTGTCTAAGGCTGATAAAGAAACCAAAATTACTAAAAGAATCCAACATGTCCGCTTACAGGTCCATGACATATTCAACAAATCTAATACCTAGTTCAACAGAATTTGCCTCATCTCATGGAGGATATCAATGCAATGGGGACCATTTCTTCATAAGGAGGGAGGAATTAGCTAGGTGGATATCAGTGGCCACCCACCTGTTCCATTTGGACTGGCACCATCAATTCTTGCAGCTTTTCACATTCAGGACAACTTACTATTTTTAGTAGGTTTTCGAGTCCTCCACTCCCGGAGCCGTTTTTGGGCCTTAATGATCTAGGTGGATATTGGTGGGCACCCACCTATTCCATTTGAACCCCCACCATCAGTTCATTAAGTTTTTAAGTTGTAAAACAACTTACTATTTTTAGTAGTTTTTAGGGTCCTGAAATTCCGAAGCCGTTTTGAGGCCCTAAATGACGTTTTTCAGAAACCAGGGAGCAACATGGGTCCATGGATTGATGTTGCTGACATCGAAAGTTTTACTCCTCAGATAGATATTTATAATGAGCTATTGATCACGTCAAACATATATCGGATTCCAAATTTACGTCCCCGGGAAGTTGAAACACCAATTTACCCAAACGGGATCCACAGTTTTTGTGCTTCATCTCCTAGGGTTAGGATTTTGGATGTTTCAGTTTTTCCATTGTTTCTCAATAATAAATAGGTCCTCGAGCCTCATTGTAACAAAATTTAGAGGTCTCTAGCTGCCACATCCCTTCTCCGAGATACGCTACCAGCACCCCAGCTATTTTATTTCCATTATGTCGATAAGCATATTTCAGTAATTTGATTTAAATATATTGAAGAATTATTTCCCCTGCATCTCTATGTTTATGGGTATATGTGTATTCTATTACATTCCTGCTTAAAATCCAGATCAATGTTATTAGAGCGGTCTACTCTTTCTCTATTTTTCTTTGCATGTCCCCAACGCAGTTAGGGTATAAGGAGTTAGGGCTTGATCCAGTTGAACCCTTGCAAGATCACCCTCGTAAAACCAGATGACTTCCCATGGCAGAAGAAAAGAAAGACGAGGGAGTAGGAAATCCCATATAAATTTTTCTCAAGGAGGCCCTCAAGAAACAAAAGAACGTGATGATGGATCACTTTTCTCAGATCCTTCAACGACTGCCCACCTACGATGCATATGCATCCAACAGCCACTCTGGAGGTGCCACTCCCTTCAAGGTACAGGTAAACTTTGACATTCCTTTATTTTAAGGCCAGATACATGTAGATGTCGTATATAGATGGTTAAATTTTCTAGAAGAGTATTTCTCAATCCATAATTTCTCCGACCGAGAAAAGATTATTTTTGCACTCCTCAAAGTCGCTCCCCATGTCAAAGCCTGGTGGGAAACCTACCATGAGCAAGAGGCCAAAGGGGAGCCCTCTCTATTCTCAGCCACAACCACTTGGAATTCATTCTGAGATGGCATCAAGGAACAATAATACCCCGTGGGGAGCTATGAGGACAAATACAGCCAATGGACCACGCTGTGGCAACAAAGGGATCAAGATGTGAACAAACTGATGAATTTTTTCCATACCCTGCGAACAAAGTTGGGTATTAAATATTTAGAGAGACATTTGGTGCTCAAGTACCATGGCTGTCTACAAAAACACATTCAGGAGGAAATGGATTTCCTATACATTACATCGCTTGGCACGACATATCGCTATGCCGCCAAGATAGAGCAAAAATTTAGGCAGAAGAAGCGAGACTTTGGATCTGAGAATCCAAAGCCAGGGAAAGGTGCCCAAGAACTGCATAACAAGGGGAAAGGCCGAAGCGGGGCGACTCAGAACAACACCACAAATCCAAAGTAGGACACGGGGAAGTGGTGTTAATTTCGTAACAGCCCCACTCATAGCACAAATGATTGTCAGGACAAAAAGTCATTGGTGGCAAAATGAAAGGCACCCGAATCAGGTGCATTTTTTGATCTTGATTTAGAACCAGAAAAATGCAATGAAAAAGGGAAGAAAATCATTGATGCAGATCCCAGTTCCATTTTTTCCACCACCAAGATCCAGAGGGAGGATCCTGAGGAGCTAGAGGAGGGGGAGCACCTCTTCCATTCGCAGATGTGGGTGAAGGGTTCTCCACTGCAATTCCTTGTCGATAGCGGAAGCCAAAAGAACCTCGTTTCACCAGAAGTTGTGAAGCAGCTTGGCCTACCGACTATAGCACACCTGCAACCGTATACCATCGGGTGGTTTCACCCAGGGAAAGATATCCGCATCCGCCAATAGTTTCGCCTTCCGTAGAGCATCAAGCCATTCACGGATGAAGCATTATGTGATGTTGCTCCTGATGATGTAGCTGATGTATTTTTGGGCCAACCATACTTGTGGAGGCGACATGCTTTGTATGAGTCTAGGCCTCGTGATGTTAATATTACTTTTGGAAATAACTTGTACAGGATACCAGAGGTAGTACCCCCTCTTGTCATCTCTTCGACTACTACAAAACAACGCAGTAAGATTGTTTCCCAAAACAAGAAATTAATTTTCATTACAACTTTCTCACAGGGAAAGAATAATATTGTGGCCACAACCTTGAAACAAGGCTCCCATACACGGCTATAGCAAATGGACAAAGTCATGTGTAATAATCCAAAATTTTAGCCTCAAAGCTAAATGGAACATTAGAGTTGGAAGTAGCTCTATTCGGTGAATAAATGAGTAGAAAAGCCCATAAATCTCCTGAGCAGGATAAAAATACTCCAAGTGTGAAATGAGACACTCTTTATAGCTTAATAAAACACCTCCATGTGTGAACAGGGATAAAATCAAGCTACTTTCACTAAGTCAACAACGCAGCTATGGAGGAGGAGGAATCCAAGGATGAATAACACAGTTTTGGAGGGAGATGTATCTTTGGATAGAGATTACCTAATTGAGTGGGGCCAGGGGCAAGAAAACTCATGTTTTGTTAAGGAAGAGGATGGCAGCATTATTTTTCATGTCTGCTTAGACTTTGCTTCCTCTTGCTATTTAGTAGAGTAGCAGTGTTGTTTAGCACCAGGTGTTCCCGAGCGGGAATCCAACCTCTTTTCTTTGAGGAGCCTCATTGGGAGAGCTTTTATTCATCATTCCACATCAGTTTTTCATGCCAAGCTTCAGCCAACTTCATCAGCGCAGTTTTACCAGAGATTGTGCAGTGTTGCTAGGTGCAGCAGTGGAAGGGATTGGAATCCCTGTTTCTGAGCTAGTTTCTCATTGGAGGAAGGTTTCCTTCACTTGAGGGACCTATTTTGAGAGCTCCAGAGCTGATTTTAGGCTTTTTGTATCAAACTACACATTTCCCATACCACATAGTGTTGTTCCAGCTAGGGAATGCGTTATTTTGGAGGCAGTGCTCAGTGCATGGTTTGGTGGCCTCGTCGCTGAGTTTCCTTGTGATTGAGAGGTTCATCCTTTCATGGGAGGAATCCCTTGAGGGATATAAATCATATAAGACATATTTCGTCCTTATAAACTCATGTGCTTTAGTGTTTCAGTGATGATTCAATAATTTTGTGAATACCACATTTTGTATGCAGAGTGTTTGACAAGAAACCCTTGTCGGGTTCTCTTGTAATTTGTATAAGGAGACTAGATCTTTGTTATTGAGAATTATCAATCAATATATGAGTATATATATGTGTTTCCCTATTTTCTGAGTTAAAACCTTGATAATACTGCGCAGTCACCTTATGCAGCAACTCCGGTAAAATGCAGTTTTGGGGTTTTTAGTCATTTTCAGCTACACTAGTGTGGGAGGTCTTCTTAACCCATCTAGTTTCATTTCTTTCTGATATCCTCTTGTATTTAGATGCTAGATGGATGTATCTAATGTATCCAAGAAATAATTTTACTGGTTTATTACATATGTTGCTGGAAATGCGTTTTTAGTGCATGATTCATGATCTGTTCCAAATTTGGAATACTACAGTGGTATCAAAGCATGATCTCTGGCTCACTCTATGAGATATAGCTATCAGAGGAAGGAGAGATGTATAGAAGCCAGAAATATTCAGTATGTGAAAGTAAAAAGGAGGAGAAGCTCACAAAGCTTCTTCCAAAATCTATGCAGAGCTTTGAAGGAGAGTTGAAGAAAATGAGATTGGATATGGGATCTCCAAAGGAAGTTTAATCTAGAGCTGAATCTAGATTTGCACATGCTGAGTGTGAGAATGCAACTACACACTATGATGCATAGCATAGTTAAGAGCCCAGATATACCTTGAGATGGATGGGAGGAGGAGAAATTTGTAAGAGGAGAACTCTTAGTGGTTTTTTGCAGGAGTATGAATCTCAAACTAAGAGGTTTGGAGATCATACTGATTTCCAAGAGTTTTTCAAGATCCAAGTAGAGAAGAAAAATCAGCAGAATGTAGAAATATTTCTTCTATTTACTTTTGCTGGATCACCTACATGTTCAGCTGGAGCTTGGGTGAAGGAGCTAGATTCCTATTTGCAGCTACACCATATTTCCGAAGATGAATCCTTCAGAGTTGCAGCGCTGCATTTCAGAGGTAAGGCTCATGCATGGTGGATTTTTTAATCTTGCTCTTTAAGAAATGAAAACACTTTCTCTTTTACAATATTCATAGAAACTTTGATGGGAAGGTTTGGTGAAAAACTTCCAAAGGCATATGAGCAAGGAAAACTTGAGAAAACAAAACCCTTGCATGTCATAGAGGAACCCCCACTTCAGAAAACCATGGGAGAATATGATATCTCGCATTACACTTTGCTGGAAGAAAGACCTCTGGTTCATATTCTTGAACAAGAGGGCACGAGGATATCCTTTCCACAGGAGGATCGAACTATTGAGATGTTTCCCATACACATTGAGGGAGATGAGGGAAAGAATGCTGTCACATCTAGAGCACATCCAGTGCCTCATGCAGAGGAAGGAGGAGAGCATGCTCCAATAGGAGGGATTCTTATATCCTTACAAGAAGTTCCCCAGGATCTCATACATAGAGGTCCAAGCACAATCAATAAGCATCATGATTATGTAGCATTGCAGCTGGAAGGAGGAGGCAGGGAGGAAGAGAAGCATCACTTGATGAGAGGCACACACCCTTCTCTATTTCAGAAAGACAATGCAAGGAAGAGGTAGACTGATTTGCACTGTAAAAGCAAGGGCAAGGTTTCCCAACCATCTTTGTAGTCTACTCTTGACATTGATGTCTCACTTCATGGAGGCATTCCACCCGGGAGACCACCAGATCTACAGTTGATGAGACATATCTTGTCTTTGGGTTCACCACTCTTGGATTTTGGAGAGGTGAAGAGTTTGGAGGAAGACTTTGGTATGGGGGATGTCAAAGTAGTAGGAAACAACATGAGGAGAGCTTGACATGCCAAATCACCAGCGCTATCTCTTAGGAGGATTGATCCTTATTGGAGATCTCAGCTCTTGTTAGAGTACTCCAAGGATCTTGGTGCATGCACGATTCTTTATGACCCAAATTGAGATGAGAGATACATGGTGGATGATGTGGTCATCTATTCCTATGGTAGGATCTTCTTGACTAGATCTTCTAGTCTCAAGAAGAAGTTGCTACATGCAGCACATGAGGACTTCTCTTCTATGCACTTTGATGCATATTTCCAGTTGATGGAGGAGTTCACTTGGGAGGGAATTAAACATGACATATTTCAGCATATGGAGAGATGCATAGCCCAAATGGTGATAGAGAGGATGTCACAGCCACCTTCCTACTCATTGGGAGTAAGGGAGAATCTCCGATTGAGCTATTTCAGCTCAAGAACTCAAGTACATGATGGAGGAGGTATCATTTCATGTTTTTTATTGTACTTATTTTCCTTATTTGAGTAGCATGATGTAATAAGAAGAAATATATCTTCTTGCATATTTTATAATTATGTACTTGCAGTTACTTGTAGCATTGATTCCGACTATCCTTTCGATGGTTTATAGGGGAAGACACATGATTCTTGGTGTGCACCATTAACACCATATTGTCACTTCATGCTTTCATCTTATGAGATGACTATGGCAGAAAACAAGTGGTTGGAAAAGCACTTTTTATTTCTTATTTTGATGCAGACCAAGGATGCACTGCGCTGGTTCCATGAGAGGGACCATGATTCACTCTCTAGTTGTCACTTGGAAACTTGTTCTCATTGTACTTTTCTTCCATATATTGCTGATATGTATATGTTCATGGGGAGATTTGTTTGGAGAGTGGGCTTGAGATTGGAGGTGCCCATTGGGAGCATGATTCTCCCCACTTTATATGTTGTACAATTCAGGGGGCACTTCATGGCTGAACTATTTGTTGGGACATCATACAAGTTGACCATCATGATCCTACTCTATCGCTTGTATGAGGGAGAGGTGAGGCAACAACAAAAGTTTTTGTTGCTATGGTTACACTTGGGAGAGTATGGGAAAAATTCTTCCCATACTTTTCATGAGATTTCTAAAGAGAAGGAAGGCACATTCATGGTGCAAGGAGGCTACCCTTCAACATTGAAGGATCATGAGATACTTTCATGTTGTAAGAAGATCTTCTCACATAGCAGCATGATGGTGGATGACCTTGGCATATGGAATGTCAAAGGGAGAATTCATGGAGCCTTATCACAAAGGCCTATAGCACTGTCACATAGCAATATGTTCTTATGGATGGAATATTCTGAGGAGAAGATGTATTCCTTCTTCTTGTAGATTTTTATGAGGATATTCTCATGGGAGGACTTATTAAAGGATGTCACTTTCATCCCACTCACTATGTATGGTAGGGAATGCATTTCTGTACTTGTTGATTAATCCATTGAGTATTTGTACTTTCTCACCATGTTTGAACGGTGCATTTCTCCTCAAAAGAGCAAGAGTATTTTTGGGTTTCATGGTCACTTTAGGGCCAATGTTTATGATGATAGTAGCCCATATATACATGAAGTTGGGCAAGTGTATTGTTATTTTATCTATGTATAGCTGATAGACATTGATGCTTACTTCCCCATGTTTGAAGAAAAAACATATACAGCTTGTAACTTGTTGCAGAACCACTTGCCACTTGATGCTTTGAGCCAACAGTTGAAAGGACTGCACTGCATCCACCAGAGAGACCATATGTATCATCCAAACTTGCACATAAATTTCATCCATTTTCTAATTTGGATGCCATGTGGTGATGATGTGCCATTCATCTTGTATGGAATGGTTTGGGTTGACATGACTCATGACTTGGGAGGAAGGGTCTTTGGAGACTCAATATTCTTCTTGCCATTGGAGGAAAATCATGTTGCAGCCTAAGATCAGCATAGCCTTTACACTTATCATCAGTGGAGGGGAGGACAATGTGGGACAGGCTCTCTTGCCTATCATGTTCATTTATTCAGCCCACCTACATTTCAGGAGCGCAAGGTGGAGGAGACTTCTCATGAGTTACCATGTTGGAGGGTGAATCAATTCATTTGGATGATAGCATGGGTGAGGGAGGTACTCATTCACCATGTTGGTCATCACTCCTACTTCATGGAGGCCATGAGACAAAAACCAAGTTTCCATTCACACTTTCCACCTTTGATTGATGTAGACCACTTGGTTTTGCACACTTGGGAGGAAACATTGGATGACAGTTTATTTGCAGATTCTCTTGATGCAGTAATGGAGGCTATTGATGGGAGGCCACATGAGGAGGAGGGGAGAAATTTTCTCTCCTTACACATTTTCTTGAGGACAAGAAAATATTTTGGAGGGGAGGACTGTAATGTTCCAAAATTTTAGCCTCAAAGCTAAATGGAACATTAGAGTTGGCAGCAGCTCTAGTTAGTGAATAAATGGGTAGAAAAGCCCATAAATCTCCTAAGGAGGATAAAAAAAATCCAAGTGTGAAAGGAGACACTCTTTATAGCTTAATAAAACATCTCCATGTGTGAACGGGGATAAAATCAAGCTGCTTTGACTAAGTCAACAACGCAGTTATAGAGGAGGAGGAATCCAAGGAGGAATAACGCAGTTTTGGAGGGAGATGTATCTTTGGATAGAGATCACCTAATTGATTGGGGACAAGGGCAAGAAAAATCATGTTTTATATAATGAAGAGGATGGCAGCATTAATTTTCATGTTTGCTCAGATTTTGCTTCTTCTTGCTGTTTAGCAGAGTAGCAGCGCTATTTAGCACCGAGTGTTATCGAGTGGGAATCCCACGTATTTCCTTTGAGGAGCGTCATTGGGAGAGTTTTTATTCATCATTACACATCAGGTTTTCAGGTGAAGCTTCAGCCAACTTCATCAGTGTAGTTTTGCTAGAGATTGTGCAGTGTTGCTAGGTGCAGCAGTGGAAGGGATTGGAATCCCGGTTTCTGAGTTAGTTTCTCATTGGAGGAAGGTTTCCTTCACTTGAGGGACTTTTTTGGAGAGATCTAGAGCTGATTTCAGGTTTGTGGTATCAGACCACACATTTCCCATACATTCCTAATGTTGTTCCAGCTAGGGAATGGGTTACTTTGGAGGCAGTGCTCAGTGCATGGTTTGGTGGCTCCGTTGTTGAGTTTCCTTGTGATTGAGAGGTTCATCCTTTCATGAGAGGAAGACCTTGAGGGATATAAATCAGATAATACATCTTTAAGCCTTCTACACTCATGTGCTTTAGTGTTGCAGTGATGATTCAGTAATTTTCTGAATACCACATTTTGTATGCAGAGTATTTGACAAGAAACCCTTGGTGGGTTCTCTTCTAATTTGTATAAGGAGACTAGATCTCTGTTCTTCAGCATTATCAATCAATATATGAATAGATCTACGTGTTTCCTTATTTTCTGAGTTAAAACCCTTATAATAATATGCATTCACCTTATGCAGCAACTCCGGTAAAATGCAGTTTTGGGTTTTTTAGTCATTTTCAGCTACACTAGTGTGGGAGGTCTATTTAACCAAGCTAGTTTCATTTCTTTCTGATGTCCTCTTGTATTTAGATGCTAGATGGATGTATCTAAGGGATACAAGTGATAATTTTACTGTTTTATTACATATGTTGCTGGAAATACGTTTTTAGTGCATGATTCATGCGCTGTTCCAGATTTGGAATGCTACATCATGGAGGAAAAGGAGCACATTTTCTCCTCACTCAGAGAGGTTCCTCTACACCGTCAGGACAAGCACTCCATTGATCTGACCCCCGAAACACCGCCGCCTGATGTTGCCATACCTCCTGCAACTACACATGCAAAATCCACGCATGTAATGTCTGAGGCTAATAAAGAAAACAAAATGACTAAATGCATCTAGCATGTTTGCCCGCAGGTCCATGAAATCTTCAAAAAATCTAATACCTAGTTCAACAAAATTTTCCTCATCTCACGGAGGATCTCAATGCAATGAGGACCATTTCTTCCTAAGGAGGAAGGAATGATCTAGGTGGATATCGGTGGCCACCCACCTATTCCATTTGGACCGGCACCATCAATTCTTGCAGCTTTTCACATTCACCACAACTTACTATTTTTTGCAGGTTTTTGAGTCTTGCACTCCTAGAGCCGTTTTGGGGCCTTAATGATCCAGGTGGATATTGGTGGCCACCCGCCTATTCCATTTGAACCCCCACCTTCAGTTCGTTTAGTTTTTAAGTTGCAGCACAAGTTACCATTTTTAACAGTTTTTCGGGTCCTGAACTTCCAAAGCTGTTTTGAGGCCCTAAATGGCGTTTTTTGGGAAAATCGGGAGCGTGACATAGCTCACAATTGAAATTTTTACTCCTCTCATAGATCTTTCTAATGAGATATTGAACGCTTCAAACAGATATCGAATGCCAAAGTTATGTCCCTGAGAAGTTGAAACATCAATTTACCCAAACGAGATCCACAATTTTGGTGCTTCATCTCCTATGGTTAGGATTTTGGACGTTTAAATTTTTCTATTGTTTCTCAATAATAAGTAGGCCCTCGAGCCTCATTTTAACATAGTTCAGAGGTCTCTAGCCACTACATCTCTTCTAAGAGATACACTACCAACACCCTAGCTATTTTATTTCCATTATGTCTGTAAGCAATTTCAGTCATTTGATTTAAATATATTGAAGAATTATTTCTGTTGCATCTCTATGTTTATGGGTATATGTGTATTATGTTGTGTTCCTACATAAAATCCAGAAGAACTTCTTCTGCTTCATGTATGCCTTCTTCCTCATCTAGCATCTCGAAACATCATGGTTAAACCGACCACGATATGCACAACAGTTCTTTCTTCCATTTAAGCATGCATAATTGTCATGCCTTGCAGAAACAAAATCGAATTGACTATGGGAAGAATTATACCTCATGTGCTTCCCTTCATGTCCATCCTTTTTTCCTTCTTGAGGAGATGAACTAGTAGAGGTTCCATCTTTCTCTTGAAGACTAACATCATCAATCTTGTCTTGAAAATTGTCCGAACTCGCATGCTCGCCATAAGCTGCATGGCTACACACTTCTTGCTGCAACATAGGCTTCAAACAATGGAAATCAACTTGAAAACAAAATTGACATGTTTGTAATTTAGAACTTGGAACAAAAGTTATTTTTGAAGTTGCCTCACATTCCTTCATGGATTTGGAGTTTTCACCATTAGATTGAGCATAACCAAGACCAAATTTCTTAGGTCATTCTTCAACAAAAATAGGATCAACCATGCCTTGTGCATGTTTGCGTAAACCATTGCCTTCATAGCCCATTTTAAACATTAACTTGGATCCTATACCTCTAGTTTTCTTTTCAAATGAACCAACACATCTTTCTGAAGAGGAAACTGAAGACAAATTAGAGTGAATAACCTCTGCTTCATGCATATTCTTGGTTAAAACCTTTTGGCTTTCATAGATTAGCATCTCCATATCATGCAATATTTGAAGAATTTCTTCCTTCTCTTGCTTTATAGCAAATAATTTCTCACGAAGTTCGGTGCTTTCTCTTTTTTCTTCAAACTGAATCTGCACCATGTCCTTCAAACTGTAGAAGTCACACTTCATGTCTTCATCGCAGAATATTGTGAGGGAGGAGGATTTTTAAAACTCACTTGAAGAAGTTTTCATCATGAAAATGAACTAAATAATTTCAACAAATATTCACAAATCTTTCAAAATAATTGACAAAGCTTTCGAATAAAATGGTTGTAGATTCAAGCTCTTCTTCAAGCAGCCTTTTGCAAAACTAACAATCATTGAAAGGGTTCGTTCTTCAACTGTTGCCTTCAGGTCCTTTGGGTAAGGCAAATGCCTTAAACCCTTTATTCCTTCTTTTCATCTTCTAGACTTAGCTATTAGTATTTTTCCCTTCACCTCTAGCAAACTCAAATAACAATCAGTTTGTGTCAAACCAGGAGGTAACTCCTCAAATCAGAATGTGTTATTGAATGAAGAATGAACATGCATTTATACATGGAGGTGAGGCTATTGGGATTCATATCCCAATGACTCTTGGCCTTCCTTATTTCCCAATATTATTTATTATACAAAATTAAATATCCACACCCATCCTATAGGATTAGGTGTCAACATTCCCCCCTTTAATCCAAAGGGATGTTGGTGAGCCCAAGCATCGATCTAATCTTTTCAAACTTTTCTCTTCCAAGTGCTTTGGTGAAGATATCAGCAGTTTGCTCATTTGTGGAACAATGATGTAGATGGATGGTTTTGGCCTGAACATGATGTCGAATTAGATGGTACTTTGTATTGATGTGCTTTGTTCGATCATGGAACTTTGGGTTCTTGGCCAACTTTATTGCATAAGTGTTGTCGATCATGAGTGGTGTGGAATACATTTGTTTCATCTGCAAAATTTGTGATTTTCCAGAGCTACACAATTTCTTTGCTTTAGTCACATATATTCTCATCATGGAACTCCATCGAACTAATCACAGGATTCCATGAGACAGCTCCTGATCCAAGACTCATGGTGTAACCTGTAGTAGACACCCCTGTTTCTTTGTCGCTATCAAAGTCTGAATCAGAGTATCCGATCAAGCTGAAGTCGCCTACCTGTGTATATTTGAGTCCAAAGTCTTGAGTCCCCTTCAAGTACCTTAACACTCTTTTTGCAGCAGACCAATGTCCCTCACAAGGTTTTTGCATGAACCTTGAGAGGATTCCAACAGCAAATGAAATGTCAGGTCTGGTGGTGGTCAGGTAGATAAGACTTCCTACAAGCTGTCTATACTTAGTTGCATCCTCAAATTCCTTCCCTTCAATAGATGTGAGCTTCAAGTTTTGTTCCATTGGAGTGGTTAAGGGATTATAGTCATCCATGCCAAATTTGTTCAAGAGATCTCCAATGTTCTTCTTTTGAGAAAGAAATATGAATTTAGGATGTTGAATTACTTCAATACCCAAATAGTAATGAACATGACCCAAATCAGTCATTTCAAAACCTTTCTTCCACTCTTTCTTCATGGATACAATATAGCTCTCATTGTTTCCTGTTATCAAAAGATCATCTACATATACCACGAGATATACAACTGTTTTTCCAACTTTCTTAACAAACAAAGTTGCATCATCAAGATCAAAATGTTTGAAGTCAAGTTTCAGAAGATGCTCGTTTAATTTCTCATGCCAGGCTCGTGGTGCTTGCTTGAGGCCATACAAGGATTTTATAATCTTGCAAACTTTGTGTTCTTGACCCTTTACAAAAAATCCTTCTGGCTGGGACATATAACTTTCTCCTTTAGATCTCCATTCAAGAAGGTTGTTTTTACATCCATCTGATGGACTTTCCATCCATTCTGAGCTGCTAAGGCAAAGAGAGTCCAGATGGTGGTCCATTTTGCTGTGGGAGAAAAATTTTCTTCATAATCGACTCCTTCTTTTTGTGCAAAACCTTTTGCCACAAGCCTGGCCTTGTGCTTGTCAAGTGAGCCATCTGCTTTATACTTGTTCTTGTAGACCCACTTACAGCCAATTGGTTTCGTTCCCAAAGGCAGATCAACCAGCTTCCAAGTGCCATTCTTTATCAAGGCATCATACTCCTTTTGCATTGCTTCTTTCCATTCATCATGAGAAGCGGCTTCTTTGAAGGAAGTTGGTTCATGATCTGTAGACAAACTCAATTCACAGTTATAAGCAATATCCATATCAACAGGAGAATCAGAATTATCTACATCACCTTCGATTTGTTGAGTGGAACTCCTTGTTCCTGTTTTTCCAACCTCATCAGGATGAACATTCTCCAGTGTCTTTGTCAGCCATTTGGGAGGACCTTTCTGAGATGGCCCAGGCTGGTCATTTGACCGAGTTGGGATTGATTCAAGATTCAATCTCCCAATTCTGTCAATCACATCATCCAATGTGTCATCCGTGGTTGTTTCTTCATGTGGGGGAGAGTGTGGTTCAGGAAATGATTCCACAGTTTGATTCAATATCGGAATCCCCCCTTCAAGGTGTGGAATCACATTATCAAATTCTTGGAAAGACTTTGCATGTGTGAATCTATCTAGGCGATCAAGTTGCCGCTCAACAACCTTGTCACTCTTGGAAGATTCAATAAATATGACATCTATTGCTATCACAAACTTCTTATTTGCTTCATCATAGAGACGATATCCTTTGGAGGTATTGGAGTACCCCAAGAAGATACATTTTCTGCTTCTAGCACCAAGTTTGTTCCTTCGACCCTTGGGTATCAAGGCATAACAGGTGGACCCAAAGACCCTGAAATGCTTTACCGAAGGAATGTGGCCATGCCACATTTCAAAAGGAGTTTTGTTTCTAATTGAACTTGAAGGAAACCTATTCTTTATGTAAACAGCACATAGAACTGCATCACCCCAAAACATCAATTGTACATTCTTGAAAATAAATACGAGCAACCATATTTAAAATAGTTCTGTTTATTCTTTCAGCTACACCGTTCTGTTGTGGATTATATGGCACAGTTGTTTGATGTTTGATTCCATGTTGACGAAGATAATTTTCAAATTCGTTTGAAGTGTATTCTTTTCCATTATCAGTACGTAGAGAGCTAATATGTGTTTGTGCATCATTTTCAATCCATGCATGAAAATTCTTGAAAGTTTGAAAAGCATCAGACTTATTCTTCAGTAAGTAAATCCAACACATTCTGGTGTAGTCATCAATACATGTCATCATGTATTTGTTTCCATTTGCAGAAGCAATAGGCATAGGGCCACATAAATCTGAATGAACAAGTTCAAGTTTCCTATGTGCTCTTGAGTGTGAATCATGAAATGGCTGTTTGCTATGCTTTCCTAGAATACAAGCATCACATTCCTTAGGTTTCCTAGGAATTGTAGGCAGTCCATTAACACCATTTTTCTTCAACAAACGAAGGCTTTCATAGTTTAAGTGTCCAAATCTAGCATGCCATAAAAGACTTGATGGGAATGTACCTTCATCATGATGTGAACTGAATGCAAATTTTTGAGCATGAGCAGATGAACCTTTTAGCTTCAAGAGTCTCCCTTCTTCTATTCCCTCCATGACAAGTGAGTGATCTGATGCTTTTCTGACCTCTGCCTTGCCATCAAACAAGTGAATTGAGTGTCCTTGCTGCCGGATTTCGACCAGGGACAACAAGTTTCTCTTCAACTCAGGGAGGTATAGAACCTCATGTAGGATATGATCTAGAAGACCAGGCAGTTTAAGCCTGACTGTGCCAAGCCCTGATGGCTTGAGTTTGGATTTATCTGTGAAATATACTGCTCCATCAACTTTGTCAGTGAATTCTTCAAAAAAATCTTTTCTAAATGTCATGTGACATGTTGTTCCTGAATCTAGCAACCAATCATCTCTCCATGAAGTAAATGAAACATCAAACAAGTCTTCAGTTACTCCATTGTTACAATGTGCTAGAACATAATGAGCGGATTCAGGTGCTTTACCTTTGTCTTTGTCATTAGTTTTACCTTTGTCTTGATTTCTTTGCTGCTCAATTTTCTCCCATGGTGTTTTGCATTTGGATGCATCATGTCCATCTCTATTGCAACGTGTGCAATGAAGATTGGATTTGTCAGATTGTCTGCCCCCCCTTTCTATGAAGTTTCTTCTTCCTCTTCCTCTTCTTCCACCTCTTCCTCTAGATGAATCTGGAGCATGACTCTTTTCTCTATGTGCCAAGTATGCAGCCTCTTCGGAAGATGAAGGGACTTTCATCTTCCGAAAATATTTCTCTCTTTCTGCAAACTTTTTCTCAAGTGTATCAAAGGTGATATGCTCAAGGTTCCCACTTGCTTGCAAAGACTCAATATAATGTGAGTAAGTCAGATATAATTCTTTAACATATGCTATGAGAGGTATGTCCATTTCTACACCAGTGCTATCAATATCATGCATGACCGATCTAACTTCTGAAGCTAAGGAAAGGGGATCATCATTCTTCATTTCAAGACTGAACAACTTAGTCATCAATTGAACATTTTCTAATTCTGAATGTGAGTCATAGAGTTCTTTTAGCTTTCTCAAGGCATCATAGGCATTTGAGAATGATGAAATGTGGTGACTCACCTCTTCATTTACGGAAGCTGCAATCAAGGCATAGGCCTTGCAGTTCTTGTTTTCCCAAATGGCGAGCTCTTTGTCTGAAGTAGGCTTTGCTAGTGGATTTCCTTCTTTTCCTTCACAGATTCCTCTCCACAACTCATTAAAAATGAGTGTGTGTTTAATCTTCCGAGACCATTCAAGATAGTTCTCTTTGTCGGAGAGAACCACCCCAACAATAGAGATGAGAGAATGCATTAGTTTGCTGGAAAAAATTCTTCTGAAGAGGAAAGATTTCTGCTAGAAAAAATCTCAACTCTTGAAATTTGCTCAATTAAAGGGGACAAAAAATCTTTGCTGGAAAATACTCTAAATTTAAAAAGACAAAAACTCTTTTCTAAAAAACACTGAATTCTGCACCAAAAAAAATATATGTATTTTTTTTTGTTTGGAGAAATTTTTTTGTATGGGAGGCGATATGGAAGGGCGGTATTATAAGGTGGTGGAATGGTATTATAATATTGATGGAGTATATAATATGGACAGAGTATGCTAATGGGAATGCGGTATTGTATATAACAGTGGAATAAACGGCAGACAGAATCTAATATGGAGTATTGAATTTGGCGCATTGATATATGGACAGCGCTGTATAAAAAATAGAAAGGCAGTATTATATAAAGCACGCAGCATATTATGTATTGGAGCAGAGGACAGAGCACATATATCAATGGGAGGGCATTATTATTAAGAATGAAGTGATATTTTATAGTGGTATTGGATGTAAAACAAACAGCGTACGAATATTGGGGATGTAAAACAATGAGAAGGGGAGCAGTTTTGAAAGATGGGACAGACAGGAGGAGCGGTGTGTTACCATGACAGCGTATTAAACATAGCCACCTTTATAACTGAGACAACGTATTAACAATGCGTATTATATGGAGGGAGGACGAATGACAACGCTGTATTATGGTAATGGCGCTGTGTTATTTGAATATGACATAGCGGTGAATATGCCACGGTGTAGTGTATTGAATAGGGTGACGGAGCTGGTGTTATGGCGCTGTGTTATTTGAATATGCCACGGTGTAGTGTATTGAATAGGGCAACGGAGCTGATGTTATGGCACTGTGTTATTTGAATATGCCACGGTGTTTGCAGGGGGAAGGCCGAGAGGCCACGGGAACGAGCAGAAGGGAGGTCCAAGTAGAGAGTATTGTAATGGTGTATGCAGGCAGATAGAGCGGTATTATATATGCAGAGCGCTGTAATATGTGGAATATGCAGTAGCTATGGAATATACAAAACGTGGAGGGCGTATGGAGCGGACTGTGTATACGTGGAGGGCGTGTTATAAATGGAGTGTTGCAATATATTCGATGGAGGGGATGGCGTGAGGGAAGTGTGAGGGGGCGTGGGGAGTGTGGAGAGAGGGAGGCCGAGAGGCCTGTTACAAATAATCTGGAATGACAGAGTTGCAGGACTGCTAGAATTGCAGAATGGCAGGGGCTGCAATTTGCAGAATTTCAGGGTCTGCAGAATTGCAGAATCTCCAGAAGCTGCACAAATAGAACTGGGCAAAAAAAATGCAGAGATAGAAAAAAAAATGCAGAATTACAGTATAGCAATTTAATAGGAGCAGCAAAAACTATCATAAAAAACTGACTGAGCAAAGGAGAGGGAGTTACACCATAGGCAGAAATGCCAATAGTGGGACTGGCTTTGATACCATGTCAAACCAGGATGTAACTCCTCAAATTAGAATGTGTTATTGAATGAAGAATGAACATGCATTTATACATGGAGGTGAGGCTATTGGGATTCATCTCCCAATGACTCTTGGCCTTCCTTATTTCCCAATATTATTTATTATACAAAATTAAATATCCACACCCATCCTATAGGATTAGGTGTCAACAGTTTGCAAATAGCTAAACAGTAAAATATTTTTCACTGTTTAAACACCTTTCATGTCAAATAAGAAAGCCATTGCTTTGAAAATAAAAAAACCAAGTGCTCTGATACCAACCTGATCCAAAAATGGGTTTGATAACTTGTTATTGTTTTCAATAAATTCCCACTCAATTAAACAAATAAAAGATCTAGCTTGTACTTAACAATTTGCATAATTTATGCTTGAAAGAGGTGTATGATTTTTAATAGTTTAAGTGTATTAAGTCCATTTTTTTTTTATGAAATTAAACATGTATAACAAAAATATAATTTAGCAATAAAAAATCCACACATAATAGAAAAATTAATCTAGGATTTCACCTGAATATCGTGGGCTATGTCTCCATGAGCTTTTGTCATCTTGACTAGGCTCTTTGGGATTATGGAAAAGTTTCTTTTAAAAGTTCCACACTTAACTCCAATCGTTACTAAACTGAACCAAAGGGATTATAATACCATTTATATCCCTATCATGGTTTTCACCACTCTGCAACAGATCTAGGCTCCCTTTAGACTTGATTCCTTCTGTTAGTGCTCTGAGCTACACTAATATTCTCTATGGCACTAGCTCCTTCAGAATTATTCTTATATGCCTAAAATCACTCCTACTATTAGTAGCTTATATAAAACACTAAATATTGACTGATCATTTTTTCAAAATGAGCACTGCGTCCCCAAACGAGGCCTTCCTCCACGCTTTTCCCTACGCTGCCCAAAACTTCCCTTTAGCTTCTCGATCTCTAGAAGTATTCAAATGGCTCTAAAAATCACTTCAATGGATTTAGAATGCCAAAAATAGTGAGGATATACTATTTTTTCACTAAATATGGCCTCTTGTTGCTCCCGTTTCTCCTCTAACACTTGTCGGTACCCCTTGGCCCTAGGGTCACTAAAAAATTAATTGATGGGTTATCAACCTCTAGAAGTCTTAAAAGGCTTCTAAAACCTCCATAAATGGATTCAAAATGTCGATTAAAATCATAAATTATTATTATTTCACTACATAAGGCCTCTAGCTGCCCTGGCTAGGCCCTGAACTGCTACTAGCAAAAGCTGGCACTGATGGCCCCTAGAACTTCACTGAAGAATCTAGACATTCAGAGTTCCTCTATAGGCTCTGAAAACCACACCATTAGCTCTATAACATCAGACACATCAAAAATTGACTATTTTATTTCTAAATCAGGCCTCTAGCTCCCCTGGCTAGGCCTCAAACTCTTGTTGCCCCCTGGTGGCCCTAATGCCCCCCTGAACTTGACTGAAGCAAAAAATTTCTCAAAATTTCTCTAATGGCTCTACAACCCACAAAATTGAGTATGGAATGTTGGATTTATTCGAAATTTACTTTTTTCACTCCAAAATTGGCTGAATCTAGCTCAAGATAGAGCCTGAACTCATTTTTTCCTAGTGTCCCTTAAAAAACTCCACTAATTTTGGAGAAACTGCACTTAACTGCAATTAAAGTTGGCATAACTGCCAAAAATGGTGGGCGTGCCAAATAAACCAGCAGGATAATTCCTACTATTAAACTATTTGTTTTAACATGAGCACATGGTTCATAAAGTTCGTGGTCGCTTTAAACTGGAGTGGAATCGTCGGCTTAACCTACGCCTAAAACCCACCATGTGAACGGTTCAAACCATAGGCAGTTTCAGAATCACCGTCAGGGTTAATGGTTAAGGTTAACTTTTTATGTTGTGGTGGAATATGTAACCACAAACTCCGTTGATGGTGATGGCTAGCAATTTATTTTCGCGTGCTAGTGATTGGCCTTAGGTTCCAGGCAATATGCCACATGGGGAGGGCTGGCCCCTCAAGGCTGGCCCTCCAGACCCCCAATACATTAAACATAAAACTTCAAACATACTCATTGTGCATTGTTTGTTAAGAACTGTCATATGGTGCATTGGCGCGTGGAAAAAATAGCTGGTAGAAGGTCCACAGTTCGATCCTCTAGAGCTCCACAAATTTTGTTACATGGTCCTGGGGACACATGGCAGCATGATGGCTAGCCATGTATCACCCTGTAATTGGCCCATAAATAAACATGTGCTCCCAACACTGAACGACATTGTGCCACTTTTCCAACGCTAATTGGATGATACAAAATATTTTGGGGAATATTCCGAGGAATATTATAGGAATGTTCCATGGATTATTCTCTTTTAAAATTTTCCCAATTCCAAGTCAAACTTGGTCAAAGTCCGGTTTTTTTAGTTTACTAAACTTTTCAAACTACGATAACTTCTTCATACAGTGTCAGTTTTTTCAATTTTTCACGACACTGGAATGAAGAAGATGATATATATCCAGTCGCTTAGGTTCGGAGCACTTCCAAACACTTTGAGTTTTAGGCTATCACTTTGGTCCATGATCCAGTTCTCATCGCACCTCCCCATTAGGAATCTTTTGGACCCTAAAAGATTGATATACTAATCTATACAGTAGATGAGAGTACAACACCCTTGTCTCTTCAGCCTCCAAACACTTGTCTTGCATGGTCAGTGCCTTTCAACCACAACTTGGAGGTAGTTGACACTTCCCTCCCTAGATGCACTTGTCCTCCTATCAAGAACTATCTTCCTTGCACTTACTTAGAAATTTCTAGTGAGAAATTTACAGAAGGTAGCTGAACATCGCTGCCTTAATCATTTGATCCAAGGTGGCTCAAAGAAACGTGAGATAACAAGATATATACATGCATACATAATTGAAATTTGTATATGTACAAATTAAAGTATGTATTATTGTGTCAAGAAGTCAAACCACCTCTTACCAAGCCACCTCCACGATGAATTTTGCTGCTAAAAATCTTCTTCATGTGAAACATCCGTTCTCACATCAATGATGGAATCCTTGGTTCCAATTTAGCCAATATTTCTGTCCTCTTGCCTCATGTTCTTGGGAAGATTAGTTGGATGCAGTGTACAACACTGGGAAACAACATATCCCCTCTTCTGGAAATGTATTCAAGTCTTGTGAACCTTCTTTTCTAGTTTCCTATGCTTCTTCTACTTCCTGTATGCCTTCTTCCTCATCCAGCATCTCGAAACATCATGGTTAAACCAACCACAATTTTCACAAAAACTCTTTCTTCCACTTAAGCATGCAGAATTATCATGCCTTGCAGAAACATAATCAACCTGACTATGGGAAGAATTATATCCCATGTGCTACCTTGCATGTCCATCCTTTTTTCCTTCTTAGTGAATTGAAATAGTATAGGTTCCAACTTTCTCTTGAAGACTGACATCATCATTCTTGTCTTGAAAATTGCCCGAACACACATTCTCGCCATAAGATGCATGTCTACAAACTTCTTGCTGCCACATAGGCTTAAAGCAATGGAAATCGACTTGAAAAAAAACTTGACATGTTTGTAATTTATAACTTTGAACAAAAGTTATTTTTGAGGTTGCCTCACATGTCTTCATGGCTTTGGATTTTTCGCCATTAGATTGTGCATAACCAAGACCAAATTTCTTAGGTCGTTCCTCAACCAAAATAGGATCAACCATGCCTTGTAAATGTTTTCCTAAACCCTTGCCTTCATAGTCCATTTTAATCATGAACTTGGACTCTATACCTTTAGTGTTCTTTTCAAATGAACCAACACATCTTTCTGAAGAGGAAACTGAAGACAAATTAGAGTGAATTACCTCTGCTTCACACACATTCTTGGTTAAATCCTCTTGGGCTTGATGGATCTACATCTCCATATCATGAAATATTTGAAGAATTTCTTCCTTCTCTTGCTTAATAGCAAAAAATTTCTCACGAAGTCGAGTGCTTTCTCTTCTATCTTCTAACATAATCTGCACCATGTCCTTCAGAATGTAGAAGTCACGCTTCATGTCTTTATTGAAGAATATTGTGAAGGAGTAGAATTTTTAAACCTCACTTGAAGAATTTTTCATCATGAAAATGAAATAAATAAATTCAACAAATATTCACAAATCTTTCAAAAAAATTGACAAAGATTTTGAATAAAATTCTTGTAGAGTCAAGCTCTTCTTCAAGCAGCCTTTTGCAAAACAAACAATTGTCAAAAGGGTTCGTTCCTTAAGGGTTTCCTAGAGGTACTTTGGGTAAGGCAGATGCATTCAGCCCTTTATTCCTATTTTTCCTCTTCTGGACTTAGCTATCAGTAACTTTCCCTTCACCTCTAGCAAACTCCAACAAGAATCAGTTTGCAAATAGTCAAATAGTCAAATCTTTTGCACTGTTTAAACACCTTTCAATTCAAAAAAGCAAGCTATTGCTCTGTCAATAAAGAAAACAAGTGCTATGATACAAACCTGATATGAAAATGGTTTGGATAAATTTTTATGCTTTTCAAGAAGCTCCCACTCAGTTAAACAAATAAAAGATCTAGCTTTTACTTGAAAATTTGCAGAATTTATGCTTGAAAGAGGTATACGTTTTTTAACTGTTTAAGTGTCTTAATTACATTTATTGATGCTGAAATTAAAAATATGTAACAGAAATATAATTCAGAAATGAAACATCCACATATAAAAAAAAAATAATCTAGGAGTTCGCCTGAATATTATGGGCTACGTCTCCTTGAGATTTTGTCATCTTGAATAGGGTCTTTGGGATTATGGAAAATTTTCTTTTAAAAGTTCCAAAATTAACTCCAATGGTTTCTTAACTAAACCAAAGGGCTTATAATACCATATATATCCCTGTCATGGCTGTCATCACTCTGAAAATAGATCTAGGCTCCCTTAAGACCGTATTCCTTATGTTGGTGCTCTGAGCTACACTGAGATTCTCTATGGCACTAAATCCTTCAAAAATATTCTTATTTCCTTGAAAACACACCTATTGTTTCTAGCACACATCATACACCAAATATTGACTGATCATTTTCTCAAAATGAGCATTGCATCCCCAAAATAGGCCTTCCTCCAAGTTTTTCCCTAGGCTGCCCAAAACTACCCTTCAGCTTCTTGAACTTTGGAAGTCTTCAAATGGCTCCAAAAATCCCTTAATTGGATTCATAATGCCAAAAATAGTCAGGATATCCTATTGGTTCACTAAAAATGGCCTTCGGCTACTCCAGTTTTGCCTCCAACACCTGTCGGCACCCCTTGGCACTAGGGTTACTAAAAACTTCTCTAATGGGTTCTCAACCTCTAGAATTCATCAAAATATTCTGTAACCTCCATAAATGGATTCATATTTTTTATTACAATTATAAATGACTATTTTTTTGCTGCATCAGGCCTCTAGCTTCCCTGGCTAGGCCATGAACTGCTACTGGAAAAAGTTGGCACTGATGGCCCCTCGAACTTCACTAAATAATCTCGGCCTTCATAATTCCTCTACAGCCATTTCAAACCACACCATTATTTCTAGAACATCTGAAACATGAAAAATTGACTATTGGATTTCTATATAAGGCCTCTAGCTCCCCTCACTAGGCCTCAAAATTTTGTTGCCCCTAGTGGTCCTAATGGCCCTCATAACTTGATTGAAGCAAAAACCTGCTAAAATTATCTCTAATGGCTCTACATCCTACTCCATTGAGTCTGGAATATTGGAAATATACTAAATTGACTATTGGCACTCCAAAATTGGGTGAATCTAGCTCAAGATAGAGCCTGGACTAATTTTTGCCTAGTGTTCCTTAAAAAACTCCACTATTTGAGGAGAAACTACACTTAAATGTAGTTAAAGTTGGCATAACCACCAAAAATGGTGGGCGGTCCAAATAAACTGCCAGGATAATCGCTAGAATTAAACTGTTTGGTTTAACATGCGCACATGGTTCATAAAGTTCATGGTCGCATTACACTGGAGTGGAACTCTCGGCTTAACCTACGCTAGAAACCCGCCATGCGAATGGTTCAAACCATAGGTAGCCACGGAATCACCATCGGGGTTAATGTTAACATTTTATCTTGTAGTGGAATATGTGACCACAAACTCCACTGATGGTAATGGTTAGCAATTTCTTTTCACGCACCGGTGATTGGCCTTAGGTTCTAGGCAATAGGCCACATGGGGAGGGTTGGCCGTCTAGACCCCCAATGCAATAAACATCAAACTTCAAATATGACCATTGTCCATAGTTTGTTAAGAACTATCATATGGTGCGTTGGCGTGGGGGGAGACTAGCTGGTATAAGGTCCATGGTTCGATCCTTCGGAGCTTCACAAATTTTGTTACATGGTCCTAGGTGATCTGAACGAAGTGTATTAGTTTGTTGTGCTAAGTGTCCTTTCATTTTTAAAAACAAGCACAATTTGTCACCATTTCTTTGCTTAAGGATTAAGTGTTTTAACCATGAAACATATATGAATTTGTGAACTTTAAGCATGAAAATAAGCCTAAATAACACTATACATAAGTGTATAATAGAGAAAAACAATCACACATAAGTTTTACACAATAGGCATGATAAAGTAGTTCACCCCTCCTAGGCTACATCTGTTGGTATAGCTCCCAATGGCATGTCCCTCTTTCTCATTATCCTCAAAATTTCAAATTACATGTGTTTACAAGCCTCTAATGGATATTTTCTTTGCACCAGTGGTTCAAGAATGCTAAAATTAGTCTAGGTAGACTCTTGTTTCACCCAAATTGGTCAAAAAATGACCTCCCAATGCATTTTTCCCCATCTTAGCTAGAAAAAATCCACTAAAAGTGGAGACTACACTTAACTATGGCTAAAATTTGCAAAAACCATAAATTGTAGGGCGTAGTCCAATTTCTGCCAGAAAGACCCTTTGAATTAATGTTAAATGGTTTGGGCGGGGTGGTCGCATGCTGACCCACCGCCTAACTCTTCATGATTTAAGTTTGTTTGAACTCCGCATGTAATAGTGGAGCGGAACCATAACTCCACGTTTTGCAACCCATGGCATTTGTTTCCATCACACTGCCCATGTGACAGCTTTGATCCCATCGGAAGTTACAGTTTATAAAACTGTTTCGTTGCAATTAATGTCACCACATGACATGTTAACATATGTATTTGCTGTCGGTTAAGGTTTGTAGCCGTCGGTTCTGAATTTTAATGCCACGGTTTTATAATTCGTTTTATTTCATGGGGCTACTAGCAAGTTGGGACCCCTGGTGGTCCCCCGCCACCCCCCCCCCCCCCCCAACCATGAACATGTTACAACATAAAATAACATCAACGACTATATGGGTAAGTAACACGGTATATGAGAGATGGTAGAAGGCTTGGCATGCAAGCCAAAGGTCACGGGGTTGACCCCCCCCCCTCAATGCCACCAAAATTTTTCATAAGCCTCCTTGGGACACATGGAAACCTCTAGTCTTTCCATGTGTCTCCCATTGAACGAATACTTCAAAAAACAAACAAACCCCATCAATGGTCCGAAACCAATTCCGTACCACAAAATCAACGGCCCATATCAAGCCATGTGTCAAATTCTGATTGGCTATGAGAAAAGGGAATATTCTGCAAAATATGCCATCTGCTGATTGTACCTGTATGCTGACTGGGCATCCCAGTCACAAAATTTTAGCTAACCTACACTAACCCATCATGTCCCCATCTTTCTTCTTTTTCCTTCTTGTTCTTTTCTACCTTTCTATTTTTCTCCTCGGTTTTCCTTTCCCCTTCAAACCCACAACATGTTCCAGCTCCTCTGTTGTTCCTTCATTCCTACCTCTTCATCCCCCCCCCCCACTTATACTTTATAGGATTATCTCACACCATGAACCTAAAATCCTAAAACACCTCCCCTAGATTATCTCCTACCTCTTCCTTTTTAAACTCTCAACCTTTAAGCTTCCATTAACCTTTAACCTTGTTTTAAAAATTTCCATTTTAAAAACCCTTTAATCCTTCTAATATTTTCCTTAGGAATGATAATTCAATTAAAATATTTCTTCACATATTAATCTATTTCGCAAATTTATTATCATTTTAATCCATCACCTTCATAAAGTTATCCCTTTGATTCCCCATTATCTATCAATAAAAAAATATTACTATTTTATTAAATTAAATTTTTAGATCTCATATTAAAATTATTATTAAAAATTATTAAAAGTTTATTAAAATTATTAATGTAGATATTACATTATCATTTAGTTAAAAATACTGTTACTTTAGATCTTAAAAATCATCACTTAAAAATTATGAATGCGTTAATAGAATTCCTAGATAAATAAATAATTAACAAATAAATAAAATCATCACTTAAAATTGTTAATGAATTAATAAAATTATTAAAATTATTAATGAATTAATAAAAATTATTAGATAAGTAAATTATTAACAAATATATAAATAATAAACAAATTAATCAAATTAACAAATAAATAATTAATTAACAAATTAATTAAATTAATATATTAAAAATCATCAAAATTAAATAAATAATCATTAAAGAAATTAAATTAAAATGAATATTAATACATTACTTTTCAAAGTCGGCTTCCCTTCCTTTCCCCTCCATTCACCTCTCCCTTTATCCTATTTATACCTCATGTGAGATCTTACTTACTCATGGATGTTTTTTTTAACGATGAACCATAGTGGTTTGGTTCGAAACGTCGAAATGAAAAAAATGGATGCGACATACCCGGAAAACACTACAACACAAACTTTTTGTTGCTTGGGAAAACAAATAGAATGTGATATCTTCCTCATACGACATCAGTTTTTCAAACCGTTCATGGTGCCATAATCGCAATGGTGAGACCTTTCTGGTCGCTTAGGTTTGGTAGAGTCTCTAGCACTTTCAATTTTGAGCATAACACATGATCTCTTGATCACACCTCCCCATTGGGAAGCTTTTGGAACCCAAAAGAATTTAATTACCAGTTCATAAGATGAAGGTACAACTCCCTCACCTTTTCCACTTCCATCCATCTTGCCTTACTTGGTTTGATAACCTTGAGCCCAATTCGAAGATATTTGACACTTCCCCTCTTAGAAGTGCATGTCCTCCTGTCAAGGATTAAATCCTCCTTGAGCTCGTCCAGAAATTCTGGCGACATATATTCTATTGATGGGTGTTGAATATCACTCCCTTGATCATTAATCAAAGGAGGCTCATTCAAACATAAATTCCCCACATTGAAAATGGAATACATTTTCATGTATGAAGGCAAGTCAAGTTGAAATGCATTATTACCAACTTGTTTAATGATCTTGAATGGACCATAATGAATGGGCTTGAGATTTTTACCTTCTCCTTGCATCCTTTCTTTGCTTATGTGCAACCATACTTAATATCCTTCTTGAAACTTTTGATCAACTATGTTATCACTTATAATTTTGTGATTCATTACTTGAAATGGTCATACAGTTCACACCTCAAAAGGGTAAGGACTCCTTAAAACCTTTTCAAGCTAGCATAGGAAATTTCATTTTTTAATATTTAACCTATCCTAAGTTTCAATACCACCCTCATTTCATCTCAAAACCAACTCCATATAGGTCACATCATGTTCCATCAGTCATCATTTGTTTACATATTTCATTTCCCAAGCTTACAACTCTGAAAACAGGGTTTTATATTTTCAGAATGCAGAATTTTCCTGTTTTATACATGTTTTTGGAATGCAGATTCTAGAAAGGTGGAGATGTGTTTCAGAAAAACAAGAGAGGCTATTCTTCAAGAAATACTGATCTAAAAAAAACTCCTTAATTTTTTCAATATCTATCAATAATAGAGATAAAATATCTCATCTTTGAACCCCATGTTTTCAGAAAAAAAAAGAGTAATTTTAATGATGAATAAACTTGCAAAAGGAGAAAATGATGTTTTTTGAAGAGGAAACACATGAAGGCTCTTAAATTGAGTTTGTTTATGTTTTAAGAAGTTAAATTCATGTTGGAAACCAATTTTATGCAGCTGGAATGTACATTTTTGAAACAAGGCAAAAATCTGGAATTTACACAGTTTATGACAGTTTCGTAGCATTTCCTAGGCTTAAAGCCAAGAAAACGCTACGAAACCATCTGTAGATTTTTTTTAGTTTAAAACCCAATTTTTTTAGTTTTCAAGGGGAGGAAGTGATATGGAAGATGTGTCAGAACATGATGAATATCATGCAAGAGAAATGAAGTAGAAATTCTGATGGCAAAGGTCATTTTTGTATGCTACGAAAGTATGCTACGAAACTGCCATGTTTTCATATCGAATTTTTTTTAAGGTTTTTGAGCAAATGAAAAATTATTTTGGAAATACGAAATAGGTTTTATTCAACATAGGCTCCTATACAAAAATTTCTCTTAGTTTCTGCAAAGCCATCATGGTTTTTAAATTATACACTCATCTTTGCAAGCTACGAAACTACCCTATTTTCGTAGCGAATTGTGTTTTAAGGTTTATGAGAAAATGAAAAAGTATTTTGGAAATTAGAAAGAGGTTTTTCTTGAGAAAAGGTCCATATAAAAAAACCCCTCTCATTTTATGCAAATATATCAGGGTTTGGAATTTATACACTCATCTTGGAAGCCTATATTTTTAGAATTTTCACTAACCAGATTTGTGAAAAAATTGTAAAAATTCGATTTGGAGGAGGTCGAGCTCAGCATCCATGTGGCGTAATGACACATCAACACTATAGTACACTCATAAAATTAGTTGGTTTCAGTTTATAAGGCTTATTAAATTTATTTGTATAACCATTAATGAAAGGAGAGTCCTTTTTGTATTCAAACTCTGCAAAACAGATATATCCCTATGAAGTCTCCAAGTGATAGAATCATGTTTGAAATAGGTATATGAGGTGGGAATTTGAAGCTTGGAAGGTGGCATACAATTTTTATCAGTCCTCATTCTATAAAGGACCAAGTTTTAGAGTTAGAAAGGGTTGGGAGATGTTATGAAGGCACTACCCTTATAATATTTGTCTATCAGTAATATACAGTTGCAGCAGCTTATTTCAGACCTAAGATTCATCTATGTTTTCTTATGTATGTTTCTTATATCATCCTTTTAATTTTTCTCTATTTTTATATTTTTATGATCACTTGGAATTCATGATTACATGCTCCAACTTCCATTTATACACCTATTATGTTGTTTTGTCATGCTTTATTAGTTTGCTTATGTATAATCACTTGGAATTCATGGTGACATGATCCAACTTCCTGTATGCATATAGCTTGGTGTTATATCCTTCATGTGTGGTTTTATAAGAACACAATTGCCTCAACTTCCATGAAATATATTTTCATGTGACTTAGTTTTCATATTGATTCCATAAGCCCAATGGTAGTAAACGTTATACATATTTCACCTATAAAAAAACACATTCAATCCAATTCAGAGTTAGCCATATTATTTCAAGTTGTTCATTGAATACAATTTATCCTTTTAAGAGAACCCTCTCAATCTGGAATGGCTAATTTCTAGTTACAAATGGTTTCAAATAGTTACTCCAAGTTGACCATTCAAGAAGCCCAACATGACTCAATTTGGTGATAAAAAACTCTATTTTTGTCATGCCTCTCCTTGTATTTTCTTTGACTCTTCTCAAAATTTTATTGAAATTGTTGATGAATAATATGAATTTTCTTAATAAAATTTCGAGATTTCTCAATATCACTATGCCCATCAATTGCAACATCCTTCTAAAAAAATAAGACTAATGGTGATTTCGAAAAATACCTAAAGTAGGCTTCAAAAGGTGAAGTATTTGTAGAAGAGTGCTTGGCCCAGTTGTAAGCATGCTGAATGTAATGCAGTTGCTCATCCCACAACTTGGGATGTTCGCTACAATATACTCTCAATAGATGCACAACAGTTTTGTTCACCACCTCCGTTTGGAGATTAGTTTGCAGATAAAAAACAATAATCTTTTTCAACTTTGTGTCCATCATCTTCCAAAGATTGGAATGAAAATTCCCAATGAACCTAGAATCCCTGCCAATAATAATAGAAGTTGGCAAACCATAATGAACCCATATGTGTTGAAAATAAAATTCAGTAGTTTGTTCAACAGTAATGGTTTTCTTACATGGCATAATTATACACATTTTACTAAATCTATCCACAACTACATAAAGATAATCATGTTGTTTTCTTGACATAGGTAGACCTCCAAAAAATTCCATGGAGACACTCTCCCATGGCCTTGATGGTACCGGTAGTGGCGTGTACAACCCAAGATTCCTATTGCTAAGCTTTCTTGTTGCACACATAGAAAATCCTCTTATAAAACGTGACATGCTATCTATCGTGTGAGGCCAATAGAAATACCTCTGTAAATGCGCCATTATTTTTCTTACCCCAAAGTGTCTAGCAATAAGAGACAAATGACCCTCTCTCATGACACTAAGTCTCTCCTCTTGTGGTATACACAGCTTGCCCAAATGAAACAAAAAATTGTTATGCATGTGATCATCATTTTCCTCAACTTGATTTCATTCACTCAAAGTAGCATACACATATTGAAAATCAGCATTAGATGCATATTGTTCTATGTAACTCTCATGTACAATAGAATCATTTTTAACTAAATTAGAAGCACTTATAATTTGTATTGAAAGCATATCAAAAACGTTATTGAAAATACCTTTATTGTACCTTATAACCAAGTGAAACTATTGAAGAAATTCCATCTATATTAAATGTTGTGATTGATGCAATTTTGTTTGTGACTACAAGTATTGTAACGGTTGGTGATCAGTATGTATAATCGTCTCTTTACCCATCAAGTAGTGTTTCCACTTCTTGACGCTTTGTAACAGTGCATAAAGCTTTTTATCATATGTAGTTGAATTAGTTACAACACCATTAAATGTTTCAGAATGGAAATTGATAGGCTTACTATGATGCAAAAGTACTACGCCCATGGCATAATCACTAGCATTGGTTTGTATCTTGAATGGTTGTCTCAAATCTGGTAATGCAAGGACTAGAGCTGAACATATATTGTCTTTTAAAGCTTGAAAATCTTGCTGCTATTTGCCTCCCCATTGGAAGCCTTTCTTCACATGTCATTGCATGCATAGGAGTTGTTATGGAAAAAATGTTAGCAATAACATTTCTCCAATTATCAGATGCACCTAAAAAACTTCTTACCTTAGTTACTGATTTTTGGAGTGGGCCAATTCACAATGGATTCCACTTTAGAAGGACTAATTCTCAACTCACCTCCTCCTACAATGTGTCCCAAATAAACCAGAGAAGTCTTTCCAAATTCACACTTAGACATATTAAGAAATAATTTATCTTTCCTCAAAAAATCAAGCACCTTTTTCACTTGCAAGACATGTTCTTCTCTTGTTTTTCTGAAAATAAGTTTATCATATAAATACACAATCAAAAATTCATCAAGAAATGGACAAAAAACATTATCCATAACAAGCATCAAAGTCGTCGGTGCATTAAAAAAACCAAACAACATAACCAACTATTCAAAGAGTCCTTGTTTGGTTTTGAATGCAGTCTTCCATATATAACTTTCTGCAATTCTTGCTTGATGATATCCACTTCGTAAATCTAACTTGGTGAAAAAAAATTCTTCTTTTAGCTGATATAGAAAATCATCTATCCTTGGGAGTGGGTATTGATTCTTTACCGTTATCTTGTTCAAAGCTCTGAAGTCTACACACATGTGCCAAGTCTCATATTTCGTCAGAATCAAGACTATGGGTGAACCACATGGCGAAGTGCTTGGAGTTATGAGTCCCTTATCCAACAAGTCCTCAATTTTCCTCTTTATTTAAACATTCTCCATTATCAACATGCGATACATGCCAATTTTCGGAAGAGGACAATCTTGTTGCAACTGAATCTCATGTTGAATCTCCCTTTTAGGAGGCAATCTTGTTGGCTCCTGAAACATCTCATGATTTTCATCAACTACATCACATAAATATGATTTCAACTTATGATCACAATCTTCAAATGACTCGTGATTAAAATCAACTTTAGGCTTAATCATTAGAAGAAAAAAATTCTTACTTGAATTCACCAGCCTCTTTACCTGTCCAACATTTACCATTGTAATCTTTGTATTCTTACGATGTGATCTAACAATGAACTCCTTTCCATATTTGAATAAATAGCATTTTTTCTCATGGAAATGGGAGATATCTTTACTATCATACAAGTAAGGACTACCCATCACAATACCTGTAATATCAAGTGAAACCACATCTAATTCAACTGTGTCAACAAATGTGCAGTTATTGCAAAGTGCAATATGCACTTGTTTGAAACCTGTACATTTGCATCCTTACAAATCCACCCAAGTGGATATCGTTTTGGATGGGAATGGTCTCAAGATTAAGTTTCTTGACCAAGTATTCAGAGGTTAATTTTTCTTGTGACCCATTATAAAACGGTATGCCAATCTTGGTATGCTTGGATATGACCCTCACATGAAACAATTCAATTCTCTCTTTTTCATTTGGAGCTTTTATGTCACATTCTGAAGTACTAATACTAGGTTTTGTTTCAATTTCTTTCCCCTTCATGTTCTTCAACCCCATGACTGTAATTTTAGTTTCATTACCTGTACCCTCTCCTAAGTCATGTTGATTTGTTATTGCATCCTTCCAATTTTTCTCTTCATGGCCTACTCTTGAACAATGTTTACAAACAATTTTTTCTCCCTCTTTCTTCACAGATGCATTATTTTTTCCCTTTCCTTTTGAGGTATTGTCTTGGTTTTTCCCCTTAAACGGTTTCTTCCTACTCTCATCAAATCTATATTTCCCTCTAGCTTCTAGATGGGTGGCTCGAACACATACCTCATCTAAGCTTGTAGGGTTAAACATGAGAATAGTATGTTTTAGGTAGCTATGTAAGCCTCCTATGTACTTGAGAAAAGTATATTGACTCTGCAAATCTACCCCTAATAAGAGAGCTCTTCTCCTAAATTCTTAGGTGTAGTCTTGTACATTTTGTCCTTTCAATTGTTTAATATTTTTCTAGTTCATTATGGCTTTCTGCATGTGAGCTAATGGATAAAACTGTTGTTTTATTACAGTGATGAAATTAGTCCATGATAGTATAATCTTACCATGCTTCTTGATCTCCTCCTTTGTCTTGGCTTCCCACCAAACAAGAGCTGCACCTTCCATCCTCAATGAAGCTAGTTGGATTTTGGTATCATCATCATGAAGGTTCTGAATTCTAAAATAGGTCTCCAATTGCCTAATCTTATTATCAAGCTTTTTTGCATTGACTTAACCATTAAACATTGGTAATTAAAACTTAACATCAATTTTTAGAAAAATACTTTTACCAGTGTTCTTTGACTTGTGTGACTGGTGTACTGAAGATTAAGTAGAGGATGATGATGATGAGGGTGTGGATGGTGACTTTCCACTACCTAATCCATTTCCTCCATTTCCATTCTTTGATTTATATTCATCATTGTGACCTCCCGATGATACCTGACCTTCCTTGTGAACTTTGGATCCTTATCCTTCTAGTATTTCATTCCTTTCTTGATAAAGGACTCTCACCATTTCATTCATGTCAAGGAATTATTTCCTAAACACTCTTTCTTCTTCATTGGGATCCACCTCTTCATGGGTTTCTTCTTCTCATGGAGGCATGCTTATAGCTTCTTCTGCTTCTTGTGGAGGTGAACTAGGTGGTGGAGAATGTGGCAATATTGCCCTCCTTTGCTGAGGCTCAATTTGAGAACCTCTTACTTCCACCAATTTGCCTTCTCCTATCTTATGATTGAACCCAGTAAGCATGAAAACCCTTGCAAAAAGTTAAACAATATTTTCACACAAAAGCACCAGAGAATAAAATCTAGCTCTTATACCAAATTGATATGAAAGGAGTGTATTATTTTTTTGTGCTAAGTGTCCTTTTAGTTTTAAAAACATGTATAATGTGTCTCCATTTGTTTTCTTAAGGATTGAGTGTTTAAACCATGAAATATATATGAATTTGTGAACTTTAAGCATGAAAATATGCCTAAATAACACTCTATAGAAGTGTATAACATAAAAAATCTATCATACATATTTTTTACATATTGAGCATGATGAAGCAGTTCACCCCTCCTAGGCTACATCTATAGGTCCAGCTCCCAATGGCATGTCCCTCTTTATCATTATGCTAAAAATTCCAAATTACATGTCTTTACAAGCCTCTAATGGTTTTTTTCTTTATTCCAGTGGCTCCAGAATGCTCAAATTAGTCTAGGTAGACTCTTGTTTCACCCAAATTGGTCTAAAATTGACCTCCCAATGCATTTTCCCCCATGTATGCTAGAAAAACTCCACTAAAAGTGGAGAATACACTTAACTTTGGCTAAAATTAGCAAAAATCCTAAAATTTAGGGCACGCTCCAATTTCCGCCAGAAAGACCATTTGAATTAATGTAAAATGGTTTGGGCGGGGTGGTCACATCCCGACCCCCCACCTAAATCTTCGTGGTTTAAGTTTTTGTTAACTCCGCATGTAATAATGGAGTGAAACCATAACTCCACGTTTCGGAACCTGTGGCATTTGTTGCCAATACACTGCCCATGTCACAGCTTTGATCCCACTGGAATTTATAGTTTATAAAACCATTTCATTGTAGTTGTTTTCATCGCGTGACATGTGAACATATGTATCACCCCCGGTTAAGGTTTGTAGCCTCCAATTCTGAAGTTTAATGCCACAGTTTTATACGTTGTTTGTGACCAAATTTCATTGGGCCACCAGCAGTTCCAGTGGTCCTCCCCCCTCCTCCCAAAAACATGAACATGTTACAACATGAATTAACACCGATGACTATATGGGTAAGAAACATTGTATAGGAGAGATGGTAGAAGGCTTGACGTGCAGGCCGAAGGTCACAGGGTCAGACCCATGCCCAACTCCCCCGATGCCACCAAAATTTTACATAAGCCTCTTGGGGACACATGGCAGCCTCCAAGCTTGCCACGTGTCACCCATCCAATGGCTACTTCCAAAAATGCACAAACCCCATCAACGGTCAGAAACAAATTCTGTACCACAAAATCAACGACCCAGATTAAGCCATCTGTCGAATTATGATTGGCTGTGAGAAAAGGGAATATTCCTGAGAATATGAAATCTACTGACTATGCCTATATGATGACTAGGCATCCCAGTCACAAAATTTTAGTTGTTTGGTAAAAAGAACAGAACGCGATATATTCCTGATACGACATCAGTTTTTCGAACTATTCACAGCGTTAGAATCGCAAAGACAAGAACTTTCTGGTCGCTCAGGTTCGGTACAATTTCAAGCACTTTCAATTTTGAGCATAAAACATGATCTCCTGATCACTGCGGACACATGGTGACCTCAAGGTTGGCCGTGTGTCGCCTTGTAATTGGCCCATAAATAAACACGTGGTCGCAACACTAAACCACATTGTGCCACTTGTCCAACGGTGATTTGACCATACATAATATTTTATGGAATATTTTGAGGAATATTCTAGGGAATATTTTGTGAATATTCCAAGATTTTTCCTTGGAATATTCTCTTTTAAATTTTTTCCAATTCCAAGTTAAACTTGGTCAAATTCAAGTTTTTTCATTTTACTGGAATTTTCAAACTGCGATAACTTCTTCATATGGTGTCAGTTTTTTGAACTGTTTGTGGCACTAGAATCAGGAAAACGATATCTATCCACTCGCTTAGGTTTTGCATGCTTCCAAACACTTTTAATTTTGAGATATCACTTTGGTCTGTGATCCAATTCTGATCACCAAGTCCAAATCATGCCAGTAAAATATTTATGAGAACATATTGCATCCAACATGTAAGAAGGCATATATAACCAATATTTCCTACACTAACGAGGGTTATTGGAATTAGTTACATGGATCTTCAACTATTAAACCAAAATGTTTGACTAGTTATATGCTTTCCCTTCATTGACAACTTGATACAGAAAAAATGCCTAGCCATTGGGAAAGGTCTCAGTACTCTTTTGACCATAGATCTGAAAACATAGAACTATCAAGTATTGAAATGATTTTTTGAGAGATTTTTTATTATAAGTGTTGTTGGGTTTCTGGCACAATTTGGATGTCTCTTTCACCCAACCTTTGATGACATATTTAGTGCTTAGGTAGCTGGTGACTGCATAAAGTGAGAAACCATGTAAACTTCTAACAAAGGAAAATGACACATAAGCTAAAAATAATGTTTCATTAATGAGGCAAGCCTTTTTCCATTGTCACCATTGAGGATCATGCTCTTTGCATACATCTGTGACATGATCCACTAGATAATATCTACATAAGGAAAGGTCGTGTACCTGCATGGAATCTTATGCAATCCTAACTTCTAGACATTAATATAAACTTGTATGTCTTTAAGATATGCTTTGTAACTAGTTTTCGTGAATGCATATTTTACTGTGTTCCATTTAATATCTAAATATTTCTAAATGAAGAGTTGAATGCTTTGATAGAACTATCATTATGAAATGGGTACTCTCAACTAATTCACTTTTGCTTCTTTCTATGGTGTATATTGAGGCATATCTCTTCTATGGCATGATGATGAAAACTAATAGAGAGAGGTAAGCTCAAAAATTTGTAGTACCTATATGAAAATATGAACTCATTGCAAGCACAAATAAACTCAAGAAAAATAGTTTATTTAGAAAAATCAAGGAAACAGCTTAGAGATTCAGAGGAGAGATTGTGTAACTTCTAGGTTGAGGGTGAGAGGCTGGGCTCATGAACTATGCATTGTACATTTCCACAGACAAGGTGACATCTAGAGGCTTGAGACTATGCAATGCACAATCGTAGATGGGAAGGCTAAGGGAAGAGACTATGCATTGAACAACCTCAGTGGTCAGGGATGAGTTTTGAGGCCTAGAAATATGAAATTCACAGTTGGAAAATCTAGTGATTGCGCATTACACAATATTAGAGGAAAATCATGAATCTTTTCTCTTGAGAATGTGAATTACACAATTGTGATAGACAATTGCTAGCCAAGATTGCGTAGATTTTCCTGGGAAGGAGAGTGAAAAGTGATAGATTTAAGTTCTAGGGAAGGAATTAATGTAAATCTAGCTAATGGAAAGATATATTAGTGAAACTAAAGTTCCTAAAACAAGCATGCAAAAGGAAAAATTAACATGCACAAAATGACCCAATGACAACAACTATTGGTGCACAAAAAGCAAGAGGTTGATACGACACTTATAAAATTTCAACGGCAGGCTGAGACAACACTTGTACAATATAATAATAGTTAAAATTCCAGCTACCATGAAAAAAATAGGCAAATTAACACTCATATAAGCGAAAGGGACAAAAGCCACACATGTAAAACTTACTTAGAAAAGCGTCACAAAGTTAGTGGAGAGTTACTAGATCTTGTTGGAAAGGCTAAAACTCCAAGAATAGATGTACAAAATAGATATAGAGTTGTCTATTATATAGATATAGTTGGGTTATGTTTTATGATCTGCATGCCTAAAATCAAGGAAAAAGCGCCACTTGTCTTAAGATAAAAATAAGAAACTTAGTGGCACTTACCAATCATTAATTAGGAAATATATATTTTCTAGGGATGAAAAATCAACTTTTTTGAGGAAAATACTCTTTCAAACTAGCATAAGAGACTGCAAAATATAGGGATTGCACAGTTCCTTGCATAGGTGGATTTAACAGTTTCATACTAGAGGAGAAGGCTTAGTGTAGTTTCTGAGCTTAGCGACTGCTTACCTTCCAAGATTGTGTAGTTGTGGTCCTCAAGGCCTAGCGCATTTTCTAGAGATAGTGGTTTGTGAAGATTGAAGAGGGAAGACTGAGAATGAATGTAAGCTCAGGAAAGGAGGTTGCTTGTGTTTTAAAATGCTTATTTTTTTTTAAAACAACTCATAAAAATCACTGCATAAAAAGATAAGTATTCAACATTAGATGGAATTCTCGATGATGGTGAAAGATAGGTCCTTGTGGATAAAAGGTAGGCTCCAAAATCAAGGCATGGGGAAATTTTTGGAGGGGGGTTGTAGCAAATACAACAGTTATGAATGTGAATTTATCATGAATGGTAATTAAATTTTTTATTTCAAGAGTCTTAATATGTGCTCCACCATGTTGGAAATTCCTTCGGGCCTTTTCTATAATTCTTGATAGAGGGTTAAAACTCAAATTCTTAATTTCCTGAGTTATTAAACTATATTCCTATTCATTCTTCCAACCACTTTTTAATTGAAGTCATGCAACCCTCATCTATATTGGCCAATCTGGTTTCAAATATAGGTTTCAGAACTAGAATATTCAATTCAAGATCTCATGGTTTGTCCCATCAGCCACATATTTTTAACTTTTTATAAATATTTAGATGTATCAGGTACTATTTCTCCCACAACCAAGAACTATCTCTAGGGTTACAACACTTCATGTGTAGAAGAGATAAAAAAATATATGGTTATGAAATGGTTATAGGGTTCATAGGGCCTCTTATTGAAAAAGTGGACCATTAGTTCTGATCTAAGAGTAGAGAAGCTAGATTTGGTCCAAATATAGGTTTGGCTTCCACTCCAAATCTAGGGTTCTACTATGATGTCAACTTATCATCTGAATAGACTAGAATTATGGCTATTGCACGAATATTGGTCGGTCTCAATTTTCAATAGGGTTATCTAAATCGATATCTATGAGTGTTAGGGACATCATCCACCACCAGAACATTGATAATGAAGGTATCCCATTTAATTTTTCATGTTTCCATGCTTGTGGAAACCTCAAAAAGGAATGTGAAATAAGAAATGGAAAAAGAAAAAATTATTTGAAATATTGATTTCTACTCAGATACTCCCTTGTCCTCCCCCCAAAAAATCACCCAGGATATTTAGCAACCCCTGCATGGTGACATGGTGTAAAAAGTGTAGAGATGGTGCAATGGAATTACCACCAGTTCTATTTTTTCACAAGAATATACATTTCTAGGAACTCCATGGGTTTTGGCTCAACCCTCTTTGGAAGATGAAGAAGTACTGATTGCAACACAATCACCCCCTCCTATAGTGGCACCTTCTACTATAGGTATGGACCATACTAATCTCCTATAATTTTATCTCTCTACTGATGCTCAACTTTGTATCCATGAGATTTCTTTATTTTCATCCCCTCCCTATTCCACAACAAATCCCCTCATGTCCCTGCATGGGATCACATCCCCCATCCCCCAATATACTTCCTCTCCTCTATAAACCCCTCCACCCCACCCTATACCATCTCACATCAGTCTTCCCAATCTTTTACCCCCTTCCCTTCCGCTTTAGTCCCATTGCTGGATTTTTTTTTTTTTTTATGCTCCCCTCCTCTCCCCTTATACTAGTGGAGGGATAGGACATTTTGAGGACCCCCCTAGATCCTCCTCTACTAGAGGATGAAAATCACTTCTCTTTAAGGCTCAAAATCAACCTAATTTATGATACAATCTAGAGAAAAATATTCCATCCAAATGGTGCTTAAATGTTCAAGCCCTCCTTAGGGTTCCAAATGAAGCTCCTCTAAACTAATAAGGTTTAGCTAGCCGCTCTAAAAAATTGGACCTTAAAAGGCTCCATGAAAAAACATTTTCCCCAAGTCATATTTATTTAGGAGGCTATGTTAGTCATTGATAACACTAATGATTCTTATAAAATATATTCTCCATGTTTGGTAGTTTAAAATGAAGGAACATCAAGGGGGATTGTCATAGGATGGAATCCAAAATTCATGAATCTTAAAACAACTTGGTTAACAACATTCCAGTTGAACCTTAATCTCACCTCTACTAATATAGACATGCTTTTCTATTTCCTCAATGTATATGGACCCTATGTGGAAATACATGAATTTGGTGACCTCTTAATTATAAGTATCTATAATAGATAGATTCATTCTAGGTGCTTATCTAAACATCACTTTGGGGAATTAAAAATTTTGTGGGTCCTTGGTTAGACCAAACCATTTATCATATTTATTGGTTTCTCTCCTATATGAACTAAATCTTTGTGTTATTCTCTGAAACAAAAATCATGCCAACATGGTAAAACATAGCAAGATTAGTTAGAAGCGAAAAAATAATAGAACATTTCTTTATTTTGGATAGTCTCCTTGATACCAACCTAATAATTATACATTTACGATATGTGGTAGGTAATTCAAATCATGTCCTTATTCTCATTGATTTATATTGTTTCCCTACCAAGCCTCCTATCCCTCTCAAACTGAACTCATCACGGTTGGATTACCCTACCTTGATCTCCCTCCTTAAATATATATAGTTGATCTAGATTCATCCTTGACTCTTTAGAATCCCCCTCCCTTAAATTTCAAAGGAAGTTAAAAATGTCTAAGGAAGTTATCAATGAATGGGCCAAAATGAAAAGAGGAGAATTCAAAAATTATGGTTGATAATGAATCGCAACTACAACTTCTTTGGAATTAATCATCCTATGTGGATATCCATTTGACCTCCATGCCAAAGTGTTAGTACTAATGAAAGATATAAGGGATATTATACTTGAATGGGAGAAGGAATGGTGACATAAAATTCATGCCCTCTGGATTAAAGTTGGTGATGTCAACACAAAATATTTTCACATCATTACAAACCATAGAAAGACCATAAAAACCATACGGCAAATTATTGGCCCTGCTGGAATATTGACCTCTTCCTTCTTAAATGTAATGAGGGAAGGTTATTGATACCTCAAAATTATTTTCAAGTAGGAAGAAAGGGTCATTTTGTGATCCAGGTGGATATTGGTGGTCACCCGCCTATTCTACTTGGGGCTCCACCATTGTCTATTTCAATTTTTCAGTTTCGGCATAGTTTACTATTTTTAGCAGTTTTTCGGGTCCTAAACTTCCGGAGCCGTTTTGAGGCCCTAAACAACGTTTTTTGGGAAAATGGAGAGCAACATGGGTCCATGGATTGATGTTTCTTGTTCCAAATTTGTAGTCCTCGGATAGATCTTTCTAACGAGGTATGGTACGCGTCAAACGGAGATCGTATGCCAAAGTTACGCCCCTGGGAAGTTAAAACACCAATTTACCCAAACGGGGCCCATAGTTTTGGCGCTTCATCTCCTAGGGTTAGGGTTTTGGCTGTTTAGGATTTCCCATTGTTTCTAAATAATAAATAGGCCCTTGAGCCTCATTGTAACTCAGTTCAGAGGCCTGTAGCCGCCACATCTCTTCTCAGAGATAGCTACCAGTGCCCTAGCTAGTTTTATTTCCATTCGGTCTGTAAGCAAATTTCAGTTCTTTGATATTAATGAAATGAAGTGTTATTTCCGCTGCATCTCTGTATTTATGGTTATGTGTTTATTCTGTTGCGTTCCTGCATAAATCCGGATCAGTGGTATCAGAGCGGTCTGCTTTTTCTCGATCCTTCCTTGCATGTCCCCAACGAGGTCGGGGTATAAGGAGCTAGGGCTTGATCTGGTGGAACCTTTGCAAGATCAGCCTCGCAAACCTCGACAGACGCCCATGGGGGACGAAAAGAAAGATGAGGGAGCAGGAGATCCTATCAAAATATTGCTCGAGGAGGCCCTCGAAAAACAAAGGAACGCGATGATGGATAACTTTGCTTAGATCCTTCAACGGCTGCCCACCGGCGGCGCATCTGCATCCAGTAGCCACTCTGGAGTTGCGACTCCCTTTAAGGTACAAGTAAATTTTGACATTCCCATATTTGAGGGTCAAATAGACGCATATGCCATAGATAGATGGTTGAATCTATTAGAAGGATATTTCTCTGTTCATGACTTTTCAGACCGGGAGAAGATTATTTTTGCACTCCTCAAAGCTACCCCCCATGTTAAGGACTGGTGGGAAACCTACCGTGAGAACAAGGACCAGACAGAACCCTCTCTGTTCTCGGCCGTACCAACTTGGAATTCTTTCCGAGACGCCGTCAAGGAACAATACTATCCCGTGGGGAGCCATGAGGACAAGTACATACAATGGACCACGCTGCGACAACAAAGGGATCAAGATGTGCATGAGCTGACGAATCTGTTCCATACCCTGCGCACAAAGTTGGGTATAAAAGATTCAGAGAAACATCTGGTGCTAAAGTATTGCAGCTATCTGCACAGATACATTCAGGAGGAAATGGAGTTCCTCGACATCTCCTCGCTTGGTACGACATACCGGTATGCTGCCAAGATTGAGCAGAAATTCAAGCAGAAGAAGCAAGACTTTGGATCTGCGAATCAAAAGCAAGGGTAAGGTGCTTCCAAACCGCAGAACAAAGGACAGAGCCAAGGCATGGCAGCTAAAGACAACTCATCGAAGCCACAAGAAAAAAACAGCACTGCAAAGCCAAAGAAGGACACGGGAAAGTGGTGTGAGTTCCATATGAGCTCCACTCACAACACAAGTGAGTGTCGGGCCAAGCAGTCGCTAGTGGCCGAGATGAGGGCTTCTGAGTCAGATGCATGCTCTGACTCTGAATCAGAACCTGAAAAGGCGAATGAAAAGGGGAAACAGATTATTGATGCGGAGCCCAACGCCACTGTTGCCACTACAAAGGTCCAGAAGGAGGAACCGGAAGATCCAGAGGAGGAGGAACGTCTCTTCCACTCCCAGATGTGGGTAAAGGGCTCTCCTGTACAGTTCATTGTCGACAATGGGAGCCAAAAGAACCTCATTTCAGCAGACGCCGTGAAGCGGTTGGGCTTGCCGACCACAGCTCACCCACATCCATATACCATCGGGTGGCTTCACCAAGGACGAGATCTCCGCGTCAGCCAGCAGTGCCGCCTTCCCTATAGCATCAAGCCCTTCACGGATGAGGTATTATGTGACGTTGCTCCTATTGATGTTTCTGATGTATTATTAGGACAACCATACTTGTGGAAGCGTCATGCCGTGTATGAGTCTCGACCTCGTGCTGTTATTATTACTTTGGGAAATAAGTTGTACAGGATACCAGAGGTACCACCTCCTACGACTATCTCTTTGGTTACTGCAAAACAATGCAGTAAGCTCATTTCCCAAACCAGGAAATTCGTTTTCCCGATGATCCGCCCCCAGGGCAAGAAGAAGACTGTGGCCACGACCTCCAGACAGGGCTCCTCTGCACAACAACAACAAATGGATAAGGTTGTGGAGGAGTACGGGGACATATTCACCTCACCCACAGGGGTTCCTCTGCACTGTCAGGTCAAGCACTCGATTGATCTGACCCTAGGTACGCCGCTACCTAATGGACCGGTCTATCGACGCTCTGTTCTAGAGAATGATGAAATCAAGAGACAGATTTAGGAGCTGTTGCAGAAAGGTCACATCAGACCAAGTTCATCGCCCTGTGGGAGCCCGATCGTGTTGGTACAGAAGAAGGATGGGACATGGAGACTCTTTATTGACTATCGGGCGCTAAACAAGATCATTGTCTGGAATAGGTACCCAATACCACGGATTGATGACCTTCTGGACCAACTCAAAGGTGAAAAATATTTCAGCAAGATCGACCTGAAGTCTGGGTATCACCAGGTACCAATTGAACCCTTCGATGTGTGGAAGACTTCCTTCAAAGCCAAGGAAGGCCTTTTCGAATGGCTATTCATGCCTTTCGGGTTGATGAATGCTCCCGCCACCTTCATGAGGATGATGGATGACATCTTGCAGCCATTCACCAACTCATTTGTAGTGGTGTACTTGGATGACATTATGATCTTCAGCCAGACTTGGGAAGAGCACCTTCACCACATCCGACAAGTCCTCCAAACACTGCGGCAACACAAGTTATGTGCCACTTTGGAGAAGTGCACTTTTGGCATGACCCAGGTTCAATATCTGGGATACATTATTGATGAAAGGGGGGTGCATGTGGATCCAGCCAAATCCAAGTCATTCGGGATTGGCCAGCCCCAGCCACTATAACAGAGCTTCGCAGCTTTCTGGGTCTTGCTAATTTCTACTGGAGGTTCGTGTTGGGATTCTCTCATATCACTTGGCCCTTGAGTCAAGTCACCAAGGGAGGAGCGAGAGCAAAAATTTTTTGGTCAGAACCTCAACAGAAGGCGTTCAGAGAATTGAAAAATCGCCTCTGTTCTGCCCCATTGCTCACTTTACCAGACTTGCAACAGCCATTTGAGATCGAGATAGATGCCTCTGACTATGCTATTGGGGCAGTTCTTACTCAACAGGGACATCCAGTGGCATTTCACAGTGAGACATTGTCTGACATAGTTCGCAAGTACCCCACATATGACAAAGAAATTTACTCCATTGTGCAAGCTTGTCGACAATGGAAGCATTACATTTTGGGGAAGAAAACAATCATCCACACAGAGCACAGGTCCTTGCAGTTCATACAGACACAAGGGAAGTTGCAGAATGATCGCCATCAGAAGTGGTCCACATATCTGCAACAGTTTCATTTGAACATCAAGTACAAGAAGGGTAGCACCAATCATGTTGCAGACTGCCTCAGCCGACCACCGATCGTGGTGCTCACCACTGTGCTCAACTCTTGTGGGCATGAGACTTTTGATTGGCTGATTCTCTATGAGAGTGACCCAGAATTCGGCCAAATTTACAAAGCACTATTGGGGGGTACGCAAGTTCCAAATTTTCACCTCTAAGATGCACTTTTATGTCACATGGGACACCTTCGTGTTCCTTCAAGCGAGCGTGCCAAGATGATATCGGAAGCACACTACAGTCAAGTCGCTGGGAATTTCGGGGTCGAGAAAATAGTAGCAATCCTGCAGAAGTATTTCTATTGGCCGAACCTTCGAAAGGATGTCGAGAAGCACATCAGATCTTGCATTGCTTGTGCCATTGCCAAACCGACCATCAAGAAGCAAGGCCTATATACTCCTCTACCTACCCCTAGTCGACCTTGGGAGTCCATCTCCATGGATTACATGTCGGGCCTACCTTCTACTAAGTAGGGAAATGACTGTGTTTTTGTTGTCGTTAACATATTCTCAAAGATGGCCATTATGGCGGCCTGCAAGAAGAATATCACAGCAGAAGCCACTGCTAAACTCTTCTTTGAACGAGTGTGGGTGCACTTTGGGATCCCAAATTCTATCATATCAGATCGAGATAGCAGGTTCCTCAGCACATTTTGGTCCAGCCTCTGGTCGATGTTGGATACCAAGCTCACCAAGTCCACAGCTTTCCATCCCCAAACAGATGGCCAAACAAAGGTCGTCAACAGAATGATTGTACACATTCTGCGCATGTACAATTCAAAGCATCCACGCACATGGGACAAGAGCCTCCCCTATGTACAACATAGTTATAACAGGGCTCTCCATAGTTCAATTGGCCATAGCCCCTTTCAGGTGGGCTTGGGATTCCAGCCACTATGTCCCATTGACGTAGTCATGCCATTTGCAGCTGCTCAGGCCGATTCAGCTCATGTCCAGTCTGAAGTTGACAAAGCAAGTAGCTTCATCGAGCGCATTCAACACATCCGCCAACAGGTTCATGATATATTGGACAGAGCCAATGCCAAGTACAAGCAACACCATGATCAACACCGGGTGCCACACAACTTCCAGGTGGGCGACAAAGTATGGCTACATTTGCAGAAGGAGCACCTCACTGGACCCCACCGCAAGCTTCGCCCGCTCTGATATGGGTCGTACACCATCACCAAGGCTGTAGGGAACAATGCCTTCGAGCTCAGTATTCCACCATTCCTTGGTCTGCACCCAGTCTTCAATGTGGATCGCCTTCGTCCTTACTTCCCACCTCTACTGGACACCTCGGACATTGCAGAACAACTCACACCAATAGAGTTAAATCCAGACTGCATGGAACAGGCCACCACAGATTATATCATGGACATGAAAATCAAGAAAACTCGCCAGTAGAAGATCCAACTATATCAGGTTGTCAAAGCTGGCCAACTCCTACACCAAGGAAAGTGGTTCACCAGGGACCAAGTTCAGCAGAAATTTCCTCATCTCATGGAGGAACTTAACGCAATGGGGACCATTGCTTCCTAAGGGAGGAGGAATGATCCAGGTGGATATTGGTGGTCACCCGCCTATTCCACTTGGGGCTCCACCATTGTCTATTTCAGTTTTTCAGTTTCGGCACAGTTTACTATTTTTAGCAGCTTTTCGGGTCCTAAACTTCCGGAGCCGTTTTGAGGCCCTAAACGACGTTTTTTGGGAAAACGGAGAGCAACATGGGTCCATGAACCGATGTTGCTCATTCCAAATTTGTAGTCCTCGGATAGATCTTTCTAACGAGGTATGGTACGCATCAAACGGAGATCGTATGCCAAAGTTACGCCCCTGGGAAGTTGAAACACCAATTTACCCAAACGGGCCCATAGTTTTGGCGCTTCATCTCCTAGGGTTAGGGTTTTGGTTGTTTAGGATTTCCCATTGTTTCTAAATGATAAATAGGCCCTCGAGCCTCATTGTAACACAGTTCAGAGGCCGGTAGCTGCCACATCTCTTCTTAGAGATAGCTACCAGCGCCCTAGCTAGTTTTATTTCCATTTTGTCTGTAAGAAAATTTCAGTTCTTTGATATTAATGAAATGAAGTGTTATTTCCACTGCATCTCTGTATTTATGGTTATATGTTTATTCTGTTGCGTTCCTGCATAAATCCGGATCATTTTGATCAGGAGCTCAATGTAAAATCTCAAAAATGAAAGTGCTCAAAATTGATTGGAAACTAAATGATAACGAAGAGCTCATCGCTAGGAATCCGATACAATTAGTTACATCGAAAAAGAAGTCCAGATGAAGGAGATAGATCCCGTTGTTAGTTTTCCTAAACAACTAAAAAAAATTCAAGAGAGTGACAAGTTGATGACATGACATTCGATTCATCATGCAGGGAACATTCTTCAGTTTTTTCCTAGTGGCACTGCGACAACTATCACAACATAATTCGCCAGTTTGGTTTGAAAGTGAATATTTTTTTTACATTTTTCTCCTAAGGTTGAATTTGAATTCCTTTATATATATTGATGGATAGACAACCAGAGGATGACATGTGGTGCAGCCAGGGGCCACCATGTGCCCCCTCTAGTGGACCCTATTCGAAGTCTGCAATTCAAAAATCAAATTGTGCCAAGGTCAAATGTGGTATATATCCTAAGGTGGGAATTTATTATATATGGTTGAATTTTATATTAAGGTTCGAGTTTTATATATTTATGTGCACATTATTGATTTTAACTCAAGGAAAAAGGATGAAATATCATTTCATATCACAAATCCGATCTATATTACATATTGGAATATGGGTTATTAACCCAAAGTCAGAATCAATATATATTCAAAGGTTTGATATAGGGAAAACTTGGGCACACATATAATTTTTTTGGAGAAAAAGTTTTCAACAGATGGGCGGAGGTCCAGGTGGACCCCACAACCTCTCCCACACCAACGGACCGACCTACCGCCATACCACTAAATTAGTCCTTGTAAGAATATGTATGCGACATACATTTATATCTAAACGTAGCCTATGATTGCACGAATGGAGGGGGCCAGCCCCATCCCATGAAACCTACCCATATGACTAAGAACAGAAGACCGATGTGATTTAAACGTTAAGCGTGGATTAATTAACGTAATCCAGAGTTTAAAATTGTCAATATAGGATTTGTAAACACACTTAGTACGCCATTAATCCCCACTTATCCCAATTAATGCAGATTACAATTAATTAATTGCAGTTTAACTTAGCTTATTTTTAGGGGCGCCACCAAATTCGGCAGGACTTCCAACTTTAGCGGACTTATCTGGAGTCTTCTCCAGATTTGGAGGATGATTCTAGGGAAAATTTGAATGAGCCATATCTTGAACAATTTCCAACCAATTAGGCTCAGAAAGAGTCATTCCTAAAAAATTCACATGCTCTGAACACATTGGTATAGGCTTCAGAGGAAAATGAGAAATTTTAAAGCTTTTTTTTTCACTTTCAAGAAAAAGGAAGCTAGGGGCCACCAGGAGGGAAGGCCATGCCTAGATATTTTGAAGGCCAAATTGAGTGAATCAATAGTCATTTATGATATTTTTTGAAATTTTTGACTCATTTGAGTATGTTTCAAGAGATGTAGGTGAATGTAAACAACAATTTCTTCTCTTTTGAGCTAATACACAAACCCAGGCCATGGAAGTTGGATCAAGGAGATGTATCCCAAGAGGGGTGAACTCCTTCATCAAAACTCTATGTTGATGGATCAATTGTGATGGTTTTCTATGTATTATCTTTCTGTTGTTGAGAATTTTATTTTCATACTTTGTGCTCTTGAATTCACACATAATAACTCAGTTAATTTACCTGTTTGACACACATAAGAAACAAGGAAACCTATGTAATTCAAGCATAATATTAGAAAATAAATTTTAAATATGAAGATGAAATTACCACAGAAAAACTAACATTCATACTCAGATTAAGTTGTTATCATAGCTTGGTTTAAAGGCAAGATTGTTTTCTTAATAGTTGCTTGAGTTTTGTGCAAGCTTAATGGTTTCAAATTTGTGATGTTGACAAGGTTAAAGTTGCAGAGAGGTGAAGGGAAAATTTTGGTTGCAAATCCTGATATTGGGACCAAAAGAAGGAGAGCTCCAAGAGCACCATCTTCACCCAAATTTCCACTCATAGCTTCACTTGAAGCACCTCAAGTTTTGTCTCAAGAAGTTGATTTGATTGAGGAGGTACAAGCACCAGAAGCCAAGCTTGAATCCATAGCCATCATGTCAGGTGTTGGAGAAAATGAATTCATTTAGAAGAGGATAATGTCAAGAGAGACTTCAATGAAATAAAGAGGATGGTTAAAATTATATTTGATGCATTTACTGTTGGGATTGCAGGAGAAGGTTCTAAGCATCCACATGGAGAAGGAACTTCAGATGATAAGAAAGACGGAGAAGAGTTCAAAGGGCAGTGGAGAAAATCCACCTCCATCTCCACCATCTTCATCGTCCTAGTCTTCTTCTTCAGCATCATCTTCCAGTTCCACCACAAAAACCATCCACACTCACTCAAAATCCACAAGATGAAAAACAACCTTACTCAAAATTGATGTCAAAATTGAGCTTCCAATGTATAATGGTGAGATAAATGTAGAAATATTGGAAAATTGGATATGTCAATTGGAGGTGCATTTCAGAATTCAAGGCCTTCATGAATATGACATAAAGATTCATTTGGCTTCTTTGAGGATGGAAGGATCTAAACTTGTATGAGTGGGAAGCAAGGATTCAAGAAGAGATTAATAACTACAGTAAGGTATATATGTCTTGGTAAATTTGTATTGCTTCCATTAAAATGAAATTCTATCCCTTAGCTTACATGAAAAAGGTCATTATGCATTGGCAAAATTTTAGACAGTTGAAAGCACAAAGTGTGCAATATTATACTCATGAATTTAGGAGAAGAGTTCTTATTTTGGGTATTAATTTATATTCTCAAGAAACTTTATTAAAGTATGTTGGGAATTTGTATAGTTACCTTAGGCACACTATTCTGATGTTTAATCCAACAAAAATAGATGACGTTTGTGTTCAATCCACACATTTATAAGAAAGAGGGAAACATAACGTAGATGAGAAAAGTGATAGTGAGGGGAAAGGAAAGGGAAATTTTGATGGAAGAGGGAAAATAAATAGCTCTGCAAAAAGAGAAAAGAAAAAACTCACATGCAAACATTGTTTGAAGAATGACCATTATGAAGACCATTGTTGGAAACTTCATCTAGAGCTGAAGCCAAACAAACTGAAAGCCAAAGAGCAACATAAAAGTGTTGCTATAGTTGAACATGACTTAGGGTCAGATTCAGGACATGAGAAAAATATTATATCCATGGGTTTGAAAGGTAAGACCATAGCATCCTCTAGTTCTTCAAATTTTTCCAATGTCACTCAATATGAAGATACAAGAATATAATTTTCCATATTAGAGTTGTCTTTAAACATAGCAAGATTGATACACTTTTTGATAGTGGGTCACAAGCTAACTTGATTTTCGAAGACTAGGTTAAGAAGAAAGACCTTGAAAATACTATAGATCCAAGACCTTATCCTTTGGGCTGGATATGACAGACTGCAAACTTGCAGGTTATTAGGAAGTGAATACTCAGATTCACCATCAGTTCAAACTTTATTGATGAATTTTAACTTGATGTGGTGCCACTTGAGATATCACGTATTGTATTGGGAAGTCCTTATCTGTATGATAGGAAAGCAATATTTGATCGCCACGTGAATAAGTATCAATTTTTTAAAGATGGTATTGAGTACATAGTTAGATCACATAAGAAGAATAAAATTGTGTCCCTTATACATGTAGGAGAAATGAAGAGGATAGTGAATGCAAGTCAAAATTTGATATTGTTGATGATCAAGAAAATAGATGTTTTGAATAAAACCTTTCAAAAATATGCTTATCCTTATAATGATATGTTTTATGATTCTAACAGGTTTCCTTTGAAAGGAGTTGAACAAGATGTAAAACATTTGCAGGAGTCAACATCAACGTTGGGAAATGTTGGAAACAAGATGCTGATGTAAGAGAGTGAAAAGGTCAAAGAGAAAGCAACAAAGAAGCGTGGAAAAGAAGGCATGGGTTCCAAAACTGCTTGTTTTTGGTTTCCAAAGGGTACATGGAAATGGCGAAGATACTTATTCAAGATTCGACACAAGTATAAAGCAAGATCAACTAAGAATCACCATGGCGACAGTGTGTAAGGTGAAACAATTTTTGAGATTCCTTTGATTAATGACCAAGATAGGAAAAAGATGGTTTCTGCAAGAATATATTGCTTCTCTACAAATTCAGAAAAATTGCAACATGACAGTGTTAATGATAGCGAGAGAAGGTAACAAGAATCAAGGAAAAAGTTAACTTTTTGTAAAAAGCTCCATTTTATGAAAATGGGGAAATCTCAGTGGATAGAGACTGGAAGGGTGAGGGAAGAATTCCCTCATCCACATGATCGGTAATCGAAGATATTTTGGGGTCGAAAAGGATTCTAGTGGGGTGAAATGATGACGTGCTCAGTGTAAAAGATAAAAAATTAAGTGGCTCATAATTTATTTGAAACTGAACGACAGTGAAGAGCTTCTCACCAGGAATCTGGCGCAATCTGTTTCATCGAAAACAGATTCCAGATGAAGGAGATAGAGCATTTTGTTCTTTTTCCTAAATGACTAAAAAATTGTAGAGCAGTGACAAGTTGATGACATGGCAGCCTAGTCAGCATGCAGGGAATATTCTTAAGTTTTTTCCCAGTGGCACTGTGGCAAGTGTCACAACAGGATTCACCAGTTTGGTTTGAAAGTGACTTTTTTTTTACAATATGCTCCTAAGGTTGAATTCGATTTTTTTTTTATATATATGGATAGATAGCCAACCATAGGATGACACATGCTGCAGCCACGGGCCGCCACGTGCTGCCTCTGGTGGACCCTATCCGAAGTTTGGAATTTGAATTTCAAACAGTGCCAAGGTCAAGTGTGGTTTATATCCTAAGGTGGGACTTTATTATATATGGGTGAATTTTATATTAAGTTCCAAGTTTGATATATTTATGGGTGCATTATTTATTTTAAATCAAGGTCAAAGGATTTCATATAATTTCATATCACTAATCTGAACCATATTACATATTGCAATATGGTTTATTAACCCAAAGTCTAAATCAATATATATATATATATATATATATATATATATATATATATATATATATATATATATATATATATATATATATTCAAAGGTTTTATATAGTTAAATTTTGGGCGCAGATATAATTTTCATGGAGAAAAAGTTTTCAACGGATGGGTGGAGGTCGGGGTCAACCCCATGAACTCCCATATGCCAACACATCGGTCCACTGCCATACCAATATATTAGTCCTTGTAAGACTATGTATGCAACATATATTTATATTTAAACAGAACCTCCGACGATGGGAATGGAGGGGGTTACCCCTCCCAAGTGACATAACCATATGAATAAGACCTCAAGACCAGCGGGATTTAAACGTTAAACACAGATTAATGAACATAACCCATAGTTTAAAATTGTTAATCCAGGATTTTTATAAACGTGCTTAGTGTGTCATTAATCCCTAATTATCCCAATTAATCTGGATTACAATTAATTAACTGTGGGGTTAACTTAGCATAGTTTTAGGGGTGCACCAAATTCGGCGAGACTTCCAACTTTGGTGGACTTATTGGAGTCTTCTCTAGATTTGGAGGATTCTAGGGAAAATTTAAATGAGCCATATCTTGAGCAATGTGCGACCAATTTTGGCTCAAGAATAGTCATTCCTAGCATATTGGCATGCTCTGAACACATTGGTACAAGTTGCAGAGGCAGAGGAGAAATTATAAGGGTTTTTTTGTCACTTTGAAGAAAATGGAAGCCGAGGGCCACTAGGAGGGAAGTTCATGCCTAGATCAGCTGAAGTCCAAATTGAGAGAATGAATTGTCATTTATGATATATTTTGATATTATGGACTCATTTGAGTATGTTTCAGGAGTTGTAGGTGAATGTAAACAACATTTTTTTCACTTTTGAGCTAATACAGAGGCCTAAGCCATGGAAGTTGGACCAGGATATGTAGCCCAGTAGGGGTGAACTCCTTCATTAAAGCTTTGTGTTGATGGATCAATTATGATGGTTTTTTATGTACTTTGTTTCTGTTGTTCAAAATTTTATTTTCATACTTTATGCTCTTGATTTCACACATAAGAACTCAATTAATTTACTTGTTTTACAAACATAAGCAGGAAGGAAACCTATGTACCTCAAGCATAAGATCAACAAGTAAATTTTAAATCTAAAGATGAAATTAGCACAACAAAACTAGCATTCATACTTAGATCAATTATCCAATAGATTCTATCAATAGCCATAAATTTTGCAAGATTCATATATGAGGAAAACAAAGCCCTTATGTATGAGATCACAAAGAACGAGCTAGAAAATGTCCTTCGTAGTTTTCTTCTAAAGGAAAAAATTCCAGGAACTGATCGATCGCCAATTGAATTCTACATTAAATGCCTATAATTCATCGAAGATGATCTAATATCTGTTGTTGAATACTCCAAATCCTCTAGGCAGATGTTGGATCCTTTTAATTTTGTTTTCTTAGCTCATATACAAAAATTTGATGACCTTAATTCTTTTAACCAATTTCAAGCCATCGCCCATTGTAGCACTATATATAATATCATTACCAAAAGTATAGCTCCATGTTTTAAGAATATCATATATCTTCACATATCTATATAATAGTTTGGATTTCTTAGTGATAGGTAGATCCAAAAATCTATTAGTCTAGGACAAGATTCCCCCCACTCTATTTATTCATGTAAGAAAAAGGTGTCGGTCCTCAAGGTTTATCTATCAAAATATTTGACACAGTAAATTAGCTATACCTACGAGTTCCCTTAATCCATATGGGCTTCTCCCACTCCCTTTTCTTGTGGGTTTAAAATTGTATCTCCACAACTTATTTTTCCATTTAAATCAATGGGGAAACTTCTCCCTTTTTAAATCTTAAGTAGGGCCTTCACTAGGGCTAGCCCCTTTCCCCTCTCCTTTGTCTCCTTTAGCCAAGGGTTTCAGTAGGATGATATCAGAAGCTATTAAAAATGGAATTCTCAAAGGTGTCTTTATATATAAAAATTGTTTCCTCTCATATTTTATCCTTTTTAATAATATCCTAATTTTTTCATATGGGATAATTCCTCACATGATAAATCTAAATTCTCTTTTCGATCTATTTGGTTCGAAAATAGAGATGAATATAAACAGTTGAAATTCTTCCATATACAACTGGGATATTTTAGAAAATGAAAATTGATCCATTGAAAACATCTTAGAAGCCTTAGTTATAAATATTATATAGGGCTTGAAATATATTTCTTTCATTCTCAAGCCTTGTAACTATCTCAATCATGACTCGACACAAATGTTAGAAAAATTAGAAAAAATAATCAAGCTTTCAAGAAATATATGGCTCTCTAGAGTAGGAAAACTAGTATTATGAAAGTTTGTAATTGAAGCTATCTTAATATACTGGGCCTCTTTCACCTAGATTCCCACCAGGATATTGTATATGATACAACAACGTTTTTTTCATTTCCTTTGGTATATGAAGGAGGAAAATCAAACTTTAGCTTGCACTTCTTGGAACTCTATTACTCTTTTGAAATCCTTTGCTGGATGGGGGATAAAACTCCCTAAATTCACAAAATCATTAGCAATAAAATGTTCTTGGTGCCTCATTCAAGGGGTTGGGCTCTTGGTGAATTCCATGACCCAAAAATATATTCAACCCTTATCCACATTCGGTTGGATACACACATCACAAAAACCCCTCTAGAATGCCTCTAATGTATGGAAATAATTCCTTATGAAATTTAATATCTATGGTGATCATTTGTTTTGGAAGGCGGGAAACAAAAAAAATTTATAATTAGAAGGGATCCCAGATCGATAGTCTACATTGGTATCATCTTCCAAAACATCTAATGCAAATCCTACATTGGTATCATCTTCAAGAACATCTAATACAAATCCTACCTGAAAAAAGTAATTTATCTTTATCTCATATATCTCTCTATAAATCATGGTAGTCACCTCCAGCTTGAAGGAGAGGATGCAGTTAACTAAGAAAATTATTCTAAGGCTCTCAAATTTGCAAATGTTACATTTTTTCACAATAGAAGATATTTTGCAAAACATGTGTACTTATCACTAATTCCAGATGTTGAAAATCCTCCATAGTGGGGGAACATTGTCTAGAAGGTATGCTACTCTCCAAAATCAAAAAATTTCATGTGGCTTCTACTAAAAGGGAAAGATCCCACGTAAGACATTCTACATAAAATTTCATTCTAGGGCCTCAATATCTATCTACTCTGCAAATTTTATGTTGAATATATTAATCACATTTTTATAAATTGTCCCTTACAAAACATGCATGGATGGAATTAAAACACTTATGTCCAAAATATTTAGATTGGGATACCAATAACATCTCACTTTTCTTGAAACCTTGGCACTATATCCTCCTAATAGAAAACCTTAATAGTCTTCATTTCTATGTCAGTTGGGGAATTTGGATTGAATGAAATGCTACTATATTTGAGAATCTACTAAACTCCATGCAAACCTATTGGTTTGGACCTCATGGATAAACACATAAATATCTTATTGATTATAAAAAGTTGGTTGTCATTGTAAATATATATACATATACAAATTTTATGAAAATTAATATATCTCTAAAAAAATATGCCACATTACAATTTAATGGATTATCTTAATGTTATATCAATTATCTTATTATATTCTACTCTATTGTTATTCTCATAATTATCTACATATTGTTTGAGAGTTATGTTCCTACACTCTATTCTATTTACTAACCCTAAAATCTATTGTCACTACAAAAATATATGAATGCTATTTCCAACCATTACACTCAAATATTTTTTCATTTAATTGGTTTATTTTTAACCCACTAGAACCTATAAAGAATTAGGAGCATCACCTTTGGCTACATCACATTCTTGGCAACATACATCACCACCTTACTGATTGGTATGTTTCTTTAGCTTTATTACTCAATATTCCTTCCTAGAAAAGTGCATCACCTTGTTGCAAATTAACATGTGAGATGTTGTAGCTTTATTTCTTAGTATCTCCCATTTTACAGTAGATCGCTAGCTTCATTTACCGAGTGTGGCTTTTGAATGTTGCGTCTTTCCTTTATTTCCAATATTATCTTTGGGAATCATTTTTTCTATGTTCATGAATATAGAAAAAATGATGTCCTAAAGAAATTAAATGGTACCCAACCTGCTCACCCAAAAAAACTTACACTCGACACTGTTGTGTCATGTGATACATGGATTTTAAATTTATACCTTCTGTTTATTGATGTGGTTATTGTTTATTTGTTGTTAATAAAATACTTTATTTATTAATTACATTTTTCATACCAATTTTTTTTTCCTATTAATATTCTTATCATGACCATGCAATATTTTCTTACATATTTGTAACCAAACTCTATCTTGCATTGATTCTATGTTGATCATGACTAATCTTGTACTTTTCTTGTTACTTTTTTCAACATCTATTGTAATTGAAAATGGATATGTCTATTGTTTTCAAAAAAATCTTTTTCTATTAATGCATCTGGTTTGAGGTACCCCTTCATTTATCTTTGTTGTCCATATATAATATCGGAGGGAAAAGATGAAAAATATCTAGAAAATGTTTCACTAGGTGACTCACCAATAGAGGTGTGGACTACTCTATTAAAAGAGTGTTCTATAGATTGTATTTTCATCCTTATGGGGGAGTTTAATTCTTCTTCACAAGAAATATGAGTTTACTCTTTTTGGAAAGAAATAATTTTTTTGATCATAGGATGACCAGATGTATATATATGATGGAGACTTTTCTATATGTAGAAAACATGTATTTTGAGGATTGTTTTATTAGAGGAAAATTTCCTGTTAGTTATCCTTTTTGTACCATCATGAAAACATGTAATACTCTAAATTATTTTTAGATTGATTCATTTCGTGTGAGGTACTCCTTCACTTATCCTTGCTTTCGACATACAATATCCAAGGTGAAGATGAAAAATATCCCGAGAAAGCCTCAAAATGACCAACATAAGTATGGGATACTCTATTATAAGAGTGTTTTGTAGATTGGATTTCCATCCTTCTAAAAGAGTTTACTTCTTCTTGATAGGAAATAAGCTTTTACTATTTTTGGAAATAAATATGTTTTGTTGTTTCTACTTTTATCTGATCATAGGACAACCATATGTATATATATGCTGGTGACTTTTCCATATGTATACAACATGTCTTTTGAGGAATATTTTATTAAAGAAATTTTTTTTGTGAGCTCTCCATTTTTGTATGATCATGACAACATTTAATAGTTTTCTCCACTCATTGAGTAGTTTTTTTGTATATACATATGAGAAGTTCTAAATAGGGCTATAACCCATACAAATTCTCAGGTATCATTTTAGGTCAGCTACCTATCTTTTCCATCCTTTCATATTCTCTCCCTCTTATTTATAACTTATGTTGAGATCTCACACCTAAGTCATTGATGTATCCTAATGATGAACCACAATGGTTGGTTTGAAACATCAATTCAAACAAAAATAGATGCGAAGAATCCATAAAATAATTATACACACAATACAAATTTCAGAAGTCTCAAATACACACACACACACACACACACACACAGATATATATATATATATATATATATATATATATATATATATATATATATATATATTCTTCTTCTTTCAAACTAGGGTGGGCCTAGGCTAGGTCCATCCCTAATGCTGGATGGAGGAATGATTTGTCCACTAGTGGGATGCTATCATCAGGATCTAGCCACAATGTTGGATGGAAGAACGATTTACCTTCTAGTGGGATGCTATCACAAGGATTGTGTGATTCTATCGATAGCATTGTGTGAAGCTCGATCTAATTTGAGATAGTTTAATTCCCTCAAAGGTGATTTCCATACTCTACCCCTCCCCATGTGATTTTAAACAGTGACCTAGTAAAAACTAAATACCACACATACCAATTAATCTATACTTCATAGAAAAACACATAAATATAATATTAATTATAAAAAAATTGGCTTTCATATTTTATTATCTAACTTTAACATGGATTATCTTAATTTTATATCAATTATCTTATTAAAGTCTAGTCTAGTCTATTCTTATTCTCATAATTATCTGCATATTGTTTGAATGCTCTATTCTATTTACCAACCCTAAAATCGATTGTCACGACAAAAATCTATGGGCCCTATTGCCTTCCATTACATTTCTAATTATCTTTTCATTTATTTTTAGCCCTCTAAAATTTACAAGGAGTATTTGGTTGTATGAAATTCTTGGCAATATACATCAGCTTCTTGGCTATTGGTATGTTGCAATAGTATATTTATTACTCACTATTCCTTCTTGGAAACATGTACTACGTTTCCGCCGGATGTGGTTGCCCCTAATTCATGATGGGACTCTCATCCCTCAGTGCCTCCCGAGGCAGTCCTTCTAGCCAGGCCATCTGGCCTCCCACACTCGCATTTACAGTGGCATTCAAGTCGCCACCCCACGCCACCTTAATTTCTCTCTCTGGAATCGTCTTTGCAGCGCACCTTTCACTTGTTTCATCTCGGCTCTTGGCATGGATTGGAATCATTGGCATGGAGCTTGCCATGTCTGCTCTGCTACTATGTTTCACCGAGCCTCATGTCCATCTGCCTGCACGGAGCCTAGCGCTCGAACGCAGACAGGGCGACGGTGTGAATTTTTATGCTGTTTGGAAACCACCTCGGAATTCCATTACTCGCACAGTCAATTCTATTTCTCAAATTCGCTGTATAGTTATTTTGGCCCACCGTAGTCTCTACTCCTTTGCCCGTCTCATCTGCCTTCTCCCTCCGCCATCGCATGCGATGTCGCAGAGGCTCCAGTCATGGCAGAGCTCTTCGAACTCCCTCGTCTCCCACCTCTGGTTCCTCGTCGAATGATTTCTCTTGTCACTATTCCTCAGATTCTAGAGGTCACAAGGGCAGACCTCATGGCCCCCTCTCTACGCCTCCCTCTGTGTGTCCTCCGTCTCCTTTTGTCTTCTCCAAGCACCTCTGGTCCACCCTTCTGTAGCTCCCTTCGTTCCTCACCCGTTCTCCTCTCCCTCCCTTCGCCAGTCCTCTCAACGTGTAGAGTTTACCTTTGAATGTATGTTTGAACGATCGGTCCTCAGAGCTCAAGTCACGGTTACGGTTTGTGAAGATTCTTCCCGCTTGGTGCCTTCTCCGTCTGCAATGCCTGGTCCCTCAGTCGCTTTCCATGGACCCACTGCACCTTGCCCAACACCTGCAGAATTCGCCAAGGATTCCTTGGCCCAATTAAATTTGGCCCCAAATGTTTCTACACAGGTCCAGAATATGGAAGGCATGGACAAAGACAAGGTACCTTCCTCAGTTGATGAAGGAAGGAGAAACGACAAGTTTGGTTGCAGGATTGTTGAAGAACAACCCTCCTCCACAGATGCACAGTAATCAAAAGATGCCCCAGAGGTTTTTGTTCTCCATGTGCAAGGTCTTTATGCTATTTCTGGTTTTCCTGCTTTTTATCCCTTTGCTTGTAGAGTGGCATGCTATATTTTTGATATTTTTGACAAACAGTTTGAATGTAACATCGGTTTCCCCTTCGAGGGCGGCGAATCTTAATCTAAATGGACTGGTTTCCCCACTGTGGGTAGTCCAAACTATTAATTTTCATGGCAGTCAAGCCCTGTGCTCAGGCTTCCATAGCTGAGACAGAGGCAGTCTTGTACTTTCATGTTAAATATTAATAGATTTAGTGTTACTTAGAAAAAAAAAACATGTACTACATTTCTGTTAATTGGTATGTTTTTTTTTTCTGAATTAGACTAATTCTATTAAGAAAGAAGACATATAGTACAATCAGTGCTTGCAAAGAAGCGAAGCAAAAGAGCAAGGGTGCCGGAAATGATATATTATCAACTTCGGTCCCATAGAGCAACCATGGCCTATGCAAAAGATAACTGAGAGGACAGAAAAGAACGAGCTGGACTAGGGAGTCTGCCCAGCATGGGCAGAATCACCCAATCTACATTTTTTCCCTTTCTTTTTATTGACTTTGACCCAACCGTTTTGATCTGGCTGGATCGGAACTACTTGCAGACTGTTCTGTGCTAAAGGAGCAGACTCCTTATCTGAATCAGAAGACGAGGGCTCATGAGAGCGTTTCTGCGAGATCAGAGGCGGAGAAGGATCCTTGTCGTGGGCTGAGGATGTGTCTTGCGGATGCTGCAAATTTTCTTCCACTTCAATGTCCTCCTCATCAGAGCTAGAGGACTCTATGTCATCCATAGGGGGTTTGTCACAAGGTTTCCAACTCTTGGATTTGGATTTGCGGGAGATATTCTTCTTTTTGTCGAAGAACGATGCACATGTGTTCTGGAGATGCCCCGTCTGATGGCAATGGCGGCACCTGAAGGCTGTGTTCTCGTAGTCCAAAGTTTGCGTCCAATAGAAGTCCCCAACTTTGAGGATGATCTGATCTGGCAGCCCTTTACTGATGTCTATTTCTGCGCAAATTCTGCCAAAGGTGTAAATTCCTTTCTCCCCCCTTGAGGTGTCTGTAGCCAGGTAGTGGCCTAAGGTGTCCCCGATTCCTTGAAAAACAGCAAAATGCCATAGATGCGCAGGGAGATTTGGAAGTCTGACCCAGATAGGAAGCTTGGAGATGACCGCAGTGGAGGGGTCAAAGTCTGGGAACCAGGGGGTGAGGAAAAGTCCAGCTGATCCCCAGAACCAGGGGCCTCCCGTTAAGGCTTTCTGGTAATCTTCGTTGAGGCAAAAGGCTACAATAAAGAAGCCTTTCGAGCAGAAAAAAACTTTGCAGTTTTTGGTCCAATGGGAGTGGATCCACTGATATAGATCGGCCGTGCGGGACCATAGGCCATTGAATCTGCAAATGAGAGCTGTTTCTGCAAATGTCTGGTATTGTTCATCCAGAGATGGATGGGTGATTTCAATGGCAGGGGTTTCCTCCATTTTGTCTACCGAGAAGGGTTTGGGTGCCTCGGCAGATTGGGCAGACTTCTTGGCAGGCTGTGCATGTATCGCATCTTTATAGGAAAAACCTTTGGAGGCAAAGGTTTGCCCAACTGCACCTCCCCTTAGCCTAAGTGATAGAATCACTGTGGAATTTCTTTCAATATTATAAGAGGAAAGAGGCAGGTTGTTATCAAGCTGCTTACCAGCAAAGAGGAGCCGCAGAAGGGAGGAAGGGATCCCCAACCTCTGTTCGAGTATCTGTGAGAGATGGCGCACTGTGAAGGACGGCTGGACCCCAAGGAGCAGGGTTTTGCCTGATAGTAGAATTATTTGAATCTGAAATGTTGCTTGCTGGAGATGAATAGGATCTCGGCTGCCTGAATGAGGAATCAAGGCTGAAACAGTGAGATTGCGTGGCTTCAGAGCCAGTTCCAGATCCTCACAGTACCACTGCTGCATACGGAAGAGTGCGGTAGTTGCCAGGGGTAGGGATCTGCAAGTAAAGACGTGGAGTAGAAAGAGCCAGCGGCCCAGAGAGGTAAAGGCCGGAGCACTCCAACTTGCCATCGCACAGTTGTATGGCTGTAGAGCAGTGGCGGCCAAAACAGTCTCAAACTGAGGGGCCAATGTGCCGAGGAACCCTGCCCTCTTTCTCCACGTCGCCCACCATTTCTGCCATGGCTTACCGTCTAGTGAGCAGCATCTTGCACAGTTCATGCGCTCGGCATGTCTGCACGAACCCCAAGTGAAAAACTCTGCAGAAAGTCGGTCCCGAGCCTCCTTGGTCATCCCATCTTTCTCATGGCTGTAATAGAATAGAGACCCGTAGCTTCGCCTTGCGAATTCCTCCCTGCAAACAGTTTCATGGCCGCTCCCCCAGGTAGGCTCGATCCAGCGAGCGGCGGCGGCATTCGGTGACTGAAACCCTAGGGCAAGGGTGAATACTCCCGCGCTCTCCATCTCAAAATCTTTGTTAATTGGTATGTTAGATTCAATAGCTTTATTACTTATATCTAGTGGCTTCTTGCATTGGCTTCTGAATGTCTACTTATGCCTTTCTTTCAAATATTCTCTCTCGACATCATTTTGTTTATATTAATAAAGCTAGAGAAAATGATGGCCTAAAGAAATTGAATGGTATGCAACCCACTCAACCGTTAAAACTAACACTCCACAAGTCTAGTCTATTTTTGTTGTCATAGTTATCTGCTTATTGTTTAAATCCTCTATTCTATTTACCAACCCTAAAATTGATTGTCACGACAAAAATCTATGGTCCCTATTTCCCGCCATTACATTTCTATTTATCTTTTCATTTACTTCATTTAGTTTTAGCCCACTAAAATCTATGAGGAGTATTTGGTTGTATGAAATTCTTGGCAATATACATCAGCTTCTTGGCTATTGGTATGCTGCAATAGTAGATTTATTACTCACTATTCCTTCTTGGAAACATGTACTACATTTTTGTTAATTGGTATGTCAGATTCAGTAGCTTTATTACTTAGTATCTCCCATTTTGTTGTAGCTCGCTAGCTTCCTTTATCTAGTGGCTTCTTGCATTGGCTTTTGAAGGTCTACTCATGCCTTTCTTTCCAATATTCTCTCTCGACATCATTTTGTTTATGTTAATAAAGCTAGAGAAAATGATAGCCTAAAAAAATTGAATGCTATGCAGCCCACTCAACCGTTAAAACTAAGACTCCACACTCATGTGCCATGTGATACATGTATTAAACTTTATAGCTTATGTTATTAAAGTGGTTAAACAAGTTATTAATGTGGTTATTGTTTATTTGTTCTTAATGAGGTAATTTTTCTATAGATTATATGGTCTATATTTTAATTAGTATTTTCTAATTTTTAATTTTTTTTTTTTTTTTTTGGGTACTTATAGCTTATGTTATTAAAGTGGTTAAACAAGTTATTAATGTGGTTATTTTATTTGTTTTTAATGAGATATTTTATTTATAGATTATATGGTCTATATTTTAATTAGTATTTTTTACTTTTAATTTTTTTTTTTTTACATTGAAATATTTTTCTCTGGTTTATATAGATATATATATGGTTATATATATTTTTTTAAATTAATATTAAAATAAATTAGTTAATAAAAAAATTAAAAATAATTTATTTAAGTATATATATATATATATATATATATATATATATATATATATATATATATATAAACCGAACAAATGGCTTCACAAGTGACTACTAATAAACCTATGTGGTCTAAGATCTGTCCTCCTATCAATTTTATTTGTTTTTCATCCAACCAGATTTAAAACAGCGTTATCATACCAGATTGATTTTCATTTTATGAAGACAAGAAGGATGGAGTAAAGAATTATTGCATATCTTTTTGGTGATTGATAACCTCTGAGAAACATTATCAAATTGTATTGGTTCTAATTATATTCATCTTCTTTGTTCAGAAATTCTGAATTAGATCAAGTATATAATAATAATAAATAGATTATAATTCTTTCCGATCTCAATTTAGACTTACAATGCTCCAAAGAATAAAAAGTAATCATATACAACAGTATATTTAATTAAATTTTCAAAAAAATAACATTTGTGGACATAAAATCAAACACAATAACTCAACTTGAGGGGCGAGGAGCCAATCAACTTCGTTGGAAACACATTGGAGAAATATTTTTTAGAAATTAATATCCAATTTTAAAGTGGATAAAATCGGGTGCGATGGGCCAGTGGGCACACAATACTTTGTCAAAAATGTAAAATTCAAGTAAATTTTGTCAACGTAAACCTTGGTTTTCCCGAAAAAACGTGTGTTTCCTTTCAAGAGAAATTCCTCTTTAGCAGCAAGAATAGGAACAGTGTAATTTCCAAAAGCTAAATGAGAGATCTATATTTCGCCACATACCACCCATGCTCACAATTCATTCATTGTCTCAGGATCCATGCTCACTCTTCAGTGTCTCAGGATTAGATATTGGTCAAAGTGGAGCAGTGATAACAGTGATTTGTAACTATTAGTAAATATACTAATATGTGCTGACCTATAATTACTAGGAAATTTGTGGGTTTTTAGGATATATTTTTTCATTATAAAAAAACTCACTCTACCACTCACTCACTTTACCACTCACTCTAGGATCTGAGATTTATTCTCTTCTCTATAAATTAAATCACTATCAGAAAATTTTGAACCTTTATACTATGATTTTTCACTCACTTTACCACTCACTCTAGGATCTGAGATTTATTCTCTTCTCTATAAATTAAATCACTATCAGAAAATTTTGAACCTTTATACTATGATTTTTCACAAATTTCACATGACTTATTTCACATTACTTAGATCACTAATTAAACTGCTCTAAAACAATTCTTCTTTCTGACTCTATCACAATTATTAATTTTTTTTTTTTTTTAAACACACATATTCCAATAATACCATTTATTATTTGATAATTAAAATCTCCACCTATATGAATGCAATTCCAATCAAATCACTTCATCATTACTAATTAATTGTTCATAGAAAATATTTACTCCATTAAGAATCCTAAACTCTATCTGTATTAAATATTAAAAATGAAATAAAATAATTTACTAACCTCCAAGATAAGCCCATAGAAATTACTAGTTAGATGAAAAGTACACTACTTTACAAGAAAGTCAAGAAGATAAATTATCAATGATCCAGGGGACAGCTAAGAGCTGCAGGGCTTCAGAAAAACATTAAAATGTTTAACGTTTATGACTTCCAATCCCTTTGCATGGATTTGATTTCCTCAATACAGCCCATCCCTTTGCATAGACTTGGGTTTCCACAATACAGCTGGTAGAGAATGAGCTGATTTGTAGGTGTAAATACTCCATTAGATTTGTAGTTGTAAGCACTTCCCTGAGCTTCTGGAATATTTAGAGAGAGTCAATTGTTTCGCCCTTTTCACAGTTATAAAAACTAAGCAAATAAAATAAAAATTAAAGTGCCAACAATTAACCATCACTCTGAAATGTAATGTAAAACCTTACCATATAAAAAATAAGTTCAATGGTCCAATGCCAGGTTACCAGCATGGTTCTGTAAAAAGCGATAAGCATTGCGTGTGCGTTGCTCGAAACGTGATCAGAATTAATTAAATAAAAAACGTGTCCTCTGTATGTCAGTAAATAAAATTTGAAAGTTGAATCCCTGGTGTTGGAATCAATGATATCCAGTGAGCAGCATGTGTCCTCTTGCATGCCCATAACTCAGAGTGTGTAGCCACCAGTTCAGAATCTTTGAAACGTGTCCTCTGCATGTCAACAACTCCCAGTTTGTAGCCACCAGTTCAGAACCTTTAAGTAAACTATATATATCTATATGGTCTGCTTTATTAATGGTGAATATTCTATCTCCTGCTATCAACAAAGCTATTAAATTATTTTGTTGATAACTAAATTTTTACAGTAATGATTATATTAACAGAAATTTTTATTGCTGAACAAAGTAACATTAATATAAATGTTTCATATCATAATAGCGGAATTGTTTAGTTTAAAAGCTTCTTAATAATGATAATCCACCGTAAACTAATCTGCTTCGGTGAGATATACTCATCCCAGGTAAATCAAATATGCCTTAGCAATTCTTTGCAATCGATCAGAAACAGTACAATTTTTTTGAAACAGTCAACTTTTTTTTCTTTCAGAATAATTTATATCATATATTTTTAGGGTAGAAATAGAAAACTAGCAGATCTAATCTATCTTAATTTGAAATCAATCAAAAAATGATTAAACATAGTAAGATAACTACATATTTATAAAGTAGGTAAATAGTTAAAATTAGGTTATAATAATTTCTCTAATTTAATTATTAATAGATGGATGGTAGATATTTTTTTATATATAATTTTAATTTAACCATTAGATGGTAGATATTTAACTTCTACATAATATTTTAGAATATTTTTAGTAATAATTTCTATATTAAAAGTTGAGATTTATGTTAAAAGTAGTTATGTCTTTTGTCATTTTAATTAACTTGATTAATTAAAAATGACAAGTGAACATATCTCATTATAAAGTGACTTATAGTTTTTTTGAATATATGGTATTAGTAAGTCATAGTATAGTGAAAGACATTGAAACAAAGCTTATTCACAAGTTAAAGTATTTTCATACTAAAATGAGCATGAATCTCCATGGTTAAGAATCATATATATATATATATATATATATATATATATATATATATATATATATATATATATATATATATATATATATATATATATATATATATATTTATTTTTTTATTTTTTTATAATTAACACTAACAATAATAATTTAATTATTTTTTAATATATTTTTTAGTTCTGGCAATGTGAGATGTATCGTGATACAAGTTTTTTTTATGTCTATCCACATTGCTTAGATAATATAAAACTATGATGATGTTCATTTCAAGCAATATGAATTTGAAATAACCTAAACTATAAAGTAATATATGTAATTGTAATGTAGTAGCAACCAAAGAAATTACAAGTGTAGGAAATGTGATATTATAAAATATATGTTTGATGGTCTATTATTATTGTGTATGTGAAATATAAGGATGATTAAATATAACAAAATAATTATATATCTACATGATATGATTAATTTTATGATTAAAAGTACTAACAGATTTTTTAAATTTTATGATAGTTTTTTTTTATCCAGATTGGATCATTATATTTTTTTTCACTCATCTCGATGTTGAGAGTGGAAAAAGTGGAGGAATTAGCTCACTTGACCATTTTTATGAACGAGATTTAGTCTCGAAAAGCATGGTCTAAAACCTTTTTGGAGTGTTTTGAGGCATCAAATGACATTTTTTAGGGGTCAATCTTTTCTACTTTAGCACCACATTTTTTTTTTCTTATTCTACAGAAAAAGACTTTCCAACTGTGCATGAATCATGTCAATGAGAGTCCATATGAGAATTTTATGCCACTCGGAAGTTGACCTTCATATTTTCACCACCATAGTATAAGAGGATATCCCGTTAGCCCCCATAATTCATGGAAAAGGGGCTAGCTACTTGATTATTATGAAGAAGACTCTAGAAAAATCTATATTGTAACTCTAGTTAAGAGTTGAGGTAGTCAAACTTAACCACTAGTAAGCTATCAGGATCTGAACAATTGAAATTCCAAAAAATAAAATGAGAAAAAACACTAAGAAAAACCACAAAAAAACTTACTTTTATTAAAAAAAAGAATAATCTTAAAATCCACATTGTGGTAGACAATTTGTTTCAATCCCACTTCTTCACCCCTATGAGCATCGCTCGATGAAACGAGTGCTAAGTGGACTATTCAAAAATAACGAGAAATCAGTCAATTGTGACTACCTCTCATGGAAATGGTCATAGATAAATGACTTACTTAATGCACTTGAATCCCAAAAATTATATCTAATAATTTGTCCTTTTACAAAATGTGAGTTGTTACTTAATTTTTTTTTTTTGTTACAATACCATGGTAAATTCCATGGGTGGGTAGATACCATGGGTGGATGACTACCATGGGTGGATTTCATTTACAATACCATGGCTAAATTCCATTGGTGGATAAATACCATGGGTGGATGCCACTTTCCATTCATATCATTATTCCCCCTTAAGAAAAAATGGTCCTCATTATGTCACGTTATGCAAACAGCTCACAAAATACAAGAAAATATAGATCAACGACTTAAAATTATCCTCTTTGAGAAGGAAACCTCCTTTACATTACATAAATGAATAATTCTTGGATGATTCAAATAACAAAACCTACTTTCTATATATAGGAGTCTAAGGGGTAACAATACAATCATAGTCGACATAACAATAAAAATGTAAGGGCACAAGAGTAACAATAGTGGCCTTCTATTGGGCACAATAATACCAATATGGGGGCTACATGGGCACAAAAATAATAATAAGCGGGCTACATTAACAATAACAATAAGGGGACACACTAGTATTATAGATACACTAGTATTATAGGGACCTAACATGTCCCTCTCCATAAAAAAAGTGTTGTACTCAATTCTTCAGAAGTTCTGAATGTTTATGTATAAAATTCTCATCCTTCCATTTGGTATATTCAGAGGCTAAGTTCTTACAATTGATGAGATGCTCTGAAATTAATCGATTTCATAGCTGTCGATTTCTTCTTTTTGTGACTAGTTCAGGTTCCAATATGATTATTCCTTCCTTGTCAAGTTCTGGCAATATTGTTTGAACTAGGATCTTGTCACCAATAACCTTATTTAAGCATGAAATATGGAAAACTAGGTGCACTCTTAGCTTGCATGAGGGACATTTGTTTGTATGGTTGTAGCCATAAAAATACCTAGTCGCCTACATCAAAACTTCTTTCGCTACAATGTTGATATGTTTGTTGTTTCATTCGATTTTGCGCCAAAGTGAGGTTATCGTTTAAGAGTTGGAGGACTTATTGTTGATGCTCGATGTGATATTTCACTGCTTGAAACTTATAATTTTCTCTTAAAGATGATGTGGTGTGATGCAGTGATTCTGCTGGAAAGCAGATCCTAGCATATAAAACTCACATTGCTTCATTCAATATGAAAATGCTCTCCTCAAATAAAAGCATAAAAATATTCAACTTAAAATTCACACGAAGGAGAAAGAGCCATTCAATCAACTACAGATATAAAAATATAAAAATTCTCTGGCCAAATATTACAATGGAGAGCTCCTCAGCTCTTGGCCCTTTACAAAATTTCTCCAATCATTCCTCACATTCTCCTCCCTTCCCACTCTCTCTCAGCTTATTTTCTTCCTTACATAACTCCCTTATTTATACATAAATATGGATTTAATCCATTCCAAAAATCTCTCCCCACATTTTTCAACTAAATCTAATTTAGATTCATTCTAGGTGTGGACTCAACAAAGTCCCGTACATAGAATTCCTACTCACGAAATTTGCTACCTAATTCTATTTCACTCATATCCTTTTAATTATTAAAATAATATATAAAAAAAAATCCTCAACTTTTCTCTTAATTTATTAAAATAAACAATTTAATTAATAAAATAGTTAAAATGTCTCACCCCCTATTACATAATTAAATAATGAAAAATTGAGCTTGATGCTCCTACATCAAACTCCCAAGGTTGAAATTAACCATGATCACCTAATCATGTGTTTCAGGTCTTTGTCTTCCTGGATCCCATATCTTGTGTTGTAATTCTCCATTTGTTGTTGCTTCTGTCTGTTGTTCTTCTCCAAGTCTCCACACTTTATGCTGCATCACCCCACTGGCTATGCTTTCACAATCTTCTGCTGTCTTCCTCTTGCTACTTCTTCTTTGTTTTACTGTTCATGTCTGCTTCTGGGATACTTTCATCATTATCCTCTTTATCAATCTAATTTCTCTGTCCAATAGATCTTCTCCAACATCTGCAATAAAACCTGTATTCACAAAAAAATTATTAAAATAAAAAATATAAGGCCTCAGTGCCTCTTTCTCTTCTGGAAAAATTTCAGTATGCTGCTCGGAAATTTATTCTTCCATCAGTAGATCAGTATGCTGATTTAAATCCTCCATCAGACTATCAGCTAGTCCCTCCTCCATATCACCTGTTTTAACAATGTCTCCCTGTTCTGGTTGACAATAATGAACTTCTTCGAATTGCTGAATCATTCCTACCTCCTTTATTTTTGTTTTCTGATTATTATTTAGAACAACTCCTTTGTATTTCTCTTTTAGCAACTCACCCTGAGTATATATCTTCTGCTTTTCCAACTCTCTTCTCTGAAGATCTAACTTCCTATATAACTTAACAATCTCAATTGGGGTAGAACTTGGAAACTTTACACTACTTTCCATACCTTCATTTGTTGTTGACCAATCATCATATCGTCCTTGTTCCTTTTCTTCAATATTCTGATGAATATTTCCATGAGACCCCTCTGTCTTCATTTCTTTCTGAGATATTTCTATCTCAGCATCATTTTGAACAGATTTTAGATTCAACTCTTCTTCTTTAACAAACCTCAAAGTTTGTTAAGCACCCTGTGATGTATCTATAATCACACAGAAATCATTAGTCTTAAAAACATAAGAACTTGTGGTCCCACTGGATGCTTTAGTCGACATATCTCTTTTCTTCTCTGAATCCTTCATTTGATTCAGTTCCTCTGTAAATTTCTCTTCTGTCACATCACTACTTCCACTCTTCCTCTGGAAATCTTCCTGAATTGTCCTCGTTTTAGCATCATTACATTGTAAACTTTTGTCAGTAATTTCATTAAACAAATACATTTGTATACCTCCTTGGAATTTTTCTTCAGCATTTCCACTTTTTTCCTGTTCCATAACAGCTTCGACTTGCTGTCTTACCCCAAATAAGAATTCATTTATGATTTCTTCCTGTTGTAACCAATCAACACTTTCCTTCTCTGAAAGGAATTCTCTACCAGAATTTACCTCAAGAGTTCCATTCTCCTTTGTGACAGTTCCATTAGACTTCTCACCCTCTTTCACACACCTTGAAAACATACATAAACTGTGAGAAAAAATGTAAGGCTTCATTGCCTCATCTGTTTCTCTCACCAACACATCTTCAGATGCTTCTGAACTATCCCAATAGTTCATGAGATTTTCCTCACTGATCTCTTCACCCAGAATTGCACCATGTTCCGGGCCACAAATGGAAACATCCATTTTTAACTCAGCCTCTCTGAGTTCTTCACAACTCAATATCTGCTCGAGCTTCCTCATCTCTTCCATCAGCTATATGTTTACCTGCTTTTCCCTCTTTCCGTGTAGCTTCTGCCACTTCACATTATTTCTCATGGTCCAACCATGTGTCTGGGTTTTCACATTTTCCTACAACAACTTCATTAACAATTCAAGGTGAATTTTCATCTCAGCGTTCTCCCGCTCGAACTCTTCGTCCGTCAATTGTTCACATATTCCACTTACCTTGGCATTTTCCCCTTTGCTATGGTCTTCATCAGATCTTCGGAAATGGCTATCAACAGTCATCTTCCCTTTCTTTGTGAACTGCATATGCTCACGTTTGGACTTCATTGAAGCCACTTCTCAGCAATCCTTCACACTTTCCATTCATCAAAATGCAAGTTATCCTCCTGCGCTTGGCTTCTCTTAGTTCTCTGTCATGGAACCAATCTCCAACAAACCTCTTGCTGCAAACAAAACTTTAGTAAATCATGTGTTACAATAACCAATTCTTTGGGTGTCAGGCTCCACCGATCATGCACCCAATTACATTCAGACCTTGGACTTATCTTACGACTCTTTGACTTCCGAATTACACCAATTTTTCATTTTGGATGAAAATACTCAGTCTCAATTCAAACTATCCAAACTTTCATTTGACTCTAACATCTGTTTTCACTTCAAGCTCTGTCCCAATAACAATGATAGTGGATATTTTGACTTAATTGAAGTTATACAATTCTTCAATAAACATACACCCCTAATACATTTAGGATGTAAATATTCACCCTCTTTCATACTTCATTCTTATGAAAAATCATTAATATGCCTTATCATTTCACATGATACTGAAGTCTTTAGTCGAATTGAAATTCAGGTTTTCCAAATATTTATTTTAATGTGAAAATAAATAAACCATTCAATCTTCAATATTTAAAAATACCTTCTTGAATTTTCATACCTCATGCTCCTGCTAAGGTTATGAATAAACATTTCTCTCAGCCCTCTGGTTTCCATTCTTCTGTACCATCTTTGTCATTGTCAATACTTGCATGCTCACAAGTTTTTCATCTTAATGCAAACATTTCCCTGCACTTATATATACCATGCAACATCAATTCACATCTCTTCACCTGTGTACAAAGAACAAGCAACTTCTTCGATGAATGATGTACAAATCGTACATTGTGTTCATCCTGAATATCACCTCCTTAAATTCTATCACATGATGGTAAAAACAAAGGTTTACAACATCAAGATATTATATTTCCAATCACCAATCAAAATAATTCTCCTTTTCCCATGACAGGCTTTGTTTAAAATAACTTAACCAAAACTGTGAAGAATCCACACTATGTATAATAAACCTCCTCAAATAAACATGCATATTTCTCTTGATGTCATCCAGGATTAGCACATTTTCATTCATTTTCCATTCAATTTTACCTCAGCATCTGCAACAGTAGTCTTCCCTACTGCCACTTACCTCACCAATCCTCCCTCTGGACTTGGTCTTTGGAAAGCACTGATTCTCTATTCTCTAGAACCTCTTTGAGCATCCTCTCTGCTCCCTCTAGGCTTCAAATCACGTGCACACAATTTTCCTTCTTATCCAATCTCTGCTGGAATTCTTCAAGGTTCTGCCTACACTTTGCTTTCATTTAGAAACTATTTCCAGTCTCTTTGAACACTACTTTTAAAACTGTGATCTTTGTTTGCTGAGATTTCCTTCAACTATCTCCAACCTGTATTTTGAAAATATCATCTTCAAACCCAGAGTTAAAATAAAACATATCAACTCACCTTCAAGATCTCTTTGTGATCTTGTTCCATCTCTCATCTGCACTGTATCTCCATGTGCGATCATCTTTCGGATTCAAAGTCCGATCTCCATCAAACATACATTCTCTACAGTTCTAAAAAAAAAATGAATCTTCAAAAAGAGCTATTTCCATTCACCCAACTCCACACAATTCCCATTCACACAAATGTCAAAACCCACACATTATGATGTATGAAAACAACACACAATTCCTACCAATCAATTCATTGTAGCAAAATGTGTAATTTTACCAAGGCCCAAATTTGTCCACTTGATGAGATTAATTTACCTTTTTTCGGTCTAAATATGCCAGATTACCACTACGTAAAATACCAACCTTCAAAAAAATCCTTCAAACTCTTACATCATAATGATACCACTTCCATTCATGGAGAAACACGTACTTTCTCGCACCCAAAAAAATTAGTCCCTGAATTGATGGGCTGAAAAACCCTGAAGAATGTAAAACAACAAATCTCAGCCACCCAAGTCATGCAGGTTGTGATCAAGTGGTAAATAAAGTGAGTTATCTTTCCAAATTCCATGGTTGGGTCCAATCTCACTGCAAGACTATGATGCCACGTTAATGTAGCCTTGTTGTGATGTCTTATGATATCTTTAGATAACTGCACCTAGGAAATGTATCTCAATGGATGACACTAGCCTCCAGGTGCAACGGGCCATTTACCAACTAGGAAAAAATACTTAGATATCCAAGGACCTCCAGCTTACTACAATTCCTCCCTTATAACTCTCTCATGCAAAAGGTGAATGCCAAAACCCTTCACCTGAGAAACTATTTATTAAGCAGCCAAGTCAGAACCCCAAGCCAAGATGACAACGTGGGTGCCTAATAAGAACATAGTTATGCATAAACCCAGAGCCTCACTAGATCAAAATCAAAATCAACCACACCGAGGAATTAAAGCCAGGAAAAGAAATACGAGACCAGATGATGAAAATGCATACCAGCTATAGCCAGGATTCACATCGCTAGGCTATGCTAAATCAGATTTTTTTCATTTGACAGATATTTCTATTGATGTTTTCAGCTGAATCAACAAAAGCAGCATATGGGAACTTTTCCACTGTGCACATCCTTCTGCTAATAGTTTATGTCGATGCTGACTCGAAGTTCCTTTAATCTGGATATTTCAGAGACCTCTCGATTTTATTCTACTCCATCTCATTCACTTAAATTTAATCCTAATTATTATTACCAAGTGAACAATTCTTACTTGATTTTTCCTTCGGCATAACCATCCCTTTGAATTCTTCCATTTAAATACACACCAGCATTTGTGCGTTATGGGATTTTCTTAAAACAGAAAATGAAAAATGATAATGTATTGAATATATACCCGCTGTGAGGTGTCTGTAGTTCTCTGTGTGCAGGAATTGGAACGTAAACAGGTTTCGCATAGTGCTTTTGCTCTGTACTGATAAAAAATCGTTTGCCTCCTATACTCTGTGATGGTACTGTAACCCAAGTGGGAGCTTCTGTTAATGTGTTTGGTCCACTTGTGTTTAACGCTGTCAATCAAATCATGTTTAATTTTTCCCATCAATGTCGTCCTTGCTTCAATGCTCTAATACACAGCTCGATTTTCACATGTGTTGCCCAATTTCTGCTTCACCAGTAACGTAGACTCCATAAATATATCATTTATTTGGCGTTTATTTCCTTTTCTTATGCATACACCAACATTCTTGCGTTCACACACTCACACACAGCATATACATACACATTTGTAGACTCAATCGAGGATTCCAATCAATCAAACGTATAAGAGATTAATCCTCCAACTCATATCCTTGTCTCTAATACCAAATGATGCAGGGACTCTGCTGGAAAGAAGATCCTAGCATATAAAACTCTCATTTCTTCACTCATTATGAAAATGCTCAATTTTTCCTCACATAAAACCATAAAAATATTCAACTTAAAATTCGCACGAAGGAGAAAGAGCCATTCAATCAACTACAGATATAAAAATATAAAAATTCTCTGGCCAAATATTACAATGGAGAGCTCCTCAGCTCTTGGCCCTTTACAAAAGTTCTCCAATCATTCCTCACATTCTCCTCCCTTCCCACTCTCTCTCAGCTTATTTTCTTCCTTACACAACTCCTTTATTTATACATAAATATAGATTTAATCCATTCCAAAAATCTCTCCCCACAGTTCTCAACTAAATCTAATTTAGATTCATTCTAGGTGTGGACTCAACAAATTCCCGTACATAGAATTCCCACTCCCTAAATTTTCTACCTAATTCTATTTCACTCATATCCTTTTAATTATTAAAAGAATATATAAAAAAAATCCTCACCTTTTCTCTTAATTTATTAAAATAAACAATTTAATTAATAAAATAATTAAAATGTCTCACCCCCCTATTAAATAATTAAATAATGAAAAATTTAGCTTGATGCTCCTGCATCATGGTGGAGGGTGGATGATATCCATAAAGTGCCATATGTGGGGTCATTTTCGCTATAGTATGGAAGGAAGTGTTATACCACCATTCAGTTAGAAGTAACCACTTGACCCATTATGTCTGTTTATTAGACTCAAAGCAACAAAGATATCCTTCCAAATATTTTTTCATTATCTCAGTCTTCCCATTAGACTGAGGATGATAAGATGAGTTATGAGCTAATTGAGTACGAAAACAAGAAAATAATAACGTCAAAAAATTTACAGTAAAAATGGGATCTTTGTCGCTTACAATAATATTTAAGTTTCCATGTATCTTTTTAATTGTTTCCGTAAATGCAATGGCATCTATACTAGCTTTAAAAGGATGATATAATGCACAAAAGTGTCCATACTTGGTAATTCTACCAACTACCACCCCGATTAAACTCTTTCCTTCAGAATTGGGTAAACTTGTGATAAAATCCATTAAAATATCCTCCAAACATTGACTTGGAATGGATAAAGGTTATAACAAACCTTAGCTCTTACTATTGTCTCAACTTTATTTTGTTGGAAAACCAAACATTCCGCCAAAAAAAATTGAATATCAGATTTAAAGCCATCCCAAAAAAAATCCGTCTGCATCCTGTGGTAAGTTTTAAAAAATCCTAAGTGCCATCCTAAGGGAGAGGTGTGCAATTAGAAAAGAATAGTTTGTTTTAGTTGGGAATTCTTACAAATATATAACAGATCTTTGTACCATAATGAATCATTTTTCCAGCTAAATGTATCATATGTACTAGGATCTTGCTGCAACTTTTGAATGAGTTTCCACACCTTTTCATCATTCTTAAATTCATTCCTTGCTCCAGTTATCCACTTAGGTTGGATAATAGAAATGAAACAAAGAAATGCTTCGATAGCCTCATCCTTTCTTGAGCTTGCATCTGCAACAACATTTTTCTTCCCTTTTTTGGAGATTATTTCAAAGTCATAAACCAACATCTTTGTGAACCATTTTTTCTTTTATTCGGAAGATAATATTTTTTCCAAAAACTTTTTAATCATATCATGATCTATTTTTACCTTGAATTGTCTTCCCATTAGGCAAGGTCTTCATTTCTTTAGTGCATATAGTATTTCCAACATTTCCTTCTCATAAATAGGTTTTTGTAAATACATTCCTTTGATTGGATGACTTTAAAAAGAAATGTGTTGTGGAACCAGCTCCAAAAGAGAAGAAAAGAGATATCAACGCCTTAGAAATAAGTCACTTCGAGGAGTCCATGAATGAACAATTCTTGGATGATTCAAATTAAAAAACCTCCTTTCTATATATAGGAGTCCATGGGGCCATAATGTAATCCTAGTGGGGCCACAATGTAATCCTATCCGACCTAACAATAATCTAACAATAAGAATTAAGGGTAACAATAATAACAATATGGGGGTTATGTATAAAATAATAAATAAATAAGGGGGTTACACTAACAATAATAAGGATCATACTAGTAATATAGGACCTAACATGCCCTTCTTCAAAAAAAAAAGTGTTGTCCTCAACGCTTGAGTAGCTCTTGGTGCTTCTGTATAAAATTCTCATCCTCCCATGTAGAATCTTCAGTGTGTAAGTTCTTCCATTTGATGAGATACTCTGAAATTGATCAATTTCGTAGCTGTCGAGCTCTTATTTCTGTGACCGCTGCAGGTTCCAATATGATTTTTCCTTCCTCATAAAGTTCTGGAAATATTGTTTGAACTAGAATATTTTCACCTATAACCTTCTTTAAGCATGAAACATGGAAAATTGGATGCACTCGTGAAGAATCAGGAAGCTCCAATTCGTATTCCATAGTACCAATATTTTGCAACACCTTGTAAGGACCATAGTACTTTGGTGATAGTTTATTATCCTTCTTAGCTTGCTTGAGGGAAATTTGTTTTTATGGTTGTAGCCATAAAAATACCCAGTCTCCTACACCAAAACTTTTCTCGCTGCAGTGTTGATCTACCTGTTGTTTCATTCGATTTTGTGCCAAATTCAAGTTTTCCTTTAAGAGTTGGAGAACTTCTTGTCGATGCTCGATGTGATATTCCACTGCTTGAACCTTCGAATTTTCTCTTAAATATGATGCGATGGATGGTGGATGATATCCATAAAGCGCCATAAATGGAGTCATTCTTGCTGCAGTATGGAAGGAAGTGTTATACCACCATTCAGCTAGAGGTAACCACTTGAACCATTTTGTTTGTTTATCAAATACAAAACAATGAAGATATCCTTCCAAATATTTATTTACTATCTCATTTTGACCATCGTATTTAGGATGATAAGATGAGCTATGAGCTAATTGAGTACCAAAACAAGAAAATAACTCCGTCCAAAAATTTCCAGTAAAAATGGGATCTCTATTGCTCACAATAACACTTGGGTTTCCATGTAGCTTTTGAATTGTGTCCATAAATGTAGTAGCAAATGTACTTGCTTTAAATGGATGAGATAATGCACAAAAGTGTGCATACTTGGTAAGTCTATCAACTACCACCATGATGACACTCTTTCCTTCGGACTTAGGAAAACCTGTGATAAAATCCATTGAAATCTCCTCCCAACGTTGACTTGGAATGGATAAAGGTTGTAGAAGACCCGGGGTCTTAATTGTCTCAACTTTATTCTACTGACAAACCAAACATTCCGCTACAAACTTTTAAATATCTGATTTAAGGCCATCCCAAAAAAATTCTTTCTTCACTCTGTGGTAAGTTTTTAAAAATCTTGAGTGTCCTCCTAAAGGAGAAGTGTGCAATTCCAAAATAATCTTTTGTTTTAGTTGGGAGTTCTTACAAAGATATAAGTGATCTTTGTACCATAAGGAATCATTTTTCCAACTAAATGTATCAGATGTAGTAAGATCTTGCTGCAACTTTTGAATGAGTGCCCACACTTCTTCCTCAGGGAAAATTTTAAGAACCCCCCTAAATTTATATATATAATAAATGGGCAAATCCCCATGATACATAGGAAAAATGGAAGGCAATTTTATTAATAATATAATATGTATATATAATTTTTTGGCGAATCTCTCACGAGATTATATTATCTTGTAAAATCATGGTGAATCACCAGTACAAATGGCGAATCACTACTACAAAATGGTGAATCGTTACCAGAAAAATTTAAACCTTTATATTATGATTTTTCACAAATTTCACATTACTTATTTCACATTACTTAGATCACTAATTAAACTGCTCTAAAAAAAACTCTTTTTTCTTTTAAAATTAATGACTCTATCACAATTATTAATTCTATTTTTTTTTTAAACCCACATATTCGAATAATACCATTTATTATTTGATAACTAAAATCTCCACCTATATGAATGCAATTCCAATCAAATCACTTCATCATTACTAATTAATTGTTCATAGAAAATATTTACTCCATTAAGAATCCTAAACTCTATCTGTATTAAATATTAGAAATAAAATAAAATAATTTACTAACCTCCAAGATAAGCCCATAGAAATTACTAATTAGATGAAAAGTACACTACTTTACAAGAAAGTCAAGAAGATAAATTATCAATGATCCAGGGGACAGCTAAGAGCTGCAGGGCTTCAGAAAAACATTAAAATGTTTAACGTTTATGACTTCCCATCCCTTTGCATGGATTTGATTTCCTCAATACAGCCCATCCCTTTGCATAGACTTGGATTTCCACAATACAGCTAGTAGAGAATGAGCTGATTTGTAGGTGTAAGTACTCCATTAGATTTGTAGTTGTAAGCGCTTCCCTGAGCTTCTGGAAAATTTACAGACAGTCAATTGTTTCGCCCTTTTCAGAGTTATAAAAACTAAGCAAATAAAATAAAAATTTAAGTGCCAACAATTAACTATCACTCTGAAATGTAATGTAAAACCTTACCATATAAAAAATAAGTTCAATGGTCCAATGCCAGGTTACCAGCATGGTTCTGGAAAAAGCGATAAGCATTGCGTGTGCGTTGCTCGAAACGTGATCAGAATTAATTAAATAAAAAACGTGTCCTCTGTATGTCAGTAAATAAAATTTGAAAGTTGAATCCCTGGTGTTCGAAACAATGATATCCAGTGAGCAGCATGTGTCCTCTTGCATGCCCATCACTCAGAGTGTGTAGCCACCAGTTCAGAATCTTTGAAACGTGTCCTCTACATGTCAACAACTCCCAGTTTGTAGCCACCAGTTCAGAACCTTTAAGTAAAGTATATATATCTATATGGTCTGCTTTATTAATGTTGAGTATTCTATCTCCTGCTATCAACAAAGCTATTAAATTATTTTGTTGATAACTAAATTTTTACAGTAATGATTATATTAACAGAAATTTTTATTGCTGAACAAAGTAACATTAACATAAATGTTTCATATCATAATAACGGAATTGTTTAGTTTAAAAGCTTCTTAATAATGATAATCCACCGTAAACTAATCTGCTTCGGTGAGATATACTCATCCCAGGTAAATCAAATATGCCTTAGCAATTCTTTGCAATCGATCAGAAACAGTACAAAGTTTTTGAAACAATCAACTATTTTTTTTTTCATAATAATTTATATCATATATTTTTAGGGTAGAAATAGAAAACTAGCAGATCTAATCTATCTTAATTTGAAATCAATCAAAAAAATGATTAAACATAGTAAGATAACTATATATTTATAAAGTAGGTAAATAGTTAAAATTAGGTTATAATAATTTCTCTAATTTAATTATTAATAGATGGATGGTAGATATTTTTTTTATATATAATTTTAATTTAACTATTAGTGGATGGTAGATATTTAACTTCTACATAATATTTTAGAATATTTTTAATAATAATTATATATTAAAAGTTGAGATTTATGTTAAAAGTAGTTATGTCTTTTGTCATTTTAATTAACTTGATTAATTAAAAATGACAAGTGAACATATCTCATTATAAAGTGACTTATGGTTTTTTTGAATATATGGTATTAGTAAGTCGTAGTATAGTGGAAGACATTGAAACAAAGCTTATTCACATGTTAAAGTATTTTCATACTAAAATGAGCATGAATGTCCACATATATATATATATATATATATATATATATATATATATATATATAACTCATATATTTATATTTTTATAATTAACACTAACAATAATAATTTAATTATTTTTTAAGATATTTTTTACTTCTGGCAATGTGAGATGTATCACGATACAAGTTTTTTTTATGTTTATCCACATTGCTTAGATAATATAAAACTATGATGATGTTCATTTCAAGCAATATGAATTTGAAATAACCTAAACTATAAAGTAATAGTGAACTTGTAATGTAGTAGCAACCAAAGAAATTACAAGTGTAGGAAATGTGATATTATAAAATATATGTTTGATGGTCTATTATTATTGTGTATGTGAAATATAAGGATGATTATATATAACAAAATAATTATATATCTACATGATATGATTAATTTTATGATTAAAAGTACTAACAAATTTTTAAAATTTTATTATAGTTTTTTTAATCCAGATTGGATCATTATATTGTTTTTTACTCATCTCGATGTTCAGAGTGGAAAAAGTGGAGGAATTAGCTCACTTGACCATTTTTATGAATGAGAATCAGTCTCGAAAAGCATGGTCTAAAACCTTTTTGGAGTGTTTTGAGGCATCAAATGACATTTTTTAGGGGTCAATCTTTCCTACTTTAGCACCACATTTTTTTTTCTTATTCTACAGACAAAGACCTTTCCAATGGTGCATGAATCATGTCAATGAGAGTCCATATGAGAATTTTATGGCACTTGGAAGTTGACCTTCGTATTTTCACCACCATAGTATAAGAGGATATCCCGTTAGCCCCCATAATTCATGGAAAAGGGGCTAGCTACTTGATTATTATGAAGAAGACTCTAGAAAAATCTATATTGTAACTCTAGTTAAGAGTTGAGGTAGTCAAACCTAACCACTTGTAAGCTATCAGGATCTGAACAATTGAAATTCCAAAAAATAAAATGAGAACAAACACTAAGAAAAACCACAAAAAAAACTTACTTTTATTAAAACAAAGAATAATCTTAAAATCCACATTGTGGTAGACAATTTGTTTCAATCCCACTTCTTCACCCCTATGAGCATCGCCCGATGAAACGAGTGCTAAGTGGACTATTCAAAAATCATGAGAAATTAGTCAATTGTGACTACCTCTCATGGAAATGGTCATAGATAAATGACTTACTTAATGCACTTGAATCCCAAAAATTATATCTAATAATTTGTCCTTTTACAAAATGTGAGTTTTTACTTAAAAAAAAATTGTTGTTACAATAGCATGGTAAATTCCATGTGTGGGTAGATACCATGGGGGGATGACTACCATGGGTGGATGTCATTTACAATACCATGGCTAAATTCCATTGGTGGATAAATACCATGGGTGGACGCCACTTTCCATTCATATCATTATTCCCCCTTAATAAAAAATGGTCCTCATTATGTCATATGCAAACAGCTCACAAAATACAAGAAAATATAGATTAACGACTTAAAATTATCCTCTTCGAGAGAGAAACTTCCTTTACATTACGTAAATGAATAATTCTTGGATGATTCAAATAACAAAACCTACTTTCTATATATAGGAGTCTAAGGGGTAACAATACAATCATAGTCGACATAACAATAAAAATGTAAGGGCACAAGAGTAACAATAGTGGGCTTCTATTGGGCACATAAATACCAATATGGGGGCTACATGGGCACAAAAATAATAATAAGAGGGCTACATTAACAATAACAATAAGGGGGCACACTAGTATTATAGGGACCTAACATGTCCCTCTCCATAAAAAAAGCGTTGTACTCAATTCTTCAGTAGTTATGAATGTTTATGTATAAAAGTCTCATCATTCCATTCTGTATATTCAGAGGGTAAGTTCTTACAATTGATGAGATGCTCTGAAATTAATCGATTTCATAGCTATCGATTTCCTCTTTTTGTGACTAGTTCAGGTTCCAATATGATTATTCCTTCCTTGTCAAGTTCTGGCAATATTGTTTGAACTAGGAGCTTGTCAAAAATAACCTTATTTAAGCATGAAAGATGGAAAACTAGGTGCACTCTTAGCTTGCTTGAGGGACATTTGTTTGTATGGTTGTAGCTGTAAAAATACCCAGTCGCCTACATCAAAACTTCTTTCGCTACAATGTTGATATGTTTGTTGCGTCATTCGATTTTGCGCCAAAGTGCGGTTATCGTTTAAGAGTTGGAGGACTTGTTGTTGATGCTGGATGTGATATTTCACTGCTTGAACCTTAGAATTTTCTCTTAAAGATGATGTGGTGTGATGCAGGGATTCTGCTAGAAATCAGATCCTAGCATATAAAACTCTCATTACTTCATTCAATATGGAAATGCTCAATTTTTCCTCACATAAAACCATAAAAATATTCAACTTAAAATTTGCACGAAGGAGAAAGAGCCATTCAATCAACTACAGATATAAAAATACAAAAATTCTTTGGCCAAATATTACAATGGAGAGCTCCTAAGCTCTTGGCCCTTTACAAAAGTTCTCCAATCATTCCTCACATTCTCCCCCCTTCCCACTCTCTCTCAGCTTATTTTCTTCCTTAGACAACTCCCTTATTTATACATAAATATGGATTTAATCCATTCCAAAAATATCTGCCCACAATTTTCAACTAAATCTAATTTAGATTCATTCTAGGTGTGGACTCAACAAAGTCCCGTACATAGAATTCCTACTCACTAAATTTGCTACCTAATTCTATTTCACTCATATCCTTTTAATTATTAAAAGAATATATAAAAAAAAAATCCTCACCTTTTCTCTTAATTTATTAAAATAAACAATTTAATTAATAAAATAATTAAAATGTCTCACCCCCCTATTACATAATTAAATAATGAAAAATTGAGCTTGACGCTCCTGCATTAGACTCCCAAGGTTGAAATTAACCATGATCACCTAATCATGTGTTTTAGGTCTTTGTCTTCCTGGATCCCATATCTTGTGTTGTAATTCTTCATTTTTTGTTGCTTCTATCTGTTGTTCTTCTCCAGGTCTCCACACTTTATGCTGCATCGCCCCACTGGCTATGCTTTCACAATCTTTTGTTGTCTTCCTCTTGCTGCTTCTTCTTTGTTTTACTGTTGTTGTCTGCTTCTGGGATACTTTAATCGTTATCCTCTTTATCAATCTGATTTATCTGTCCAATAGATCTTCTCCAACATCTGCAATAAGACCTGTATTCGCAAAACAATTATTAAAATAAAAAATATAAGGCCTCAGTGCCTCTTTCTCTTCTGGAAACATTTCAGTATGCTAGTCAGAAATTTCTTTTTGCATCAGTAGATTAGTATGTTGATTTAAATCCTCCATCAAACTATCATCTAGTCCCTCCTCCATATCACTTGTTTCAAGAATTTCTCCCTGTTCTGGTTCACAATAATGAACTTCTTCGAATTGCTGAATCATTCCTACTTCCTTGATTTTTGTTTTTTTTATTATTCAGAACAACTCCTTTGTCTTTCTCTTTCAGAAACTCACCCTGAGTATATATCTTCTGCTTTTCCAACTCTCTTCTCTGAAGATCTAACTTCCTATATAACTTAACAATCTCAATTACGGTAGAACTTGGAAACTTTACACTACTTTCCATACCTTCATTTGTTGTTGACCAATCATCAGATGGTCCTTGTTCCTATGCTTCAATATTCTGATGAATATTTCCATGAGACCCCTCTGTTTTCATTTCTTTCTGAGATATTTCTATCTTAGCATCATTCTGAACAGATTTCAGATTCAACTCTTCTTCTTTAAGAAAATTCAAAGTTTGTTCAACACCCTGTGATGTATCTATAATCACACATAAATCATTAGTCTTAAAAACATAGGACCTTGTGGTCCCACTGGATGCTTTAGTCGACATATCTCTTTGTTGCTCTAAATCCTTCATTTGATTCAGTTCCTCTGTAAATTTCTCTTCTGTCACATCACTACTTCCACTCTTCCTCTGGAAATCTTCTTGAATTGTCTTGGTTTCAACATCATTACATTGTAAACTTTTGTCACTAATTTCATTAAACAAATACATTTGTATACCTCCTTGGAATTTTTCTTCAACATTTCCACTTTGTTCCTATTCCATAACAGCTTCGACTTGCTATCTTACCCCAAATAAGAATTCATTTATGATTTATTCCTGTTGTAACCAATCAACACTTTCCTTCTCTGAAAGGAATTCTCTACCAGAATTTACCTCAAGAGTTCCATTCTCCTTTGTGACAGTTCCATTAGAATTCTCACCCTCTTTCGCACACCTTGAAAACATACATAAACTGTGAGAAAAATGTAAGGCTTCATTGCCTCATCTGTTTCTCTCACCAACACATCTTCAGATGCTTCTGAACTATCCCAATAGTTCATGAGATCTTCCTCACTGATCTCTTCACCCAAAATTGCACCATGTTCCGGGCCACAAATGGAAACATCGATTTTTAACTCAGCCTCTATGAGTTCTTCACAACTCAATATCTACTCGACCTTCCTCAACTCTTCCATCAACTGTATGTTTACTTGCTTTTCCCTCTTTCTGTGTAGCTTCTGCCACTTCACATTCTTTCTCATGGTCCAACCATGTGTCTGGGTTTTCACATTTTCCTGCAACAACTTCATTAACAATTCAAGGTGAATTTTTATCTCTGCCTTCTCCCGCTCGTACTCTTCATCCGTCAATTTTTCACATATGCCACTTGCCTTGGCATTTTCCATCTTCTCCCCTCTGTTATGGTCCTCATCAGATCTTCGGAAATGACTATCAACAATCATCTTCCCTTTCTTTGTGAACTACATATGTTCACGTGTGGACTTCATTTAAGCCACTTCTCAACAATCCTTCACACTTTCCATTCATCAAAAAGAAATTTATCCTCCTACGCTTGGATTCTCTTGGTTCTCTGTCTTGGAACCAATCTCTGGAAAACCTCTTGCTGCAAACAAAACTTTAGTAACTCATGTGTTACAATAACCAATTCTTTGGGTGTCAGGCTCCGCACATCATGCACCCAATTACATTCAGACCTTGGACTTATCTTACGACTCTTTGACTTTAGAATTACACCAATTTTTCATTTTGGATGAAAATACTCAGTCTCAATTCAAACTATCCAAACTTTCATTTGAATCTAACATCTGTTTTCACTTCAAGATCTGTCCCAATAACAATGATAGTGGATATTTTGACTTAATTGAAGTTATACAATTCTTCAATAAACATACACCCCTAATACATTTAGGATGTAAATCTTCACCCTCTTTCATACTTCATTCTTATGAAAATTCATTAATATGCCTTATCATTTCACATGATACTGAAGTCTTTAGTCGAATTTCAATTCAGGTTTTCCAAAGATTTATTTTAAGGTGAAAATAAATAAACCATTCAATCTTCAATATTTAAAAATACCTTCCTGAATTTTCATACCTCATGCTCTTGTTGACGTTATGAATAAAAATTTCTCTCAACCCTCTGGTTTCCATTCTTCTGTGCCATCTTTGTCATTGTCAATACTTGCATGCTCACAAGTTTTTCATCTTAATGCAAACATTTCCCTGCACTTATATACGCCATGCAACATCAATTCACATCTCTTCACCTATGTATAGAGAACAAGCAACTTCTTCGATGAATGATGTACAACTTGTACATTGTGTTCATCTTGAATATCACCTCCTTAAATTCTGTCACATGATGGTAAAAACAAAGGTTTACAACATCAAGATATTATATTTCTAATCACCAATCAAAATAATTCTTCTTTTCCCACTACAGGCTTTGTCCAAAATAACTTAACCAAAACTGTGAAGAATACACGTTATGCATAATAAATCATCACATTATGCATAATAAACCTCCTCAAATAAACATGCATATTTCGCTTTATGTCATCCAGGATTAGCACATTTTCATTCATTTTCCATTCAATTTTACCTCAGCATCTGTAACAATAGTCTTCCCTACTGCCACTTACCTCACCAATCCTCCCTCTAGACTTGGTCTTTGGCAAGCAATGATTCTCTATTCTCTGGAACCTCTTTGAGCAACCTCTCCGATCCCTCTAGGCTTCAACTCACGTGCACACAACTATCCTTCTTATCCAATCTCTGTTGGAATTCTTGAAGGTTCTGCCTACACTTTTCTTTCATTCAGAAACTATTTCTAGTCTCTTTCAATAGTACTTTTAAAACTATGATCTTTGTTTGCTGGGATTTCCCTCAACTATCTGCAATCTGTATTTTGCAAATATCATCTTCAAAACTAGAGTTACAATAAAACATATAGACTCCCCTTCAATATCTCTTTGTGATCTTGTTCCATCTCTCATCTGCACTGTATCTCCATGTGCGATCATCTTTCGGATTCAAAGTCTGATCTCCATCAAACATACATTCTCTACAGTTCTTAAAAAAAAACTGAATCTAGAAAAAGAGCTATTTCCATTCACCCAAATCCACACAATTCCCATTCACGCAAATGTCAAAACCCACACATTATGATGTAGGAAAACAACACACAATTCCTACCAATCAATTCTGTTAGCACCCTGTAATTAGCAAGATTGGCAAAAGTCCAACTGTAGGGGAACATCAAACCACTTTGGGATTCAAGGATCTAGCCCTCCTGAATCCAGAGAGGGATCTCTCTATAAATGAGTTTAAATATGTGATATTTAAAAGCTGGAATGTGATATTATGCTAGTTATGAAGAGCATGAGTTTTGTTTTTTTGTTTTTGGTTGGGAAAAGACATGATGAAGGTGAAGGTAGTTCAAAATAAAGGGTGAAGATGTCTGCAAGTGAAGGAATGATTTGGCTGACAGAATAGACAGAAAACAGTTTTAACCCATTGGGCTATGGAGTCATAGGAGGATTTTCATTGGACAGCAAGGTTCAAGAAGGACCAATGGGGCAAGTCACTTATGTCAAAGGATCTCTTAAAGTGATTCTATGGAATGAAACAGATAGAAAATGGAAAATAATCAAATGAAGAATAGTGAACAACCTAAGATCAAGTAAGTGCTTTTAAACTATCTTGCTTCAGCATGTACTTAAGGAAAAACATAAAAATATTCTGAGATCAGGTTAGTGCTTTTAAACTAGCCTGCATTGAAGTACTTTTAGTTAGAAAACATTTTGTAAAAACAGTTGGAATAGCTTAAGATCAGGTAAGTGCTTCTAAACTACCCTGCTTTCATCATATTCAATAAGAAAACCACAGATAACAATCACAAAGAGTGATTTAGATCAGGCAAGTGCTTTTAAACAAACCTGCTTTAATACACTCTAAGGAAAACCCCAAAAATACTCATTTTAAAGAGAAATCTAGATCAGGCAAGTACTTTTAAAATGACCTGCATTAATATAATCTTCAAAGAGAACGTTCGAATGGAGAAAACATAGAAAATAAAGCTTTTAGTAAGAGCAGGGTACTGTTCAGAGTAAATCCTAGCACTTCGTTTGCTGCTCTCTATTAGAGGAAATGGAAAGAGTGAAAACATTAAAGAAAATAACAATTGATAGTGAGGAACACATCACCGTTGAAACAAATCAGGATCCCATAAATCAACAGCTTGTATTTGATGTTCAAACTAGTTACAATCAGCAAGCCCGGTGGGTCTCTACAACTTCAAACTTCTCATATCAGCTTATGTATCTTTGAGTTGCAAACAGGGCATCAGTAGCTTCAGAATAACTATTACATACATTCAAATGTCCAGAGACCAACCATTTTCTCATCTTCTACAGAAGTATTTATAGAAGAATGAGGAGGTGGGATTTGATAAAATATCTCCTGGATCAATTAATATAGATTGATGACTCTTCGGCCTTTGAGGGCCTCGATTAAGTGTTGGAACACCTAATCCTCCATGGGTAGGTGTGGAATACGAAAATTCACAATGGAGTCCAAGTGACCTTGGAATGTGAAACCAAGAGTCACACCATTGTATTATAAATGTACATCTTTGTATAGTGGAAAATAAGAAATCCTCACGCTTATCTTTCATTGTGTGTTGAGTCTCTTGTGTGTGTGTTTATTCTTCTCATACACCATGTGTGTGCTTCAACATGGTGTTTAAAATTGTATCAGAGCGGGTGATTGTTGGCCTTGCTCCAAATTGAGTGAGCCATTTGTGTTTATGGCCTATGCATATCTGCAAAATTTTGACATTTTGACATTTTTGCAGCATTTAGAGAATTTTTGCAGCAGTCTTTTTGCTGCATTCAGAATTTGTTTTGAAGAAGAGCAGCATTGGTCTTGACAAGGAGCAGCATTCAGAAATTGGCAACATTCAGGCACTGGCTTTGAAGAAAGGCAGCACTGCCCATCTGAAGGTTTTTGATTATAAATTTTCTCTGCCATTTCTGCTCATTAAAATATGCAATTTGAAGAGTTGCTGGACACTTTTTAAATTTGGTTTCTGAAGAAGAAGTTTCTGGTTTTTAATGGAAAAGAATTCTGAGTTTTGCTGAAAATTTCATCATCCCTGCATTTTCTGCTGCTATATCGCCCTATGTAATATTCTGAAAAATTCTGGGGTTTTTGGTGAAAATTTCTGAGCTTCTGGACTACATTTCTCTGTTTCTATTTTAAATTCAGTCTCCTCTCTGATGTAATTTAAAAAAAAAAAAAAATTGAGCTCTCAAGCCCCCTCGGCCTCCCTCTCCTCACTCCCTTACACACAACACCAACCGCTCTGCAGTTTTAACATTAAAAATAAAAAATTGAATTCTAAACTACGCCCTTCCCCATGCCCTTTCGGCCTCCCCAACCTGCAATTTTTTTACATCTCACACTCCCCTCGCCTCCTTCAAACACCCTCATAAAAACTCTGTGTTATATGCTCAAACCCTCACTCTACACTCCCTAACGCTCCCCTACCTGCATTCTTCCCTAGGCTTACATCCCCGGCTCCCTCGTATTCGCTCTCACCCATAGCCATTCCCTTACCCTCTCGGCTCCTTCAACAGTCGCCCACCCACTCTCACACGTCCCACTCCCGCCTCTCCCCAACCCCCCTCGCACCTGTGCACACGCTCCCCCGCCCCTCTCACCAGCGCTCGACCCATCCCCCTCTCGCTTACCCTGCTGCGCTCCCCTTAACCCCTAGTCTACGCCCCCTCCCCACCCTGTGCACATCTCAAGCGGCTCCCGCCCTCTCCCTACCTACTACACCACCACTACAACTAACTCCCACCTGCCTTACACTGCCTCCCCCTCGGCACTTGCGCGGCCTCACATTCCATGCTCCAAACCCTGTTGATACCTCTCGCCATGCAGTTGGAACTCAATCGACCCCCCATGCATATATGCTCAAATGCTCCTCCCCCAAGTAATAACAAAGCCTTTTAATACAGTAATAACACGGCCTTTTTAAAACAGATCGATTGAACTATTTAATACAACAATTTGCATTCTCCCATTCGACTCACTCTCAACGCATCCAAAACCTATCTACTCTGCCACCCCTTCCCATGAAATCTACTATAATGGTGGTCATGTACAAGCTTCGACGACAGATCAAGCGAGCCTGAGCCACAATCTCTCATTCCATGTTCAGAGTTGTAGCCAGAGACATAGCAGTTCAAGCAAGCCTAAGCCACAATTCGTCATTCCAGATTCAGAGATGTAGCTAGAGACACAGATGCCCATGAGCATGCCTTTGGTTGGTGGAAAACCTTAAACCATCATTTTTGGTTGGTGGATAACCTAAAACCATCACAAGTAGTAGACCTCCCTTCTTTTAGGTCGAAGGTCTCCCTTTCATATATGAGGAACACTTCCTCTAGCAGAAGCCTTCAGCTTCTTGCCAGCTTTGGTTGAGTTCCAGGAAATGCTTCAAAGCATTCTAGAGTTGTTGGTAATAATAAAACCATCACAGGTAGTAGACCTCCCTTCTTTTAGGTTGAAGGTCTCCCTTTTTTATGAGGGACAATTCCTCTAGCAGAAGCTTTCAGCTTCTAGCCAGTTTTGGAAGAGTTCCGGGAACTGCAACAAGTTTTGCGTTCTAGTGTTGGTGGTCATCCTTAAACCATATATTTTTTCCAACATTTCAGAGAGTTGATTCAGCCCAAGTGCTACCATGTATACTTTGTAGATTTGTATCAAAACTCTTTTCTTGGACTCACACATACCCCTTCGGATTAAGGGGGGATGTTGGAACACCTAATCCTCCATGGGTAGGTGTGGAATATGAAAAGTCACAATGGAGTCCAAGTGACCTTGGAATGTGAAACCGAGAGTCACACCATTGTATTATAAATGTACATCTTTGTATAATGGAAAAAAAAGAAAGCCTCACGCTTATCTTCCATTGTGTGTTGAGTCTCTTGTGTGTGTGTTTATTCTTCTCATACACCATGTGTGTGCTTCAACATGGTGTTTAACATGAAGAAATTCATAGGTGTTAATATGCATTAACTGATTTACACTTAGGATTAAGCTCGGTGGGAGCTTTTGTTGACTTTGGAGGCTCAGTGTCACATTGAAGTAACTCTATTACTGCTCCCCGAGGTCCAATGATCAAAAAGATTAGCTTCTGGGTTGTTATTTAATATTTAAAATAGTTTTTTTTTGACAATTTAGAGATAAGATCCTTGATTAGTATTAATTGTCCGGTTGTCTTTGATTTCTGTGAGGCTGCAGGTGCCTTTAGGAACTGGAGAGGGTTCGATTGTCCTCTGCTTTCAGTCAGCGGAGGCTTTCTCGAATCGACAGTTGTCTTCGTCTTTTCCTAAAACACCTTTAAGTTACTTGAGATCTATGTTTTAGGACAGATCATGCTCGGTCTGTGTCTTTGGTCTTCTGTTCTGATATGTTTTTTCTTCGACACTGATACTCTTTGTTTCTTTTATGTATTGTTGTGTCTTGTTGATGTGCAGGCCGCGCAAGGCTCATGTGGCATCAATGCCTCATGAAACATTGACGAGATGCTGAGTTTGAGACGAGCGAAGGGTTCTATTTGATGAATCAAAGGCACGGGAATCGTCATTCTTGACCTTCATTCTTTCTTCATTATAACGGAAAACCATTTCAAACCTAAAAAATAAAGAACTACATTATAAAATCCTGCATTTTGGGTTAAACTGCTTCAAAAGCGTGGGAAGAGAGTAGGGCCTTTGGATGGCATCATCCAACGATCGGGATTCATTTAGAAGCGATCAGAAGAGAGTGGAGGAAAGGAACAAATCAGATCCGTTGATTGCGCGGAGATTGACGGTGGGAATTAATCAAAAACATAAAATGAAAGGACGAAAGGTGATGAAAGCAGGCGGGAAAGATCCGGGCCGTCTAATCTAGACACATGGATGGTCCAGATCCAATCGGAGGATCGCAATCGGAGGGGAGAGAAAAAGGGTGCGATGGAAATTGCCAATGTGATTGAGCGTTGGCCGTTCGATCTATAGATCAGATCAACGGCGGAGAGTGAATCGGAGGGGTGGCCGATCGGGGGGAAAAATCAAATACATTCGATTGAAACTCCGATGTGATTTTTCACGGGCCGTTCGATCAGTTTAAGATCAACGGTGGATTATGCACCAGTGGAAAAACCTTTTAACGCTTTATCAAACCCAAAGTTTTTAATAAAACAAAGTTTTGGTGGATCGGGGCCGGAATATATATATGAAATGGTTGGCGCCCGATTGCAGGGCCTTTGATTATATGAAATGATAAAGTTATAGGGCTTATATATATGGGACTCAATCACATCGAAACTTTTGATGCGGTCTTTCAATCAACCCATTTAGATTTCTCCGATGCGATTGCGCATCGGGTCTTTTTTATCTAACCATTTCATTTAAAAAAAATAACTCGGCATATTTAGACCAAAAATTTGGGTAAATGGGTTTTTTGATATACAAAATAAATAACAGATCAGAGGTGGATTATTCAATGGTCTTAGCGTCCGATTGCAGGCCCACGGTTTGCATGGAATAAAAACATGATCAGAGGTTATGACCAGAGGGCTAATCGCATTGGAACTTTTTATAACATGGAAAAATACTTGCGTGCTTTGGATTTTTGCGATGCGATTAGCACCAAAAGTTTTTAGCGCTTGGTCTTAGCACCATGGGCATATAGTGGGGAAGTGGTTGAGACTTGGCCCAAAGGGGCTAAAACCCTTAATAATAAATGGGTTTTTTCATATATTTTCAATGGTTTTCAAGGGTTCGGAGGGTTTCGATATAGTTTAAAAAGGAGTTTTAAACTATACAAGGTGGATTATATGAAGGGGAAATGAGGAAAAAAGGAAATTAGAGGAAAATTATGGGGAAAAAGAGAATAAAAATGAAGGTTAGTTTCCGAATGGAGGAAGGGGATAAAGGGGATTTTGCAGCAGTCTTTCTCGTAGAATTTTCAACAGAATTTGTGAGTTCTGAAGGGAAACTGCGGTGAAGATTTTTAAACATTGGCATGAGATCTTCCAGAGGCTTCAAGAAATAACATTTTGGCAATGAAACTATCTCTTGAAGGCTGAAAAATGTTTTGGCCACCTTTTGATAGAACAAATTTTATAGGTGGCCAACAGTGGCTCCACTTGGGGATGGTGCCTTCTTGAAGGCATCAAGAACTTCAGACCTTCATTTCTCTGGGAGGCTGATCAATGCCTCATCCATTGAGTTGCCTTGTTTGCTTGGATGATCTTCTTTTGCTCTGAAAATGTGTTAGCTGCATTTGAAAAAACAATGGAACTTCATCAACACAATCTTTCTACCTACCCAATCCTACTGATCCAACATTTTTTCTTCATTTAGAGTGCACTTGGATTGGCAAACTCTTTACAACATTTTTTTTTTTTTGAAAATAGGAAATCTAATCTAATTCTACTCCTTATTTATCCATGGACTCATATTAAACAGTTGAGCCCGTATGATTCTCTACCTAATCTACTAATCTGTTAGGATTAAACAGTCTAACAGATTTTATTCTCTAAATTCTTAAACAGAAATTTAAAAATAGTCAAGTCAAGATTAAACTGTTTGACTTGCTGTGATCTATGGCATGAAAAAACAAGCTACACATAGATATTTATTTTTGCAGAAAATTAAATCAAAATGGAAGGCCTAATATTTGAAATTACAAAGCGTTTCCTTCCTCTTTTCTACAGCTCTGCTTTGACTTTTACTTGAGTTGTTTTTGTTTTTCCTCTGGTTCAGATTTTGAGCTGATTAGAACCATATTTTTACATCTTTTCACTCAGAATGTAAAACAGATTTGAGTCATCTCTTACTTGGAAACTTAGGTTCAGGTTTTGAGCTTGTTTGAACCTTTAATTTCCATCCTAATCTATCTACTGATAAGCCAAGATTAAACAGTTTGGAAAATTGAATTCACTATCCTATTAGCAGTAAATTTAAAACTAGTTAGTCAAGATTAGGTTGTTTGACTAACTAGAAGTGTTTTTTTTTCAGGAGTGGCATTTGAGCTTGCACACTTTCAGATTCATTTCTCTTTTTTGGTATGGGGCTGCACCTTTATTGTTTTTTACAATCTACCCTCTTTTATTTTTTATTGTTTTTGTATTTTTTTCTTTGTGAGACTGAACAAAGCAATGGTATTTACAATGGAAATGAAAGCTTTAAAATTGAACTCAGCATGAGTAATGCTTAAGGACCCTGCCATTGACAAGACCCCCAAACAGATCTGTGCCATCTAAATCTTGCAGAAAAAAGGCATTTGGACCAATGGTGGACTGAATAAGGTAAGGACCTTGCCACAAACAGTAAAATTTGCCATGTTTACCCTTATCTTCTCTTCTGGAATCCCACTTGAGTACCTTGTCTCCAAAGTTGAAGTCACAAGCTTTTTTTCTCTTGTCAAACAACTTCTTTATGTTCTCTTGCACCTTTTGAGCTCTATTGTAGACTTCCTCCCTTGTCTGTTGGAGATGTATAGTCTGATTGATCCTCCTGATCATGTTGTCCTCTTCTGACTATATTTCTTGGACTAATTTTATCACTGGTACACCTAGGCGGGCAGGAAACACGACATCTGCTACATAAACAAGCCGGTAAGGGGACATTCCAATGGACTTCTTTGTGGTCAAACTATCTGCCCACAAAGCATGCACCAACTTGTTATGCCATTATTTTTTATTTTCTTCAAGTAGCTTCTTGATGATGGTCACCAAAATTTTATTTGATGATTCTGCTAACCCATTACCTTGAGGGTAATAAGTAGTAGAATGACCAAGTGTAATCTGATACCTGTGACAAAAATCAATCATCTTTTTGGAACCAAAAGCGGCAGCATTATCAGTAATAATCTTCCTAGGGCATCTGAATCTGGACAAGATATGGTCTTCAAGGAATTTTATAATGACAGAATCTATGGCATTCCTAGAAGGGATGGCTTCAATCCATTTCGTGAAGTAGTCGGTGGCTGTGAGAATCCATTTGTGTTGGGCAGATGAAGCAGGATGGATTTCTCCTATGAAATCTAGGCCCCACTGTTCAAAAGGAGCTTCAACAGTGATAGGTTGTAATGGTAAAGGAAGAATTTTTCTTTTTCCCTCAAAAATTTGGCATTTGTGATAGGAAACTATCATTTTATGGAAATCTTGGAAGAGGATGGGCCAGTAATAGCCAACTCTAAGGATTTTATTGGCTATGGTTCTCCAGTAGAGATGACCTCCACACTCTCCCTCATGGAATTCACGCTTGATCCTCTCTGCATCAACTTCAGGAAAACATTTAAGTAATAAACCATTAGCATTTTTCCAATACAAACATTCATTTAAAATGCAATATTTCCTAGCTTTAAACTTTAAAAACCTTGTCTTTGTTTTTGATAAATCAAGAGGAGCATTAAGATTTTTAAGTACATACAAAATGTCAGCATACCAAGGTGAGTTTTGGAATTTCTCTTCCACAGTAGGAGCGGGTAATTCTTCCTGTTCATCCAAGGCATCTACCATGTTAATTTCAAGGGCTTGTAGATTAGATTCAACCACTAATTGAGCTAATCCATGACCTTTAATGAGTTTGGTGGGTTTAATTTCCAAATCGTACTCTAATATTGCAACAATCCATTTTCCCCTTTTTCCATCTGGGTCTTTTGACAGGATGTCTTTTACCACTATGTTAGGCACATAAGCAATGATGTGGGAATGTATAATATACACCCTGAAGTCTTTTAAGGCCTTTACCAAAGCATAGGCTTGTTTTTCCATTATGTTATATTTCAAGGGTGCATCCCTTAAAGCCTTGCTGAAAAAAGCAATAGCCTATTCCTGTCTTTATGGGTTTTTCTGCAACAGGACTGCAGCCACAACATGTTCTGCGGCAAAGGAGAAAATAAGGAACTCTTTTGAAAAGTCTAGGCTGATTAGGACTAGTGCCCGGGTGAGTGCATGTTTTACCAATTCGAAGGATCTTTTGGCTTCTACAGTCCACTTCACTCCCACTTCTTTTTTGAGAATATTAGTCACATTTCTAAGTAGCTCTGTTAAGTTTGGAATAAACCTCCTTAAGAAGTTAATTTTTCCAATAAAGGACTGTAATTCCTTTATGTTCCTTGGGTGGATTTTCTATAGTATTCCCTCAACTCTTTTTGGATCAATTTTAATCCCTATTTCTGATATAATATGACCAAGGAGTTTACCCTCTTGTAGGCCAAATACTGTCTTTTTGGGATTTAAAGATAGCCCAAATATTCTAGATTTTTCAAAGACCTTCCTTAGATGTTTAAGGTGTTCTTCATCATATTTGGAATAAATTGTTATGCCATCAAGGTAAATTACAATGAAGTTCCCTATCTCCTCCGAAAATGCAATGTCCATGGCCCTTTGGAAAGTGGCCCCAACATTCATTAATCCAAAAGGAATTTTCACATACAAGAAAGTGCCCCAAGGAGTGGTGAAAGTTGTTTTGAGTTGGTCTTATGGGAGTACTAAAACTTGGTTATACCCTGAAAAACCATCTAACAGAGAAATCCTCTTTGAACCAACTACCCTTTGTAGAATGTGTTCCATTTTGGGTAAAGGGTGTTGGAAATATTGTCATTGATGGCAAAGGAAGTGGCAAAGAAGGAGCATCTGAAACAGTAACTAGGAAAAGAGAAAAGAAAAGTAGCAGAGAAGAACAAAGGAAGAGTGTATTTACAGAGAGCAGTATCAGTCAAGGAGCAGAGATAAGCAGTGAATTGAAGCAGAGTTGTCCAGAGACAGAGGAATAGAAAATCTGGCAAATTGAGAAGAATAAGTGAAGTTCTTGTAAATAGTTACATTTGTATATCATGATGAGGGATTGCTTCTAAACTCTCTGAGAATTATATGTATATTCTTGATTGAATTCAATAGGAAGGATATTTAAGTCCCTGTGTTACTGACAGTGGGATTATGCACGTGTAGACTGCTTGAATTGTGAAAGCGTTACTCATGGTATGAAAATATCATAAGCTCTGTGGAAGGAGTAGATTCATGAATCTGTATAAGATATTGGGTTGCTAAGGCCATGATACAGTGAACAATGGGGAATGTATAACCTGATAAAGAAGTGCGTTATAGTATGTGGAGGAGTCGTATTGAAACGTTGATGAAGCAAAGGATTGACGGAACCTTGAGCTAAGGAGCGGAACCACGAAGGACGAAAAATAAACATGGTTTCTGGTTTTTATCGTACCACCTTTGCACTGTGAGCGGTATTTGAGGAAGGGGGAGTGATTCCATAGAACGTGCGACATGTGTCCCTGTACGACTCCACAAAACCGCTTGTCACTGCGTGCCATCGCGCGTTATTGTTCGACCCAGGATGCCTAGCGATATTGTTGAGCACCGTCGATCTTGAGGGAAGCCATTGGATGGTGGTCGTATGAGGAAGATGTGCGAAGCTTAACCAAAGTACGGCAGCCATTGCATGTTATTGTTCACACGTCTTCGCCGAGCGATATCCATCCGATCAAATGAGGCGGCACGACGCGATAACAACCGTCGATTGGAGACGATCGTTAACGTTGGGGCCCATACCTGTGGACACAACTAGCGCACCAGATATTGAGATGAATGGAAGAGATTGAGTGCGAGGGCACAACTAGTGCACTAGATATCGAGACAAGTGCCTCCGTAGTTGACCGAGTTGATTGCAGGAACAACAAGTGCGGGGGCACCAGCCAAACAATTTTCATCCGTACCTTGAGAGCCCCTGCAGTGATGCAAGACGCTGAGTTGGTCACGACTGTCGTCCACGTCGAATGGAGACAACCGATTGGGGCCCACACGCATGTATTGAGGTTTGCGGGTTTAACCAAGGTTGTTTAAATTAAATATAAATTATGATGAAAAGCGATTGGGCCATCATTTTGTATGTTATTCAAAAGTTGCTGGAATGAATAAACCTGGGGGTTGACATATGAAGGTTATTACTAAAGGAAGTTGATTATGAGAATTTGTTTGGGGTTTGGGTAGACCCCGCTGGATTATCTAATTGATCCCGTCCATGAATACGATCAACAGTTTGGTGGTTTTGACTCATGGTTTTAATAAAGGCAAAAAATATATAAGGAGAGGAAGATTATAGTATAAGGCGTGCATGCAGAGGGGTTGATAACGAATAAATATCTTAAGAGATATCTGCATGACTGAACTCTGATAGATCTGAATCTATGATGCACCTGTGGATATGATGAAGGATCAAGATCTCTAGATCTAGAAATGATGAATCTCTAGGAAGATCTGCAAAAGAAATTATGAAGACCTGCTGCAAGTATGATGTACAAATTGAAGAAATTTGGTGGATCTGAGGGTTGAAGCCTTCAGTATGAGAGTGGAAGTTTTCTACCAGTAGAAGCTGGTGTTAAAATTAGGGGGTTGGAGCTCCCTTCCAGTATTGACTGGAGAACGAGAGAAGGTTGTAGCCTTCTGTAGGTTGGTGCCTGCGTGCTGGTATAAGTCTGTGCCAGTACAAAATTGTAAGATGTTTTCTTTATAATAAATATTGAAGACAGAGATGACAGTAGTGGTGGTTTTCTCCCGAATTGGGTTTCCACCTTAAATACCGGTGTTCATGTGTATTGCTTGTGTGTGATGGTCGATTCTGTTATTACTTCTCATGCTTACTTCTTACTAAACATTTGATGAATGAATGATGCAATAATATAAGTAAATAATTAAATGCATAAAAGGTAAAATGTTATCCAGTCATCTCTAAATACTGATTCACCCCCCCCCCCCTCTCAGTATTTTTTCCCAAAAATTGGTATCAGAGCAGGTCCTTCTGAAGGAGCTTGATCGCTTGAAGGAGATTCATCTCAATGGGAAGGTGTTACACAATAATTTGTCACCATCCCTACAATCCCCATCCCGCAAATTGGAGGGCTCATTCCGTGACCTGTGAGCAGAGACAAGACTTGAAAATACTTTCATTGCATCCCTCTGAAGATGAGCTTTCATTGCCCTAAAGAAATCTCCCTGCAAAAAACCCTAAAAATAGCTCTTTTTCCATTGGCGCGGTTCCATAGTTCAGCCCTCACACCAAGGGGGAAAATCCTCCAAAGAGGGCGCGCCAATTGGTGCTCTGTCATAGAGCCGCACCCGTGCCAACCATATTAAGAGGTGTTTTTTAAAAATAAAAGGCGGAAGTTTCGTCCTAACAAATTCCTGGACTGATATCTATCTTGAGTTGGGAGGTTTGGCTACGGATTTCCATAGAGAGGAAGTGGTTTTCCACCTCTCATGGAAGCTTCCTTGATGATAGGGCCAATCCCATAATTGTAGGGATCCCAACTCCCCTTCCTCCTTCTATAAAAGCTTGCTCATTTCCATGGCAAGATAATCTCCAAGTTCCCAAGAGCTTTCACATCCTTATGCTGCAAGAGCCTTCTTGATTCCCTTAAGGCCAAATCCAAGCAAGGAGACTATTGCCAAGTATCCGGAGAGAGAGGCTTGTCCCATCCTTGACAGGCTTTATCTAGACATGTTCTGCCGACGACTCACCAAAGGAGAATTCGGCATCGAAGCTTTGGTTGTATTCTTCTTTTGACTCATTAATGTTAAGCGATTATTGGTTATGGTTCCACTCTTGTTCTTGATCATGTTCATGAGCTATGTCCTCTTCGACTGACATATAGTTGTATATACTGGATTTTATGCTTGCGTTTGTGTTGTTTCTTGCATGTGCAGGTGTCCGATCACGGAGATCGTGAGGATTGTGATCTTCCAGGGCAAAGGAACGGGAGCACCACCTCTTCTACAAACGACAGAGTTGGATTCCAGGTAAGCCTTCCTCCCAAGTCGGTTTATTTACAATTAGGAACCTGCACTGTAGCGTGTTTGATTATTGCTAGACCCGATCTGGGCTAGTAGGGATCGCCTCTGTCCACAGAGGGGATTTACCTCCTCAACAATTTGGCGACTCCGCTAGGGAATCAGCTTGTTGTTTGATTTGTAAACTATAGACGGAGTCTGAAGCACAACCAGATAGCCTTCGAAACGCTTTTGCTCTGCATTAGCGGAGTAGATCAACGCTACTTCAGTCAATCTCCGGTTTGGTTTACAGACTAAAAAACTTAGAGTTTTGTCTTCTCTTTCCGGTCAACTTCTTGGTCTTGCTTGCTTGGTCAGCTCTTTGGACTGGATTTTCCTATCTGTTTGGCTTTGTTTTAGCCTTGTCATCACTTTTCTATGTCTGAGATTGCTTGTTTTTATTTTTTCCATAGTAAACTCGGTTGGCGCGCTTTTTAGCGTGACAGTCACGCCCATTGGTGCAGGTTGCCTGTGTATCACCCGCGCCATTGCCTTTCTGGCGCTAATTTCAAGCTCACAGTCGCGCCAATCCTGTGAGCTATTTGGGTTTGTTGTATTCCATGCTTTCTGAGGCTGACTTGTGATTTTGATCTTGTTTTTTCAGCTGTTTGAGTGCACTGAAGCCTAGTTTGACTGGTTGTAGCCTACTTCCTTTGGTTTTTTGCCTATTTATTTCGATTTTGCATACGAGCCCTAGGGCATCTAGGTGCCTTTGTGAGTCAAGCCTCCCTTGGGATTTTTTGGTTTTTTCGTTCGTTCAGTCGACATTGGAATTTCTTCCTTGCATTCGTTTGACAGTTGTCTGTCATTTTGTTGCGTTTTTGAGTGACTGATTTCATTTTCATTCGAATTTTGCTTTGCTTCATTTTGGGCCTGGATCACACAGCTCATTGGTGTCTTTGGGACTTTTCTTGTTTTTGAGAGACTTTTGGTCGATTTGAGATCTGATTGTTTGTGCCATTGAGTGAAGTTTGCTTGTTTTTGCTCTCTTATTATCATTTCTCGGATTTCTTTTCATTTGTTTTCGGTTTGTTTAGTGCATCTAGCTATCAAACATTGAAAATTAAAAAAAAAACTCTTTTTCTTTGGTTGATTAGTGCAAATTGAAATCTTTTCGATTTTACTAGTAATTAGTGAATTTGAAGAAAGGTTTTTAGTTTCATTAGTTGCATTAGAGATATCATTGATTGTCTTCTGATCATTTTTTTGTGTAAAAAGGTCTCAACTCTTATGTAGCTAGCTTTCATCAAATGAAATGACATACTGTGGCATGTAATTTTGAATTTAGGAGATTTTTGAGACAGCACATTCGTTAGGGCCTGAAAACTGAAACGTAATTGAAGATCAACTTTAAAATCTACTCAATTTACACTAAGGCATCATTGAAATCTAACGAAACATATTTAGAGGTCTAGGCTAAAGATGTGTTCCGACGTCTTAAAACCTAGTAGCTGTCGTTCACCTCTTGGCTTTAGACAGCACTAGTACAGACTTGTGCTCCCCGTACCGTCGCGTATATAAAGGGAGACCCCACTAGGTTTCAATCCTTTATCCGTAGGAAGATGAGTCTGCCACCCTATACCCGTGATACATCGAACACAGCATTCGGGGAGATTGCCTGCACGTATGGAAAGTACTTGGTTTATTTCTCTTTCATTATTGAAACCAAGGTGTATATTGCAGTTCACGGTTATTTGGTACACCCTTTGCCTAGTATTCCTGAGTAGTCATTTTGATCTTTTCTGACTCTTTAAATTTTAAAAGGTCATCATGCGCTTGTCCTTTCATGCTTGTTTCCAATATGAAAGTGATAGAGTCACCTTTTGCCTGTTTCTTGACTCTTAAAATATGAAACGGTAGAGTTTTGTTTCAATGTTTTAAAAATTAACTGCCCACGAAATATTCCTGGTTAAAGTTAGTTTCCTTAGGGTGTTGTTTTGGGTCATTTTCGATGGCAACTTTTTTGGAGTTCACCAACCAAGAAATCCCCTCTGATGGGAATCTTGGTCATTTTCCTCCTTTCGGAAATGTTGGTGCTCCTTATATGGCAACATTGTCCCTTCCTGGGTTAACTATTGGGTTGCCTGTTTGGTTGTTTTCAACCTCTATGGTCCCGAATGTCTCGGCTTATGTTCCTCCGCCTAAACAACATCATGTTGATTCTAAGGTGTACCTCTCCCCTTCTTTTCCTGTTTCTACGTCCTCCTCTTCTACTTCGCCTGGTGAAAGTCTGGATTCGAGTAACCAGGTGACTAAGAAGAAGAAGAAGAAGAAAAAGAAGAAGAAGTTCGATAAAGGAGAGGCTAGCTCTGCGGCTATTGCGCCTAAGAAACCTTCCGTCGATAAACCTCCCAACCCTCCACGGAAAGTCAAGTTCCCTTGCATGTTGTGCACGGGAGACCATATTCTTCGAGACTGCCCTAGCATTCCCAAGGTGCTTGAAGAATGGTCCAATGGTCGTTCGCCGTTGCCTTTGGCTTCCGGGAGTCAGGTTGGGGGCACGTCTTCAGCTGGTGCTGGTAAGGCTCCTAAGAAGCAGGGTAAGATTACCAATCCCTGTAAGTTGTGTGAAAGGCATCATGCCATTCACCTTTGTCCATATATGGATGAAGCCAAGCGAGTCTTGGACAACTCAGCTGTTTCTACACCACGCCTCCTAATTGGTCATAAGCAACTTTCTTTGAGTCCTCCACCAGCTAATCCTACGATTGGTCAAGAGTCATCCTTGGTCGATCCTGCTCCCTCGGAAATTCAAATTCAGGAATCTGTCCCTAACCAACCATTGTTCGTGGGATCGGTTGAGCTGGCCCCGTCTACGATGCACCAGGTATTTTCCGTTGAGAGTGGATCTCACACCCCTCATGTCCTTCTGGTTTCTTCAGATTCTTCGGACTTGGAGAAAGATTCTCCTGTCCCTATACCACAAGAAGCTGCTCCTCCTCCTCCTGTGATTGAGGTCCCCGAGGATTCCCCTCCCACCTTCGAGATGGAGGTCGTGGAGGATGCTCCTTCTTCCGTAACATCAGGGGAAGACCTTCACGTTTCGATGGTAGCCCCTCCGAGTAGTCCGATCGCTTCCTTTGATTGGAATTGATTTTCAGGATACTGCCTTCCATCTTATGTGCCTTTCGAGATCACAGTATAGGAATTTGGTCTGGTCGTACCCAGCACCATTATAGATGAAGGCGCATCTGTTAGTATTCTATCCTCAACTACTTGGCAAGCTTTAGGCTCACCGCCGCTTGCGCCTGTTACACAGAATTTGTTGGAGTTTAACAGAAGAACGAGTCAACCATTAGGGATCCTTCCAAGGTTACCTGTTACTTTGGGAGGTAAAACCGTCCATATGGACGTGATGGTTGTTCCAGGCCCCTTGGATTTCAATATACTTTTGGGGCACGATTACACCTATGCCATGGGAGTGCTTGTCTCCTCCCTTTTTTGTGTGGTCTATTTCCCGCATGAAGGACGGATCGTGACCATTGATCAGCTTTCTTTCTTTGGTCATGATATGGCAGCTGGCCCGCCATCATCCCTTCCTGGTTTTTATCCACCTGTTGTATCTTCCCCATCGTAGGTCAACTATGTGGATACCTACCCTGTGCCTGTACTCAGTGATGGTGCCGTCATGCATCGTGTGCTGGGCGCATTGGGTCCTGACTACCAGGATGTTTTCCTTCGATCGGGAGTGGAAACATTGGAAGCGATGACTTCTTTTTCATTATGACAAAGTCTGTCGGAGCACAGTTCATTTTCTTGTGTCAAGCTCCTTAAAAAATGAAACAAGGTTTTCGAAGCACGGTTCATTCTGCTTGTGTCAAGCTCCTTAAAAAATGAAACAAGGTTGTCGGAGCATGGTTCCTTGTCTTGTGTCAAGCTCCTTAAAAAATGAAACAAGGTTGTCAGAGCAGAGTTCCTTGTCTTGTGTCAAGCTCCTTAAAAAATGAAACAAGGGTGTCCTGAGGATAGTTCTTTTAATGTGTCAACCTCGTTAAAATAATGAAACACGTTCTCGTTCAATTTGAGTCTTTGATAAGATCTCGTAAAATCCCAGTCGAGTCCTTCTCTTCATCTCATAATTTGAACCTTCACTCCATCTTTCTTTCATATGGATTGAAGCTTGGGGGCATGTACCTCGAATTGAGTCACCATGCTGGGGGCATGCTTACTTTTTCAAGCATAGTTTGTTTCCATTTCAAGCTTGTGTAAAAATGAAACCGGTTTCAAGCATAGTTTATCTTTGTTTCAAGCTTGTGTAAAAATGAAACCAACTTCAAGCAGAGTTTCCTGATTTCAAGCTTGTGTAAAAATGAAACCTTCCCCATTTTACCCCTTGTGATTGCCATTTTATTAGCCTGTTTTTGCTAGATGAGCCTTGGTTTTCTCATACCATCGTCCCCATCTGCTTGGCCGATCATATGCGTTCACTTGGTTGTTTTACCCATTCTTGAGGAACTGTTGCGATGAGTGGTTTTGTTAGCCAGCCTCTTAACCTTTATCTTTTTCAGAGCATTTCCATCATTACCAGAACCAGTTGCTACCCTTTATACCACTCGTTCCTCCAGGTGGAGTCATCTTTCAACTCTTTTATGACTCTCTAAAACATGAAAAGATTGTCGAGGCCTTTGTCGTTTCGATCTCGTTAAAGTGGCCCTGAAACAACATCTACCCAATATACGTTTACCCCTTTTTTGGGCTGGGATAGATTATTTACGAAAAAGGAATACCCTAGCCTATTGCGACTAGGAGGTTTTCTCACACAAAGTTTTCTACCTTTTCGGGTCTGAGGAACTATTTACGAAAAGGGACTGTTGGAGTTTACTTTTCCGTTGTCTTTTCAAACTCTCTAAACATGAAAAGACGTCAAGTTCTTCCTTTGTCAGACTCGTTAAACCCTGATGACATTGGATTCAGTCGTAATGACGGTATTCGAGTTCCTCCTTCCTAGGGCTCGTTAAATGTACTAGGATGGATTCGTCCGAAGGACGAATTTATATGACAAGCATATGGTATCCTTTTCAAGCTTGTGTAAAAATAAAGAGGTACTCACCAAAATGGTGGGGAAAATGGAGCCAACATCATTATCGTGTCGGCAGTATGTCACTCTTGAACATGGCACTTGTCTGCATTCGTGTCGGGTTGGGGACATCTCATCTCATTCTTCACTTGCCTCCGTGGGTTTGGATAATCCCTTTTGACCTCTCATCTGCTCATTGCCTCGTCACCATGACCTCTGATCTGTTGATGTCAAATACTGCCAAAACCACTATTTGTGTTGTTATATGTTCAAGAGAAGTTGACCTCTGCAAATATCAACCTTCCTCTGATTCTCATATGATCCTGATTCACAACAAAAACATCATGTTCCTCTGTCTCGTGTCGATGATGTGGGAAACATTATGGCCCACCTTCGATCAAGGTCACTTCCTGTCGACATCAGCTCATTATCCAGGAAGCTGATCTAGAGACTCCTTTATGGTACCTAGGAGCCTGCATGCCTCAATGGCAGGTTCGTCGCATTCGACGTGAGGTTTTCATCATTGGCCTCCGATTGAGTGATTCTGCGGGTGTTCGATGCCAACTCATTGATTCACACGCCGTAGATTGTACATGTAGTACCTTGAGGGCCATTGTCATTATTGGTGGTTCCTCTCGCATCTGTTAACAGCTTTCATCATTGGCTGGTAATCAGACGATGTTCTTGCATGTTCGACTTCAGCTCACATATTCGCATGCTTGAACTTGTACTTTGTTCGGGTCGAGATGGAGCGCGAGACCCTGGATTATGTCTGTTGTAATCCAGGCTACGATATTGTGGATTATTATGATTATTTACATGACTCACTGATTGGATGGCTGCGACCATACCTGAGTCTATTTATCGATCCTCACTGGATGGCTGCGTCCATGCCTTGGATCTAGATTATTGTATACTCTGTTATGGATGGTTGCGCCCATACCACGCATATATATCATGTATCTGAGACATCAGTTGTACTTCGCTCCGCAGGTTTTCCGATGGCAGTGTTTTCAGTCGACATGTTCTTGTAAAGCATTTCACCCCTCTCTCTCTCTCGGGCCTCATGCTTTAGGGGGCATCTGTTACACAGCAATTTGTCACCGTCCCTACAATCCCTATCCCGCACATTGGAGGGCTCATTCCATGACCTGTGAGTAGAGACAAGACTTGAAAATATTTTCATTGCATCCCTTTGAAGATGAGCTTTGATTTCCCTAAAAACATCTCCCTGCAAAAAAACCCTAAAAATATCTCTTTTTCCATTGGCGCGGTTCCACAGTTTAGCCCTCGTGCCAAGGGGGCAAATCCTCCAAAGAGGGTGCACCAATTGGCGCTCTGTCATAGAGCCGCACCCGCACCAACCATATTAAGAGGTGTTTTTAAAAATAAAAGGCGGAAGTTTCATCCTAACAAATTCCTGGACTGATTTCTATCTTGGGTTGGGAGGTTTGGCTACGGATTTCCATAGAGAGGAAGTGGTTTGCCACCTCTCATGGAAGCTTCCTTGATGATAGGGCCAATCCCATAATTGTAGGGATCCCAACTCCCCTTCCTCCTTCTATAAAAGCTTTCTCATCTCCATGGCAAGCTAATCTCCAAGTTCCCAAAAGCTTTCATATCCTTATGCTGCAAGAGCCTTCTTGATTCCCTAAGGCCAAATCCAAGAAAGGAGACTATTGCCAATTATCCGGAGAGAGAGGCTTGTCCCATCCTTGACAGGCTTTATCGAGACATGTTCTGCTGATGACCCGCCAAAGGAGAATTCGGCGTCGAAGCTTTGGTTGTATTCTTCTTTTTGACTCATTAATGTTAAGCGACTATTGGTTATGGTTCCACTCTTGTTCTTGATCATGTTCATGAGTTATGTCCTCTTCGACAGACATATAGTTGTATATACTGGATTTTATGCTTGCGTTTGTGTTGTTTCTTGCATGTGCAGGTGTCCGATCACAGAGATCGTGAGGATTGTGATCTGCCAGGGCAATGGAACGGGAGCACCACCTCTTCTACAAACGACAGCGTTGGATTCCAGGTAAGCCTTCCTTGCAAGTTGGTTTATTTACAATTAGGAACCTGCACTGTAGCGTGTTCGATTGTTGCTAGACCCGATCTGGGCTAGTAGGGATCGGCTCTGTCCGCAGAGGGGATTTACCTCCTCAACAGAAGGAAGCAAAAGAAGAAGGCTACTCAAAGAAAGGAGATATCTTAGAAAACATGTGCAGCAGAAAATGAAGAAGATGAAACAAGCATTGATTTTTGTTCTTGTGATTCACTTTCTTGTGCATGCAATGGTGAAGATGGTGATAGTAATGATATGGATCTAGAAGAAGTTCTCAAGATTAAAGTTGAAGATCAACAAAGATTATTTAATGAGATAGAATCTATCTACAAAGATATGATCTCTAGAATGAATGGACAGATAAACAAGTATCAAAGGTTGTACGATGAAGTAACTAATCACAGTGAAGGACTTGAAGCAGAAATCATCTCTCTGAAAGCAGATCTCGAAGCATCAAATAAGAAGAATGAAGAACTTCTACAATAATTTGAAGAACAAGAAAATGGGTTGAAAGAAGATATTTTAAAATTGAATGATCAAGTAGAAGAAGGAAGAAGGGTAGAAGAAATTATGAAGAAGAAATTCCAAAGATTGGAGGATGAGGTAAACATTTTAAAAGGTAAATTAGAAGAAAAAGGTAAACTCTTGAGGTTTCAAGATAGTACTAAGATTCTGGACAATATTCTTAGTATTCAAAGGTCTCCTTCTGTTAAATTTGGTCTTGGTTTTCATGAAACGGTTAAAGGAGAATCTAGTTCACAAGAAAGTGCTAAAGATTCAAAGGATATCAATGCAAAACCTGAAGTGTTGAAAGAAACAAAAGGTCAACCGACAATCATGAACTCTCAAAAGAAATCATTCCCTCCTAACTATAAAAGCATCAATCGATTCTCTCCTTTGATCAATAATGTTGAATGCTTTAAATGTCATAATTATGGGCATGTTGTAGCCAATTGCAGAAGCATATTGACAAACAGATTCTACACAGAAAGGTACTCAAGATTCTTTAAGGGATATTGTTTTTCATGCAGCAAGTTTGGCCATAAAGCAACTGATTGCAATAGAAGAAAGAATAGAAAAACACATTATGATCCCTATGCTTATTTTTTTTGTCACTCAAGATGTTATGCTTGTAACAAGTATGGACATGTAGAAAAGGAATGCAGGATGAATAGATCTGAGAAATTGGATAATTTCCATCACACAATAAGAAATTTCAAGAAAAGCTGGAAAAAGAAGGAGGACTGGTCAAAAACGTAAGGGATAATAATCCTACTACAGTCTTCCGCTTCTAAAGCTTACTTCTCATAATGAATGCAGGAGTGATGTGAGATACATTATAGTAATAAGTAATGCATCATCACAAGGGGAGCAATATATGGTGATTCCCATGGTTGGTTGGTAATTCTGGTTGTGTTTATTTCTAACAGTGCATCTGATGTGACAAGAGAAGACAGGTACAGGTGGTACAAATTCAGGGGGAGAAGGAGTGTGAAATTTTAAGTATTTCACTTTCCACACGCGAGTTCCAATGGAGATAGAAGCATATGTTTTTCTGTTAAGAAAAACAGTGAGATGGCTGAAGAATAGGAGCACAGTTTCAGGGGGAGCATTAGCCTTGCTGAGAGTAATGCATTGTTGGCATTATGATGGTGACATATATCCTTCTACATCAAATATAAATGATATATACAGTTAACCCAATGAAGAACCCAAAGGTGATTTATCTGAAAAAGCTCCATCCAGATATGTTCAAAAAGAAACATCTAAGAATCTCAAATTTTGGGAGAAAAGGGATCAGGTGTACAAACAAGAAGGACTCTTGTGGGATCTTCTAGCTATCTGGAATTTGTATCCTCTATTGAACCACATAATCTCAATCAAGCTAGCAACGATGAATGTTGGATTCAAGCCATGAATGAAGAGCTTGATCAAATTGAAAAGAATCACACTTGGGAATTCGTACCAAGACCTCATGACAAAAATGTCATTGGAACTAAATGGATATTCAAAAACAAGTTAAACGAGAATGGGGATGTTATAAGAAATAAAGCTAGAATTTTCTCAACAAGAAGGTATAGAATTTGAAGAAAATTTTGCTCCTGTAGCCAGACTTGAAGCCATAAGAATGTTTCTTGCTTTTTCAAGCTTCCAACAAATCAAAGTTTATCAAATGGATGTGAAATCTTCTTTTCTCAATGGTGATCTAGAAGAAGAAGTTTATATAGAAGAACCAGAAGGATTAATTTTGGGAAATGATGAAAAAATTGTTTGTAAACTTAAAAAGGCTCTATATTGTCTCAAACAAGCTCCAAGGGCATGGTACTATCATCTTGAAAAATATCTTCATCAACAAGGATTCTCAAAGGGGTATGCTGATAGCAACTTAAACACAAAAACTGAAAATGATAAACTATTGATTGTGGTTGTATATGTTGATGATATCATTTTTGGAAGTAATGAATTGTCTATGAGTCAGAAATTTGCTTCTGTTATGCAGGAAGAATTTGAAATGTCTTTACTTGGGGAACTAACATTCTTTCTTGGCTTGCAAGTGCAACAAGCAACAGATGGCATATTCTTATCACAAGCAAAATATCTTAAGAAAATTCTGAAGAAGTATGGCATGGAAGAGTGCAAACCTGTAAGTACACCAATGATAACTGGATGTAATCTCAGTTCTCATGATGATTCTCCCACATTGAATCAACAGAATACAGATCTATGATAGGAAGTCTACTTTATCTCACTGGGACTAGACCAGACATTATGCATGAAGTTGGGATTGTGGGACGATTCCAATCTAATCCAAAAGAGTCTCACCTTCAGGCTGTCAAAATAATATTCAAATATCTGCAAGGAACTCAAGATTTTGGACTATGGTATCCAAAGGATGTTGATCTTACCCTTCATGCTTACACTGATGCAGATTGGGCTGGAAATGTTGATGATCGGAAAAGCACTAGTGGTGATGCGTTCTATATGGGGCCCCGGTTAGTATCTTGGTTCAGCAAGAAGCAAAGCTCTATTTCCTTATCTACAGAAGAAGCAGAATATGTGGCTGCCGCATCATGTTGCACTCAACTTCTTTGGATGATGCAAACCTTGCAAGACATTCAAATCAAATTTTCACCTCCTATATCCATTATGTGTGATAATACAAGTGCCATCAGTATTTCAAAGAATCTTGTTATGAATTCCAAGACCAAGCACATTCCCATCAAGTATCACTTCTTACGAGAACAAGTGCTTGAACAAAAGGTGAAGTTGGATTATGTTCCCTCCAAAGAACAAGTTGCTAATATATTTACCAAAACTTTACCCAAGGAAGCGTTCGAATATCTCAGAAAAAATCTGGGAGTAGTCTATACCATGCAAAATGTCAGATCTACTTAAATACAGAAGATGCATATTTTCTGCAGGACAACCGCGTATGGGTATTTGTTGACAAATTTTTATTTTTTTTTGGGGTCAGCATTCTTCAGCACAACTACGGTGCTTATGAGTATCTTTTAATTCACAGGTTAAGGGGGAGAATTGGTCATGTGGAAAGAATGCATGGTTGGCATTCTAATTATTTGTTGTAGTCTAATCTCATGCTTGAGAATTTTTTATCTTGATTAAGATGCAGCATGATCTCAGGGGGAGCATGGTATTGTCGGTTCAAAGGATCTTGATCAACTCTTTGCCATTGATGTCAAAGGGGGAGGAAAAGAAAAAAGGGGCTTCTATAAGACAATCAGAGGAAGAGTATTGCCATCAATGCCAAAGGGGGATATTGTTGGAAATATTGTCACTGATGGCAAAGGAAGTGGAAAAGAAGGAGCATCTGAAACAGTAACTAGGAAAAGAGAAAAGAAAAGTAGCAGAGAAGAAAAAAGGAAAAGTGCATTTACAGAGAGCAGTATCAGTCAAGGAGTAGAGACAAGAAGTGAATTGAAGAAGAGTTTTCTAGAGACAGAGGAATAGAAAATCTGGCAAATTGAGAAGAATAAGTGAAGTTCTTGTAAATAGTTACATTTGTATATCATGATCAGGGATTGCTTCTAAAATCTATGAGAATTATATGTATATTCTTGATTGAATTCAGTAGGAAGGATATTTGAGTCCCTGTGCTACTGACAGTGGGATTATGCACGTGTAGACTGCTTTAATTGTGAAAGCATTACTCATGGTATGAAAATTTCATAAGCTCTGTGGAAGGAGTAGATTTTTGAATCTGTATAAGATATCGGCTTGCTAAGGCCACGATACAGTGAACAATGGGGAATTTATAACCTGATGAAGCAACGCATTATAGTATGTGTAGGAGTCATATTGAAACATTGATGAACCAAAGGATTGACGAAACCTTGAGCAAAGGAGCAGAACCACGAAGAATGAACAGTAAACATGGTTTCTGGTTTTTATCGCACCACCTTTGCATGGTAAGTGGTATTGAGGAGGGGGGAGCGATTCCATAAAACGGGCGACACGGGTCGCTATACGACTCCACAAAACCGCTTGTCACTGCGCGCCATTGTGCGCTATTTTTCGACCGAGGATGCCCAGCGATATTGTTGAGCACCGTCGATCTAGAGGGAAGCCATCGGATGGTGGTTGTATGAAGAAGATGCGCAAAGGTTAACCAAAGTACAGTGGCCATTGCGCGTTATTGTTCGTGCGTCTTCGCCGAGTGATATTCGCTCGATCAAATGAGGCAGCACGATGCGATAACAACCGTCGATTGGAGACGACCGTTAACATTGAGTCCCATCCCCGCGGACACAAATAGCGCACCAGATATCGAGATGAATGGCAGAGATTGAATGCGGGGGCACAACTAGTGCACCGGATATCGAGACAAGTGCCTCCGCAGGTGACCAAGTTGACTGCGGGGACAACAAGTGCGGGGGCACTAGCCAAAAAAATTTCATCCGTACCTTGAGATCCCCCGCAGTGACGCAAGACGCAGAGTTGGTCATACCTGTCGTCCACGTCGAATTGAGACAACCGATTGGGGCCCATACGCATGTATTGAGGTTTGCGGGTTTAACCAAGGTTGTTTAAATTAAATATGAATTATGATGAAAAGCGATTGGGCCATCATTTTGTATGTTATTCCAAAGTTGGTAGGAATGAATAAACCTGGGGGTCGACATATGAAGGTCATTACTAAAGGAAGTTGATTATGAGAAGTTGTTTGGGGTTTGGGTAGACCCCGCTGGATTATCTAATTGATCCCGTCCAGGAATACCATCAGCGGTTTGGTGGTTTTGACTCATGGTTTTAATAAAGGAAAAAACTATATAAGGAGAGGAGGATTATAGTACAAGGTATGCATGCAGAGGGGTTGATAAAGAATAAATATCTTAAGATATATCGGCATGATTGAACTCTAATAGATCTGAATCTACGATGCACCTGTGTATATGATGAAGGTTCAAGATCTCTAGATCTAGAAATGATGAATCTCTAGGAAGATATGCAAAAGAAATGATGAAGACCTACTGCAAGCCTGATGTACAAATTGAAGAAATTTGGTGGATCTGAGGGTTGAAGCCTTCAGTATGAGAGTGGAAGTTTTCTGCCAGTAGAAGATGGTGTTACAATCAGGGGGTTGGAGCTCCCTTCCAGTATTGACTGGAGAATGAGAGAAGGTTGTATCCTTCTGCAGGTTGGTGCCTGCATGCTGGTATAAGTCTGCGCCAGTACAAAATTGTAAGATGTTTTCTTTATAATAAATATTGAAGACAGAGACGACAGCAACGGTGGTTTTCTCCCGAATTGGGTTTCCACCTTAAATATTGGTGTTCATGTGTATTTCTTGTGTGTGATGGTTGATTCTGTTATTAATGCTCATGCTTACTGCTTACTAAACATCTGATGAATGAATGATGCAATAATCCAAGTAAAGAATTAAATGCATAAAAACTAAAATGTTTTCCAGTCAGCTCTAAATACTGATTCACCCCCCCGCCCCTCTCAGTATTTTTTCCCAACAAAGGGTAATTGTCTTTTAGGGAGGCTCTGTTAAGGTTTCTAAAATCAATGCACAATCTGATTTCTCCTGTGTTTTTCCTCATGGCTACAAGGTTAGAAACCCAATCTGAAAACCTCACAGGCACAATGATTCCTGCCTCATACATTTTCTTGATTTCCTTTTCCACTAGAGGCAGTTGTATTGGATTAATTCAATGCAGTTTTTGCGTAAAGGGTTTTTGGTTTTCTTTCAAAGGGATCTTGTGCTGGATGATTTCTGTATCGTAGGCTTTTAGGTCTTCATAGCTCCAAGAAAACACATCGAAAAACTCTTTAAATAAGTCAATGTATTTCTTTTTCATGTCTGGTGGCAAGGACCTAGCTAATTTAATCATTTTAGGTTGATAACCAGTCCCTATGTTGCATTCCTCGACCTCAGACTCTGTGTATTCTACGGTGGGTTTCTTTGCTACATCGTTAAAATCAAAGAGGTCTTCTAATGGTGCTAGCCCCCTAGGTATGTTCTTGTCCTTTGACGACAATACCTCAATGTCTTCGTTTTCTGTGTCCTTTTATTCTTCAGTATGAGTTTCGAGTTTTTTAGTTAATATGTTAATTTTTATGAGACCAGATGGTTTTTCTTCTTTAGGGGACTTTTTGTTTAGGAAATTTTCATCGGATTTAGCATCCGAATCAGATAACTCAAATTCGATCCTGCCAAGCAGGAAATCCTCTATCTGTTTGTCACCCTCAAAGACCTACCAATATTTTTCATTATCTGGAACAACTATTATAAACTTAATTTGAGTTGTACATTCTTTGGTTTCAAATGGCGTTAAGCATGTTCTAGCTGCAAAGGCTAAATTGTGGGCGGAAATATTTCTTTTTCTTGGGACAAAAATCAATTTGGACTCCTCAAAAGTTTTCAAAAGGTCCATGACATCGTTTCGTTAAGCTCTAAGTCTGGGATGATTTGCGTTATACTCCCCATTGAATTTCCTAATGAATAGCTCTGAATCCCCATACACATTAATTCTTGTGGCTCCTAACTTTTTTAATAGATGTAAGCCTAAGAGAAGGGATTCATATTCTGCTATGTTATTGGAACTCTGAAAGTTTAATTTGCAGGAAATGCTTTCTGTGTGGTTGTTTTCAGTGTTAGTAATCCAAACACCTACACCAGCATTGTTCCTAGTGCACGACCCATCAAAATACATACTCCACAGAGGACTATTTTCGGTTTCGTCCTAGTTATTGTCTTCTTCAACCAATGTGCTCAAGGGTTTTTGTGAAATCTCGGCACTTAGTTGTATTTGTTTTGATTCTTCAATATTTTCGTGGAGTTGAGCGTGAGGGGTAGTTTGTTGTTTACCATTTTGGCTTTGTTCACTCTGGTTCATTGTTTCAACACACTGTTCAGAAGTTTCTCTCTCATTTTCTTCCATATCTAGAACTGCCATCATTTCTAGATTTGGGGCCTCTAACTAGTTATCTGAGTCGCTGCCTTCTGGCTCTGACTCCTTTTTGGATTCATTATTGTAAAGGATAAATGAATCTAGGTCTGTATGGACAAAGTAAATGGGGGAATTTTCAGGCTTTTCTGAGCTACTGACCATGAATTTCATGTGCGCCTCTCTATATAGTCTTCTAAGCTGGCTAAAGATAGGGATAGTGGCATATGTCCTGTCCATCTGTATTGTACCTTGTAGTCTGGCACCCCATGATCTTGACAACAACATGCCATACTTAGGAGGCACATCAGCCACTATGACATCCATAACCATGCACTTGGCTAGGATTTGAGTTAAACTCACACAAAGGTCTTTAATTTGGCCAAGGCACTTCACTCTGCTAGAATCAAAAGAATATAAATCCTTGTAAGGTCTAGTTATTTCTAATCCTAGCCTTTCCATTATCACCTTTGGCATAATGTTGTGCGAGGCTCTAGATTCATGCACAACATTATGCAGGATTTTGTCATGAACATTTAAACTCACATAAAAGGGAGGAACAAGTCCCTCTTGATATATAGCTTCAATCTTAGGACCAAAAATGAGCTCTGGTTGGTCATCATTAAGATTGATTGTGTCATTATTGTCCTCAATATGTAAAGCCTTCAAAATTTGGGTCCTATATACATTATGGGTAGCTAACTCAGTCAGGGGAATAGAGATTATGATCTTTGAAATTTCCTGCTCTAGGCTAAAATGAATTTGGTTCTTCAAATAACTTGTCTCAGCCTTACTAGCTGCCAGTCTATCAACAACATCAGCTTGCTGATTTGTTCTATTCATATTTGACAAAATGGTCTTAACATGAGTACTAGCTGAATTCATAGTACTACTAATGTCCGCACTCTCTTTTTCATTGTTTTGAGTGCCTTTCTCTCTACCTTTATCAGAATTCACCGCCACTATTTATCCTTTTGTTTAAAAACTTTAGGCTTTGTTGAAGTGCTATTTGTAAATACTTGTCAGAGATTTTGGTGTTGGGAGTTTGTTGACTGGTTTTTCTTCTAAGGTCATATTCTTTTTGAGACTCTATGATGACATTTTCCATGTCTTGAAAATAACTTTCATCATCATCTCTTTTTTCATCATAAGGTGTATAAAGACCTTGTTTTCTATCATAATGAACCTCAAAGTCATCATTATCTACTCCCAGCATGTTGATATCCTCTTCCTCTGTTATCTCATCTATTTCCTCAACTTCACTTATATAGTTTTGATGAAAGGGAGGATTGATCTGTTGATCATATTCCCTAGGTCTGTTTGGAGGTTGATTCTATTATGTCCTAAATCTACCTCAGGCTGAAGGAAGGCAGAGTCTAGGGTAACATCAAACCACACTTAATCTGGTAGCTAGCCCTACTAGATCGGGAGAGGGCTCTATCCTTGTCAATCTCGCAAAAAATGATCAGTGAGGCTTGAGATGACTTGAGTAAAGGCTGATTTTAGGCTAGGTATATATGTAAAAGAGTTTTATTTTATTTTGAAGGTGTTTGTTGGATCAAAGGGAAAGGCAGATTTTGGGTCTGGGAAATGAGCAGTTTTGCAGGGGTCTGAATGGGGCAAGGTAGGCAACTGTTTTGATGTTTCAAATTTGAATGAATGGATAGCTCAGACCGGTGAGGAGTTGAAGAGGGCAAGAGAAATTCAAGAATCCTCTTCAGACAGTTGAAAACATATAAAATTAAACAAAAGTCAAGGTAGAGCACTGCAAATCTAATGAATTCCACCTTTATTACTTGTTTGTTTAACTTAAGAAGAAATGAGAAGGAAGATGATACACATGAAACATCAGTAAACTTACAATCAAAGAGAGAAATACATCATCAAAACAAAGAGCCACATGAATCCCAAGGATTTCTGCAAACCCTGATCTATTCCTTTGCCAAACTGCAGAGATGAATGTACAATTATGCTCAAAGCAATCCCAAGTGTCCAACCCTTACCAATGACTGAAAAATTAAAAGATATAGACAACACTACCTCATCCCCAGCCTCTAGGCATCGAGCTCACTATTTTAGGAGCTGTTTCAACAATATGTAAACTGAGAACTAGAAAATAGGCAGTGGAACAACTTGCCTCTATAAGATAGGAAACTGATTCACTTAGTTGCAATTCACCTTTTGATGGATGAATCTACTTCCACGAGTAAAAAATTGAAAAAATTACATCAAGACCCATCAAATTACATCAATAGTTTCAAATTTTGAGATGAAAAAGTAAAACTGGCCAAAACTAGGCGAAAAACTGAGTTACGGAGTGAAAACTAGACAAAAATTCCCAATGCGCCGCGCCTGAAATCTCTATGTGTTGCGCCACTTTGGAGCTGATTTTGAGGGACTTCATGGAGTAAAAATTGGGCACAAGATAGCTTGTTTGAAATATCTGCCTGTCTAATTTCCAATCCAAGTGGAATTTCTAAATTTGGTTGCCATTTTCCCCTCCAAAAATGAGTTTTCCCAACATTGCTTCCTGTGTGTCCAAAAAGTGGCAGAAAGGCCATTTTTAGGGTGTTTTTGACCCTTCAGGCAACCCAAAACTTGTCAAAATATTTAGGTAATGTGTAGGCATGCATAAATTTTGATGTAAAATCCATAAATTCAAAGTTTTACCCAAGAGGAGCTCTCAATCATAAGCACGCACCAAGTGGCGCGACGCGTCGGGTAGGAAAATCTGTGTTAAGGCCAAAAAATTCAAAATTGACAAAATGTTTCCCAAATTTCTTGAAATTTGAGCTGAATGTCCACCATCATGCGCTATGCTGACCCAAGGAAGATTTGGCCAAAATTTGGAGTCTATCATGCCTTTTGCGACGCTTTAATGCCCTCTTTAACTTTGCCTTCAGGATCTTGATTCGTGCCTTGCAAACATGATTTCTCGCCCAATAATGATTCTTCATGTGCCCTAACATGTTATTTTCCTTTTTGGCCTTCTAGGTGCATGTAATTTAGTGGTGGAATCACTGTATCAGTCATAGGATGTATCATTATCTGTCTCCCTGATGTCCAAGCTGTATGCAAGGTCTATGTTGTCTTGTATGAGAATTTTGGTGTTTTTGATTGGATTGCCAAATATGTGGTAATATGGAGGGGATATGGAGGAATAGGATAGTGGGAATAATGGATTATTACCAAGTGAAGATTGAAATTTCAACTTGAAATCTGTGTATTAAATATTAGGGACAACCACTTAGTTTTCTGGGATAACTTGGGATTTGAGGGAAATTTACAAGTGGTATGGGGACAATGGGAATGGGATAGGGATGATTGACTTTATGGATGTCAAGAGATAGGGGAATGGGCTGCTACAATGAGTTAAAAAGTGAGGATGGACTGACAAGGTATGGGAAATGGAAATATTTGACACCAAAATCAAATTTAAAACCCTAGGAGAATTCTTAAACAAGACAATAGGGTTTAGATTTTGTGCATTTAAATTCTCATAATCAATACCAAACACTTGTCATGAGAAATGGGGAGGAAATATGAACTTACTGGAACAAGAAGGGACCAAGTCTATTTGGTGAGTTGGAAGAACTAGGAAAAAAAATTTGCTTTCTACCATGTGCGTTGCGCAACAACCCAATGCGTCGCGCCACAACCCAATGCGTCGCACCATAAACCCAACGGATCGTGCCATTTTGTAGGATACTTTTGGAGGCCTTCCATGTGTCAAAATTGGGCATAGGATAGCTCGTTGGAAATATTATTGAGTCTAATTTCCAACCCAACTAGAATTTTTCAATTTTGAGTTCATTTGCCTTGTCAAAAATCAAATCTTCCAAGACTGGTCAAAATGTGCAAAATGAGGCTGCCTCAAGGCAGAGTGCTGTTGCAGTCAAATTTTGAAGGTCTTCCTCAACTCCAAATTGAGCTCATGATAGCTCATTGGAAATATACTTGTGTCTAGTTATCATGTGACTCATCAAGCAAGTGATTTGGCCAATCAAGCTAGGATAAATCCTGATTTTCCCAAGGTCACTTCAGAGGTGCATCAATTCTCCTGAGGCAACTGTATTTTTGACATTTCTCTAAAACCATGACACCTGTGTAAAAATTTAAGGAGTTTTTTCTTCCTTGGCCTATTTTGTACAAAAAATCTCTCATTTTTCCGAAATTCATCTTTTATTGCTCAGAAACATCATTGGAGTAAAACTTATCTCGATATGTGGAACAAGGGATTTTTCGAAATGAAGCGAAATGAAGGGGATAAGGGGCTTCTAAATTCTTGAGAAAATTTTGGGAAGTAGGGAGGGATTTTAGGAAGCAGGGGAAACTATAATTTCAGATATTGAGTGAGGGGAAGGGGTCCAAAAGGGAAAAACACAGGCCTAGCCTAGAAAATTGCCAATTTGTAGCAAGAAACTAGGGTTTGTGCGAAAATGAGGAATTTGGGGGATCTCAGTGATGGGAAGTGTTTAATAAGGTACATTAAAGATAGTGGAAGGTGTATGAACATCAGGATACAAGTTCTATTGATGATTTTACCATCCAAGAGAAATTACCTTCAAAACCCTAGGAGAGGGAAATGAACCTTACCTAGGCACAACTGAAGCATGAACAAGGTGTAAAATGACCCAGTGGAACTTGACATGATGATGAAAACCCTCTGAATGATGGTACACTAAGCTGAATAGTGACATGGACTAACATTTGGACAACTTTGAAAGGAGTAAAAGAAAACCCTAGACCTAATACCTAGTGACCAAATTTTGCTTGAAGACTCACTGAAATGACAAAATTTGACCTTGACACCTTAAAATCACCTTGTAGGAGCATGTTTGATCACTGGAGGAAGGCTGCAAAGACTGACACTAACATTGGCTCCCATGGGGATGGTAGCTCCTTGGAGGTGCCAAGAACGACAAATATTTGGGAGAGCAGACAAGTGCCTTCATCCATTGGGCAATGGAATAAAAAACTCAAGCTAAAATGCATGACTGAAAACCGACACAAACTAACTTAATAAAAAGACTGAAAATTGACTCGTAAATGACTCAAACAACTGACACACCAAAACTGAAATCAGACCTTCAGTTTTATAGTCTCCAAACTGAAACTATGTTGAAACTGACTAAAACGAAAATGACTCAAGACCTACTTAACTAAAATTAGTACTTACAAAGCTTTTTAATGGCAGCAGTCCATCAAGATTTGAGAGCTTCAAATCATGATGACAACCAACTACCTAGTGATGAAATATATACAATCATGTGTAGTGAGCCTTCCAATGTAACCAATCCAGCAGATGGCTACATACCGAAATTCGACTCTCACTTTTCTCGAGCTGGTAGAACGATGTACATGTAGGAAAATCACAATAACCACTAAAATAAAGGCTTATGATAACGAACCAGGCAACATTTATATTTTCTGATGCTTGCAAAATAATGCCGAAAGGATCTTGAAAATCCTGAAGCACTAGTTGGTCTTGAGATCCAGCAGCGAAAATACAACTACTCACTTCATTCTGATCTGAAAGAACAATTGATTTCCCAGTGATAGGAAGGCACAAAGAGGTATAGGCTTCCTCCATCTGAGTGTTAGCTGGAAGTTCCTTGACCATGAGAAATTCTGGCATATTGGCTCTCTCAAGCTCATATTCCTCAACTTCATGGTCTAGGTCATTCTTAAATAGAAAACAATCTTCAAGATTATCAAACATGACAGCCTTATCATCTTCATGAAATAAAATATTATCTTTTTGCTGATATATAAATCTAATTACAAGACCTGCATCATTTTCAAAAGAGGAAGAAGTTTCACCAACACTTTCTTGACCATGTGCACACTGCAAATCTTCTTTAGCTTGGGCTGTAACATGACCTTTCAGGAGTTGATCTATCTCATATTCAGACAAAGGAGATAATGATTTTTGTTTTATTTTGCTCAAACAGTGATTGTCTTCATGAAATAACATTTTAAAACATGAAAAACCTGAATGTCAGTCCTTAATTCCTTGATATTCTGAAATTTGAAAACATTTTTGATCATCTTCATATGACATGGCAATCAAATTATCATTTATCACTGAGTTATTGAAAGAAGATTTTTCACTTACTTGAACAAAAATCTCATCTTGTTTTTCATGAACTGACTGGATTACCTCTTCATGAAGGCTTTGTTCTAATGAAATGAGAACATTTGGATCAATAACTTTGTCTTCTTCATTCTAGATGATCTCAACAGCAGAGTTCTCCTTCATGGGATTTAGCACAAGGTACTCTTGATCATCACGATTTGAATCTAGATCTGAAATAGCTGACTTGACTTTATCACATTCTGAAATTGAAACTTGACTTTCCTGCATATTGTCTTCTTCTATGGACAGATATAAAATAAAACCTTCTCTTTCATCATTTTCCATTGTACTAAGATCTTGATCCTACTGCAAAGTTTCCTGGGCATCTTGATGAGTATCCTCTAAGTTCTCTTTATGCTATTGAAATGGATTTTCGTATAGAGCCTCCATGATCTCATCGTCCATGAAGTCATCATCTTCATAAAAAATTTCAAGATTTTCAATAAAAATATGAACATGGCTACAACAATTCTGAACTAAAGTTAAGGATGGATAAGATTCTTTATACCTTTCAAATAACATGGTATGCAAATCCTTTGAATAGTAAATACAAGCAGATGGAAAGCTTTCATACCAATATCGGGCTTCACCTTCCAGAGTGGCCATGAATATCTTCATCAAGCAATCTTTAGGAAAATAAACCATCAACTTGCGAATATGTATGTGAAATCTAACTAGATGTAAAGAAGCATCCTTCCTATCATCATCTTTAAACGTAGGAAAATTCCTTTGCCAATCTACCTTAGGAATTTTGTTTGGAAAACCTGGAATGTGATCTCTGCTCATGGGAGAATACCTTCGATCCAGCGAAACCATTTTGACAACAATGAATTCACCAAGAAATTCCTTAGGCTACTGATTCTTGAAGAGTAGAGTCGCCATAAAAATTTTGAAACTTGGGATTCTTCGACACTGGAGTCGCCAAGTGAATGATTTCAGCCTTGCGGTGTCTGATCATTTTCCACCATCAACCATCAGATCTAACTTTGATACATGTACTGGGGAAATTTTCAAGTCAGATGTTACGTTTAAAAACTAGACCGGAGATTGATTGAAGCAGTGTTTATCTACTTTCGCCAATGTAGAGCAAGAGCGTTTCGAAGGCTACCTGGCATAACTTCAGGCTCCATTTGTAGCTTATAAAAAAAATAACACTAAAAAGTGAACAATTTTTTGTTCCCCAGTGGAGTCGCCACTATGTTATGACCTAAATCTACCTCAGGCTTAAGGAAGGTAGAGTCTAGGGTAACATCAAAACGCGCTTAATCTAGTAGCTAGCCCTACCAGATCGGGAGAGGGCTCTCTCCTTGTCAATATTGCAAAAAATGATCAATGAGGCTTGAGATGACTTGAATAAAGGCTGATTTTAGGCCAAGTATATATGTAAAAGAGTTTTATTTGATTTTGAAGGTGTTTGTTGGATCAAAGGGAAAGTCAGATTTTGGGTCTGGGAAATGAGCAGTTTTGCAGGGGTCTAAATGGGGCGGGGTAAGCAACTGTTTTGATGTTTCAATTTTGAATGAATGGATAGCTCAGACCAGTGAGGAGTTGAAGAGGGCAAGATAAATTCAAGAATCCTCTTCAGACAGTTGAAAACATAGAAAATTAAGCAAAATTCAAGGTAGAGCACTGCAAATCTAATGAATTCCACCTTTATTACTTGTTTGTTTAACTTAAGAAGAAATGAGAAGGAAGATGATACACATGAAACATCAGTAAAATTAAAATCATAGAGATAAATACATCATAAAAAAAAAGAGCCACATGAATCCCAAGGAGTTCTGCAAACCCGATCTATTCCTTTGCCAAACTACAGAGATGAATGTACAATTATGCTCAAAGCAATCCCAAGTGTCCAACCCTTGGCAATGACTGAAAAATGACAAGATATAGACAACACTACCTCATCCCTAGCCTGTAGGGGTCAATCTCACTATTTTAGGAGCTGTTTCAACAAGATCTAAACTGAGAATTGGAAAATAGGCAGTGGACCAGCTTGCCTCTATAAGATAGGAAACTGATTCATTCAATTGCAATTCACCTTTTGATGGATGAATCTACTTCCATGAGTAAAAAATTGAAAAAATTACATCAATAGCCATAAAATTACATCAAATTACATCAATAGCTTCACATTTGGAGATGAAAAATTCAAACTGGCCAAAACTAGGCGAAAAACTGAGTTACTGAGTGAAAACTAGGCCAAAATTCCCAATGCGCCGCGCCTGAAATCTCTATGCGTCATGCCACTTTGGAGCTGATTTTGAGGGCATTCCTGGAGTCCAAATTGAGCGCAATATATCTCGTTGGAAATATATTCCTGTATAATTTCCAACCCAAGTGGACTTTCTGAATTTGGTTGCCATTTTCCTCTCCAAAAAAGTGGCAGAAAGGCCATTTTTAGGGTGTTTTTGACCCTTCAAGCAACCCAAAACTTGTCAAAATATTTAGGTAATGTGTAGGCATGCATAAATTTTGATGGAAAATCCAGAAATGAAAATTTTTACCCAAGAGGAGCTCTCAATCATAAGCGCGCGGCAAGTGGCACGACGCGTCGGGCAGGAAAATCTGTGGTAAGGCCAAAAAATTCAAAATTGACAAAATGTTTCCCAAATTTCTTGAAATTTGGGCTGAATGTCCACCATCATGTGCTATGCTGATCCAAGGAAGCTTTGGCCAAAATTTGGAGTCTATCATGCCTTTTGCGACGCTTTAATTCCCTCTTTAACTTTGACTTCAGGATCTTGATTCGTGCCTTGCAAACATGATTTCTCGCCCAATAATGATTCTTCATGTGCCCTAACATGTTATTTTCCTTGTTGGCCTTCTATGTGCATGTATTTCAGTGGTGGAATCACTGTCTCGGTCATAGGATGTATCAGTATCTGTCTCCCTGATGTCCAAGGTGTATTGATTCTTCATGTGCCCTAACATGTTATTTTCCTTGTTGGCCTTCTAGGTGCATGTAGTTCAGTGGTGGAATCACTGTCTCGGTCATAGGATGTATCAGTATCTATCTCCCTGATGTCCAAGGTGTACGCAAAGTCTACGTTGTCTTGTTTGAGAATTTTGGTATTTTTGATTGGATTGCCAAATATGTGGTTATATGGAGAGGATATGGAAGAATAGGAGAGGGGGAATAATGGATTATTACCAAGTGAAGATTGAAATTTCCACTTGAAATTTGTGTATTAAATATTAGGGAAAACCACTTAGTTTTCTGGGATAACTTGGGATTTGAGGGAAATTTACAAGTGGTATGGGGACAATGGGAATGGGATAGGGATGATTGACTTTAGGGATGTCAAGAGATAGGGGAATGGGCTGCTATAATGAGATAAAAAGTGAGGAGGGATTGACAAGGTATGGGAAATGGAAATATTTGACACCAAAATCAAATTTAAAACCCTAGGAGCATTCTTAAACAAGACAATAGGGTTTAGAGTTTTTGCATTTAAATTCTCATAATCAATACCAAACACTTGTCAAGAGAAATGGGGAGGTCACATGAACTTACTGGAACAAGAAGGGACCAAGTCTATTTGATGAGTTGGAAGAACTAGCAAAAAAATTTGCTTTCTACCATGTGCGTCGCGCAACAACCCAATGCGTCGCACCACAACCCAATGCGTCGCGCCATAAATCCAACCCGTCGCGCCATTTTGCGGGAGACTTTTGGAGGCCTTCCCGGTGTCCAAATTGGGTTTAGGATAGCTTTTTAGAAATCTTATTGAGTCTAATTTCCAACCAAACTATAATTTTTCAATTTGGAGTTCATTTTCCTTGTCAAAAATCAAATCTCCCAAGACTGGTCAAAATGTGAAAAATGAGGCTACCTCAAGGCAGAGTGTTGTTGCATTCAACTTTTGAAGGTCTTCCTCAAGTCAAAATTGAGCTCATGATAGCTCATTGGAAATATATTTGTGTCTAGTTATCATTTCACTCATCCAGCAAGTCATTTGGCCAACCAAGCTAGGAGAAATCCTGATTTTCCCAAGGTCACTTCAGAGGTGCATCAATTCTCCTGAGGCAACTGTATTTTTGACATTTCTCTAAAAACATGACACCTGTGTAAAAATTGAAGGATTTTATTCTTCCTAGGCTTATTTTGGACAAAAACCTCTCTCAGTTTTCCCAAATTCATCTTTTATTTTTCAGAAACATCATTGGAGTAAAATTTATCCCGATATGTGGAATAAGGGATTTGTCGAAATGAAGAGAAATGAAGGGGATAAGGGGCTTCTAAATTCTTGAGAAAATTTTGGGAAGTAGGGGAAAGTGGAATTTCAGAGATTGAGTGAGGGGAAGGGGTCCAAAAGGGAAAAACATAGGCCTAGCCTAGAAAATTGCCATGTTGTAGCAAGAAACTAGGGTTTGTGCGAAAATGAGGAATTTGGGGGATCTCAGTGATGGGAAGTGTTTAATAAGGTACATTAAGGATAGGGGAAGGTGTATGAACACCAGGATACAATTTTTTTTGATTATTTGACCATCCAAGAGAAATTACGTTCAAAACCCTAGGAGAGGGAAATGAACCTTACCTAGGCACAACTGAAGCATGAACAAGGTGTAAAATGACCCAGTGGAACTTGACATGATGATGAAAACCCTCTTAATGACGGTACACTCAGATGAATGGTGACATGGATCGACATTTGGACAACTTTGAAAGGAGTAAAAGAAAACCCTAGACCTAATACCTAGTGACCAAATTTTGCTTGAAGACTCACTGAAATGAAAAAATTTGACCTTAACACTTTAAAATCACTTTGTAAGAGCATGTTTTATCACTGGAGGAAGGCTGAAAATACTGACACTAATAGGTTCCTTCTAAAATTCTGACTTTAGTTCTGGTTTTTGTTTTGAGGAGCAGTTTCGTTTTGACTGGCTTGTGCTCTCTCAAGGATGCTCATTTTCTTCATCATCTCCTCTATAATTCTCTCCATATTTGAGTTGGAAGTAGAAGCTGTGTTTTCCTCTCTAAAATACACTCTCCTTTCATTTTTCTTTCTTGCTCTCTTCTCCATTAAGTTGACTTCCACAACAAGAGCACCCTTTTGAATCTCTTCAAGAGTTGCAGGATCTCTCTCTCTCAGCTGATAGGCCATCTCAAGGTCAAACCCTTCCAGAAACTTGTTTAGCGCTGAGCCTTGTGGAGGATTTAGTTCTGGAGGGAGTGCATTATACACGCTATTAAATCTAGTACAATAAGCTTGTACACTTTCCTCAGTGTTTCTATGGAGGTTCTTGTAATCAGAGAAGATTTGGAGAGGATTCTTCTTCACTTCCCATTTGTTTAAAAAATTCTGATGGAAGGCTTGGAGATCATTTATACTATGGGGGGTTAAGCCTTTAAACCATTTTCTGACTTCCACTCCTAAGCTTTGAGCAAATAATCTAAGCTTGACAGAATCATCATCAATTTCATTTTTATGAAAGTAGTCATTCATCTTATCCATATGTTGTGATGCAGTAGTAACATTACTATCATCATACAATGGAATTTTGGACTGGTAGTCCTGTGGGAGATTGAACAATGGTACAGGAAGGACTAAGGGAGCATACCATGCTGCCATGATATGTGGTGGAGGTGGATTTACAAGAGGTAAGGTGGGCTGGAGCGGAGTGGTTTGAACAGTGGATGTAGGGTGAGTAGATGTGGATGGACCAGGAGTAGATTGCTGAGAGAATCTTGGGTGAGAAATACCTAAACTGTGAAGAAAATGTAAGTCAGGTTGTGTGGCTTCTGTACTACCAGGCTATTCACTTTTTCTAGGAGATGAAAGTGATGGCTCAGAATCTAACTGATCTAAATCACCAAGAGACCTAGTTCTTAAGGGATTTACTAAGTCAACTTGTGACTGTTATAGAGCTGAAAGATTTTCAGGGACTGAATTAGTTCTCAAAGGTGATCTAAAAAAAGTTGATAATTTAATCCTAGGAGACTTCCTAAGTAATATTTGAGGGTTATCAACTATCTCTGGTGGATCAGGGTCAGGATGAGATCTAGTGTAAATGTTTCTAGGAGCCACTATGTTGTGTTTTTTAGACCTAAATAAACAAGAAAATTTCAACCAGGTATGAGAGTTTTTTAAAGGTCAACTAATCTGTTTACACAAATTTTAATCTTAACAGTCCTCTAACTGAGTTTGAAAGATATTATAATGATAAGGGTTCTTCCCAGTGGAGTCTTAAGGTCTGTTCATGCTTGTGGAGTCGCCAAGTGGATTTTTTTAGCTCTTTTTCAAAGGTAAAAGGTTTTATGCTCCACTACCATGTTTATTAGATACCAATCTGAAATATTTTTTGGGTTTTCTGCGTTATTTTTCAGTTGTGTGATTTCTAAGAATATCCTAAATCTGTTTCACAACTTAGCTACGGTTATGAGACAAAGACAGTCTACTCTTATGGCTAATCCAGCTGATTTTCCAAGGTTAGATAAACTCTTATGAGAATCCTAGGTTATGCCTAGCTTGGCGCCGATTCAACACAAGTTGTACCATGATTACCATTTCTTGGTAGTGCTTGGAAAGGATACTTTTACTCTCAAGTTTTTATGAAGTTTTAAGGGGAACCAAAGATTCTGGGTTCGATCCCCAGTGGAGTCGCCATTATGTTAGCATCCTGTAATTAGCAAGATTGGAAAAAGTCCAACTGCAAGGGAACATCAAACTACTTTGGGATTCAAGGATCTAGCCCTCCTGAATCCAGAGAGGGATCTCTCTATAAATGAGTTTAAAGGTGTGATATTTAAAAGTTGGAATGTGATATTAGGCTAGTTATGAAGAGCATGAGTTCTGTTTGTTTGTTTTTGGTTGGGCGAAGACATGATGAAGGTGAAGGTAGTTCAAAATAAAGGGTGAAGATGTCTGCAAGTGAAGGAATGATTTGGCTGACGGAAAAGACAGAAAATAGTTTTAACCCATTGGGCTATGGAGTCATAGGAGGACTTTAATTGGACAGCAAGGTTCAAGAAGAATCAATGGGGCAAGTCACTTATGTCAAAGGATCTCTTAAAGTGATTCTATGGAATGAAACAGATAGAAAATGGAAAACAATCAAATGAAGAAATGTGAACAGCCTAAGATCAAGTGCTTTTAAACTATCTTGCTTCAGCATTTACTTAAGGAAAAACATAAAAGTATTCTGAGATCAGGTTAGTGCTTTTAAACTAGCCTGCATTGAAGTACTTTCAGTTAGAAAATATTTTGTAAAAACATTTGGAATACCTTAAGATCAGGTAAGTTCTTCTAAACTACCTTGCTTTCAGCATATTCAATAAGAAAACCATGGATAACAATCAAAAAGAGCAACTTAGATCCGGCAAGTGCTTTTAAACCGACCTGCATTAATATACTCTTCAAAGAGAACGTTCGAATGGAGAAAACATAGAAAATAAAGCTTTCAGTAAGAGCAGGGTACTGTTCAGATTAAATCCTAGCTCTACGTTTGCTGCTCTCTATTAGAGGAAATGGACAGAGTGAAAACATTAAAGAAAATAACAATTTATAGTGAGGAACACATCACCGTTGACACAAATCAGGATCCCATAAATCAGAAACTTGTATTTGATGTTCAAACCAGTTACAATCAGCAAGCCCGATGGGTCTCTACAACTTCAAACTTCTCATATCAGCTTATGTATCTTTGAGTTGCAAACAGGGCATTAATAGCTTCAGAATAACTATTACATATATTCAGATGTATAGAGACCAACCATTTTCTCATCTTCTACAGAAGTATTTATAGAAGAATGAGGAGGTGGGATTTGGTAAAAGATCTCCTGGATCAATTAATACAGATTTATGACTCTTCGGCCTTTGAGGGCCTCGATGAAGAAATTCACAGGTGTTTATCTGCATTAATTGATTTACACTTAGGATTAAGCTTGGTGGGAGCTTTTTTTGACTTTGGAGGCTCAGTGTCACATTGAAGTAACTCTATTGCTGCTCCCCGAGGTCCAATGATCGAAAATATTAGCTTCTGGGCTGTTCTTTAATCTTTAAAATAGTTTTTCCAACAATTTAGAGATAAGATCCTTGATTAGTATTAATTGTTCGGTTGTATTTGATTTCTGTGAGGCTGCAGGTGCCTTTAGAAACTGGAGAGGGTTTGATTGGCCTATGCTTTTAGTCGGCAGAGGCTTTCTTGAATCGAAAGTTGTCTTCGTCTTTTCATAAAACACCTTTAAGTTACTTGAGATCTGTGTTTTAGGACAGATCACGCTCGGTCTGTGTCTTCGGTCTTCTGTTCTGATATGTTTTGTCTTCGACAATAATACTCTTTGTTTATTTTATGTATTGATGTGTCTTGTTGATGTGCAGGCCGCGCAGGGCTCATGTGGCATCAATGCCTCATGAAACATTGACGAGACGCTGAGTTTGAGCCGAGCGAAGGGTTCTCTTTGATGAATCAAAGGCACAGGAATTGTCATTCCCGGTCTTCAGTCCTTCTTCATTATAATGGACAACCATTTCAAACTTGCAAAATATAGAACTACATTATAAAATCCTACGTTTTGGTTAAACTTCTTCAGAGGCATGGGAAGAGAGTAGGGCCATTGGATGGCATCATCCAACGGTCGAGATTCATTTAGAAGTGATCAGAAGAGAGTGGAGGAAAAGAACAAATCAGATCCGTTGATTGCCTAGAGATTGACGGTGGGAATTAATAAAAAACATAAAATGGAAGGGCAAAAGGCGATGAAAGCAGGCGGGAAAGATCTGGGTCGTCCAATCTAGACACTTGAACGGTCCAAATCCAATGGAAGCATCGCAATCGGCGGGGATAGAAAAAGGGTGCGATGGAAATTGCCGATGCGATTAAGCGCTGGTCGTTCGATCTGCAGATCAGATCGATGGCGGAGAGTGAATCGGAGGGGTGGCCGATCGGGGGGACAAATCAAATACATGCGATTGAAACTCCGATGTGATTTTGCGTGGGTTGTTCGATCGGTTTAAGATCAACGGTGGTTTATGCACCAGTGGAAAAACCTTTTAACACTTTATCAAACCCAAAGTTTTTAATAAAACAAAGATTTGGTGGATTGGGGCAAAATATATATATGAAATGGTTGGCGCCCAATTGCGGGGCCTTTGATTATATGAAACGATAAAGGTCCAGGGGTTATATATATGGGACTCAATCGCATCGGAACTTTTGATGCGGTCTTTCAATCAACCCATTTGGATTTCTCCGATGCGATTGTGCATTAGGTCTTTTTGATCTAACCATTTCATTTAAAAAACATAACTCGACATATTTAGACCCAAAATTTGGGTAAATGGGTTTTTTGATATACTAAAGAAATAACAGATCGAAGGTGGATTATTCAATGGTCTTAGCGCCCGATTGCGGGCCCATGTTTTGCATGGAATAAAAACATGATTGGAGGTTATGACCAGAGGGCTAATCACATTAGAACTTTTTAAAACATGGCAAAAGACTTGCATGCTTTGGATTTCTGTGATGCGATTAGTGCCGAAAGGTTTTAGCGCTTGGTCTTAGCACCATGGGCATACGGTGGGGAAGTGGTTGAGACTTGGCCCAAAGGGGCTAAAACCCTTAATAATAAATGGGTTTTTTCATAGATTTTCAATGGTTTTCAAGGGTTAGGAGGGTTTCAATATAGTTTAAAAAGGAATTTTAAACTATACAAGGTGAATTATATGAAGGGGGAATGAGGAAAAACAGAAATCAGAGGAAAATGATGGGGAAAAAGAGAATAAAAATGAAGGTTAGTTTCTGAATGGAGGAAGGGGATAAAGGGGATTTTGCAGCAATCTTTCTCGTAGAATTTTTAGCAAAATTTGTGAGTTCTGAAGGGAAACTGCGGTGAATATTTTTAAACATGGGCATGAGATCTTCTGGAGGCTTCAAGAGATAACATTTTGGCAATGAAACTATGTCTTGAAGGCTGAAAAATGTTTTGGCCACCTTTTGATAGAAATTTTTTTATAGGTGGCCAACAAATTCATTGTAGCAAAATGTGTAATTTTACCAAGGCCCAAATTTGTCCACTTGACGAGATTAATTTACCTTTTTTCAGTCTAAATATGCCAGATTACCACTACGTAAAATACCAAACTTCAAAAAAAACCTTCGAACACTTCCACCATAATGATACCACTTCCATTCATGGAGAAACACGTACTTTCTCGCACCCAAAAAAATTAGTCCCTGAATTGATGGGCTGAAAAAGCCTGAAGAATGTAAAACAACAAATCTTAGCCACCCAAGTCATGCAGTTTGTGATCAAGTGGTAAATAAAGTGAGTTATCTTTCCAAATACCATGGTTGGGTCCAATCTCACTGCAAGACTATGATGCCACGTTAACATAGCCCTGTTGTGATGTCTTATGATATCTTAAGATAACTGCACTTGGCAATGTATCTCAATGGATGAGACTAGCCTCCAGGTGCAAAGGGCCATTTACCAACTAGGAAAAAATACTTAGATATCCAAGGACCTCTAGCTTACTACAATTCCTCCCTTCTAACTCTCTCATGAAAAAGGTGAATGCCAAAAACCTTCACTTGAGAAACTATTTATTAAGCAACCAAGTCAGAACCCTAAGCCAAGATGACAACGTGGGTGCCTAATAAGCACATAGTTATGCATAAACCCAGAGCCTCACTAGATCAAAATCAAAATTGACTACACTGAGGAATTAAAGCTAGGAAAAGAAATACGAGACCAGATGATGCAAATGCATACTAGCTATAGCCAGGATTCACATAGCTAGGCTATGCTAAATCAGATTTTTTTCATTTGACAGATATTTCTATTTATGTTTTCAGATGAATCAACAAAAGAAGCATATGGGAACTTGTCCACTATGAACATCCTTCCGCTAATCATTTCTGTTGATGCTGAATCCAAGTTCCTTTAATCTGGATATTTCAGAGACCTCTCGATTTTATTCTACTCCAGCTCGTTCACTTAAATTTAATCCTAATTATTATTACCAAGTGAAAAATTCTTACTCGATTTTTCCTTCGGCATAACCATCCCTTTGAATTCTTCCATTTAAATACACACCAACATTTGTGCATTATGGGATTTTCTTAAAAAAGAAAATGCAAAATGATAATGTATTGAATATATACCCGCTGTGAGGTGTCCATAGTTCTCTGTGTGCAGGAATTGGAATGTAAACAGGTTTCGCAGAGTGCTTTTTCTCTGTGCTGATAAAAAATTGTCTGCCTCCTGTACTCTGTGATGGTACTGTAACCCAAGTGGGAGCTTCTGCTAACATGTTTTGTCCACTTGTGTTTAACGTTGTCAATCAACTCATGTTTAATGCTGCCCGTCAATGTCGTCCTTGCTTCAATGCTCTAATACACAGCTCAATTTTCACATGTGTTGCCCCATTTCTGCTTCACCAGTAACGTAGAATCCAGAAATACATCATTTCTTCGACGTTTATTTCCTTTTCTTATCCATAAACCAGCGTTCTTGCGTTCGCACACTCACACACAACATATACATACACATTTGTAGACTCAATCTAGGATTCCAATCAATCAAACGTATAAGAGATTCATCCTCCAACTCATCTCCTTGTCTCTGATACCAAATGATGCAGGGACTCTACTGGAAAGAAGATCCTAGCATATAAAACTCTCATTGCTTCACTCAATATGAAAATGCTCAATTTTTCCTCACATAAAACCATAAAAATATTCAACTTGAAATTCGCACGAAGGAGAAAGAGCCATTCAATCAACTACATATATAAAAATATAAAAATTCTCTAGCCAAATATTACAATGGAGAGCTCCTCAGCTCTTGGCCCTTTACAAAAGTTCTCCAATCATTCCTCACATTCTCCTCCCTTCCCACTCTCTCTCAGATTATTTTATTCCTTACACAACTCCCTTATTAATACATAAATATGGATTTAATCCATTCCAAAAATCTCTCCCCACAATTCTCAACTAAATCTAATTTAGATTCATTCTAGGTGTGGACTCAACAAAGTCCCGTACATAGAATTCCCACTCCCTAAATTTGCTACCTAATTCTATTTCACTCATATCATTTTAATTATTAAAAGAATATATAAAAAAAATCCTCACCTTTTCTCTTAATTTATTAAAATAAACAATTTAATTAATAAAATAATTAAAATTTCTCACCCCCCTATTACATAATTAAATAATAAAAAATTGAGCTTGATTCTCCTGCATCATGGTGGAGGGTGGATGATATCCATAAAGTGCCATATATGCGATCATTTTTGCTATAGTATGGAAGGAAGTGTTATACCACCATTCAGTCAGAAGTAACCACTTGACCCATTATGTCTATTTATTAGACTCAAAGCAACAAAGATATCCTTCCAAACATTTTTTCATTATCTCACTCTTCCCATTAGACTGAGGATGATAACATGAGTTGTGAGCTAATTGAGTACGCAAACAAGAAAATAATAACGTCCAAAAATTTTGCAGTAAAAATGGGATCTTTGTCGCTTACAATAATATTTAAGTTTCCATGTATCTTTTTAATTATTTCCATAAATGTAGTGGCATCTATACTGGCTTTAAAAGGATGATATAATGCACAAAAGTGTCCATACTTGGTAATTCTACCAACTACCACCCCGATTAAACTCTTTCCTTCATAATTGGGTAAACATGTGATAAAATCCATTATAATATCCTCCAAACATTGACTTGGAATGGATAAAGGTTGTAACAGACCTTAGCTCTTACTCTTGTCTCAACTTTATTTTGTTGGAAAACCAAACATTCCACCAAAAAAAATTGAATATCAAATTTAAGGCCATCCCAAAAAAAATTCGTCTGCATCCTATGGTAAGTTTTAAAAAATCCTAAGTGCCATCCTAAGGGAGAGGTGTGCAATTAGAAAAGAATAGTTTGTTTTAGTTGGGAATTCTTAAAAATATATAACCAATCTTTGTACCATAATGAATCATTTTTCCAACTAAATGTATCATATGTACTGGGATCTTGCTGCAACTTTTGAATGATTTTCCACACCTCTTCATCATTCTTACATTCATTCCTTGCTCTAGTTATCCACTTAGGTTGGATAATAGAAATGAAACAAAGTAATGCTTCCATAGCCTGATCCTTTCTTGAGCTTGCATCTGCAACAACATTTTTCTTCCCTTTTTTGGAGATTATTTCAAAGTCATAAACCAACATCTTTGTGAACCATTTTTTCTTCTCTTTGGAAGATAATATTTGTTCCAAAAACTTTTTAATCATATCATGATCTATTTTTACCTTGAATTTTCTTCCCATTATATAAGGTCTTCATTTATTTAGTGCATATAGTATTTCAAACATTTCCTTCTCATTAATAGGTTTTTGTAAATACATTCCTTTGATTGGATGGCCTTAAAAATAAATGTGTTGTGGAACCAGCTCCAAAAGAGAAGAAAAGAGATATCAACGCCTTAGAAATAAGCCACTTCGAGGAGTCCATGAATGAACAATTCTTGGATGATTCAAATTAAAAAGCCTCCTTTCTATATATAGGAGTCCATGGGGCCACAATGTAATCCTAGTGGGGCCGCAATGTAATCCTATCCGACCTAGCAATAATAATTTAAGGGCACAATAATAACAATATGGGGGTTACAAGGGTACAATAATAACAATAAGGGGGTTACACTAACAATAATAAGGGACTATACTAGTAATATAGGGACCTAACATGCCCCTGTCCTTCAAAAAAGTGTTGTCCTCAATGCTTGAGTAGCTCTTGGTGCTTCTGTATAAAATTATCGTCCTCCCATGTAGAATCTTCAGTGGGTAAGTTCTTCTACTTGATGAGATACTCTGAAATTGATCGATTTCGTAGCTGTCGATCTCTTATTTATGTGACTGCTTCAAGTTCCAATATGAATTTTCATTCCTCATCAAGTTCTGGCAATATTGTTTGAACTGGAAGATTTTCGCCTATAACCTTTTTTAAGCATGAAACATGGAAAATTGGATGCACTCGTGAAGAAGCAGGAAGTTCAAATTTGTATTCCATAGTACCAATATTTTGCAACACCTTGTAAGGACCATAGTACTTTGGTGATAATTTATTATCCTTCTTAGCGCTTGAGGGAAATTTGTTTGTATGGTTGTAGCCATAAAAATACCCAGTCTCCTACATCGAAACTTCTCTCGTCGCAATGTTGATATACCTATTGTTTCATTCGATTTTGTGCCAAATTCAGGTTTTCCTTTAAGAGTTGGAGAACTTCTTGTTGATGCTCGATGTGATATTCCACTGCTTGAACCTTCGAATTTTCTCTTAAAGATGATGTGATGGATGGTGGATGATATCCATAAAGTGTCATAAATGGGATCATTTTTGTTGTAGTATGGAAGGAAGTGTTATACCACCATTCAGCTAGAGGTAACCACTTGACCCATTTTTTTTGTTTATCAGATACAAAACAATGAAGATATCCTTCCAAATATTTATTTACTATCTCAGTTTTACCATCGGATTGAGGATGATAAGATGAGCTATGAGCTAATTGAGTACCAAAACAAGAAAATAACTCCGTCCAAAAATTTCCAGTAAAAATGGGATCTATGTCGCTCACAATAACACTTGGGTTTCCATGTAGCTTTTGAATTGTGTCCATAAATGTAGTAGCAAATGTACTTACTTTAAATGGATGAGATAATGCACAAAAATGTGCATACTTGGTAAGTTTATCAACTACCACCATGATGACACTCTTTCCTTTGGACTTAGGAAAATCTGTGATAAAATCCATTGAAATCTCCTCCCAACGTTGACTTGGAATGGATAAAGGTTGTAGAAGACCCGAGGTCTTAATCATCTCAACTTTATTCTACTGGCAAACCAAACATTCCACTACAAACTTTTAAATATCAGATTTAAGTCCATCCCAAAAAAATTCTTTCTTCACTTTGTGGTAAGTTTTTAAAAATCTTAAGTGTCCTCCTAAAGGAGAAGTGTGCAATACCAAAAGAAACTTTTGTTTTAGTTTGGAATTCTTACAAAGATATAAGTGATCTTTGTACCATAAGGAATCATTTTTCCAACTAAATGTATCAGATGTACTAAGATCTTGCTGCAACTTTTGAATGAGTGCCCACACTTCTTCGTCAGGGAAAATTTTAAGAACCCCCCTAAATTTATATATATAATAAATGGGCGAATCCTCATGATACATAGGAAAAATGGAAGGTAATTTTATTAATAATATAATATGTATATATAATTTTTTGGCGAATCTCTCACGAGATTATATTATCTTGTAAAATCATGGAGAATCACCAGTACAAATGGCGAAACACTACTACAAAATGGTAAATCGTTGTCTAGTGGAGTTCGGGGTGTTGGTTCCAATGAAGATATGGTAGTTGAACTAGGAGTAGAAGGAAGAGAACCACCGAGAACAAGCATGTAACATGGTGACTTGTGAAGGAAGTAGTTCTCATGCAGTTTGGAAAACACGTTCTTCTAGTTCTGCTAAACAGTCTAGAAATTATAGAGTTTTCTTCCCTTTATCTTGGAATCTTTGGGTTACCACGTATACCTATTTCTTTCTGGACTAGCTGATCAGTGAAAAAGATATTGTTGCTATTTGTTTCTCAGTACAAATTTATCTTTCAGGGGTTGGTGTCATTAAAAAACATACATTTAGGCACTTACTCAAACCAAAGTCTGCTAATCATTATCTTCAAAATTTTGTTATCAGTGGGCACTGAACTTGAAAAATAAAGAGAGAGGAACTTGAATTTCTTCCATAAGTCTATGGTGAAGCACATACTTTGTGTTCCTAGGATGTGCAAATGACAATCAACAACATCAATTTGAAGAAACATAATATTATTGTTTCTAAATTTAAGAAACAACGCTGACTATTAACAGTGTTAAAATTTCTTGTAATCATAGAAGATAATGGTAAGGATTATACATTGAAGCTAAGGTAAATTACACTTCTGTCCTCATCCCATTTTTTATAATAAACAGAGTATTTATATGTCCAAGAAGCAGTATAGAGAATTCAGCAAAACGAAAATATCACTTGTGCTTGATTTTGCGATACTGACAATGAGTTAGTAGTACTAGATACTCAAATATTATATCTCATGAACACAAGTAAAATATTTTCCACAGAATCATCAAAATTTTAATTGCTTGCCTTCGAATTTCCCTATCCTTAGTTATGCGTACTGTTATGGTCATTTTATGCTGCTTCAAAAGGACAGCCAAACCAAGAATCTCATGTATAATAAGTTTGATTGGTCACCAAAATTTCCTGAGATAAACTTGTTGAATATTTTTGGAAATTTGCAGCCAAACCACATCTCAGTTTCAGGCCACATTAATGGCTGAGTGAAGCCCAAACATGGGTTTTGTTCATCCAACAGGGGCCATGGTTACAAATGTGCATGTAGAAACAAACACTCATTAGATGAATCGAAAGCACATAAACGTACTTTAATAAAGGCCTGCCCATGTTTATATACACTTACAATAACGTACATAAGAAGGGGTAAACTTTAGGTTGTGGACAACCCAAAGTCTCCAACAAAAGAACAGTACTACTATGTCTCATGTAATTCATGTCCAAAAACTGAGCATGCAGTGCTTGCCTCAGATCTGTTCTCATGCATATCACCAATTCCCTACCCAATCCTGTGTTTGGAGGTACTATTGATTTCACAGCATCCATCATACCCAACATCAGAAACATGCTTTAAAAAATCCATGCAGGTTCCATCAATGGAATCTCGAAAATCAGGCACCCATCCTATTTGCACTATATCTTCAAAATAATCTAAGTCAATGGAACGCGTACCAAAGTCAACCGTTTTTCCTCTGTAATTAAGTTGATCCAGAGAGTCTGCAGTGGACTCTAGAGGGCCCTCTGTACAATGGCTAAATGACCATAGTGAGAACACAAAATTCCCCTCCTGTCCTGAGTTGTTAATTGACCTTACAGAACTCCTTCCAGAAGCCTTCCTTTTGTGATGTCTTTTGCCATCAACATTATTTGACATTTCAATGGATGCAAAATTGTCACCTAAAAATCACCACTCAATTTAAACATGTAGTAGGCCAGACAAGCACTTAAATGAGGCTTTGATCAAGTATGAATCTGTTACAAGCAAGATTTCAAGTCTCCTGAAAGATGCAACTTCATGAGGGTTGGTGTATTGCAAATAGACATACATCTTTTGTTTCCAAGGAAAACCTCATGAGTAATCCTAAGGGATGCTTCCCAAATTTGTGGACAAAATCCCCAGTAAAATTGTCAATGTATACTAGTGCACCTAGAGGAATTTAAAATTCTAAGCCGCGCACCTGCTGGCACAAACCTAGCCAAATGTCTAGTAACATTGGCAAAAACCAGTTGAGCTGACCCTTGAACTTTGTGAGTGTGTGCATTATCATGTGATGTGCAGTGAACACGGTTCAAACAATATAAAAGAGCATAATGAGTAAGAGAGGAAACGCCTGAATTGGCCCCAAATGAAAGCTCAGCAAGACATCGAACTCATTCCTTCCAATGTTTAAGGTCTCTTTCTTTAGCGTGTAGCTTAATCTCAGTTGACTTCAGCTCCACTTCAAGCTCTGAAATCCTTTCTTCTTGTTGTTTCTCCAATAGATCACATATATGCTTATCTAACTCATATGGTGACACCCCATAGTCATCAACATGAAAAATATCTAAGTGTTCCAAGGGAGTCTTGTCTACAAAACTCCATTGACCTGGAAGCCCATCTGCACAAAGCTCTCCCTCCACCAATTCAACGGAGGAATTTGTGCACTGCAAAATATCAAACCAAGAAAAGGAGGATTAAAATATTTACTAGGCCAGATACTTCATATATATTCCTGATACAATGTTATGATAGACTTATGAAACATGTATTTAAGTTAAACAGTTCAACATCGAATAATGAAACTTTGTCCTTTCGGCCATTATTCAACCTTCATATCTGGGAAACAACTGATTAAATGGTAGCAAAGCATAGATTGTTCAAGACAATTCCAGGAGAAACCATTCATGCCCAATCGTATTAGACTAATCCCTTGTACCATTATTACCAAAATTCATTTTAAGGGGTTTACTCTCAAAACATTTTAAAGAAAAAAGTCTTCTTACTTTAAAAGGAAGTAGAATAGAAGAGACACCATGCATGTCAAAATTATTTTAGATATGTGCATGATATAAGTCAGATATGGCATTCAAAAAATACTTCTGTAATCAATGAAAACATGTTTAATATACAAACAATATGATTGATTTATGGATATCATAGGCACAATGAATACATTTAATGTTCAGAATTAGCAAGATCAAAAACTGTTTGACATGTTACAACGTAGGGTTCACCACAACCCAAAAAACAAATGTCCAAAATCCAGATACAATTATTTATAAAATGTGTTACAGGCTCTACCGCTAAGCTTCATAACATCAAAAATATGTTCTTTGCGTGAATCTCTATTATCTGGTAGCTTCTTAACAGATTTATTCCTCTCATCATGAAACTGTTGAACGAAAACATGTATCTATGATTAATTTGTTTAGTGATCAAAGTACATCTAACTTAGTTTGGCATGCTTCAATTTACCATCATGACAACAAAAAATTTACCCTCATGAAAACATGTATCTATGATTAATTTTTTTAGTGATCAAAGTACATCTAACTAATTTTGGCATGCTTCAATTTTCCCTCATGAGAAGAAGAATTATATCACAACAAAGGAAATAATCTAGAACAAGAATCATGTTATAGAATTCATTACCAAATGTTTGATATTGTGACACATAAGATTAAAAAAAATTCAATAAGTTGTGCTCTTTATCTAATAAATCGTCCAAAACAGGTGGTATGTAAATAAAAGAAAGGAAAATTCTTTAGGTGGTTAAAACTCTATCCAAAATTGTGTAGGGGGTAAGGAGAAACCAAGGGCAAATACATTCAAGTTTCAACAAGTCCCAACTTTAATTGAAAATTGAAATGAGGCAAACTTACAAATTATGTTCCCCTTAGTTTGGAGGTGTTCAGTGATGCAAACAAAAAGAAAAATTCTTAAGGAAAGTAGGCCAGTTTCCTGGAAGAAAAACTTTGCACTGTTTCACTCTGATAGCAAATATAAAAGCTTTTTACAACTTCTATTGAAAAAAGGCAGCATTAGAGGCATTCACATGCTAAATGGATTTTTAAAATAGCCTGCAAGTGAGTATACAATCCTAACAATCCCTCAAAAATAGACATATTCTTAATGAAACCTATCTTTCTTAGTGGAAAATCAACATTAAAAACTCTACTTAATGTGTGGAAACTAGAAAACACTAGACATCAGCTGAATTACTCAAACCCAAAAGGATCATGATAAATCTAAAGTATAGAATCGCCATAAAACTCACCTCACTAGAACCTGATGTACTCCTTTGATGCTTTGAATTTGATTGGATAAAATCCATTTGTATGTATTATAGCTCAACTTGTAATTCTACTTCAATATCAACCATTCCAGTGACCTGTTGTGCAGGTTCATTTGTTGTAGTTCCTTTTGCTACATGTTGCTAAGTCCTTTTAGCACCTTTTCTCACCACACAAGAATATTGACCTTTACTTCTCCTTTTCTTTTTATTTATACTTTTCGAAGGGGTGTGAAACCCCAACGGTCCTGTCTCTTGGTCTCGCTGGCCAACCTGAGCTTACTTGACCCTTAAAGCAACTCATACTTAAATTAGATTATTAAATGTATTTCTTTGGGTTCCAAGCCCACTCCTTTGGGTCCAAAAACCAAAACAACAAACCATAAAACCCCAAGGGTTTTTCCAAGGAGAAATACCTTCCGAGCTACCCAATTTCAACAATTCTTAGGAAACCTAAGCTAGGACTATATGTCAATTTCCAAAATTCTATAAATTAAATTACATTACCTTCCTCAATATGGTTTTGTAGAATCCGTTAAACCTATTAAAATAGACATCCATTTTCTTGGAAAAGTAAGATTTGTTAAATCAACTAGAAAAGACAGTCATACAGATCAGCCTGTATGTACCTTTGCACCCAACGTGTGTAAATAGAACTATAGAGAAAATTTAAATTTTAACCATTCCATCTAGTCTGAGCAACATGAAACCCCATAGTCATCAACGCTTATCTAACTTATATGGTGACACCCCATAGTCATCAACATGAGAAATATCTAAGTGTTACAAGGGAGTCTTGTCTGTAGAACTCCATTGACCTGGAAGCCCATCTGCACAAATCTCTCCCTGCACCAATTCAACAGAGGAATTTGGGAACTGCAAAATATCAAACCAAGCAGAGGAGGATTAAAATATTTACTAGGCCAGATAATTCATATATATGCCTGCTACAATGTTATGATAGACTTATTACACATGTAGTTAAGTTAATTAGTTTAGCATCGGATAATGAAACTTTGTCCTTTCGGCCATTATTCAACCTTCATATCTGGGAAACAGCTGATTAAATGGTAGCAGAGCATAGATTGTTCAAGACAATTCCAGGAGAAACCGTTCATGCCCAATCGTATTAGACTAATCCCTTGGACCATTATTAACAAAATGCATTTTCAGAGGTTTACTCTCAAAAATTTTTACTGCAAAAAGTCTTCTTACTTTAAAATGAAGTAGAATAGAAGAGACACCATGCATGTCAAAATTATTTTAGATATGTCCATGATATAAGTCAGAAATGGCATTCAAAAAATATTTCTGTAATCAATGAAAACATGTTTAATATACAAAAAAATGATTTATTTATGGATATCAGAGTCACAATGAATACATTTAATGTTCAGATTTAGCAAGCTCAAAAATTGTTTGACATGTTACAATGTAGGGTACAGCAGAACCCAAAAAACAAATTTCCAAAAGCCAGATAAAATTATTTATAAAATGTGTTACAGGCTCTACCGCTAAGCATCATAACATCACAAATATGTTCTTTGCGTGAATCTCTATTATCTTGTAGCTTCTTAACAGATTTATTCATCTCATCATGAAAATGTTGAATGAAAACTTGTATCTATGATTAATTTTTTTAGTGATCAAAGTACATCTAACTTAGTTTGTCATGCTTCAATTTACCATCATGAAAAAAAACAATTTAGCCTCATGAAAACATGTATCTATGATTAATTTGTTTAGTGATCAAAGTACATCTAAATGATTTTGGCATGCTTCAATTTACCCTCATGAGAAGAAGAATTATATCACAACAAAGGAAATAATCTAGAACAAGAATCATGTTATAGAAGTCATTACCAAATGTTTGATATTGTGACACATAAGATTAAAACAATTTCAATAAGTTGTGCTCTTTATCTAATAAATCGTCCAAAACAAGTGCTATGTACATAAAATAAAGGAAAATGCTTTAGGTGGTTCAAAATCTATCCAAAATTGTGTAGGGGGTAAGGATAAAACAAGGGAAAATACATTGAAGTTTCAACAAGTCCCAACTTTAATTTAAAATTTCAATGAGGCAAACTTACAAATTATGTTACCCTTAGTTTGGAGGTTTTCAGTGATGCAAACAAAAATCAAAATTCTTAAGGAAAGTAGGCCATTTTCCTGGAATAAAAACGTTGCATTGTTTGACTCTGATAGCAAATATAAAAGCTTTTTACAGCTTCTATTGAAAAAAGGCAGCATTAGAGGCATTCACATGCTAAATGGATTTTTAAAATAGCCTGCAAGTGAGTATACAATCCTAACAATCCCTGAAATAAACATATTCTTAATGACACCTATCTTTCTTAGTGGAAAATCGACATTAAAAACTCTACTTAATGTGTGGAAACTAGAAAACACCAGACATTAGCTGAATTACTCAAACCCAAAAGGATCATGATAAATCTAAAGCATATAATCGCCATAAAACTCACCTCACTAGAACCTGATGTACTCCTTTGATGCTTTGAATTTGATTGGAGAAAATCCATTTGTATGTATTATAGCTCAACTTGTAATTCTTCTTCAATATCAACCATTCCAGTGACCTGTTGTGCAGGTTCATCTGTTGCAGTTCCTTTTGCTACATGTGGCTAAGTCCTTTTAGCACCTTTGCTCACCATACAAGAAGATTGTCCTTTAATTCTCCTTTTCTTTGTATTTATACGTTTCCAAGGGGTGTGAAACCCCAACAGTCTTGTCACTTGGTCTCGCTGGCTAACCTGAGATGACTTGACCCTTAAAGCAACTCATACTTAAATTAGATTATTAAATGTCTTTCCTTGGGTTCCAAGCCCACTCCTTTGGGTCCAAAACCCAAAAAAAAAACAGAAAACCCCAAGGTTTTTTCCAAGGGGAAATACCTTCTGAGCTACCCAATTTCAACAATTCTTAGCAAACTTAAGCTAGGACTATATGTCCATTCCCAAAATGCTATAAATTAAATTACATTACCTTCCTCAATATAGTTTTGTAGAATCCATTAAAATTATTAAAATAAACATTCATTTGCTTGGCAAAGTAAGATTTGTTAAATCAACTAGAAAAGACAGTCATACAGATCAGCCTGTATGTACCTCTGCACCCAATGTATGTAAATAGAACTACAGAGAAAATTTCAATTTTAGCCATTCCATCTAGTCTGAGCAACATGACACCCCATATTCATCAAAGCTTATCTAACTCATATGGTGAAACGCCATAGTCGTAAACATGAGAAATATCTAAGTGTTCCAAGGGAGTCTTGTCTGCAGAACTCCATTGACCTGGAAGCCCATCTGCACAAAGCTCTCCCTCCACCAACTCAACGGAGGAATTTGTGAACTGCAAAATATCAAACCAAGCAGAGGAGGATTAAACTATTTACTAGGCCAGATACTTCATATATATGCCTGCTACAATGTTATGATAGACTTATTAAACATGTATTTAAGTTAAACAGTTCAGAATCAGATAATTAAACTTTGTCCTTTTGGCCATTATTAAACCTCCATATCTGGGAAATAGCTGATTAAATGGTAGCAGAGCATAGATTTTTCAAGACAATTCTAGGAGAAACCGTTCATGCCCAATCGTATTAGACTAATCCCTTGGACCATTATTACCAAAATGCATTTTAAGAGGTTTACTCTCAAAACATTTTACTGCAAAAAGTCTTCTTACTTTAAAAGGAAGTAGAATAGAAGAGACACCATACATGTCAAAATTATTTTAGGTATGTGCATGATATAAGTCAGAAATGGCATTCAAAAAATATTTTTGTAATCAATGAAAACATGTTTAATATACAAACAATATGATTGATTTATGGATATCAGAGGCACAATGAATACATTCAATGTTGATATTTAACAAGCTCAAAAACTATTTGACATGTCACAACGTAGGGTAGACCACAACCCAAAAAACAAATGTCCAAAAGCTAGATACAATTATTTATAAAATGTGTTACAGGCTCTACTGCTAAGCTTCAAAACATCACAAATATTCTCTTTGCATGAATCTCTATTATCTTGCAGCTTCTTAACAGATTTATTCCTCTCATCATGAAACTGTTGAATGAAGACATGTATCTATGATTAATTTGTTTAGTGATCAATGTACACCTAACTTAGTTTGGCATGCTTCAATTTACCATCATGGGAACAAACAATTTACCCTCATGAAAACATGTAGCTATGATTAATTTGTTTAGTGATCAAAGTACATCTAACTAATTTTGGCATGCTTTAATTTACCCTCATGAGAAGAAGAATTATATCACAACAGAGGAAATAATCTAGAACAAGAATCATATTATAGAAGTCATTACCAAATGTTTGATATTGTGACACATAAGATTAAAACAATTTCAATAATTTGTGCTCTTTATCTAATAACTCGTCCAAAACAGGTGGTATGTAAATAAAAGAAAGGGAAATGCTTTAGGTGGTTCAAAATCTATCCAAAATTGTGTAGGGGGTAAGGATAAAACAAGGGCAAATACATTGAAGTTTCAATAAGTCCCAACTTTAATTGAAAATTGCAATGAGGAAAACTTACAAATTATGTTCCCCTTAGTTTGGAGGTGTTCAGTGATGCAAACAAAAAGAAAAATTCTTAAGGAAAGTAGGGCATTTTCCTGGAAGAAAAACGTTTCATTGTTTCACTATGATAGCAAATATAAAAGCTTTTTACATCTTCTATTGAAAAAATGCAACATTAGAGGCATTCACATGCTAAATGGATTTTTAAAATAGCCTGCAAGTGAGTATACAAACCTAACAATCCTTGAAATAGACATATTCTTAATGACACCTATCTTTCTTAGTAGAAAATCGACATTAAAAACTCTACTTAATGTGTGGAAACTAGAAAACACTAGACATCAGCTGAATTACTCAAACCCAAAAGGATCATGATAAATATAAAGTATAGAATCACCATAAAACTCACCTCACTAGAACCTGATGAACTCCTTTGATGATTTGAATTTGATTGGAGAAAATCCATTTGTATGTATTATGCCTCGCCCTTGCACCGCTTAACTTTAACCATCTCCAAATGACCTCGTTACAGTGTGTTCATTCGTTATAGCTTCCTTTTTCTACATGTGGATAAGTCCTTTTAGCACCTTTTCTCACCACACAAGAAGATTGTCCTTTACTTCTCCTTGTCTTTGTATTTATACTTTTCCAAGGGGTGTGAAACCCCAACAGTCTTGTCACTTGGTCTCGCTGGCTAACCTGAGATGACTTGACCCTTAAAGCAACTCATACTTAAATTAGATTATTAAATGTCTTTCCTTGGGTTCCAAGCCCACTCCTTTGGGTCCAAAACCCAAAAAAAAAACAGAAAACCCCAAGGTTTTTTCCAAGGGGAAATACCTTCTGAGCTACCCAATTTCAACAATTCTTAGCAAACTTAAGCTAGGACTATATGTCCATTTCCAAAATGCTATAAATTAAATTACATTACCTTCCTCAATATGGTTTTGTAGAATCCGTTAAACCTATTAAAATAGACATTCATTTGCTTGGCAGAGTAATATTTGTTAAATCAACTAGAAAAGACAGTCATACAGATCAGCCTGTATGTACCTCTGCACCCAACGTGTGTAAATAGAACTACAGAGAAAATTTCAATTTTAACCATTCCATCTAGTCTGAGAAACATGACACCCCATAGTCATCAACGCTTATCTAACTCATATGGTGACACCCCATAGTCATCAACATGAGAAATATCTAAGTGTTCCAAGGGAGTCTTGTCTGTAGAACTCCATTGACCTGGAAGCCCATCTGCACAAAGCTCTCCCTCCACCAATTCAACGGAGGAATTTGTGAACTACAAAATATCAAACCAAGCAGAGGAGGATTAAAATATTTACTAGACCAGATACTTCATATATATGCCTGCTACAATGTTATGATAGACTTATTAAACATGTATTTAAGTTAAACAGTTCAGCATCGGATAATGAAACTTTTTCCTTTCGGCCATTATTCAACCTTCATATTTGGGAAACAACTGATTAAATGGTAGGAGAGCATAGATTGTTCAAGACAATTCCAGGAGAAATCGTTCATGCCCAATTGTATTAGACTAATCTCTTGGACCATTATTACCAAAATGCATTTTCAGAGGTTTACTCTCAAAACATTTTACTGCAAAAAGTCTTCTTACTTTAAAAGGAAGTAAAATAGAAGAGACACCATGCATGTCAAAATTATTTTATATATGTGCATGATATAAGTCAGAAATGGCATTCAAAAAATATTTCTGTAATCAATGAAAACATGTTTAATATACAAACAATATGATTGATTTATGGATATCAGAGACACAATGAATACATTCAGTGTTCATATTTAGCAAGCTCAAAAACTGTTTGACATGTCACAACGTAGGGTAGACCACAACCCAAAAAACATATGTCCAAAAGCCAGATACAATTATTTATAAAATGTGTTACAGGCTCTACCGCTAAGCTTCAAAACATCACAAATATGTTCTTTGCGTGAATCTCTATTATATTTCAGCTTCTTAACAGATTTATTCCTCTCATCATGAAACTATTGAATGAAAACATGTATCTATGATTAATTTGTTTAGTGATCAAAGTACATCTAACTTAGTTTGGCATGCTTCAATTTACCATCATGAGAACAAATAATTTACCCTCATGAAAACATGTATCTATGATTAATTTGTTTAGTGATCAAAGTACATCCAACTGAGTTTGGCATGCTTCAATTTACCCTCATGAGAAGAAGAACTATATCACAACAAAGGAAATAATCTAGAACAAGAATCATGTTATAGAAGTCATTACCAAATGTTTGATATTGTGACACATAAGATTAAAACAATTTCAATAAGTTGTGCTCTTTATCTAATAACTCGTCCAAAACAGGTGGTATGTAAATAAAAGAAAGGAAAATGATTTAGGTGGTTCAAACTCTATCCAAAATTGTGTAGGGGGTAAGGATAAAACAAGGGCAAATACATTGAAGTTTCAACAAGTCCCAACTTTAATTGAAAATTGCAATGAGGAAAACTTTCAAATTATGTTCCCCTTAGTTTGGAGGTGTTCAGTGATGCAAAAAAAAAGCAAAACTCTTAAGGAAATTAGGGCATTTTCTTGGAAGAAAAATTTTGCATTGTTTCACTCTGATAGAAAATATTAAAGCTTTTTATAGCTTCTATTGAAAAAAGGTAGCATTAGAGGCATTCACATGCTAAATGGATTTTTAAAATAGCCTGCAAGTGAGTATACAATCCTAACAATCCCTGAAATAGACATATTCTTAATGACACCTATCTTTCTTAGTGGAAAATCGACATTAAAACCTCTACTTAATGTGTGGAAACTAGAAAACACTAGACATCAGCTGAATTACTCAAACCCAAAAGGATCATGATAAATCTAAATTATAGACTCGCCATAAAACTCACCTCACTAGAACCTGATGTACTCCTTTGATGCTTTGAATTTTATTGGAGAAAATCCATTTGTATGTATTATAGCTCAGCTTGCAATTCTGCTTCAATCTCAACCATTCCAGCGACCTGTTGTGCAGATTCATCTGTTGCAGTTCCTTTTGCTACATGTGGCTAAGTCCTTTTAGCACCTTTTCTTACCACACAAGAAGATTGTCCTTTACTTATCCTTGTCTTTGTATTTATACTTTTCCAAGGGGTGTGAAACCCCAACGGTCCTGTCTCTTGGTCTCGCTGGCCAACCTGAGATGACTTGACCCTTAAAGAAACTCATACTTAAATTAGATTATTAAATGTATTTCCTTGGGTTCCAAGCCCACTCCTTTGGGTCCAAAACCCCAAAAAAAAAACCAGAAAACCCCAAGGATTTTTCCAAGGGGAAATACCTTCCGAGCTACCTGATTTCAACAATTCTTAGCAGACTTAAGCTAGGACTACATGTCCATTTCCAAAATTCTATAAATTAAATTACATTACCTTCCTCAATATGGTTTTGTAGAATCCATTAAAACTATGAAAATAGACATTCATTTTCTTGGCAGAGTAATATTTGTTAAATCAACTAGAAAAGATAGTCATACAGATCAACCTGTATGTACCTCTGCACCCAATGTGTGTAAATAGAACTACAGAGAAAATTTCAATTTTAACCATTCCATCTACTCTGAGCAATACATCATCAACATTTATATCATTCATATTTTATGAAATCCAAGCCATAATTTTAATTTCTAAGGTCTATACCACTTTGTTTTGTCTACTAAATACTGGCAACAGAATATTTTTGGTCCTATTTTGTTGGCTTTGCATTATTTGTGGCCTTGATTCACCAAGGAGTAGTTCAAACTTCAGAGACAATGCACATTGATTTAATTGATAGGCTGGTGTGATTGTAAAAATATCCCTCTATGCCTACTTCCATGTCAAACCACAATTCCAAACCCCGTGAACAATAGGAACTTCTTAGGTTTAAAGGCAAAGCATAATTTGTATGCATTTCAACCTCACAAATTAAACACGAAACATGAACATGTCATACTAAAGGGTGGGCTATACACAAAAGTATCCCAAGAGTTACTGCAATAGTTACAATGCATAGGAATTTGGGCAACTCGAATGCCTCGTAAATTCACGACAGTTTATTGATATTACTTTTGTTTCAGAGGGAAACCTATTGAAGATTTTCTTAAGATTAATTGTAACTACGAGTCTAAAACCAGTTAGTGGTAGCGCTTTTCAGTGTTTCCCAAGTAAGTCAGCAAGTAATCTAAGAAACACTAAACACGAAATTTCATACTAAATGGCGGGCTATAAACGAAATTATCCCAAGAATTACTGCAGTAGTTACAATTCATAGGATTTTAGGCAACTCCAATGGCTGGTAAAGTCGGGACAGTTGATTGATATTAATTTTTGTTTGAGAGGGAAACCTGTTGAAGAATTTCTTAAAATTAATTGTAACTAAAACCAATTAGTGGTAGTGTTTTTTCAGTGTTTCCCAAGTATGTCGGCAAGTAATCTAAGAACTTTCATGGTCTGTATCTTGAATCATTCATTTAAGTTAATTAATTTTGAATATTAACCTACGAAAAGCACCTCTTCATCTTTCGCATCAATACCACATCAGAACAAAACCCAAGCAAGCCTTCAGCATAGGTACGAAATCAGAACAAAATCCAAACTATTCTTCACAGGATTTTTGGGTGAACTCGGAGCTCTGTTTTAGGAATAGCTAACAAAAGCATTGATATGGGAATAAATATGGTGCTGAAGTAGTAAATATGTAATATCATACTATCTAGGAATTTCGCAAGATTATAACTTTTAAAAAAACAACAAAAAGAAAGAAAGAAAAAAAGTACGAGAAATTACATTAATCTAATTATAATGATTAACTTAAATATTCCATGCATTAGAAAATAAACTAGACACAATATAAGATTAAATACCCTCTTCTCCATATCTCTAGCATCTTTTCCTTTCAATGATCATTCTTTTGCTTTTTTTTTCCAATTTTTGATAGGAAATTCCTCCCAAGCACAACACAATTTTCCTCTAAGTTTTTAATGGCTTTACTTGTAGGCCACAAGGTAGAAAAAATATATGTTAGAGATACTCGTGTCTTATCAGTCTCCCTCGTGGGATCCTTGTGTGAAATGGATCCTAGATCCGAGGATCTTACATATGAATGAATCTAAATTTTGCGAACATGGCCCCAAGCAGAATCGGTAATAATAATGACCAATGTGCTGACCTGCTACTGCTAAATAAATTGAGGTACATTAGATAACGTTTTGGTGCAATTTGGTTGGAGATTTATGTTAGCCATTCCCAATTTTAATTTTGATTCAATTTAGTAAATTTCAATCTCAAATTACCCCAGCACTTTAAATAAACTAATGGCCACATGCATAGTTTAACTTGGATCCGATTTGTTCTAATTTCTCAACAACAGGAAGTACTCTGATTAACAGATAAATTACAAGTACTCACAACCCCATCACCTCTTGGTCAGTGATTGTCTTCATTCAGAGGAAATAAAATTGCGCGTTTCTTAACAACAGAGCAAACAGAAATCAATCCAAAAAATAAATGAAATCAATGAACGTTTAAACTCATGTGAGGGCTTTGGTCTGGTAGTAGGCATTACACTGCCCAAAAATTTCTAATTTTTCTGAGGTCTGCGCCACCCAATTGATATGTCAGAAATGACAATGCCGATGCAAGTTTCAGCTAAATTTTTAAAACTAGATACCCATCAGACCTGGCACCTAAGCCCATTCAAATCAGTGTTATACAATGCAGCTCCAAAGCTCCAGGCGCGTTTCTAGAAATAACTGAAATAAAACATCTCACAACATGCCTTATTCCAGATCTTCGTCTTCGTCCAGCCTAACCGACTGCTCGAATCCTGCATCCATGATAACCCCTCGCACAACATGGAAAATTATTTTTCCTCACCTCACATCAGTAACTTCGCAGCTTATGTTATTAACAAACATAACTCCAGTAGAATCTCGACCTAGCTGCAAGCTGAATCAAGACAAAGACTCCACAACTAGCTCGTCGTTTAACGACACCAACTTCAAGGGAAAATGTAAAGGAACTGCACTAAACCCCAATATTCTTGATACAATGGCTATCGTATTATCAGACGTTGCATTCATAGAGACTTCTTTAGTAAAATTTTCGTATATTGCCTTGACCCCGCTTACCATTTTCGGTTCCAAAATTTGCTGGAAATATTGCTCTGAGGGGACGAAAATGGTAAATGGAAGATAAAAAGGTAGCATTCCGACCATAAATTCACCGGACTCTCCAAATCTAGGTGGATCATCGATAGGGCCAGGGTTTCAATGCTTGAAGAAATGTCGGTTTAGTCTTGAAGAAATGTCGGTTTAGTCTTTTCTTTTCTGATGCTGCTGGAAGATTGAATGTGAAGAATAGCAACAACAGAACGGAAAAAAATGCAATGGATAATGAAATTGATTTGTAAAATAATTTAACTGTAAAAGGCAGAGGTTGAACCATTTTTGCAGGCATGGCGGATGAGCTCAACCGTCTCCTTTGTTCCATGACAATGGCGGTCAGAGGGATCGATGTAATTCGTTTGAAATGTTGCAAGCACACTTCGAAACTAGAAAATTTATACAAAAATTTGAGGTGGAGAGGCCAATGGACTAGATGCTCAGGGAATCACCTCCAACTTCCAAGCCCCAAGCTCCAACCAACAAAAATTGGGGCGAATTCCTCCAACTTCCAAGCCCCAACTAGTAAAAAATGGGGCGAAATCTGCTCCAAACCAGAAAATCGAGAGGCAAATGTAGGGTGGAAGTTTTGTGCACATTTATTTTTTTGGACTAACATCTAATAATTAGTTGTTTTTTAAATAATTATAGGGCCAATTTATAAAACTATACAAAAGGCGTTTTATATTAAAAATTCGCCCCTCTAAAATTTAAAACCCTTTAAAATTTTCCTTTGGGCTAAAATTCGCCCCTAAAATTTTCTCTATTATTCGTCCTTCTTCCATTCATCTCTTGCTTCAGTTATCCAATCTAGTTGGATAATAGAAATGGCATAAATCAATTCTTCCACCTCTTCATTCTTTCTTGAGAGTGCATCTGCAACAACATTTAACTTCCCTTTTTTTATATTATTTCAAAGTCATAACCCAACATCTTTGTGACCCATTTTTGTTGCTCTTCTAAAGATAGTCTTTGTTCCAAAAAGTGTTTAAGACTGTCATGATCAGTTTTTACCTTGAAGTGTCTTCCCATTTGGTAAGTTCTCCATTTATTTAGTACATGTAGTATTGCTAACATTTCCTTCTCATAAATAGGTTTTTGTAAATACTTTCCTTTTATTGGACGACTTTCAAAAGCAATGAGTCTTCCTTCTTGCATTAAAACAACACCAATTCCATTTCCTGAGGCATCACATTCCACAAAAAAGTTTTTTCTGAAGTCTGGCATAGCTAAGACTGGTGCTAGGTACATTTCCTCTTTAAGATGTTCAAAGGCCTTAGTTGCTTCAAGAGTCCATGAAAATGCATCTTTCTTCAATAATGTTGTTAGAGGTGCTTCTATTCTCCCATAATTCTTAACAAAATTTCGATAATACCCTATTAACCTGAGAAATCCTCGCAAATTATTTATGGTTGTGGGGAATTTCCATTCCTTAATGGATTTAATTTTGTTAGGGTCTACCTTAACACCCTCATTAGATACAATATGACCCAGATATTCCACCTCTTGCACTCAAAAGAAACATTTGGATGTTTTTTGCATATAATTGTTTCTCCTACAATAGTTTGAGAACCCTGTCAACATGTTGAACATGATCATTCCAAGACCTACTATATATTAGTATATCATCAAAAAATACTAGCACAAATTTTCTAAGGAAGGGTTTGAAAATGGAATTCATCAACCCTTGAAATGTAGAAGGTGCACTAGTAAGGCCAAAAGGCATGACCAAAAATTCAGAATGACCCTCATGAGTTCGAAATGCTATTTTCGAATATCTTCATTCTTCATTCTAATTTGATGATACCCTGAACGAAGATCCAACTTGGTAAAATAAATTTCTCCATGTAATTCATCCAATAATTCATCAATCACAGGAATGGGAAATTTATCTTTAATGGTGAGCTTATTGAGCTCCCTATAATCCGCACACATTCACCATGATCCATCCTTCTTGTGTACCAATACTACAGGAGCAAAGAAAGAACTTTGACTAGGTTGAATTATACACGCCTCTAACATTTCTGCAATCATACGTTCAATTTCGCTCTTTTGGGCGTAAGGATATCTATAAGGCCCGATGTTTGGAGGAACACTTCCTGGAATCAAATGAATAGCATGATCATGATCACGAATAGGTGGGAGTCCTTTGGGAGTTTCAAACACCTTGGAATGATTGTCCAAGACTTGTTGGAGATCTGCAGAAATAGATGATTTTGATGTTGGAACTTCTAGTGAGCATAATTGTGCAATTATGCCTCATTTTTCTTTATTTAGAAGCTTTTTCATGACATTAGAGCTTATTATCTTTCCCGGCTTCCCTGCAATACCCCGCAATTCGACTTCCTTTCCTTCTGAAAAAAATTTCAAGAAAAGTTCTTGAAAATTAAAAGCTACCGTCCCCAAAGATTGTAACCATTGTACTCCTAGTACAACATCGGCACCTCCCATAGGAATGGCAAGCATTGGACTAGTCAATACATATTCCCCCATGGTTAGCTTGATATTATGGCATTTTCCAGAGCAATTTATAGTTCCTCCATTTGCAACCATCACTTGACATTCTAGTGCCGGGTATAGGAAACAATTCAATTCCTTGGCTACCTTACAATGAATAAAATTATGGGTACTACCTGAATCAATCAACACTATTACCTTTTTCTTCTTGATATGTCCTTCTATATTGAGAGTTTGAGGAGTGGTAATTCCCGCCAATGCATTACACGATATGGTCAGACTCATTTCTTCCTCTTCTAGGGTTGGTTCCTGGTGTATATCCTCTTCTTGTTCATTTTCTTCTTCCTCTTCACAATCTATGTAAAATAATTTCTTCTCAGCACACTTATGACCTTTAGTGTAATTGCTATCACAACTGTAGCAAAGCCCTTTTGCTCTTTTTTCTTCCAATTGTTGTGGTGTCAACCTTGTAGGTTGTGGAAATCTAGGCGTAGCAACACTTCCTTCTTTATAGAATTGAGTGGTAGGCTTCCTTGTCGCCATAATTTTACATTCAACTTTTCTTGCCAACCCGAATGCCTTCTCCAATGAATCAGGTTCCAAAACGCGAACTTCATGTTGGATGTTATCCTTTAAAGTGCCTAGGAAGAGATCAATCCTGTGTTCCTCTGTAAGATCAGTTACGCTTATATTCAATTTTTGGAAGTCCTCAATGTGCTGCCCCACTAAACCCTTTTGTTTGAGATTTATCAATTGGGTAAAGAAGGTGTTGCTCTTTGTATCCTCATAATGTGCTATCATTTCCTCCGTAAAAATTGACCAAGTGACAATTTTTTTACGGGAGCAAAGCCATTGATACCATACAAATGTTTTTTGTTCTAAATGTAAAGTTGCAATGCGTACCTTTTGTGTGTTTTGCACGTTATGGAGATCAAAATATTGCTCCATCTGTAGTATCCATGTTACAGGATCCTTTCCATCAAACTTCCTCATATCCATTTTTGGAATATGGTGGTTCTTCCCGCCAACATTAGATTTTATAAAATCACGATTAACATTTATTTTTTTCTCATTATGAGTTTCCTCTACTATCTTTTCACCATTAGGAAACATTTCTTGTATCAACTTTGTCAAACCTTCCATGTCTGCTTTTAGATCATTCTTCATGTTTTCCATTTTCTCATCAATCTTAGCTTCCATGTCATCCATCTTAGATTCCATGCCAGCTTCCATGCCATCTATCTTAGATTTCATGCCATTCTTCAAACCATCCATCTTAGATTCCACGCCTTTCTTCAAACCATCCATCTTAGTTTCCACGCCTTTCTTCAAAACTTCCATGTCATTTTTTGTTGCTCTTTGCGAGAGCGAAATTTGTTGCACTTGCTCTTGTAATTTTGATATGTCATGTTTCCATTCTTCATCTTCATGAGTCATAGTAGAGCTTTATAAAGGCTTAATGGGTGTTGAATTCTTTTTAGGGGCCATTTTAGAATCCAATACTGATATCTATTCTACAATATGCCCTTAGAATCAATTCAACTTGATTCCTCAAACAAGACTTATGCAATTCAGAAAAAAAATACACACCTTTTACTTGCTTTTTAGGAGCTCGATATTGAAATTGAATTATCTCTATAATTTCAGATCCTCAATATCTAAAACTTAGCCCTATAGTAGCCCTCTGAAGCTTATTTAAAATGCCACAGGTTTGATATGATTTGGATTCTTCAAGGAAAGGTTATGTACAATCTCCCACAATGACCCAATTTTGGACTAGTTCAGTAGAGCAAACTTGTACGACTTGTTGCGTGTCACTATTTCCTCATTTGGCTCTAGAATTGATAGAATGAAAACTAGAGTCTGTGTACTTATGGCCACTTTTTACAGCATTCCAATCCGATTTTCAAAGAGAGAGAAATGAATATTTTCCCATGATCACCTCTTTGAGATGAAATTAAGAAGCCTCAAAAAGCCCTAACTTCCACAGATCATATCTCCGAAAATATTGCGAAACAATATCTGAAATTTTCTGGCGACGTTCCTCAGGATTGCAGCTTCACACTCTAAAAATTTAACCTTCATAGAGAAAAAATTATTACGAAAATACCACGATGACCTATTTAGGTTAAATTCAGGAGCTTGCAAAATGAGCTAACTTGCACAGATGATATCTCCGAAAATATTGTGAACCAAGCTCTGAAATTTTGCGACGATGTTCCTTGGGATTTTTTCTTCGCATTCTAAAAATTTCATATTCTGAACCTTAGTAGAAAAAATTTTATAGCGAAAATTCCATGATGACCTATTTGGAGCAGCGAAACCCTAGAATCTCAAAGCTCTGATACCAAATGTTGTGAAACCAGCTCCAAAAGAGAAGAAAAGAGATATCAACGCCTTAGAAATAAGCCACTTTGAGGGGGCAACCTCCAATAAATTACATGAATGAAAAATTCTTGGATGATTCAAATTACAAAACCTCCTTTCTATATATAGGAGTCCATGGGGCCAAAATGTAATCCTAGTGGGGCCACAACGTAATCCTAGCCGACCTAACAATAATAATTTAAGGACACAATAATAACAGTATGGGGGTTACGAGGGTACAATAATAACAATAAGGGGGTTACACTAACAACAATAAGGGACTATAATAGTAATATAGGGACCTAAAAAAATGGGTCTTCCTTCTTGCATTATAACCACACCAATTCCATTTCGTGAGGCATCACATTGCATAATAAATGTTTTTGTGAAGTCTAGTGTAGCTAATAATGGTGCTTTTCACATTTCCTCTTTAAGATGTTCAAAGGCCTTAGTTTCCTCTAGAGTCCAAGAAAATTCATCTTTCTTCAGTAATTATGTTAGAGGTGTCGAAATCCTCCCACAATTCTTAACAAACTTGAGATAATATCCTGTCAACCTGAGAAATCCTCAAAGATGCTTTATGGTTGTGGGGATTTTCCATTCCTTAATGGCTTTAATTTTCTTAGGGACTACCTTAACACCCTCATGAGATATAATATGACCCAAATATTCCACCGTCTCTACTCCAAAGAAACATTTCGAGACTTTTGGATATAATTGTTTCTCTTCCAATAGTTTGAGCATCGTGTCAACATGTTGAAAATGAACATTACAAGACTTGCTTGTCAGCCTATTGAGCATGATCTTTCCAAGACTTGTTGTATATTAGTATTTCATCAAAAAATTCTAACACAAATTTTCTAAGGAAGTGTTTGAAAATGGAATTCATCAAACCTTGAAATCTAGAAGGTATATTAGTAAAGGCGAAAGGCATGAAAAAAGATTCATAATTACCCTTGAGAGTTCTAAATGTAGTTTTCGGAATTCTTTAGACTTCATTATAATTTTATGATTTCATGAACGAAGATCCATCTTGGTGAAGTAAATTTCTCCATGTAATTCATCCAACAATTCATCAATGACGGGGATGGGAAATTTATCTTTAAAAGTGAGCTTGTTGAGCTCCCTATATTGCAAACACGTATTCCATTATCCATATTTCTTCTGCACCAATACTACTGGAGTAGAGAAAGAACTTTTAATAGGCTTAATTATACCACTCTCTATCATTTCTGCAATCATACGTTCAATCTCACTCTTTTGGGCACAAGGATATCTGAATGGTTGATGTTTTGGAGGAACCCTTACTCGAAACAAATGAATGACATGCTCATGATCACGAATAGGTCAATGGAATTTGGGAGGCTCAAACACCTTGGAAGGATTGTCCAATAATTGTTGGAGATATGGAGAAATAGATGCTTTTGATGTTTGAACCTCTAGTGAGAATAATTATGTAATTTTGCCTCTCTTTTCCTTCTTCAGAATCCTTTTCATGACATTAGAGCTGATTTCATTTCATGGTTTCCTTGTGATACCCCATAATTCAACTTCCTTTCCTTCCCAAAAAAAAATCAAGGAAATTTCTTGAAAACTAAAATTTATCGTCCCCAAAGATTGTAACCATTGGACTCCGAGTACAAAATCATCACCACCCATTGGAGTGGAGATCATTGGACTATTCAAATAATATTCGACCATCGTTAGCTTGATATTACAAAACTTTCTAGAGAAATTTATGGTTCCTCCATTTGCAACCATCACTTGACACTCTAGTGTTGGATATAGGAAGCAATTAAATTCATTTTCTATCTTACAATGAATAAAATTATGGGTACCACCCAAATCAATCAACATTATTACCTTTCTCTTCTTGATATATCCTTTTATCTTAAGAGTTCGAGGAGTGGTAATTCATGCCAATGCATTACAAGATATGGCAGGATTCATGTATTCTTTCTTTGGGGTTGGTTCGTAGTGTATATCCTCATATTTTTACATTTCTTGTTACTTTTCTTCCTCCTCTTCACATTATATGTAAAATAATTTATTCTCAGTGCACTTAGGACCTTTCGTATATTTTCCATCACAGCTATAAAAAATCCCTTCAGATATTTTTTTCTCCAACTGTTATGGTGTCAACCTTGTAGGTTTTGGAAGGCTAGGATTAGCAACACTTCCATACTTATATTTATAAGTGTTATACTCCCTTGTTTCCATAATTTTTCTTTCAAATTTTCTTGCCACCCTGAATGCCTTCTCCAATGAATCAGGTTCCCAAAGGAAAACCTCGTGCTCGATGTTATCCTTTAAAGTCCCTATGAATACATCAACCATATTCTCCTATGGAGTATCTGATACCCTGATATTCAATTTTTGGAAGTCCTCAATATGCTTTTCCATTGAACCATTTTGTTTGATATTTATCAATTGGCTAAATAATGTGTTTCTCTTTGTATCCTCAAAATTTGTTATCATTTCCTCCATAAATATTGAAAAAGTGACAAGTTTTTTTACAAGAAAAAATCCATCGATACCATACAAACTTATTGGGTTCTAAATATAAAGTTGCAATGCGTATATTTTGTGAGTGTTTCACATCATGGATATAAAAATATTGCTCCATTTGTAGTATCCATGTTACTGGACCCTTACCATCAAACTTCATCATATCAATATTCAGAATGTGGTGGTTCGTAAACCCAACATTGAATTTTCTAAAATTATAATTCATATTCCTTTTTTCCTCATCATGATTTTCATGGATTACCTTGTCACCACCAGGAAGCCTTTATTGTAGCAACTTTGTGATACCTTCAATGTATGCTTTCAAACCCTCCATATTAGTTTCCATGCCATCCTTCAAACCATACATGTCTTCTTTTAAACCTTCCATGTATCCTTTTAAAACATCCATGTCACCTTTTAGTGCATCTTTTCTTGCTCTTTGGGAGAAAAATTTGTTTCACTTGGTCCCGTAATTTTGAGATATCATGCTGTAATTATTCCTCTTTATGTATCATAATAGATCGTTTTGAGGGATTAATGGGAGTGGAATTATTTTTGGGAGGAATTTTAGAACGCAATACTAATATATATGCTTCAATATGCCCTTGGAATCACTTCAAACTGATTTTCAAATAAAATTTATGCAATTTTAAAAAAATGCACACCTTTTTCTTAATATTGAGGAGCTCGACATTAAACCTGATATATCTATAGAATTTTGGATCCCCGATATTTTAACTTTAGTCATGTAGTATCCCTCCGATTCTTCTTTACAATGCCACAATTCGAACCTAATTTGTATTCTTCAAGGTAAATTTACGTGAAATATCCCATTATTTCCTTATTATGAACCACTTCAATAGAGCGAAGTTGTAAGGGATGCCACGTGTCATTTTGTAAACACTTGGCTCTAAAATTCATACAGGAAAACCTAAATTCCATGCAATTTCGATTATTTTTTACATAATCCAAATCTGATTCTTGAAATTGAAGTTATGACAATTTTCCCTTGGTCACTTATTTGAGATGAAATTATGGATCCTGCAAAAACCCTAACTTCCTTATATCATATCTCCAAAAATATCACAAACCAAGATATTAAATTCATCTACAAGGTTCACCAACATTGCGACTCCACGTGGTTTCAATTTCATCTTCTAAATCTTCGCAAAAATAAATTTATAGAGAAAAATGGATGATGACATGTTTGACTGAAGAGAAAACCTATAATCCAAAGCTCTGATACCAAATGTTATGAAACTAGCTCACAAAATAGAAGAAAAGATAGATAAATGACTTAAAATTATAATCTTCGAGGGGGAAACCTCCTTTAAATTACACAAATGAACAATTATTGGATGATTCAAATGACAGAACCTACTTTCTATATATAGGTGTCTAAGGGGTCATAATATAATCAAATTTGACATAATAATAGTGGGATTCTATGGGGCACAATAATAACAATATGGGGACCACATGGGAATAAAAATAATAATAAGGGGGCTACACTAAAAATAATAATAAGGGGATACACTAGTATTATAGGGAACTAGCATGTTAATTTTCCTCATGAGAAGCATTTGTTGAATATGAAGAGCCATTGAAGAGAAGGGTTTTGTGTGGTTAACCAATAATCCCGATGAACGAAGATCCGAGGATAGAGATACCCTATAATGTGAGTAACATACTATGATATTGATAGCGTGTGGCCTAGAAAATGGACTTTGATTAAGTGTTGGTTTGTGGATGACCCATAACCATAATAAATGAATATCAGATGATAGAGATACCCAGTATTTTATGACCAACTATGATACTAATAGTGTGCGGTCTAGTGAATGGAATTTTATGAAAAGAGTTTTTTGGTGTTGACCCATACCCAATGGTTTGTGGATGACCCAAAAACCATGATGAATGAAGAATCAAGGATAGAGATACCTCATAATTCTAGTGTCCAACCATGATGTTGATAGTGTGTGGCCTAGAAAATGGAATTCAGTGATAATGGTTTTGTATGGTTGACCCTTAACTGTGATGAGATAGTTTTCTTGTTAGTCTGCGGCATAAAAATCGGGTGGCTTATTCCAAATTCTCACTATAACCTTTCCCACAATAACCTGATTCAAATGGTTTGTGCGTACAAAACCATTGTTGTATTTGAAATTTGATGGTTAAGAAGAATCAACATAACTCACATTCCATCTAGAAGAAGGTAATATCAGTGATGAGGTTGAGGTAGAAGATGGCCATGAAATAGGAACTGGAACTTTCTTCTTAGCTTGAAGTGTTGGTATTTTATAATCACCCTCAAACTTTATAACATACTTGTCCCCTACATATAATTTGAAGATGATGTCAAAATGGTGTGGCTAGATGAATATATCCTCAGTTACATGTCCAAACAATGTTGGAATGAAGCTTTTTTTTGGAGAAATATGCGTAGTATTGAGGTACATTATATTAAAAATGGTTTTATTTTTCTTGTTTGGGATATTTGTATTTATTGTAGCAGTAGCAGTAGTAGTGACCATCACAGTTTCCAAAGAAGATATGTCTAACCTAGCTGCCAAAATTGCTTCAAGGACAATATCATGTGAGAATAAATATCCTTGACTTCATGTGGATTAAGAGAAGCTAGAAGATATTGTCTTGAGATACTCAGGATCAACTGTGGAAGCTCCTATGGAAAATGAATTATCGCACCCTTGAAACTACAATCATCCATCCGTCCCTGACAGATCACAAAGTTTCCATTTGATGAGGAAATGTCATCATGGATATCATAAACTTTCATTTCATTAGGCTTAATGAGCCCATAATTTCTCTCATATGCAAGGTATATATTCAAGTATTCATTCAACAAGGTAAATATGAAAGCCTGGAGAATAGAATTGGGATTCGTGGGAGTGCCCTGATTCTTGAAAATGTGTTGGAGAAGGTTTCGGTTGTATGTCACAATATTCAAAATGGAGGCCCTTATCTCATCAGGGTCCCCTTTCGAGGGCCATTCAATCTCCAAAAAATTTATTTGAAGATTTCCATGGCCCACGGTGTCGAGCTCTATGTAAAATGCATCAACCATGACATAAATCATGTTGTCATAGTTTAGATGAGTATTTAAGTTTTCCTTACTAATGTTTTTCATAAAAAGAGTGTAATTCTAAAATATTTTGCTGGTGTAAGTAGAAAATGATTACATGTTGACCCAAAATAGAGCTCAAAAGATGGCTAGGAAGTCCAGATGCTCCCTAAGGGGTAGGGCTGCATGGATGCTCTGTATTGCAAGGACAATGTTTTCTTTGAGCACAACATTGTCACTGGTGTAGAATTAATTTCCCGAGCCCCGTGACCTTTGTACCACCTAGATAAGGTTGGAGGTTTTACGTGACCCAAGAAAGGGTCACCTACATTTTTATGAGCTACACCACATACTTGTTAGTGATGTCGGCTACTAACTCAAGGTTTGAATTCGAAAACATCTTTAGGATATCTTGGTTCCATGTAATATAAATTTTATTTAATGTTGTAAATGAGGAAAATTTCAATAGACACAATAAATACCTCCATCCCTATAAGAATAACATGGGAAAGAACAAAGGCATAGGGGGTTGTATTTTCATGGTAATTTAACTTGATATGGACAAAGTTCGCATCGCAATATTTACACATATTTTTCATTCGAACCTCGTATTGGATACCACTTGGTATAATGGAATCCTTCATCATAGTGGCATCAATTTGGCTCGTTGAGCACTTTCTTAATCCAACAAGAATTTTTATACCCGATGATAAGAAAGTATCTGTTGGGTGGAGTGCATCTACTGAAACATTGAAATTTATCGTTTTTGTTAATATCATGCATAGAACACATAACATTATTCTTTAAATATGAATTTTAAAGGGAGTAAATTTGGTTTGATCAAACTTATCGGGACGCATAGTGAGTAAGTTATTTTTTGAATCCTTTGATTCAACAGATAGGAACATCACGAGTGCCCAAAATTTAAACACCACAAACATTCAGAAACAAATCCCTAATCACATAAATCAACAGCACTAAATACAATGTAATGATCCTTTTATTTCATAGTGCCTAATGAAAGTTAGATTGGCCCATGATCTGTCCACAAAATTAATAAACCTACTGCTAAGGGTACTAGAATCGGAAAGAGCTTCGTAGAAGGACAATAACCCATCTCAATAAACCTTGAAAATTATAACATACAGCCTTAAAAAAACCTTATTCACCTGCTATATAAATCCCGATTTCCATCGATTCGTAACCCACTCTACTACCACTAATACAGACCTTGGGGGGAGGACCCCAATATATGAAAAATTTTAATTCCAGAAAAAGAGGCGAACACAAAGTAACCAAAACCAAAAATTTTTATTTTTTATTTTTTTTAAACAGAGAATAACTGTAAAAGCTAAATTGTGGTGATCAATGTGTCTTTTTACAAAACATGACTTGTTACTCAAATCTTGTTTTAGTTACAATATCACAGGAAAATTTTATGAGTGGGTAAATACCATGGGGGAATGACTACCATGGGTAGATACCATTTACAATACCATGGGTAAATTCCAGGGGTGGATAAAAACCATGGACGGATGAATACCATGGGTGGATGCCACTTTCCATTTAGATCATATAACGAAGCCACTAGGGGGGAAATGAGTTCCATTCTTTCGAAGTGAATTTATTCCATAGTTGAGCATGTCGATATTATTGAAACTTTACAAATTCTTTGATTAATCTACTAAAAATCAATGAAATGGAAAAATGAAACCAACTTAAAATTTAACGAAAATACAAAGTTTTTTATCATTTAAGAAGCAACATAGAATACTTGAGATAAAAATATATACACACAAAATTGACACACTTCTTTTACTCATGAAACCAAAATGGGAAAACATGCCTTCTTTTTTGTGGTGTTTTATTTATTAGTCTTTGAGAAAATAGATGTATTACAATTAAATATGCTTCTAATACAACCAAAAATTCGTCACTAATAAAGCACTTGGATTCTCCTCACTATTCTCAAATCTATAATTATTCTCGATCATCTAAAATTAAAAATTCAAGGTTTCTTCTAAAATTTTGCAAGCTATTGTATGTCTTATGGTAAATTGATTAGGAGATCATGTCCATTGCTAAAAAATGCTCAAAAATGAAAGTGCTCAAAAGTGTTTTCAACTTGAGCAACCAGAAAGGTGTCGTTGCTATGATTCTAGCACCGTGAATGGTTTGTAAAATAGAGGTCGTATGTAGAAGTTATGAAAGTTTGAAAATCCCAACACACTCCAAAAGCTAAACCTTTCACCCATTTTGAATTTATATAAACATTTTGAAAAAACAAAATTTCATATATTAAAGTTGTTGGGCCTATCAGCGGGCTCCACGTGGCCCCTGGCCAGAGGTAAAGTGTCGTTGTAAAAACGTTTTGGAGTCAGTGGGTATTGAACGTGTGACCTCCCGCCCATGAGCAGAGCACCTAACCACAGGGGCTGGTGGTGGTCCTTAACCATTATACCCGTGGTTTATATTTAAAGTTTCAGGTGGATTGTATTTGCGGTAAAGGGGGCTATCCCCCACCTCACAGCTCTACTCCATACATCTACTGCTAAGAACCATAGGCCAGAACCTGACGGTTAATAATAGTTTCTCCGTGCAGTTAGGGACATGTGGCTACCATTACACAATGGTTAATGTGAAGTTATCCACGCAGTGTTCTCGGCAGTCTATCCGCGGTTTCAGCGGGATGTTCAATGTGACCACTCCCCGCCATTATGTTTACTGCCAGAGCTAACCGCCAAAAATTTTGGAGGGAGTTCCCAAAATATGGGGTTTGTATTAAATTTAGCTTCAGTTAACTGACAGTCTCCACATTTAGTGGAGTTTTCCTAGGTGTCACTGGGAAAAATTCATGGAGAAGTCAAGTTTCGACCAATTTTAGTGAAACAAGAATCTACCTAGACTAACTTGGACATTCTGAACACAATGGCAGAGGTTTCAAAGCCATCATAGGTCATCTTGTGCAGGTTTTGCTTTAGGAGAGGTCAACGAGCCACTAGGGCCACTAGGGTGTTTTTCAATGTATTGAGCATCCATTTTATGTTTTCTGCAAACGAATAGTCATTCTTGACTAATTCAATCATTCTGAAGGTGTTTTTATAGATATCATAGCCATTTCAAAATTGCATTCACATGTACTTACCATTTTTGAGCAATAAGATATGAGGGACATGCAATTGGGAGCTAGACCAGCAGATGTAGCTTAAGAGGGGTGAACTGCTTCATCAAATCTGTTGAGTATTTTTATATGTGATGTTTATTTATCTGTTATTTACTTCTATATAGTGTTATACAAGAAATTCACATGTTGTAAACTCAAACAAAAATATGTTTAACTAAGTTAAAACCATTTGTTTCACCTGCAAACTTCAGAGAACTTTATTCACACAATTTGAAAATTTTAACAATGAAAATAAGACTATACGCAGCATCACAAAACAACAATTTGATGACAGAGTTTTCCCCTCCAAGGCTATGTGGATGGGTTAGCTTCCAATCTAAGCCCTTTAAACTGTATGCACAAAATATTGATTAAATCAACATAAAATGCTAAAATCACAAAAATAAAATTTCCATTATGTCCATAACACCCAAAAACCCTTGTGTAGGGTCTTCTTGGGCTCAAAAAGGCTAAAAATGGCCAAGTTAGCCCTTTTTCTTCATTTCCCCAGAAATTGTCTTGCAAAAATGACCATATGTAAAGACTACAAATGAATTATGACCTTGTCAGAATTACAGGGTGACAAACTTATGCGGGTTCAGTGATGCTTCCACTAAAAAAGGTGCAAAGTATTGAATCATTAATCACGACAATAGTGTTGTGCCCCTATTCCTCCACTCCTTAGTTTGGTCACATGGCAACTATATGACTAAGGGAACATGCCAAAGGCTACGTGCTCACTGGCCCTCCACTCCTGGTTACATGAAAATAAATATGACCTTTGGTTGGGTCGTGGGTAGGGTGCCACGTACCCCACTCCTCCGTGACATACACCAATATTTATACATCATAAATGGGACTGTGGGCTAGGGCCAACTCCCTACCCCTTATACCTTGGCTCTAATTTTTGTTCCATGGGATATGGCCACGAGTTGGGTCGGTTAGGAAATCCCACCGCCTCCTCCCCCCCCCCTCTCCCCCCCAAAAACAAATGTGCAAACTGCTCAACTAGAAATATAACTTGCTCGTTGTTGAGTCTCAAAATTGTCTTTCATATTCATCCATATCTCCATCATTTCATAACCATTTAGCCCTCATTTAATAAATATCTAGCCTAATGAGTCTCAAAATTGTCTTTCATATTCATCCATATCTCCATCATTTCATAACCATTTAGCCCTCATTTAATAAATATCTAGCCTAAAACCCAACATCGAGTAACCATCCCCTGGATGCGGGTGACGATACAGGAAATTAAGGTGATGGGAGGGGCAGATGGTAGGTTGGAAAGACATGCGCCAACTTGGCCCAAAACTGTCATTCGGCTCATCAATATGATCTTTCAAATTTTAATGCATTTAAACCATAGCACACATTTCAATCTCGCCTCCGATCCTCGAGACCTCTTCGCACGCTGCGAACAGGCCATGACTCCTGTACAAATTTATGAAGGTGTAATGCCAGGAACTTATTGTTGCACGGCTGATTGGAATGATAGAATGGTGCGAGGGTATGGCTTCAGCAGTTCTCCCCAGCCTGTTCAGAGGTGTTGTAATCCGGATGTTGAGCTTTCCTCCGCGCGCACTATTACAGGGAAGAGAACTAGTCTCCATTGTTGCTTGGAGCTTGGCGACAACTTCCACCTCTCTCTTGCTGGCTATTGCATGTTCGCCAAGGTCTCCTTGCCAACTCAAATGCCCCTATCTCCTGTCCTGACTTTGCCTCCCCACACTGCTGTTCCATCTGAGGAGATGCTACGTCTCAGGCATAGAATGCGTAGCAGAAGGGGCTCAATAGACGCCGCATTCAGCACACCCCCACCTCCTCCAGCACCTCCTCTGAGTCTTCTGTGAATTCTGACAGCCATTCCACTACTCACAAGGGTCGCCTCCACCGCTCTGGGCGTAGCTTTCATTCCCCCTTACCCCCGATACCTCCTTCCCATCCCCATACTGTTCAATTTACTTTCAACAGTTCTCTAAATCGTCCCACAGTGACGGCTTCGATCACTTTTGTCTTTACGGAGTCTCCTCAGGCCGGGGCTCCTGGCTCGGGAAGGGATGATGGCAGCACTAAAGATGTTAATATTCCGGGGCAAAGTGCAGGTATGAAGGATAATGATAGCACGGACTTGAATAATGAGAAGGGCAAGGCCACTCAATTCAAAGCGAGCCAAGGTGAGGCTGGTCAGCCCAGCAGGTCGCCAAATGCAAGAAATGATGACAATGGTCAAGCTCAGGTAGAACTGGACCCTCCTCCTTCACCTGGGACTTTGATCCCTACTACTGATAACCTTCTCAGCGCTGTCAAGGCTACTGGGCAGGATAGAAAAAGGCTGAATACGAGCGAGGCGCAGTCTGCCAAAGAACAAGCGAGCGTGGTGAGGATTCCTCCTGCAATCGGGAAGGTGATTCATTCGGTTGAGGACCTATAAAAGGAGGATGGGGAACCGGATGATCTCTGGTGCAGGGTAGAAGAAGAAGCTCTTGATGAGTAGCACCTCCCTCTCAATGTGTTTTTTGTACTCTGTCTCTGGCCCTTCTTCAGGGCATGTTACTGTTTGTTATAGTGTTCATGTTTTAGTTTATGTTAGCTATGATATCAATACTCAGAACTTCATGTCTCCCCTGCGTGGGACTATTTTTGAGAAACAAGCTGCACTGGTTTCCCTCTTGAAGGGCAGTGTTAAACATGGGTTTTTTTATCAAAATGCCACTACACAGGGCAAGGATCTGGATATGGCCTACTGTACATAATTTTTGCTGTTAATAGATTACGATTACTTAGAGAAAAAAAAAAAAACATCGAGTAACCATCTTCAATATCATACGAGTTAGAACAATCATTTTCCAAATTTATTTATTTTACGTATTTTTAAGTGAATTTATGATTAAAAACTACGAAATTAACATGGTTTTGTGTGTGTGTGTGTTATGAGTTTTGTGACATGTGTAGGCTTATTTGGAGTTTATAGAAGGGTCTTACTTGGCCTCCCAAGCACAAATTCGAATTTCAACTCAAGAGGTGGACCATATTCCAAGGAGAAATATCATGGAGATCTTGATTTGTCTTGAGATTTGTATCTAGTATTTAGGGATAAGTTGAGACAAGTATAGATCTAGTAGATATTTAAGGGATTTACATTTGTTGAGAAGATATCTGTAATTCATGTATAAATAGGAGGAGCATCCTTCAAAGGAAGCTATCAAGTTATCAATTATTCATTAGCATCAGATTTATGATTGTTCATGCAACGTGAGTAATATAATTTTCTCCAAATCATGAGCTATGAGTGTTGTTTGATTCTTAATATGTGATAGTTGTTTAGGTGAGCTCATTGGAAAATGGACGGATCCCAATCAACCAAAATTTTCATACATCTATAGCATAGTTAGATTTATTTTATTTCCTTGCATTAAAGTTTGCTTTATTTTCTATAAGTGTGATTTACTTTCTCCAAGTGTGATTTACTTTCCTAGATTTGATTTGATTGTAATTAAACTACTTTCTTACTAGCTACCTTATTTTGTTTGATTGACAACTAAATCACTAGTTGCTATTTACCACATTCTATATATTATCATAGTTTGCTTCTAATAGATTTTCACTTTAGTTATCATTAAATTTCTTGCTTACCAGTTCTCATAGTTTATTTTCTTGATAGTTAAATCAATAGTTATTCTAGGTTTACCCGCTTTCTAGATTATCATAGTTTGCTTATTATAGTTGTTCAAATATTAGTTTATAAGTTTCCAGAAAGGCCACGACATTCATTCAATCCACCCTTAGAATCTAATTCATTTTTCTTACATGTAATTTCTTTTAAAGTTTTCTTTAGTTATACTTGTAATATGCATTTCCTTCCTTTCTTTCCATCTTAAACAAACCTTCTACAACAATTTCATCTGAGTTCCCATATATTTTATTTTTCTTCTAGGTTTACGAAACCCTCGGGTTGACATATTAAAATGACAGGGATTTAACATACAATTAAATCACCCTACATTTTTGGTGTCGTTGTCGGGGAAGAAAACTTAGATGTAACTAAGTTAGGAGGATTGTTTAGGAAGCATTTTTCATTTAGGGTAATTTTCATTTAGGGTTAACTGCATTTAGACATGTTCATTTAAAGTTTATTTTTCATTTGCATATAGAAAACATAGAAATAAAACAAAGCATCCACAAATCAAAAACTCCCATTCACTAAAAAAGAAACAACACAATAAAAATCCAATTCCAATAACAAGACCTGAAGAGCTTTGTGCTATGACATTTGAAGAAGATCTAAAACCTATAGATCACATTCAAAATTGGTTTCAAATAGTTAGTAGGATACAATTTTTAACATCAAATCGTCATGATCATGTCCAAGAATTCATGAAGATTTCATTTTCAAACTTGGATATGAGTTTAGTCATGATCTTGTTATGCAAATGGATGCATTGGAAATTCTCTTATACTTAATAGGATGTTTCATTTCTTTCTTTTTTAGAATAATACTAACAAATAAAAACAAGTTTTGTGATTTCTAGGATAAATTTGCAATTTTTTCATGTAGTAAGAGCCACCCATTTACTAACCATTGGTAGAAAAATTTGCAATAAAAAAATGATTTTGAACAAGGTGCACAAGCAAATATTAAAGAGAAATAATTTCAGGTGTGAGATCGATTCTTTTCATTTTATTTTCTAAATCCAAACTTTAAAAAAAAAAAAAAAAAATTGAATAATGAAAAGCTTGAGTATGATCTCCTCCTATGCTTTGTGTGATCTAGAGGATCATAAAAAGAATTTTTATGTTAGTATAAGAAAAATAATAATAATAATTTAAATAAATTGTATAAACTTGTATTTAGGTACAAAATTCATGCAATTCTACAACTAACTTCTATTTTCATCATTTGACTTGATTTGATTTGATTTTTTTCATCATTTTAAATAAATTTTAAATTTTTAAAAAAATGGAACATATATAAAAAAAATAAAAAATAAAAAACAATAAAAACTAACAAAAACAAATAATAAAACAAAACCTAAAAAGAATAAGTAAAAAAATATAAAATACAATACAAAACAAATAAAATAAAATAAAAAATACTAACTCACGTAAGTTTCAAAACACAAAATAATAATAAAAAAATATAGGATTCATTAAAACACAAAAAACCAAACAGTGAGTCTTTTTGCATCACAGTACTGGAGGAAGTTCTAAGGTTCAGGGTTATTGTGGAGGTCTAATTTCATTGCTATGCTCTATATTTCTGACCAAGAAAGGTGTTGGTGAGGTAATACATTGGGAAAGGATGGTGGCTACAGAGGAAAATAATGAATTTTCTATAATGCAAAGTCAACAAGAAGCATAAAATATGATAATGTAATATTATGCATCTCTCCTTCTTCGTTTCCTGTCAAAAGAGCATGATAATGCATGTCATTCAATAGCTCCCTGTCTACTAGGCCATATTTTGAAGGTTCCTGTCCTGGTACTAGAAATATTTGTGGAGTTTCATCTATCACTAAATATGATTTCATCATAAACCAATGTTTTTGTTGTATTTGTTATCGATTCTTGTAATTATCCTATCTGAGATAGAAACATATATGGTTATTGTAAATTTGTATAAAATCTCGATTTTGCTGAACTTATTCGTGCTGAAATTCCCTGTACACCTTTGGCATCTCCATGTGTTCCAAAAAGTAATTTGAAGAGAAATGACTATGTGAACCCCCTGGAAAAGTCTAAAGGAAATGCAAAGATTTTTTTACCCAACATTTTAAAACTCGTTTTCTGACCAAATAGAAGTGAATCTCAGAAAAATAAAACATGGGTGTTTCTCAAAACGAGGTTAGTTATGTTCATCGTGAGCAATTTTCTCAAATTTGTAACCAATAGAGAGATTTTTGGGGTTCTATGGAGCCTCATTTGCTAGATTGCATGGAAAAAAATAGTTTTTTAAATGCACTTTAGTTGTGGCCATGCAATGGATTTGATTTCCCCGATCTACAAGACGTAGATCTGCCAAGATTTGATCTCCCTAATCTTCAAGAGGCATGGTTCATGAATCCTTCAGCAATGTTGGTGACTGGTGTTCAATCAACAGAATCCAAATGGCTGTGGAAGAAATACGATAAGAAAATCATCAATGTCCAAATCCAATGATAGTGGAAAAATATATTGACGACATGAACAAATATTAAGATGGTAGTGTGGTTTTAGCACAAGATGAATCATTAAAAGAGGATATTTCACCTGGTAGAAGAAATGATAAACATCTTCAAGGATCTGGACATTGAGTATAAAATGTTTCTTTGGGTTCCCAAGACGAAGATGCACACAATGGCACGAGAGATGAATATCATTGATATGGATTCCAATGGTGGATGTGATATCACATCTAGCGGCAAGAGATATCTTTATCAGGTTGCTCGTCGTATTGTAGTTTCTGCACCTTGAGGAATTACAGGCGAGGGCAATGATTATTATGTCATTTATCAAGGTGAGATTCAACGATCGTTGGGTTCAATTTAATTTTATTTTTTCCTTACCTATATTTCTAGCCCAAGATGGCTTAAGTTGGTACAAAACTATGAGCACAAATTTAACTGTGAGCGATCCTTTTTATCATTACGAAATTATAGATCCAGAATCTATGGTTGTAATGTGCTTTGATGTACCTGTGAAGACCACACAGTTTTTTTTATTCAATCATGATGCATAGATATGGCCATATTTCCTTTCTTGTAAAGAGTTGAATCAACAGGAAAGCTAGTTACCTATATATCTCACACCCCAGTCAGCGAAACCATGATGACATATTTCTTGGGATATTTTTGACTAATCAAATAAAATAAAAATGTGTTTTCATTTTTACCTTGGATTTAAAAGTCTACATTTTGAGAGTCTGAATTTTTTTTTCCAACGAAAAAGTCCCCTCGTAATTATACAAATGATTTTGGCACAAGTATTTTCATACGAAATGATCATGTTTCTTTGAGTCTTGCATATAGAGAAGCAAACTATGGCGTCAACATCTGAAGGTAGGTAATAAAATCATGTTCTCCATTGTTATAATCAAGTTAAAAACAATAATTATTAATATATATATATATATATATATATGTATATATATATATGTATATGTATATGTATATGTATATGTATATGTATATGTATATGTATATGTATATGTATATGTATATGTATATATATATATATATTCCTTTTTAATAAAAAAATTTATTGCATCAATAAAACAAGTAGGAATTTTCTCATTTTTCTGGAAAAGGTATTGATTAAATTCAAATATTGGACTGATTACTTGCATAGATGTGTACACCTAACTGTCCACGCAAGATTTTTAGATGCAGAAACTACGCAATTCTGCAGTTGAAAAAGAGTTCTGTAGCTTTGTAGTTAATTGAATGATATCTTTTGTGACAACACATTCTAATCAAAATTCATAATTAGCATGCCATATTATCTTCCTACTTCATCTTTCACATCAACATCATCTTCCAATGTCACACTCACACATGATAATTTTCACTATTTCACAAAAAATTCAAATAAGCATAACTTTCTCATATGACATCGGTTTTCAATGATTCAAACATCATTGGAAATATCTCGATGATATATACACAATGATAAAGCTTTCATTATAATTTTAAACAGTAAATAATGAATAAATTACTAACAAGACATGACAGGTAACCTAAGGCACTAGTTTCGAAAAAGGTAAAAATTAATTTTATTTTATTTCTTGAATTTGTTTTATTAGTACCAATTCTCATTTTTTTGTGTAAATGTCATAAATAGAGGGATTGATCACCTCTCTCTTTTGATAATATCATATTTCATTGCAGAAAAAGTACTAAGTTTTTTTATGTTCAAGGAAGATAAACAAATGACCATAACAAAACAATGTCTCTGAAAGACCACATTGCTTAAGAACATGATCAGGGAAACATCAAAGATGAAATATCCAAAGCACGAGCACATAATTTTGGATAAATAATGCTAAATCTAATCCATCAAACCATTTCAAAACCTTTCATATAATAGTCTTACCATTTCCTTCCTACTTATTTCAGTCAATAAAATCTTCATCTCATTTTCCTTCACAATCATTTTCTTGCCTCACTTTCATTAACCCATAACCCAGCAATAAAACCATTAAGGTCTCCTACAAAGATTATTCATTCCGTTTCCTTTTCATTTTGTCAAATAAACCTTGATCCGTTGCAAAAAAAATCATGCATAAGTCCTTCAAAATTATTGTTTCATGCTCGCATTAGATGATGGAAGATTGGTTAAGGCCTCCCTTATAATAAGTCTTGGCCTATCGACATCGGCACATAATCTAGGTTTAAGGCTAGAGTTGTCTTTCAAGTACCTTGAGACTTGTATTCCTTAATGACAAATTTTCTCTTTGGAAATCATGGGAATACATCAATGTCCCTTGATCGTTGGATCTTGAAAGTGGCTCAACATCACCTCAACTATTCACACTTCAGAAGATGTACTTAGGTACCTTGGTACTCATTGACATTAATTGCGAGTTTTCCTCAGATCCATTAATGAAATTCATAAATTTTCGGTAATCCAGTGATTTCTCTTCATGCTCGACATCAACACATTTATTTTCATGACTAGAATTGTACCATCTGTTTTTGTAATGATTGAAGACTACATAATTTTAGTAGTTTGCAGCAGGAATGAATTTGTAACAGCAACAATAAATATCCCAACTTGTCATCAACACAAAGAGAATAAGAACTAGATAAAATTCCTTTTTTTATATACTCCATGATCCAATGTCAGTAACCACACTCTTCAGCAAACACAACTCATCCACATTGAAGGTAAGAGAAGGTATGTTGTTTTCTAATTTTTAGTCATGCAATTCCTTAAATGCTAAAATTGTAATTTTGGAAAATTCCTAACTCCCTTTCTCATATTTTCATAAACTAAAAAACACCTTTAATTGGGGGCAAGGGACACCAATTCATATTCACATTTCATACACCATCACACATTTCCATTTCATTCTAACTCGCATATTTTTCCCAATCAACTATTGTTGCAGTATGATTCCAAAAGATTATATGCTTTGAAAATTATAAATTCATTGATAGTTACTATAGGACTTGAAAATAAAATTCTCAATTTTGTCATGTACTTTGATGCAACAAAAAAATAAAAGTATTGTTACACAAGAATCAATGCTCAAAAAATTCGGTTGTCACACAAGAACCAACCATCAAAATTATATGTTGCAATCAAATGCATTACACTTTGCAAAAGAGAATATGATGACACAAAGCTTGAAGAGAATAAATACAAGTCAAAAGTTTATAAAGAAGCAAATAATTTCAAGAAGATAAACTTATGGACAAATGAATCAATGTAGTAGTTGCATGAGGACATGAAAAAACTTTAGTTGGGGGGTATGTTGAGTCTCAAAATTGTTTTCCATCTTCATCCGTATTACCATCATTTCATAACCATTTAACCCTCATTTCATAACTATCTAGACTAAAACCCTACATAAATTAACCATCTTCATGATCATATGACTTAGAATAACAATTTTCCAAAGTTATTTATTTTATGTATTGTTAAGTGAAATTATGATTGAAAAATAGGAAATTAACATGGTTTCATATATCTAAACATGTGTTATGAGTTTTGTGACATGTGTATGCTTATTTGGAGGTTATATACAGGTCTTACATGGCTTCCTAAGAACAAATTCGAATTTCAACTCAAGAGGTGGACCATATTCCAAGGAGATAGGGTTGGAAATATGATGCAAAGTGTTGTCCTTGATGGCAACCCACTTGATGAAGATAATGCAAATCTGCTTAATGAAGTTGTCCTTGATGGAAACCTACTTGATGAGTTGCCTATGATAAGAAACCTATGTGCTAAAGATGTAAGAATGATGTATCTACAGATCAGTTCAGATGTGACAGAGAAAACATTTCCAGTAAGTGCCAGAAAAATGATAAATATAATATGTCACAATGTATATGCTACTTTTGTGAAGGAAACTCGCGTATATAATCTACTTTTGTGAAGGGAACCCACGTATGCATTCAGGGTTAGCATATACGCAGTTTTTATGAGGCAAAGTTGCGTATACACGCGAATACGCACGCTCAAATTCGTGTATGCCTTTTGCGCTCTAAAAACTATGATACCTAGGGGCATTACCATGGTATTGACCCATTGTATTGAGTGTTGGATTATCTATTTGATCCCGTCCAGGAATACCATCGGAAGTTGTGTGGTTTTGGCTCATGGTATTGATAAAGACCAAATCTATTTAAGGAGAAGAAAACCATAGTGCAAGGGTGTGCATGAGTAAGGGTTGTGAATGAATAAATCTCTCTAAGGAATATCTACATGGATGAAATCTATTCTTGATTGATAGATCTGAATCTATGATGCACCTATGAAGAAAATGATGAAGAGGGATCTCTAGATCTGAAATGTATATGTATTTTCTAGATCTGATTATGGATTGTTTAGATCTGAGATGAGGCGAAATACTCTCTGAAGTAAGGGATGAAATCTGATTTGTTTATCTGATCTGAAGATCTGCACAATCCTGAAAAGTTACAAATGTATACGCATGTTCGCTTCAGCAAAAGCGCGTGTATACGTGGGTCTGATTAAGGAAAATCGCGTATGGGCAGAAAGGATTTTCTGAAGAATGCACTGAAGTATACGCGAGTTGGTCTATATGAAAGCGCGTACATATGCAGGTTTAGTGAAGTAAAAGCGCGTATGGAATCTAGGGTTTTACTGAAGTATGTGGTATGAAATATCTGATCTATTCTATTGTTTTACAGCTATCTGTCAATGATGTATTCATACAGAACTGGGTTGTTTGAATGATGAATATGCTGCTGATTATGTTAATTGAAGATCAAGTTGTTGGTTGATTGGTTGATGATTCAATGAATGAATTGATGGGGTTATAACTTTCAGTTTGATGAATGTTGAGCTTAAATGTGTGGAGTGGGTCCAGTCTGAAAATCTGATGAAAAGTGGCCTACAAGATATGTTGTATGGAAGCTGTTGGATCCAGTGTGAAAATTGATGAAACGTGGTCCATGGTGGTGCTGAGGGTTGTAGCCTTCAGTCAGAGGGTTGTAGCCTTCAGTCAGGGGTATGTAGCTCCCTTCCAGGTGAGGCTGGTAAATGAGAGCGGGGGGTTGTAGCTCCCTTCCATGTGAGGCTGGTAAACGAGAGCAGGGGGTTGTAGCTCCCTTCCAGGAGAGGCTGGTAAATGAGAGAAGGTTGTAGCCTTTTGCAGGTGGGTGCCTGCGTGCTGGTATGAGTCTACGATGTTTTCTCTATAATAAAATATTGAAGGCTGAGACAATGGCAGCGATGGTTTTCTCCCAACTTGGGTTTCCACCTAAAATCCTGGTGTTCATGTGTGTTGCTTATGTGTGATGGTTTATTCTGTTATTACTGTTCATGCTTACTGTTTATTGAACATATAATGAATGAATGATGGAATGATATAAGTGAAGAATTATCTGCATAATAAGATTGCTGGACATACGCATGTTTTATTAAGTATATCCGCGTGTATACGCGAGTTGGCTACATGAATGTCACATATGTGTTTTCAAGTAAGAAAAAGTAAAAATTCTTGAGTATGCCCTAAATACTGATTCACCCCCCCCCCCCCTCTCAGTATTTTTCCCAACAATTGGAATCAGAGCAGGTCCTTCTGCAGAAGCTTGATCGCTTGAAGGAGATCCGTCGAAATGGGAAGTCATGAAGGGTTAATGTCTATAAGGCCACCTCTATTCAATGGAAAATAATCTGTTATTCTAGAAGATATGAACAAAAGCATATCTGCAAAGTCTTGGTGCAGAAGTATGGGCAATCGTGGAAGGAGGTTATCAGTATCCGGCAAGTATTCCTACTGATGCATCAGAAAGTAAGAAATATGAAATCAATGCCAAAGCCGTCAATGTCCTATTAGGAAGCCTGTCTGAACCAAAATTTGCTAAAGTGATGCAGCTAAATTCAGCAAAAGAAATATGGGACAAAATCATTCTGAGCTATGAAGGAGATACAAAGGTAAAAAGTGCAAAACTCCAAACTCTCAGAATTGAATATGAAAATTTCAGGATGCATAGTGATGAGAGTATTGCCAGTTTCTTTTTACGTTTAGATGATATTGTAAATCGTATGAGAAGTTTGGGTGAAACCATAACCGATACTACTCTGGTGGAAAAAGTCTTAAGATCTTTAACTTCAAAATTTGAGTCAAAAGTATCGGCTATTGAAGAAAGGCAAGATCTGCAAACTCTTACTATTGTTCAACTACATGGTATTCTGACTGCTTATGAAATGAGACAAGGAGGTCCCTCTCAAATCAAAGAAGCTGCCTTTAAGGCATGTGCAAAAGGAAAAGAAAAGGAAGTTGTCAAGGAATCAAGTTATATATCAGAAGAAGAAGAAGCAAATTTTGTGAGAAGACTCCAACCAGGTACTGGAAGATTCAGAGGTAAGCCTCCCTTCAAATGTTTTGATTGTGGAAGAGTGGGTCATTATGCTGCTAAATGTCCTTATAAAAAATTTGAAAAGGGAAAGAGTTATTATGCAAATTAAGATAATAATGAAATGCCAAGTGAAGATGAAGAAGATTCTGGCCAAGATTTGCTAGTGCTCATGGAAAAGAAGCAAAAGAAGAAGGCTACTCAAGAAAAGAAGATATCTCAGAAAACATGTGCAGCAGAAAATGAAGAAGAGGAAACAGGTATTGATTGTTGTTCTTATAATCCACTCACTTGTGCATGCAATGATGAAGATAGTGAAAGTAACAGTATAAGTCTAGAAGCAAATCTCAAGATCAATGATGAAAGTAATTTTTGGGATAAATTTAAAAGGAGGGAATCTATTCTCAAGGATTTGATCTCTAGATTGAATGAACAGATAGAAACAATGAAGGGACAGATAGAAATGTATCAAAGACTGCAGGACAAAGTAACCAATCACAGTGAAGGACTTGAAGTAGAAATCATCTCTCTGAAAGCAGACCTTGAAGCATCAAATAAGAAGAATGAAGAACTTCTACAATCATTTGAAAAGGAAGGACGTGAAGCAGAAATCATCTCGATCAAAAAAGATCTGGAAAAATCAAATAATAATAATGGAGAACTTTTACAAATATTTGAAGAGCAAGAAAATGGGTTGAAAGAAGAGATCTTAAATTTGAATGATCAAGTAGAAGAAGAAAAAAGGGTTGAAGAAAGCATGATGAAGCAATGCCAAAAATTGGAGGTTGAGGTAAACATTCTCAAAGGTAAATTAGAAGAAAAGGATAAACTCTTGAGGTTTCAAGATAGTACTAAGATTCTAGACAATATTCTTAGTAGTAAAAGGTCTCCTTCTGTTAAACTTGGTCTTGGTTTTCATGAAACTGTTAAAGGAGAATCTAGTTCACAAGGAAGTGATAAAGATTGAAAGGATATCAATGCAAAGCCTGAAGTGTTGAAAGAAGCAAAAGTTCAACCGACAATCATGAACTCTCAAAAGAAATCATTCCCTCCTTTGATCAATAATGTTGAATTCTTTAAATGTCATAATTATGGGCATGTTGCAGCAAATTGCAGAAGCAGATTGTTTCAGTCACAAACAAACAGATTCTATACAGAAAGGTACTCTGGGTTCTTTAAGGGATATTGTTTTTCATGCAACAAGTATGGTCATAAAGCAACTGATTGCAATAGAAGAAAGTATAGAAAAGCACATTATGATCCATATGCTTACTTTTCTGGTCATGCAAGATGTTATGCCTGTAACAAGTATTGACATGTAGAAAAAGAATGCAGGATGAACAGATCTGAGAAATTGAACAATTTCCAGCACACAATAAGAAACTTAAAGCAAAGCTAGAAAAGGAAGGAAGACTGGTTAGAAATGTAGGGAATATTGACCCTACTGCAGTCATCCGCTTCTAAAGCTTATTTCTCATCATGACTGCATGAATGATGTGAGATACATTATAGAGATTAGTAATGTATCATCATAGGGGGAGAAATGTATGATGATTCTCATTATTTTGGTTATATTTATTTCTGACAGAGCATCTGATGTGAAGAAGACAGGTACAGGTGGTACAACTTCAGGGGGAGATGAAGGAATGTGAAGCTTTCAATGTTTCACTTACCATACGCGGGTTCAGTGAACTAAATCCGCGTATACACGCGAGTTACAGTGGAGACAGTCGCGTATGCACTTGTGATAAGAAAATTTGTATGACAGCTGAAGATCAGGAGCACAGGTTCAGGGGGAGCATCAGTCTGACTATTAATTATTGTATTATTGGAACTATATCTACTTATTATTCAGTTCTAAATGATGATGGAATGATACATGGTTTCTTATGATGAGAATATAAATGAGCCCTGTTTGCTTTTGGTTGAAGAGTATTCCTTGCTTTCACACATGGATGAGATAGAAGTCTTATGATTTAGAGATAAGGACAGATCATGCAGAGATTGTTGCTGATGACTTGCTAAGGAGGAGCCTTGGTCATATGGAAAATATGCTTGGATGTACATTTTTCAGGGGGAGCATTAGACTTGCTGAGTATAATGCATTGTTGGCATTATGATGGTTCTGAAACATGATCTCTTTTGAGGTCTTCTTGGTAGTGGTCATAAAAGGTCATATTTGTAATTTGATGAAAATTTCATGATGAGATCTATGATGTAAAATTTTCATATTCAGTCATGTAAGGACTTGTTCATTTTGTAAACCCACTTGGTTGGGAAGTTGAGTCAAAATGTGTAAACCCACTTGGTTGGGTACTTGAGTCTCTTATGTAAATCCACTTGGTTGGATCATTGATGTAATTATGAGTCCTTGGTGATAGGAAATGTCATAGAGTCATGTACTTCATTGAAAAATATGTTTGAACATTCAGCATGAACTCAGGGGGGAGCATGGTAACTTCAGTACACAGCGCTCTTCTTTCTACATGAGCAGAAAAACCTTGTGTTGGTTTTTGATCCGCCCTTTGCCCTTGATGTCAAAGGGGGAGAGTGACATGGTGTTTGAATAGGGGGAGAATATCATTATGCTTAATGTATCTATCTATTGTGATCAAACACCATCGTGGTTGCCATCAAGTCCAAAGGGGGAGATTGTTGGCAATATGATGCAGAGTGTTGTCCTTGATGGCAACCCACTTGATAAAGATAATGGAAATCTGCTTAATGAAGTTGTCCTTGATGGAAACCTACTTGATGAGTTGCCTATGATAAGCAACCTATGTGCTAAAGATGTAAGAATGATGTATCTACAGATCATTTCAGATGTGACAGAGAAAACATTTCCAGTAAGTGCCAGAAAAATGATAAATATAATATGTCACAATGTATACGCTAATTTTGTGAAGGCAACCCACGTATATACTCTACTTTTGTGAAGGGAACCCGCGTATGCATTCAGGGTTAGCATATACACAGTTTTTATGAGGCAAATTTGCGTATACACGCGAATACGCACGCTCAAAGTCGCGTATGCCTTTTGCGCTCTAAAAACTATGATACCTAGGGGCATTACCATGGTATTGACCCATTGTATTGAGTGTTGGATTATCTATTTGATCCCGTCCAGGAATACCATCGAAAGTTGTGTGGTTTTGGCTCATGGTATTGATAAAGACCAAATCTATTTAAGGAGAAGAAAACCATAGTGCAAGGGTGTGCATGAGTAAGGGTTGTGAATGAATAAATCTCTCTAAGGAATATCTGCATGGATGAACTCTGTTCTTGATTGATAGATCTGAATATATGATGCACCTATGAAGAAAATGATGAAGAGGGATCTCTAGATCTGAAATGTATATGTATTTTCTAGATCTGATTATGGATTGTTTAGATCTGAGATGAGGCGAAATACTCTCTGAAGTAAGGGATGAAATCTGAGTTGTTTATCTGATCTGAAGAGATGCACAGTCCTAAAAAGTTACATATGTATACGCATGTTCGCTTCAGAAAAAGTGCGTGTATACGCAGGTCTGATTAAGGAAAAGCGCGTATGGGCAGAAAGGATTTTCTGAAGAATGCACTAAAGTATACGCGAGTTGGTCTATATGAAAGCGCGCACATATGCAGGTTCAATGAAGTAGAAGCGCGTATGGAATCTAGGGTTTTACTGAAGTATGTGGTATGAAATATCTGATCTGTTATTTTGTTTTACTGCTATCTGTCAATGATGTATTCATATAGAACTGGGTTGTTTGAATGATGAATATGCTGCTGATTATGTTAATTGAAGATCAAGTTGTTGGTTGATTGGTTGATGATTCAATGAATGAATTGATGGGGTTATAAGTTTCAGTTTGATGAATTTTGAGCTTAAATGTGTGGAGTGGGTCCAGTCTGAAAATCTGATGAAAAGTGGCCTACAAGATATGTTGTATGGAAGCTGTTGGATCCAGTGTGAAAATTGATGAAATGTGGTCCATGGTGGTGCTGAGGGTTGTAGCCTTCAGTCAGAGGGTTGTAGCCTTCAATCAGGGGGTTGTATCTCCCTTCCAGTGAGGCTGGTAAACAAGAGCAGGGGGTTGTAGCTCCCTTCTAGGTGAGGCTGGTAAACGAGAGCAGGGGGTTGTAGCTCCCTTCCAGGAGAGGCTGGTAAACGAGAGAAGGTTGTAGCCTTTTGCAGGTGGGTGCCTACGTGCTGGTATGAGTCTGTGCCAGTACATGGTTGTAATATGTTTTCTCTATAATAAAATATTGAAGGCTGAGACAACGACAGCGGTGGTTTTCTCCCGACTTGGGTTTCCACCTAAAATCCTGGTGTTCATGTGTGTTGCTTATGTGTGATGGTTTATTCTGTTATTAATGTTCATGCTTACTATTTATTGAACATCTAATGAATGAATGATGGAATGATATAAGTGAAGAATTATCTGCATAACAAGATTGTTGGACATACGCATGTTTTATTAAGTATACCCGCGTGTATATGCGAGTTGGCTACATGAAAGTCGCGTATGTGCTTTCAAGTAAGAAAAAGTAAAAAGTCTTGAGTATGCCCTAAATACTGATTCACCCCCCCCCCCCCCCCCCCCCTCTCAGTATTTTTCCCAACAGATAGATCATGGAGATCTTGATGCATCATGAGATTTGTATCCAATAGTTAGGGATAAGTTGAGACAAGTATGGATCTAGTAGATATTTAAAGGATTTATATTTATTGAGAATATATCCCTAATTCATGCATAAATATGAGGAGCATCCTTTAAAGGAAGCTAACAAGTTGTCAATTATTCATTAGCATCAAATTTATGATTGTTCATTCAACATGAGTAATATCATTTTCTCCAAATCATGAGTTATGAGTGTCGTTTGATTCTTAAGATGTAGTAGTTGTTCATGTGTGCTAATTGAGGAATGGACGGATCACCATCAACCACAATTTACATACATCTGTACCATATTTTGATTTATTTTATTTTCTTGCGTGCAAGTGTGATTTATTTTCTACAAGTGTCATTTACATTCTGAAAGTGTGATTTAATTTCCTAGATTTGATTTGCTTCTCATTAAACCACTTGCTTACTAGCTATCTTAGTTTTCTTTCTTGACAACTAAATCACTAGTTGCTATTTTCTTCTTTCTACATTAGTTTGCTCCTTTCTATATTATCATAGTTTGCTTCTAATAGATTTTCACTTTAGTTATCATTAAATTTATTGCTTACTAGTTCTGATAGATTGTTTGCTTGCTAACTAAATCAATAGTCGTTCTAGGTTTACAAGCTTTGTATATTATCATATTTTCTTCTTATAGTTGTTCAAATATTAGTTTTTTAGAAATTCCATGGCATTCATTTATTCCACCCTTACAATCTAACTTCCACCCTTAGAATCTAATTCAATTTTCTTACATGTGATTCCTTTTACATTTTTCTTTAGTTATTCTTGTAATATGCATTTCCTTTATTTATTCCCATCCTTAACAAACCTTCTACAAAATTTTCATTTGAGGTCCCATATATTTTTGTTTTCTTCTAAGTTTACGAAACCCCTTAGTCGAAACATTAAAATGACAGGGATTTAACATACAATTAGATCACCCTACAGTCACTCTATATAACAAGAACCATGTTGTGGAATAATGGTAAGGTGGAAAATTGTGTTTCTGAAGGTCGTGGGGTCAAACCCCGCCAATATTGGTCAGTTTCCCAACCAAATCTTATCGAATGAAACTAAGCCATGTGGTGGCATCCCATAGGGCGACATGGTAGCCTTTCATTAGGGGCCACATGGCGGCATGTGGTTTGCCTAACCACAATCACCACTACCAATCAAAATTTTCCACTTTTCCTACCTTTATTGGTCCTCTTACATATGTACTACACAATCATCTACTGATTTCAGTGCCAATTCATTGTAGGTTTTCCTAGTTAGTTTCCTAGTCAACCCAAGAAGTTTACTTTTTAGTTGTTCCCTAAAATCTGTAGAAAGTGATAAATTTCTCATGTGGGTTCAGATTGAGGCGATTCAAGCATTGCTGTAATTTGAACACTTTCATTTTTTAGCATATTTTTTATCCTCTAGATCATTCCTCCCCACTGGAAGCTTTTGGACCACCAAAATTTCCTTTTACTCAAAAAGTAAGCGAGGGTACATCTCCCTCACTTTCCCGATATCAATCCACATTTATCGACCTTTGAGCCCCACTCGAAGGTACTCCACATTTCCTTTGTGTGAAGTCATGATTCTCCTGTCAAGAATTGATTCTTCTGGCAACTCATTTAAATATTTAGGGGAAAAATATTCTATATATGTAGTCTGAACATTATCTTTATGATCAGAAATCATTGTAGGCTCATACAATCTCAAGTTTTCCACATTCCCACTAGAATAAATTTTCATGTAAGGTGGCAATTCTAATCGAAAATCATTGTTACTAATCTTCTCCAAGATTTTGAAAGGACCATATCTGATTGGCTTGATATTTATACCTTCACCTTGTATTCTTTCCTTGCTGATGTACAACCAAAATTTATCTCCCACTTGGAAATCATGGTCAACCCGATGCTTGTCATATCCTGATTTTCTCTAGATATTCTTGTACTCTTTGATGCACTAGTTGAATTTTTTTCAATGAAATGTTTGGCTTTGTCCACATCGTTATGTCCATTTATTACGATATCTTTACGAAAGATGAAATCCAAAGGATAATTTGTAAAATAACCCAAGAAAGCTTCAAATGGAGATATTTGTGTAGATGAATGTTTGGCACGACTGTAGGCATGCTAGATATAATGCAAATTCTCATCCCAATATTTTGGATGCTCACCATAATATCCTCGAAGGATATGCACTATTTTTTTGTTCAATACTTATGTCTGGTCATCAGTTTGTAGATGAAAAGTTGTGCTATTCTTCAACTTGGTTTCCATGAGTTCCCATAAAATTGACCAAAAGATTCCAACAAATTAAGAATATCGATGAGAAATAATGGAAGTGGGTAACCCAAGGTGAACCCATACATTTTGGAATAAATATTTATGGTTTGTTCAGCTGTAACTTGTTTCTTACATGGCATCAACACATACATTTTTCTAAAATGATCCACAACAACATATAGATAATCATGACATTTCCTAGACATTAGTAGTCCCGCAAAAATATCCATAGAAATACTTTCCCAAGGATAGCAAGGAATAGGAAGTGGAGTGAAAAAACCCAATTTCCTTTTGGTAGGGTTTCTAGTAGCAGACATGGAACATCCTTTTACCTATTTTCAAATAGTTTCATTCATGTGAAGAAAATAACAATACCTATGAATTTGAGCAACTATTTTTTCGACACCCAACTTATCAACAATAAGAGACATTTGAGATTCCCTTATGAAAATGACTGTTTCACCCTATGGAATGCATAACTTACCAAGATGATAAAAATTTTTTTTATGAAAATGATAATCCAACTCTTCAACATGATTTCCTTGACTCAAAGTTTCATAAACATCTTTTAAATGTTCATATTGAGCATACTATTCAATATAACTAATGACAAATGAATTAACAATAGGGCTTGATAATATTTCTGCAAATCTTTTTTATATACCTGATTACCAAATGAAATTGTTGTATAAATCCTATAAACCTTAAATGTATAGCTTTTTGTAGCTTGGTTTATGATTGTAAATATTTCAAAGGTTGATTATTAACATGTGAATACTCGTTTCTTTACACATTAAATAATTCTTCTTCTTCTTCTTCATGATTTGTACCAAAGCATACAAATCTTTATCATAAGTTGGACAAGTAACTACTACATCAGAAAATGTTTCTGAATGATAACAAATAGTCTTACCATGCTACACCCAAACTGCTCCCATGCATAACATAATCTCTTGCATTGGTTTGAATCTGAAATGGGTTCTTAAGATATGGAAGTGCTAGAACTGGTGTTGTACTAATTTTCTCTTTCAAAGTTTTCAATGCTTTATGTTTCCTTCCTCCCCACTAAAAGATTTGTTTCACACTTGGAAAATAATGTAATGGTGCTACAATGAATGAGAAGTTAGCGATAAGTTTTCTCCAATATTGGGTTGCTCCCAAAAAGCTCCTAAACATTGTTATATTGTTCGGTTTATTCAAATTCACAATAACATCAACTTTCGAAGGATCAATCTTAAATTCACCCCTCCTACAATATGACCCAAATAAACCAAAGAGGTTTTCCCAAATTCATAGTTAGACATCTTCAAATACAACTTATCTTTTTTCAATACATCTAAAACTTGGTTCACATTATTAAAATTATCTTCATGATCCTTACTGAAAATATTAATATCATCTAAGTATACTATGTAAAAATAATTAAGGAATGGTTACAACACATCAGTCATAACTCTCATGAATGTCGCAAGTGCATTAGAAAGCCCAAATGACATAACTAACCATTTAAACAAACCTTGTTTTGTCTTGAAATAATTTTTCCAAATTTCATCTTCGGCAATCATTATATGACGATAACTGCTTCTCAAGTCTAACTTAGTAAATTAAAAAGCTTCCTTTAATTGATCTAGAAAATCATCAATGTGAGAAAGAGGACATTGATTCTTTACCATGATCTTGTTCAAAGCTCATAAATCCACACACACGCGCCATGTACAATATTTCTTTGGAACCAAAACAAAAGGAGACCCACAAGGAGATGTGTTAGGTCTGATGATCCCTTTTTCAATCAACTCTTGAATTTCCTTCTGATTTATGAATTATCCAAAAATAAAATTCTATACATGCCAATATTTGGAATTGGTGCATATTTCTACAAGTGAATCTCATGTTGGATTCCTCTTTTAGGAGGAAACCCTTGACGTTCCTGAAACATAGTGTCAAAAGTGTTAAAAAATTCAACCAACTCATGCTTAAGTTTAGAATCACATCATGTGAAAGCTTCATATTCAACATTATCTTTAGCTTTAATCATCAACAAGACAAAATTACTTATAGAATTTACAAGTCTTTTCATTTGAACAACACTAACAAGAGATAAGTTCATCTTCTTGTGATGTTCTCTAACAATATACTCAACTCCATCTTTAAAAATATGATATTTTTTCTCGTGATCACAAAATATGGGTTTTAAATCATACAAGTATGGACTCCCTAAAACAATTCCAAATATGTCAAATGGTACAACATCAAGCTCTAACTCATCTATAAAATTTGCAGTGATGGCGAATTTGATTTTACATTTCTTGTCACTTGTAACTCGGAATCATCAGGTATCCAACCAAAAGGGTAAGGTTTAGTATGAGGTGTAGTTTCTAGATTTAGTTTCTTGACAATTGCTTCAGAGATAATATTGACTTGGGATCCACTCTCAAAAAATGTATCTACTTTTGTATGTTTTGTATTGACCCTGATATAGAAAATCTAACTTATTTATTTATCATTTTGAGACTCAATAGGATTATTCGAAGAACTAGTACTTTCATTAGAATCTATACCTTTCATTCCCATGCATGTGATTTTTTCTCATCACCTGAATCATATCCTAGATCTTATTGAGTTGTAGCAACAATCTTTTGTCCCCCCTCATTATTGAACTTCTTTGGTCTAATTTCTAGAAGTAATTTCTGACAATGGTCTTCATCATGTCCTTATTTTGAAGAATGTTTACATGTAAGTTACTCTCCATCTTTCAAAATTGTAGCTTTATTTTTTCCTTTTCCTTTAAATTTCCCCTTTCCTTTGTGTCCATATTTGAAAGGTTTCTTTCTAGTATCTTGATGAACATTCTCGCCACTTGATTGTAAATGAGTTGTATGAACACAGGGTTTCCCCCTACGGATTAATTTTCCATTTTTACCCATGACTGCATATGATTCCTTTGTTCAGGGACATGGTACTTTGATCTTTCTCATATTGTAGTTCCTAATATTACTTCTATTTGGAGATCAAAGGTGGATTTCATTATATTTTATAGGTGATGATTCTCATTCCTAGAGCATTTTTATGGCAAGACTCAAGTCTAGCCATGTTAGATTGACAAAGAATATAGAAAATATCATATGGTCAAAGTTTTTGGAAAAATATTGAGAGGGGGGAGGGGGTAAATCAATATTTATAAGAATCACAATATTTAATTTTATTTACTGATTTCTATACGAGACATTGATTATCCCAACTAGCATATACACACATCTATCCTAAGGGAAAGTTGTATGTACCCAAATATATTACCGTCCAGATAAATATTCAAAAAACATTACATACCCTAGTTCATCAGTTATGCGTCAGATAGTTAAGCAGTAAACATGTACATTAATGATAGAATAAATCATCAAAAAAGTGAATCACACATGAACACAAAGATTTAAGGTGGAAACCCAAGTTGAGATAAAATCACCATTGTTGGCATCTCTATCTTCAATATTTGTTATATATAAAACTTCTTACTATGTTGTACTGATGCAGACTCATATCAGGATGCGGGCACCAACTTGCAGAAGGCTGCAACCTTCTCTTGTTCTCCAACTACTACTGGAAGGGAGCTCCAACCCCCTAATCTCATTTACCAGCCACTGCTGGAAGGGAGATACAACCCCCTAAAAAAATCACCAGCTTCTACTGGCAGGAAGCTTCTACTTCCACACTAAAGGCTTCAAACCTCAAACCCATTGCAGACCACATTTCATTACTTTTCACACTGTATCCAACAACTTCTACACAACACAATTTTTACAACAACACCAATAGCCACATCCCAATATTTAAACAGAACAGTGAGATCATTGTAACCAGATCACAAAAATAAACCCAGACTTAAGAATTAACATGTCAAATCAACTTCAACCCTAATAATTCATAAAACCAAATGTATACAGTAATTTAATCATTGCAACCTGGGTATATATGCGCTTTCCTATGGACGAACCTCCATATATATCTTTATATAGTGAACTTAGGAATCTGATCAAACTCAGAAAAATTAGAGATATTCAAGCATATTTTTTCCATATTTACAGAATCCTTATTCACTGAGAAAAATCCATCATATTCAATCATCCAGTCACTAGTGATATTTATACATAATCGACAAGTAGCATAAACAATATTCAAAAAATCTAGATCTACATGAAGACATTATTGACATACAATAGAAATATAGCAGAAATGATCACACATTCTCTTCAGCAATCTTCAGAAAAAACCCTTACTTCCATACACGCTTTTGTTGAAACGAACGCATGTGTATACGTGATTTCACCATGATGAACCATCGTATAGATCTGTAAATATTCAGGACTATGTAAAGTTTCAGATCATATCCTTCACTTTAGTAAACATGTGCCAAATCACCAGTCTAAACATCTCACAAACAGATCAAGAAAATGCATAGTCATTTCAGGTCTAGAGATCGTGATCCATAATTGTATTCATAGGTGCATCATTATTTTAGATCTATTTATGAATTGTAACCCATTCCATGCAGATATGATTCAGAGTGAAGTATTCAATCAAAACCCATACACATGCACACTCTTCACTATGATATTCTTCTCATTATATATTTTTATCCTTTCCCAATACCATGAGCCAAAACTACACAAGTGTTGATGGTATTCTTGGACGAAATAAAATATACATCAAAACACTCAATACTATGGGCTAAAACCATGGTAAGGACCCCTAGTATCATAAATTGAGTGTGTAAGTACATACGTGGCTTGAATTATTCATACCTGTGTTTATATGTGTCTTCTCTTCATCAAAACTATGTATACACTAATTCTGGATGTATACGCAGGTTACATTCATCAAACCTATGGGCACACTGAGGTTGCCTTCATCAAACCTGCGTATAAATTGTCAACCATTACCTTGATCATTTCTCTATTACTGATTGGAATTCATTTTTCTATCACATCTGAACTAACTGGTAGATACATAATTTTTACATCTTTAACAAATAGATTGCTATCAAAATACAACTCATCAAGTAGGTTTCCATCAAGGAAAACATATCAACATATTACATCATAATGCTAAAATCTCCCCCTTTGGACTTGATGGAAACCATGATGGTGTTTGATCACCACATATTGTAGATACCTGAAATACACATCAATAATAAACATTTTTCAAACACCAAAAACCAGGTTACTCTCCCCCTTTGACATCAAGGGAAAAGGGCAGACTAATTCCGAAACAAGGTTTCTCTTTCTTGTAGAAGGAAGAGCTTTGTAGACCTGATCTACACTGACCATTCTCCCCTTGAGCACATGTTGAGTCTTTAGATTTTCAATAGAATTCATGACTCTCTAACTCAACTGAGGATGACCTTTCCTATCACAAAGGAGTCATCTTTACGTCAATGATCCAACCAAGTGGAATTACATATTTGGTTCAACTACCCAACTAAGTGGATTTAAAAATTTGACTCAACTACCCAACCAAGTGGGCTTACATATTTGAACAAGTCCATACATGACTGAATATGACAATATTTACATCAAGTTACAGATATGAATTTTTTATAACCAAGGCTAAAGTATCTCAAGAGAGATATCATAATTCAGCAACTAACATAATGCCAACAATGCATTATTCTCAGCAAGGAAAATGCTCCCCCTAAACCTGTGCATCCTGAACATTTTCAACAACCAATTCATCAACCCGATAAATATCAAGGAAAGGAAATGTAAGTTGAACACCAGAGTAGAAAAATATACCCATGAACACCTGAGAAACAAAGCCAAAAATATGACTCAGGCTGACCCATATAATTTATGACATCAAGATCAATACGTGACTATATAGAGAGAAACTCGCGTATATATGCGACTAGGCTTCATGCAACATGTGTACCAAATTTAGTATTCTGAAATCAAACAGACTTGATAAGTGAGGTAGAGAAAACTGCCATTTTCTATCTCAGATATTCAAATGCTTCCCTAGGAAGAGGTTTAGTAAATATGTCATCAACTTGTTCTTTAGAGGGAGCATACTCCAATTTGACCTTTTTCTCAAGCTCTTGTTCTTGTAAAAAGTGATACTTGATAGGAATATGCTTGTTTTTGGAATGCATAACAAGATTTTTCAAGATACTGATGGCACTTTTATTATCACATAAGATGGATATGGGATCAGAACATTTAATTTGAATATCTTGTAATGTTTGTATCATCCGAAGAATTTTTGTGCAACATGATACAATAACCACATATTCTGCTTTTGCTGTAGATAAGGCAATGGAACTCTGTTTCTTACTGAACCAGGATACTAATTGGGGCCTCATATAAAATGCACCACCACTAGTGCTTTTACGATCATCAACATTTCCATCCCAGACTACATTTTTTTAAGCATGAAGAGTAAGATCAAAATTTTTGGGAAACCATAGACCAAAATCTTGATTTCCTTGTAGATATTTGAATATTATTTTTACGGCCTGAAAATGTGACTCCTTTGGATTTTCTTGGAATCATCCAAAAATCCCAACTGCATGCATAATATCTGGTCTAGTCCCAGTTAGATAAAGAATACTTCCAATCATATGTCGATAATCTGGTTTGTTTACCATGGGAAAATCATCATGATAAATGGGGTTTCATCTGATCAATATTAGAGTGCTCATAGGTTTTTATTCTTCCATCCCATATTTCTTTAGGATCTATTTGAGATATTTTTTTTTTGAGACAAATATGCCATCTTTAGCTTACTTGTAAGCTAAGAAAATATCTTAGTTCCCCAAGTAAAGACATTTCAAATTCCTGCTGCATAACAGAAGAAATTTTTTGACTCTTGGATTCTTCATTACTCCCAAAAATGATGTCATCAACATAAACAAAAATAATTAACAATTTATATTTTTATATTTTTGTGTATAGGTACTGTCTGCATATCCTTTTGTGAAACCTTGTTGTTGAATATATTTGTGAAGATGATAGTACCATGCCTGAGGAGCTTGTTTTAGACCAATAGAGCCTTTTTGAGTTTGCAAACAAGTTTTTCATCATTTCCCAAAATGAATTCTTCTGGTTGTTCTAGATAAAATTCTTCTTCTAGATCACCATTGAGGAAAGCATATTTTACATCCATTTGATAAACCTTGAATTTTTGAAAACTTGGAAATGAAAGAAACATTCTTATGGCTTCAAGTCTGGCTACAGGTGCAAATGTTTCTTCAAAGTCTATACCTTCTTGTTGAGCACACCCTTTACAAACAATTCTAGCTTTGTTTCTAATAACATCTCCATTTTCATATAACATATTTTTGAATATCCATTTTTTTCTAATAACATTTTTATCATGAGGTCTTGGAACAAATTCCCAAGTATTATTCTTTTCAATTTGATCAAGTTCTTCATTCATGGTTTGAATCCAACATTCATATTTACTATATTGATTGAAATTATGTGGTTCAATGGTGGATAAGACTGCCAGATAACTGGGAGATCCTACAAGAGTTGTTCCTGTTTGAAACCCTCATTCATTTTCTCCCAAAATTTGAGATTCTAGATGATTCTTTTGAACATACTTGGCGGAGCCTTTTCTTATATATCTTCTTCTGGTGCTTCGTTGGGTTCTTCTTCTATGTCATTGTTATTTGATGAGGGAAAATATACATCATCACCATCCTCATTTGTTGTTATTTAATTTTTGGGAGTTGTGTCAAATTCATCAATTACAACATCAATACATTCAACAGTCTTCTGAAGCCTTTTATTATAGCATTTGTATGTTTTACTTCTAGAAGAGTAAAAAAAAAATATTCCTTCATCTGCTCTAGGCTCAAACTTACCAATTTTTTAATCATTGTTTTTGATAAAAAATTTGCATCCAAAAAATCTAAAATTCTTCACAGTGGGAATATTGCCATACCAAATTTCATAATCATTTTTATCATTGTTTACACGAACATGAGCCTTTTTTATAATATTTACTGTCGTATGTGATGCTTCTCCCCAAAAGGTGTCAGGAGTCCCAGATTCATCAAGCATAACACGATCCATTTGTTGAACGATTCTATTCATTATTTCTGCCACAACATTGTTTTGTGGAGTTCCAACTATAGAAAACTATATTTTTATGCCATATTGTTCACATAAATCCAATAATTCATCTTATATATATATTGTCCTCCTCAGTCAAACCTAAGGCATTTGATTTTTAGATCTAATTAATTTACAGCCAAAGCTTTTAAGATCTTAATTTTTTCAAATTCTTCATCTTTATGTTTCAATAAACCGATCCAACACATTCTAGAAAAGTCATCAATGAATATGATATAGTGTTGTTCTCCATGAGGTGAAGTTTTCCTTACAAGACCACATAAATCAGTATGTATAAGTTCAAGAGGCTTACTTGCTGATCCTTCTTTGGCATTAAATTTCACCCTAGTTTTCTTACTGAATTGGAAAGGTTTGCTTATGGTACTTTCAAGTAAAGTGATGTTGGGTAGATCACGAAAAAATGAGCCTACTTCATTTTTTTATTTGAGAAAATTTTAAATGTCCCAATATTATGTGCCATAACCATTTCTCTATAGATTTACTTAGATAACATTGCTCTTGGCCACCTTTCAATATATACATATTTCTTGGTGTTCTTGTTCCTTTTATTACGGTCTTTCCTTTGTCAAGTTCATGAACCACACACTCTATAAAACGAAAGACAACTTCATTTCCTTGATCACACATTTCACTCAAACTAAACAAGTTATGCTTTAATATATCAACATACATAACATTGTTAGCTTTAACCTTTTCTTTTAGAAAAACAGATCCTCTACCCTTAATGATAGCAAGAGAGTCATTTCCAAAATTAACATTATTTTCCTTCTCTAATGCATTGTATGAAATAAGTTTATCTTTGTCACCTATCATGTGTTTTGAACATATGTTGTAAATTTACAATTGATTTTATTCTCCTTCTACAAATAAATCTATTTCACAGCTTTCAAACCGTAAATCCATCTTTCTCCATACCTTGGAACTTCTGGATATTTGTTCTTTTGGCTAAATTTTTCTACTACATTCAGATTCTTCATGTCCAAATTTATTGCAAAATGAACATTCAATTTCACCTTGAAGAGGAGAAGAATTTTTATAATTATTGTTCTTTATTCTTGTCTCATTTCTTTGCTTCCTTGCTTCTCTGGTCATAATGGTTTTGTATGCAACACATTGAGCATCTTTGTGACCAAAATTATGACATGAGAAACATTGTCCATTAAATAAGAAATTCATGCCATCATAGAACCTTCTATTTTTCTTTACCTTTTGACTCATATTTTCATTATTTTTCATCCTTGAATTTGAGAGATCATGTTTTATCTCGACATTGTATTTTTTCTTTTGCTTAGAGTCGAAGATTTGTTGGCTGAATTTTGCTGCATTGAGATAGCTTTTAGCTAAAGACTTTTCTAACTGAGAAGATTCACCGATATATCCAAGGCTTGGCTTCACAAGAGAAGAATATTGAACCTTGATAATTTCATCTAAGGTTTTAGATCCTTTATAAAATCTAAGATTTAACGTTTTTACATAGACTTACTATTTCACATTATAATTTCTCGTTGTGCTTCTCCTTTTCTAAGAGTTCATTATTTAGAGAATCTATTGCTATTTTTTTCTCTTCCAAACATGTTTTGAGTTGATTGATTTCTTCAATAAAATCACTATCTTCTAAAGCATCCATAAAATTATCTTTAGCCTCACTAGTGTCTTTTTCAAATGCCATGAGTAGTCTAATATCTTGATCATATTATCCTTCTTCACTATTTGATAAACCATCACTATCTTCGTGAGTATAGTAACTTTTTCTATCGAGAAATCATCTCCTATTACCTTTTGTTAAACCCTTTCAAATTTCATGATTATCTCTATGGGGACATTTAGCAGCATAATGACCAACTCTTCCACAAGCAAAACATTTTAAAGGAAGCTTACCTTTGAACCTTCTAGAGCCAAGCTGAAGTTTCTTTACAAAATTTACCTCATCTTATTCTTATATATACCCTCATTATTTTTTTTCTTCTGTGTCCTTGCCTTTTGAGGAAGCGATTAAAGCAACTTCTTTAACTTCAGAGAGACCTCCTTTCCTCATTTCACACGTAGTCAGAATCCCATGAAGTTGAACAATAGTAAGAGTTTATAGATCATGCCTCTCTTCAATAACAGACACTTTTGACTAGAATTTAGGAGTCAGAGATATTAATAATTTTTCTACTAGACTGGTGTCACTTATGACTTCACCCATATTTCTCATATTATTTATGATCTCATATAGATGTAAAAATAAACTAGAAATACTTTAATCATTATGCATTCTGAGATTTACATATCAAATACTAAGAGTTTGGAATTTAGCACTTTTTACCTTGGCATCACCTTCGTAGCTCAGCATGATTTTCTCCCATATCTCCTTTATTGTATTTAACTGGATAAATTTGACAAATTATGATTCAATCAAACTCCCCAACAATGCATTGATACCCTTTACATTGGTTTCATAGATCTTAATTGTTGCTGGATCTGTTGGAACTACGGCTAGATATTTCTAACCGCTTTCAACTATAGCCTAAACATTTCCTCCAAAATACTGAAGATAGGATCTTGTCCTTGCCTTTCAGAAGATTAAATTTTTTCCATTAAAGAGTGGTGGTCTGATATATGCTGTCTTATATTGATTTCTCATCTTAGATGATCTTACTTCTAGCAATTAAGCTTCTTTAAAAGGACTTGCTTTGATACAAAATTTTGGGAAAAATACTAAGAGGGGGGGGGGGAGGGGGGTGAATCACTATTTACAAGAATCACAATATTTTAATTTTCTTTACTGATTTCTATACACAACTTTGATTAACCTGACTAGAGTATACACGCGGCTTCCTAAGGGAAAATTTTGTATACCCAAATATCTTTTTGTTCAGATAAATATTCAGAACACATTACTTACCCCAGTTCATCAGTTATGTATCATATAGCTAAGGAGTAAACATGTACAATAATAAAAAAATAAATCATCACACAAGTGCATCACACATGAACACCAAGATTTAAGGTGGAAGCCCAAATCGGGAGAAGCTCATCGTTGTTATTGTCTCTGTATTCAATATTTATTATATAGAAAACTTCTTACAATGTTGTACTGATGCAGACTCATATTAATACGTAGGAACCCACCTACAGAAGGCTGCAACCTTCTCTCATCCTCTAGCTACTACTAGAAGGGAGCTCCAACCCCCTGATTGCATTTACAAGCCACTACTGGAAGGGAGCTACAAGCCCCTGAACAGAACACCAACTTCTACTGGCAGGAAGCTTCTACTTCCACACTGAATTATTCAAACCTCAGTCCCACTGCAAACCACATTTCATTAATTTTCACACTGGATCCAACAACTTCAACACAACACAATTTGTATATCAACACCAATAGCCACAACCCAATCTTTAAATGGAACAGTGATATCATTGTAACTAGATCACAACAGTAAACCTAGACTTCAGAATTAACATGCAGAATCAACTTCAACCATGATCATTCATAAAACCAAATGTATATGGTACTTTACTCACTGCAACCTGTGTATATACGCGCTTTCCTATGGAAGAACCTACGTATATATATTTATATAGTGAATCTAGGAATCAGATCAAACTAAAAAAAAATCAGAGACATTTAAGCATATTTTTGCCAGATATACAGAACCCTTACTGAGTCAACAACATCCATCATATTCAATCACCCAGTCATTGGTTATATTTATACATAATCGACTAGAAACATAAAAAGTATTCAAACAATCCATATCTACATGAATATATCATTGACATACAACAAAAATATAGCAGAAATGGTCAAAAATTCTCTCCAGCAATCTTCAGAAAAACAATAATTTCCATATGCACTTTTTCTGAAATGAACTCGCATGTATATGCACTTTCACCATGAAAAACCATCGTATACATCTATAAATATTCATGATTGCGTAAAGTTTCAGATCAGACCCTTCACTTCAGAAAACATGAGCCAAATCACCGATCTAAACATCTCACGAAAAGATCAAGGAAATACATAGTTATTTCAGATCTAGAGATCCTGATCCATCATTGTATTCATAGGTGCATCATTATTTCATATCTATTAATAAAATGTAACCCATTCCATGCACATATGCTTCAAAGTGAAGTATTCGATCAAAACCCATACACATGCACACTTTGCGCTATGATATTTTTCTCCTTACATAGCTTGAGCCTTTCCCAATACCATGAGTGAAAAATACACAAGTGTCGATGGTATCTTGGAAGGAATAAGATAGAAGACACAACGCTCAATATTGTGGGCTAGTATTGAGATTCAACAAGATGATGAGCTTAGTGAAAATCAGTCACCTTCACTAAGTGGGAAGGCTATTTTTAAGTGTAAGACTTCTATTTTTAGACTATTTCTATTTTTAGACATGGTGATCATATTTCAGAAGTTGCAGGATGCTATTTGTGGATGGTTGGTCAAGTTAAAAAAATAGATGAAATTATATTTTGAGAATATTGGGCAAAGTCTATTTATAGATCGTCGATCTAAAAATAGAAGTGTCAATTATTATTATCTCTTAATAATAATCAGACTCTAAATATCAACTTATTCTCTTGGAGCACTTAATTTTAGTATACAAATTTGTCAAATCAGTCGACTAAAGGAATTACGCAATTCCTAGGGTTTGCTGGTGGTTCATGCATGGAGGACTCAGTTAGAACTGAATTTGCAAAGTTATGACAGAGTTGGAAGAGTAGTTCATGAAGTTTTTATTTAGTTTAACTCAGTTAATGGAGTTAAACTCAGTTGATCTAGTTGTATCTATTCTAACTTAATGATACACTAGTGATGGTGGAGTGAATTTTTTTTGTAACCATCTCCAAAACTAGAAGAAAAGATATATTAACACCTTAGAAATAAGCCACTTCGAGGGGGAAACCTCCAATACATTACATAAATGAAAAATTGTTGGATGATACAATTTACACAACCTCCTTTCTATATATAGGAGTCCATGGGGCCATAATGTAATCCTAGCCGACCTAACAATAATAATTTAAGGGCACAATAATAACAAAATGGGGGTTACAAGGGTACAATAATAAAAATAAGGGGGTTACAAGGGTACAATAATAAAAATAAGGGGGTCACACTAACAACAATAAGGAACTATACTAGTAATATAGGGACCTAACATGCCCCTCTCCTTCAAAAAATTGTTGTCCTCAACACTTGAGTAGCTCTAGGTACTTCTGTATAAAATTCTCATCCTCCCATGTAGAATCTTCACTAGGTAAGTTCTTCCACTTGATGAGATACTCTGAAACTGATCGATTCCGTAGTTGTCTAGTTCTTGTTTCCGTGACCGCTTCAGGTTCCAATATGATTTTTCCTTCCTCATCGAGTTCTGGCAATATTGTTTGAACTGGAAGATTTTCACCTATAACCTTCTTTAAGCATGAAACATGGAAAACTGGATGTACTCGCGAAGAAGCAGGAAGCTCCAATTTGTATGCCATAGTACCAATCTTTCGCAACACCTTGTAAGGACCATAGTACTTTGGCGATAATTTATTATCCTTCTTAGCTTGCTTGAGGGACATTTGTTTGTATGGTTGTAGCCGTAAAAATACCAAATCTCCTACATCAAAACTTCTCTCGCTGCGATGTTGATCTGCCTGTTGTTTCATTCGATTTTGTGCCAAATTCAGGTTATCCTTTAAGAGTTGGAGAACTTCTTGCCGATGCTCGATGTGATCTTCCACTGCTTGAACCTTCGAATTTTCTCTTAAATATGATGTGATGGATGGTGGATGATATCCATAAAGTGCCATAAATGGGTCATTTTTGCTGCAGTATGGAAGGAAGTGTTATACCACCATTCAGCGAGAGGTAACCACTTGACCCATTGTGTTTGTTTATCAGATACAAAACAATGAAGATATCCTTCCAAACATTTATTTACTATCTCAGTTTGACCATCAGATGAGGATGATAAGATGAGCTATGAGCTAATTGAGTACCCAAACAAGAAAATAACTCCGTCCAAAAATTTCCAGTAAAAATGGGATCTCTGTCGCTCACAATAACCCTTTGGCTTCCATGTAGCTTTTGAATTCTATCCATAAATGTAGTAGCAACTGTACTTGCTTTAAATGGATGAGATAATGCACAAAAGTGTGCATACTTGGTAGGTCTATCAACTACCACCATGATGACACTCTTTCCTTCGGACTTAGGTAAACCTGTGATAAAATCCATTGAAATCTCCTCCCAACGTTGACTTGGAATGGATAAAGGTTGTAGAAGTCCCGTGGTCTTAATTGTTTCCACTTTATTCTGCTGGCAAACCAAACATTCCGCCACAAACTTTTGAATATCAGATTTAAGGCCATCCCAAAAAAATTCTTTCTTCACCCCGTGGTAAGTTTTTAAAAATCCTGAGTGTCCTCCTAAAGGAGAAGTGTGCAATTCCATAAGAATCTTTTGTTTTAGTTGGGAATTCTTACAAAGATATAAGCGATCTTTGTACCATAAGGAATCATTTTTCCAACTAAATGTATCAGATGTACTAGGATCTTGCTGTAACTTTTGAATGAGTGTCCATACATCTTTGTCCTTCTTCCATTCATCTCTTGCTTCGGTTATCCAATTGGGTTGGATAATAGAAATGGCACAAAGTAATGCTTCCACCTCTTCATTATTTCTTGAGAGTGCATATGAAACAACATTAAGCTTTCCTTTTTTGTAGATTATTTCAAAGTCATAACCCGACATCTTTGTGACCCATTTTTGTTGCTCTTCTGAAGATAGTCTTTGCTCCAAAAAGTGTTTAAGACTATCATGATCATATTTTACCTTGAAGTGTCTTCCCATTAGGTAAGTTCTCCATTTCTTTAGTGCATGTAGTATTGCTAACATTTCCTTCTCATAAATAGGTTTCTGTAAATACTTTCCTTTGATTGGATGACTTTCAAAAGAAATGGGTCTTCCTTCCTGCATTAAAACCACACCAATTCCATTTCCTGAGGCATCACATTCCACAGTAAATGTTTTTGTGAAGTCTGGCATAGATAAGACCGGTGCTAGGCACATTACCTCTTTAAGATGTTCAAAGGCCTTAGTTGCTTCAAGAGTCCATCAAAATGCATCTTTCTTCAATAATGTTGTTAGAGGTGCTGCTATTCTCCCATAATTATTAACAAACTTGCGATAATACCCTGTTAACCCAAGAAATCCTCACAATTTCTTTATGGTTGTGGGGAATTTCCATTACTTAATGGCTTTAATTTTGTTAGGGTCTACTTTAACACCCTCGTGAGATACAATATGACCCAGATATTCCACCTCTTGTACTCCAAAGAAACAATTGGATTTTTTTGCATATAATTGTTTCTCCTGCAATAGTTTGAGCACCCTCTCAACATGTTCAACATGATCCTTCCAAGGCTTGTTGTAGATTAGTATATCATCAAAAAATACTAGTACAAATTTTCTAAGGAAGGGTTTGAAAATGGAATTCATCAACCCTTGAAATGTAGAAGATGCATTGGTAAGGCCAAAAGGCATGACCAAAAATTCATAATGACCCTCATGAGTTCGAAATGCTCTTTTTGGAATATCTTCAGTCTTCATTCTAATTTGATGATATCCTAAACGAAGATCCAACTTGGTAAAATAAATTGCTCCATGTAATTCATCCAATAATTCATCAATCACAGGAATGGGAAATTTGTCTTTAATGGTGAGCTTATTGAGCTCCCTATAATCCAGACACATTCACCATGATCCATCCTTCTTATGTACCAATACTAAAGGAGCAAAGAAAGAACTTTGACTAGGTTGAATTATACCCGTGTCTAACATTTCTGCAATCATACGTTCAATTTCGCTCTTTTGGAAGTAAGGATATCTATAAGGCCTGATGTTTGGAGGAATAATTCCTGGAATCAAATGAATAGCATGATCATGATCACGAATAGGTGGGATTCCTTTGGGAGTTTCAAACACCTTGGAATGATTGTCCAAGAATTGTTGGAGATCTGCAGAAATAGATGATTTTGATGTTGGAACTTCTAGTGAGCATAATTGTGCAATTACGCCTCGTTGTTCTTTCTTTAGAAGCTTTGTCATGACATTAAAGCTTATTATCCTTCCCAGCTTCCCTTCAATACCCCGTAATTCAACTTCCTTTCCTTCTGAAAAAAATTTCAAGAAAAGTTCTTGAAAATTAAAAGCTACCGTCCCCAAAGATTGTAACCATTGTACTCCTAGTACAACATCAGCACCTCCCATAGGAATGGCAAGCATTGGACTAGTCAATACATATTCCCCATGGTTAGCTTGATATTATGGCATTTTCCAGAGCAATTTATAGTTCCTCCATTTGCAACCATCACTTGACATTCTGGTGCTGGGTATAGGAAACAATTTAATTCCTTGGCTACCTTACAATGAATAAAATTATGGGTGCTACCCGAATCAATCAACACTATTACCTTTTTCTTCTTGATTTGTCCTTCTATCTTGAGAGTTTGAGGAGTGGTAATTCCTGCCAGTGCATTACACGATATGGTCGGATTCATTTCTTCCTCTTCTAGGGTTGGTTCTAGGTGTATATCCTCTTCTTGTTCATTTTCTTCTTCCTCTTCACAATCTATGTAAAATAATTTCTTCTCAGCACACTTATGACCTTTAGTGTATTTGCTATCACAACTGTAGCAAAGCCCTTTTGCTCTTTTTCTTCCAATTGTTGTGGTGTCAACCTTGTAGGTTGTGGAAATCTAGGCGTAGCAACACTTCCTTCTTTATAGAATTGAGTGGTAGGCTTCCTTGTCGCCATAATTTTACATTCAACTTTTCTTGCCAACCTGAATGCCTTCTCCAATGAATCAGGTTCCAGAATGCGAAATTCATGTTGGATGTTATCCTTTAAAGTGCCTATGAAGAGATCAATCCTGTGTTCCTCTGGAATATCAGTTACCCTTATATTCAATTTTTGGAAGTCCTCAATGTGCTGCCCCACTAAACCCTTTTGTTTGAGATTTATCAATTGGATAAAGAAGGTTTTGCTCTTTGTATCCTCATAATGTGCTATCATTTCCTCCGTAAAAATTGACCAAGTGACAATTTTTTTACGGGAGCAAAGCCATCGATACCATACAAATGTATTTTGTTCTAAATGTAAAGTTGCAATCCGTACCTTTTGTGTGTTTTGCACATTATGGAGATCAAAATATTGCTCCATCTGTAGTATCCATGTTACAGGATCCTTTCCATCAAACTTCCTCATATCCATTTTTGGAATATGGTGGTTGTTCCTGCCAACATTAGAGTTTATGAAATCATGATTAACATCTATTTTGTTCTCACCATGAGGTTCTTCTACTATCTTTTCACCATTAGGAAACATTTCTTCTATCAACTTTGTCAAACCTTTGATGTCTTCTTTTAGATTATTCTTCATGTTTTCCATGTTGTTTTCTATGTTGTCTTTCATGTCATCCATCTTAGATTCCATGCCAGCTTCCATGCCATCCATCTTAGCTTCCATGCATTTCTTCAAACAGTCCATCTTCACTTCTACGCCTTTCTTCAAAACTTCCGTTTCATTTTTTTTTCTCTTTGCGAGAGTGAAATTTGTTTCACTTGCTCTTGTAATTTTGATAGATCATGTTGCAATTCTTCATCTTCATGAGTCATAGTAGAGCCTTCTGAAGGCTTAATGGGTGTTGAATTATTTTTACGGGGCATATTTTAGAACCAAATACTGATATCTATTCTACAATATGCCCTTGGAATCAATTCAAATTTATTCTTCAAACAAGACTTATGCAATTCGGAAAAAAAAAATACATACTTTTTTCTTGCTTTTGAGGAGCTCGATATTGAAATTGGATTATCTCTGTGATTGCAGCACTTCAATATTTTAATTTTGGTACCAATGTAGCCCTCTGAATTGTCTTTCGAATGCCACAAGTTTGACCTGATTTGGATTCACCAAGACAATGTTGTGTCCAATCTCCCACAATGACCTAATTATGTAATGGTTCAGTAGAGTGAAATTGTACGACTTTCCACGTGTCAATTTTTCATCCTTCAGCTCTGAAATTGATAGCCAAGAAACTAAAATCCATTTACTTGCGACCAATTTTTACGGCACTCCAATCCGATGCTCAAAGAGAGAGTTAGGAAGATTTTCCCAAGATCACCTCTTTGAGATGAAATTCTGGAGCCTGAAAAAGCACTACCTTCCACAAGTCATATCTCTGAAAATATTGTGAACCAAGATCTGAAATTTTTTGACGAGATTCCTCAGGATTGCGGCTTCACTCCCTAAAAATTTCAGATTCTGAACCTTCATAGAAAATTTTTTATATTGCAAATTCCACGATGACCTGTTTAGGAGCCTGAAAAAAGACCTAACTTCCACAGATCATATCTCCGAAAATATTGCGAACCAAACTCTGAAATTGTTTGACAATGTTCCTCAGGATTTCCTCTTTTCACCTTAAAAATTTCAGCTTCTGAAGCTTCATAGAAAAAACGTTATAGCGAAAATTCCACGGTGACCTATTTGGAGCAGCGAAACCCTAGAATCCAAAGCTCTGATACCAAATGTTGTGTAACCAGCTCCAAAAATAGAAGAAAAGAGATATCAACACGCTAGAAATAAGCCACTTCGATGGGGCAACCTCCAATACATTACATAAATGAAAATTTCTTGGATGATACAATTTACAAAACCTCCTTTCTATATATAGGAGTCCATGGGGCCATAATGTAATCCTAGTGGGCCACAATATAATCCTAGCCGACCTAACAATAATAATTTAAGGGCACAATAATAACAAAATAGGGGTTACAAGGGTACAATAATAACAATAAGGGGGTTACACTAACAACAATAAGGGACTATACTAGTAATATAAGGACCTAACAGAATTAATTAGTTAATTAATTCAAAAATAATAACTCATTAATCAACTGAACAAATACAACATTTAACTACAGTGCATGTCAGTTCCAATGGAGACCAACTGGAGAGATAGGTGAAAGGGCAATATGGAATATCCGTTGTGACTATAGTGATGAATTGATTGCACCACACAAAAAATGGAGTTGCCAATGAGGATTGCACAGTGCAAGCAAGGTAAATTCGAATTCATTCAGAGCTATTCTTCAGTAGGGATTACGCAGTGGAGGCAAGCTATCAGGAGGCAAGAAATTGGTGCATAGAGATGCAAATTTCTGCATGACAGTGTGTAATGAATCTATATTGTACTGAGAGCTTGATGTACTAAGATTTGTATGAGATTGTTACATGATCTCCATGATACATAATATATTATAGTTGGGGTTTTCATATTTAGGCTTTCCTATTAAACAACTGTGTTATGTGCAATTGTTTTTATTGCTTCATGTGCTTGCAATTGATTTTAATTTCCGCAAAATATTAACAGTGGAAGGATTTTGTATTTAGCGAGAAGATAAATATTGTTAGATCAGGAGAACCTAGATATATATATGCATCTTTTATGTAATTTCTACATGGTATCAGAGCAGTGCTAATTCTTGAATATTGCAATTGTGAAGAATTGTTGAGTTTGTGCTGGTGGACAATTCGAATTTGCTTAAGAAAATTCTTGGTGCGATAGATGAGTATACATTGAAATGTCTTTCAATGGGTTGTGATTGGAGTATGCCCTTGATGGTAGCTTGAATTACATATCCTAGGAGGATATGATGGAGGCGATGTTGGAGGATAATGGACTGAAGGATTTCATCAATAGCGATGTTCCTAAGCCAGGATCTAGCGATGCTGCATTACTTGATGCATGGCAAAAGAAGATAGCAAAGACAAGAAGAATTTTGTTGGAAGGTGTGAAGGACCATATTGTTTCCAGCCTTCATGGGAAAGCCACTCCATTCTTAATGTGGAAGGCTTTGACATATTTGTTCCAAAGCAGCAGTGACCATAGGAAGTTGGCGCTGAAAGACAAGCTCAGAAAAATAAAAATGGAGAAGGGCGACAATATTCCAAAATATCTCACGAATTTTTTCCACTGTAGGGATGAATTGGGAAGTGTGTGTATTACTGTTGATGATGAAGAATTGGTGAGCTTGGATCTCCTTGGGATTCGTAAGTGTTGGCATAGCTATGAAGACTATGGCAATGGATGGGAGAAACTGCCAGGATGGGAGCGACTTTGGTCGAATCTTGTGCAGGAGGAGATAAGGTGAGGTACCAGGGATGGCTCTTCATCGAAGAATGAAGATGAAGAGAATTTCACTTTGGCTGCCAAAGCAAGGAAAGGGAAGGGGAAGAAATTTCCTTCAAAATCTAAAGCAGAAGGCAAGAAGCAGGATTTGTCCAAAGTGAAGTGTTTTCACTGTCACGAACATGGGCATTTCGCCACTAACTGCCCATAAAAGAATAAGAACAAGAAGGCTGCTAGAGCTACAACTAGATAAGGCTTTTTCTCTAATGACTCAACTATCTCTCCATACTCTCACACATATCACTATTAGTGAGTTAACATATCCCCAATAGATCAGGGTGAGCTAGTTGATACTCTCCAAGGAAGTAGCCAATTCACCCCTTAATAATTCACCCCAAAAATGTGTACACGATGGTCAAATTGGCCATTATAAGTTACAACAAGATCTAGCAAATGGAGTGACCTTAAATAATGTGCTAAGGTGCCAACTAGGGGAGCACTCATTCGATTTAGGTGATTCATCACTCATCCTAAATGAAAACCAATTACAAGGTAAAAATAGCAAAGGCAGCTAAGGATCTTACTCCAATTACCCAAATATATCTCCAAGAATATGAAACGATGGTTAAGTGTGCAATAAATAAACTTAGGTTACAATAACTACCTCCCCTAATAAATGCATCAACCATAAAACAAAAAATAAAATAATTGCATTTGTTAGGAAATGAAGCAATCTAGGATTGGGTGCCAAGTGGAATCCCCTTTAAAACATACCTCTTGACCATCGCAAGGAGTTTCACCCTACACAATGAGGCCCAACATCATTTAGGCCATAAAATTATTCTCTAGAATATATCCCTCCTTGTACAAACAAATCAGATGAAGGTGAACACAAGGAATAATAATTGTTTCTTTTCAATTATCCACTTAACTCTTTCTTAATTTGATGAGTATCACATTGGAGAAGGGGATATACTAAATAATGGAAATTGCTTCCATTTTCTGTTCTAGATTAGCAATAGTATTATGCCAAATAGGCCGCAAAACCTTGCATCCGATCACCAGCTAAGACTACCCACCATATAGCTGAAATGTTGATAATAGTGTAGAAATGACTAGCTCTCTAATAGTGCTTAGAGAATTTTCTGCTTAGATAAAACAAGGCACTGACTATATGAGATTTTACCAAACACTGAATCTTATAGTCTGCAATAAACATCTTGGTCATTTCTGCAGAAAACTAAGTGATTCCTAAGTTGCTTTGAACACTTTTCTCACACTTCCGACCCTCTTGATTGGATGATCCCTATAGTGCCTTTGCATTAGCAAGTATTCACTTCCATAGATATTAATGGAGTACCATCATATGATTTTCAGGGAACCTTTCAATTCATAGGTGGTGAGATCGGATGTCGTCTGCTCAAAGTGGAGTGGGACAATTGAATTGCAGGAATGAAACTAGCAGCTTTGAGTTTAGTGGGATGGCACATTGGTGAAAAAAATTCTATATTGGATGAGATAGAAGCTCTTATAGTCTCTTAAAATCTCGCATTCACTTCCATATATGTTAATGGAGTACCATCATATTTTTTTCTATGAGCCTTCTAATTCATAGGTGATGAGATCAGATACCATCTGCTCAAAGTTGAGTGGGATAATTGAATTGCAACAATAAAACTAGTAGCTTTGAGTTCAGTTGGAGGACACATTGGTGATTGTAGGGCATAATAAACAACCTAACATTTAATTGTCAATATGGTATTTCGTAAGCTTAGAGGCGCAACACTGGAAATTCCAGAAAAGGACTTCAGTAACTGGCATTAGTTAATACAATGACACCACGCCATTTTGGAAATTGGAATCAAAAGAAATTACTTTGAAAAAAATAAAATGAACTCTCAGGTTTACTACAGACAATCCTAATTACTGAAATAAAATTCTATTTTTAGCTTCAGTATAGTTGTTGAGAGATTAACAATTGGGCCTTTGAAGAGATCTTCCCTTTTAAGGATTTTCCTTCCTACATTAAGTTATTATTCTTGCACTCCTGCAATGTGCTTGCACTAGTACATGCACAAGGATTATGTGCTGGAAGTATCTCTTACACTTATATTGGAGATTTATGTCTTTATGTAGGGGCTCTCAACCTTGGGACTAGAGCACTCTTTTCTAGTATCAAGATATTGGTTCATGTACCAGAACAGAGGTTATTGCAGCAAGTTTTCCAATTGATTTCAGGAAAAATTAAAGAGTGTGCTAACTATGAAAATAATTTGCAAAGGTGAATCAAAATTTTGAAATAACTTGAACACACAAAAGAATGCTTCAACCAAACTAAATCTCATAATGAAAATAAGATTTGAAATAAAGAAAGCTTCATAAGTCAAAGCACACTTTCTTCAATGCACTAAAAAAAATACATCAAGCATGAAAACAGACTTTTATCCCTGTGATAGTTACTCACATAAACCAGATCTGCCTTTAATCTTTTTTAACTTAGAAAGGTTCACTTCAACTATTCAGATTTACGTTTTAATTCCCTCATTTTAAAAATATGAAGTGTAGGCACAGATTGATGTGTCGTAACAATGTTCGTTCATCATTTAACAAATAATATTTAATTCCTAGGATTTTATCTCTTTGGTATTAAAAATACTTCTATTTTCTAATTAACATTCACTTACAGAAATTCATCAAATTCTTATAAAGGAAAGGAATGAAACAATCTTGTTGTAATGAACTGAAAAACCAAGTTGTAGAAATTATAAACGCACTAGCGCAGGAATGTGCTTCCACGATTCCAGGAGGAGATAAATAAGATTCATAAAAGGAAATGACTAAAATTGAATCGAACTTAATTAATAGGCACACCACAGATCTGTCACACTTGACTGCTAATGAAAGAAAACCAGAATTATTATGAAGAAATAAATCATAAACTAAATCCACACTTCGCATAAATAAAATCAACACACACCTTTAAATGAACAAAAGCACGAGAGAGAAAACGAGTTGGGTTGGCTAGGCCCTATCCAGCCATCTCGTTCCCTGTTTTAGGAAATGTGAAGCTTCATCACTCAAAGACGCATCAGTAATAGATTAAAACGCAGAATGCAAACAACAAGTTGTAGCTCCTTTGTATTAATGTCAAATAATAAAATGTACATTATGAATTCGAGTCTAGCCCAAAATAAGGGCAACACCAACAAAAACAAATCACAGTAGCATTTTTCTAGCGTCGTCCCCGCCCCCCCGATACATGCATAATCACACCTCCCTTTATAATATTTCTACATGATAATTAAATCTTATTTTTTTCAAACAATTATGGGTATTGAATCCCAACTAATTCTAATTAAATATAATATCAGTACAACCATTTCCCTATTAAAATAATAATTATTTAATATGAAGTTTCCGAATATGGGCTTTTTCTAGATTTCTGGAAAAATTGGCATTTTTAACAAACTGCCTCCAAATTTCCCTTCGTATCTCCTCAACCATTATGAATTTTGGAAAATGGCTCGCGTCTTACGCAATTTCCTATGCTAGGAAAAAATCCATGTTTCAAAAATTTGAGATTCGCAATGATCGGCGTGGAAATCGAGGAGGAAATCGACTGTCTGGAAACTTCTTTATAGAATTCTAGAAAAAATTGGTAGTTTTAACAAACTGCCTCCAAAGCACCCTTTGTATCTCCTCAACCATTATGAATTTCAGAAAGCAGCCCACATATTACTTTTTTTCCTATAATGGGAAAAAAAAACCCATGTTTCAAAATTTGAGATTCACAATGATCGATGTGGAAATCAAGAAGGAAATCAGTTTTCTGGAAAGCGCTGCAAATTCTGGCCGAAGTTGTAAAATCTAAATTGGTGCAGGAATCCTACTAGTACTAGTGCAAGAATGTGTGGTGCAGGAACTTGGCCTCTATTATAATAGGCATATAATCAACTCTATAAACCTACAAACATGAAAACTATTATTAGATATGCTTTTAATGTTTACATATTGTTAAAACAAGGGAATATCAAATACTTACTTATTATCGCCGAGAATGCACAAAGCTACGACAAATTTGTGACCAATATTTCCTTCACTAGATAGAGCTTGTTCCAAAAACAAAGTTTATGCAGGACTCTTTATTTATTTAGATTTATTTCAAGAAAATCTAACACAAAATCTACCATAGGAATTGCAGGGATGGTGTTATTATTGAATAAAATAGAAAATTTATTAAAATTTCCAGAAACATTTCTGGGGCATCCTCGATTAGAAGTTTTACTTTAATATCCTCATTTTAAATATGAGTGAAATGATTTGAAATCCATCGTGTTAAAAGTAGTCATAATAATACTTTCCCATAGTGACCATATTACCATTATCCACATATAGTTGAAGCTCCTCTTTCCTAGGCAAGGTGAGGTACCTGCACTAAGGGTTCCACATCCATAGAAAAAAATTATTCTAAAAATATAGAACTCCAAGGCCTAACACCAGAAGGATATTTAAAGCCATTATCAAAGAGATATGATAATGAATTCAAGAAGACAAAAACAACTAAGTAAATGAAAGTGTAAAGTTAATTTAATACCACAGGCATGGCCTTGCTTCCAAAAGGCATCAATAGCTTCGACAGGGATGCCTTTTAACCCACTTAATGGATGTGTCCCAACTATTAGATATAGATTCAGATTTTTTTTAGAGAATTTACATTTTTTTTGAAATTAATTGAAGGCCACTATCCCAGCTTGGTAACCAACTATCGATAGTTCCATTCATAAGAAATAACAAGAAGAAGAAGTTTGCTCGTGATGGGACCTCTTGTCTTCCACATTTTCAACTGAAAGCCATTACCCTATCTTGGTGATTACTGCGCTAATTTCATTCTCGTTAGGACCCATGATCATGGTAGGTCCGCTGGTAATGAGACGTCCTATCCATAAATTAATCTATCTTATATAAAAACTCTTATTATAATCAAACTTAAATAGGTTACTTAATAGTTGGGGAGGTGATTCTGCTCCTTAAGAGTACGTGATGGCATGAAAAGTTTTTAATTACTAATATTTATTGGTTGGTCCTTCTACCCTGAAGACTCATTTTAATTAAAACATCTTAGATAATGACTAAAACATTCCTCAAATTGATCATGTTAGTGTTCTTGTGAAAAAAATTTACAGTTTTTTAGGTGTGGTCCACCATAGGAAGATTCTCATCAATGCCTTCAAAGAGGTTATTAAAAAAAAAATATCTGATTGATGGTTACTGGTCAATAATAAAAGTCACTTTATAAAATATGAGACCTTAAGAGTGAATTTATTCTGACAAGTATTACCACGAGAGTGCATAATAATAGAAATTTTACAAGTTTTACTTTAGGGAATCACAATTTCAAGAGTGGTGTTATACAAATTTATTTCAGATGTCATCTTTATTCATTACCCTACCTTATTTTAAAGAGAGGAAGATCCCTTTTAAGTGTAGGCATACTTCCAATGTATCCATGTACGCAACATAATGCTAAATATACTCACACTTAGTTTTAAAGAATAAGGCTCGATACATACCAAAGTGTGAGAAACAAATTGCTTTGATTGGTATGGTACCAAGAGTTTCCAGTTAATGAGGGAATGGGGTGTGCTAACAATTGTTTGGAACCAAGATTCAATATGACTCACATATTAATGATTCTCCAATTCATACAAGTCTTCCACAACTTGATGTTTTCTCTCTTCAGATTGACAAGGATGGTTAAGGGAAATTCTAGGATTTTCTTCTTGGTGAGCTTCAACAATGGTTTTCGAACAAGTTCCAATTATAGATTTCTCATTTATTGGCTTATGGATTAAAGTTTCTTCCCGAGGTAAATTTTGTGTGGTAACAAGGGAAATTTTCTAAATTAACTCCTCTCCCCTCTCCAAAATATATGTAATTACATTTAGTATAGGAGTGAATAGGAAAAATAGGTGTTTTAAATTGATGTGCAACTTGATAATCAAAATTAGGATTTGGTTGCACAAATGATTGTGACCATAGAGAAGGATAACATGGTGGTGCATTAGATAGGAATTGTGTTTGTTGTGGCTTGAGTAATGGAGTTTGCATGAGGAATTTCCCTAGAGAAGAGGCTCCAAACTATCCTTCAGGTTGTGGGAAGATATGGTGTGAGGGAGAGGTCCAATGTAGCCATAAGTTGGGGTGTTGAATTAGAGGAGGATTACATGTTTTCCATGGAACTGTAGGGTTGTGGATGTGTTGAAGAACCTGTTGGTGATAATAAATAATATTCCAAGTATTAAATGATAATGAGTTTTGAGTTATACTTGGCGGTCGATTTATTTCCTTACTTGGTTCCTTAAACACATGTTGAAACCTTGATAGTGATGGAAAATAATATGCTGGTTGATACTCCTTGCACTGCTTCTGTTCTTCCTACAAATCACCTGATTGTAAATTTAGACAAGGTTTTGTAGCTCCTATTTTTGTAGTATATTTAAAAATTTAGAAGAAGGTTCTCAAGAATTATTACCATGCTTCGAGATTCCTCTTGAATAACTAATTCACAATTTACAAACATCATCATATGGTAAGTGAGAAACATCACCTGCTTCTATAAGATTTAAAGATTCTAAAAATTCATCTTTCATTCCTTTGAGTACGAATGCTTTCAAGGTCTCTTTTACCAAATTCTTATGTTTTGATTTTTGGAGGTTGTATCTAAATCGCTCCACACAATTCTCCAAACTTTCATTTCCCCCCTGTGTTATCCCAAAAATGTCTTCACCAGCCTGGCAGTAGACTTGGTATTTCTCCAAGAATACATTCTTCATGTCTTTCCATGTTTGAATGTAGGTCCCTCCAAGGCTCATGAACCATCGTAGAGTGGTTTATTTAAGAGTAAGAGGAAACACTTGCAATATTTTAGAATTAGTAAAATAACCATATCCTCTACAAACTACTTCAAATTCAAACAAGAATGTATCTGGGTCTTCATTTTCCAAACCATGAAATTTTGGTAGTGTAAATGGGGGAATACTATGCATTTGTGCCAATCCTCGATCTTTGATAGGGAATTCAAAAGTAACAATGTTTTCCATTTCTTACCAAAATAAAAGAGGTTCTCCATGTACTATTTTGAGACTCCTAATTTTCTTACCAATTGTTCAGTGAAATAGGTGCATTGGATGATTGACATTAGCCTGAAAACTCCTCATTGAAAAATCGCTTAAAATATAATTTCTTTGTTTTCAACAAGATAGTTTGTATATTTTGATAGCATGTGGTTGAATAGGCTACGGGGGTTCTCACAACACCCAAGAAATCAAATAAAACTTAAAAATAATGCAGAAAAGAAATAAATTCAAATAATAAATTATAAGGAAATAAAAGTTGTGAGAAAGACTAAGTAAAGAGGAAACAAAACAACAATAGGTTACTAATGTAATCCCCTCAATGCCTCCCTGGAAACAACACCAAAATTTAGGGCATAATAAAAAACCTAACATTTAATTTTCAATCCGGGAGTTTGTAAACTTAGAGGCGTAGCAATGGAAATGCCAGAGAAGGACTTCACCAACTTGCACTAGTTAATATAATGACACCAGACCATTATGAAAATTGGAATAAAACAAAATTACTTTGCGAAAAATAAAAGCAACTCTCAAGCTACTGCAAATAATCCTAATTACCATGATAAAATTGTATGTTTATCTTCAGTATAGTTGTTGACATATTAACAATTGGGCCTTTGAAGAGATCTACCATTTCAAGGATTTTCCTTCCTGCATTAAGTTATTATTCTTATACTCCTGCAATATGCTTGCACTGGTATAGCCACAAGGATTATGTGCTGGAAGTATATTTTACACTTATACTAGAGATTTATGTCTTTATGCAGGGGCTCTCAGCTTTAGGACTAGAGCACTTTGTTCTTGTATCAGGATATTGGTTCCTGTACTAGAATAGAGTTTCCTACACCAAGTTTTCCAATTACTTTCAGGAAAAATTAATGTGTGCTAACTATGAAAATAATTGGCAAAGCAAAATCAGAATTCTGAAATAACTTGCACATGAAAAAGAATGATTCAACCAAATTGAATCTCATAATGAAAATAAGCTTTGAAATAAAACAAACTTCATAATTCAAAGCACACTTTCTTCAATGTAGTAAAAGCAATAAATCAAGCATGATAGAAGGCTTTTATCCCTGTGATAGTTACTCAGATAAACCAGATCTTCCTTTAATCTTTTTTAACTCAAAAAGGTTCACTTCAACTATTCAGATTTACATTTTAATTCCTTCCCTTTAAAAATATGAAGTGAAGGCACAGATCAAGGTATAGTAACAACGTTCCTTCACCATTTAACAAATAATCTTTAATTCGTAGGATTTTAACTCTTTGGTATCAAAAAGAATTATATTTTCTAGTGAACATTCACTTATAGAAATTCATCGAATTATTATAAAGGAAAGGAATGAAACAATCTTGTTGTAATGAACCAAAAAAACCAAGTTTTGGAAACTATAAATGCACAAGTATAGGAATGTTCTTGCACAATTCTAGGCGGAGATAACTAAGATTCGTAAAAGGAAATGAATGAAAGAAAATCTAACTTAATTAATAGACATGCCACGAATCCGTCACAGTTGACTGTCAATGAAATAAAACTAGAATTCTTATGAAGAAATAAATAATAAACTCAATCCAAACTTTGAATAAATAAAATCAACACACAGCTTTAAATGAACGAAATGAGGAAACTTAAAGCTTCAGGACTCAAAGACACATCAACAATAGATTAAAATGTAGAATGAAAACAACATGGCGTAGCTCCTTTGTATTAATTTAAAATCAGAAAATGTACATTATGAATTCGAGTACTCCATCCCATGACGAGGGCGATACCAGCAAAAAAAAATCACAGTGGCATTGTTGTAGCGTCGCTCGTCGCCCCCCCTTACGTGCATAATCGATCCTCCTGTTATAATATGTTTACATGATAATTAAATCGTATATTTTGCAAACAATCATGGGTATTGAATCCCAACTAATTATAATTAAATATAATATCAGTACAACCATTCCCCTATTAAAAGAATAAATATTTAATATGAATTTCCCAAATCTGTGCTTTTTCTAGATTTATAGAAGAAATGGTATTTTTAACAAACTTCCTCCAAATTGCCCTTCATCTCTCCTCAAACATTACAAATTTTGGAAAACATCCTGCGTATTACTCAATTTCCTATGCTGGGAAAAAACCCCATGTTTCGGAATTTTGAGATTCACAATGATCGACATGGAAATCAATGATCTATTTGGATATTAGTGGCCACCTACCTACTCCATTTGGACCCGCACCATCGGTTCTTTCAGTTTTTCAATTTCAACACAACTTACTATTTTTAGCAGCTTTACAGGTCCTGAACTTCTGGAGCCGTTTGGAGGCCATAGTGATCCAGGTGGATATTGGTGACCACCCACCTATTCCATTTTAACCCCCACCATCAATTCTTTTAGTTTTTCAATTTCGGCACAACTTTATAGTTTTAGTAGTTTTCCGGGTCTTAAACTTTCGCAGCCGTTTTGAGGCCCTAAACGATGTTTTTTTGGAAACCTGGGAGGAACATAGGTTTATCAACAGATGTTGCTCACGTCAAAAGTTTTATTCCTCAGATACATCTTTCTAACGAGGTATGGCGTGTGTCAAAGAGAGATCGTATGACAAAGTTACATCCTTAGGAATTTGAAACACAAATTTACCCAAACTGAGTCCACACTTTTTGCTCTTCATCAACTACGATTAGGTTTTTGGATTTTTAGGGTTTTATATTGATTATCAACAATAAAAAGGATTTCAAAACTGATTGTAACACAATTCAGAGGCATGTAGCTACCACGTCTCTTCTTAGAGATAAGCTACCATCGCCCTAGCTAGTTTATTTCCATTATGTATTTAAGCATATTTATGTTATTTGAAATTAATGAAATGCAATATTATTTCCATTGCATCTCTGTGTGTATGTTTATTTCTGTGTATTATTGAACTCCTACATAAATCAATATCATTGGCATCAGAGTTGTCTTCTCTTTCTCTGTTTTTCTTTGCATGTCCCGAACAAGTTCAGGGTATAAGGAGTTAGGGCTCGATCTGGTTGAACACTTGCAAGATCAGCCTCGCAAACCTCGACGACAACCCATGGAGGAAGAAAATAAAGACAAGGGAGCAGGAGATCCTATCAAAATGTTTCTCGAGGAGGCCCTCGAGAAACAAAGGAATGCGATATGGATATTCTCAAATCCTTCAATGGTTGCCAACCTACGGTGCATCTGCATCCAACAACCACTCTAGAGATGCCACTCCCTTCATGGTACAGGTAAAATTTGACATTCCTGTATTTGAAGGTTAGATAGATGCAGACGTTGTAAATATATGGTTGAATTTTCCGAAAGGGTATTTCTTGGTCTGTGATTTGTCCGACCCAGAAAATATTAGTTTTTCACTCCTCAAAGCCACCCCCCATTTCAAAGACTGGTGGGAAATCTACTGTGAGAAAAAGGATGAGGGGAAATCCTCTCTCTTCTTAGCCGCACCCACTTGGAATTCATTTAGAGATGGCATCAAGGAACAATATTACCCCATGGGGAGCTATGAGGAAAAGTACATCCAATGGACCACATTGCGAGAACAAAGGGATCAAGGTGTGCATGAACTAACGAATTTGTTCCATACCCTATGCACGAATTTGGGTATTAAAGATTCAGAGAGACATTTGGTGCTCAAGTACCATAGTTTTCTGCACAGACACATTCAGGAGGAAATGGAGTTTCTCGACATTACCTAGATTGGCATAGCATATCACTATGCCGCCAAAATCGAGCATAAATTTAAGCAAAAGAAGTGAGACTCTGGATCTATGAATCCAAAACCAAGGAAAGGTGCCCTCGAACCACAGAACAGGGGGCAGAGCCAAAGTGGGGTGACTCAAAACACCACCATGAATCCAAAGAAGGACACGGGGAAGTGGTGTGAATTTCATAAGAGTCCCACTCACAACACAAATGAGTGTCGGGCCAAACAACCGATGGTGGTCGAACTGAAGGTACCCGAATTAGATGCATGTTCTAATCCTAAGCCAGAACTAGACAAGGGAGATGAAAATAGGAAGCAGATCATTGATGTGGACCCCTATGCCATTATTGCCACAACCAAGCTCCAAAGGGGGTATCCCGAGGATCGAGAGGAGCGGGAGCACCTCTTCCATTCGCAGATGTGGGTAAAGGGTTCTCCACTGAAATTTATTGCGGATAGCAGAAGCCAAATGAACCTCATTTCAGCAGAAGTAGTGAAGTGACTAGGCCTACAGACCATAGCACACCCACAGTCATATACCATCGAGTGGCTTCACCCAGGGAGAAATCTCCAGATCCGCCAGCAGTGCCGCCTTCTGTACAACATCAAGCCATTCACGGATTGGGTATTGTGTGATGTTGCTCCTCTTGATGTAGTTGATGTATTATTGGGCCAACCATACTTGTGGAGGCCACATGTTGTATATGAGTTTAGCCCTCGTTATATTGTTATTAATTTGGGAAACAAATTATACATGATACCATAGGTACTACCGCCTCCTGCCATCTCCTTGACTATTGCAAAACAACATAGTAAGATTGTTTCCCAAACCAAGAAATTTATTTTCCTTACAAATTTCTCAAACGAAAAGAAGAATATTTTGGCCACATCCTCAAAACATTTTTCTCCTGCACGGCTACAGGAAATGGAAAAAGTCGTGGAGGAATACGAGGACATTTTCTCCTCACTCGCAAAGGTTCCTCTATACTGTCAGGACAAGCACTCCATTGGTCTGACCCCCAGCACACCGTTCCCTAATCTTGCCATAACTCATGTTATTACACATACAGAATCAACACATGTATTTTCTAAGGAAAAAAAAATTATTGAACACATCCAACACATCCGCCAGCAGGTGCACCACATCTTGGAAAAATCCAATACCAAGTTCAGCAGAATTTGTCTCTCATGGAGGAACTTAACGCAATGGGGACCATTGATTCCTAAGGAGGGAGGAATGATCTAGGTGGATATTGGTGGCCACCCACCTATTCCATTTGGACCCACACCATCGGTTCTTTCAAATTTTCAGTTTCAGCACAACTTACTATTTTTCGCAGGTTTTCAGGTCCTGAACTTCTAGAGCCATTTGGAGGCCCTAATGATCCAGGTGGATATTTGTGGCCACCCACCTATTTCATTTGAACCCCCACCATTGGTTCTTTTATTTTTTATTTTTGGCACATCTTACTATTTTTATCATTTTTCGGGTCCTAAACTTTTGGAGTTGTTTTCAGGCCCTAAATGACGTTTTTTCGAAAAACCGAGAGCAACATGGGTATATAGACCGATGTTGCTCACACGAAAATTTTTAGTCCTTGGATAGATATTTTTAATGAGGTATGGTGTGCATCAAATGGAGATCGTATGCCAAAGTTACGTCCCCAGGAAGTTGAAACACCAATTTACCCAAATGCGGCCCATAGTTTTGGCGCTTCATCTCCTACGGTCAGGTTTTTTGATGTTTAGGGTTTTCTATTGTTTCTAAACAATAAATAGGCTTTCAAGCCTAATTGTAACACATTTCAAAGGCAAGTAGCTGCCACATCTCTTCTCAGAGATAATCTACCATCGCCCTAGCTAGTTTATTTCCATTATGTCTGTAATCATATTTATTTTATTTTATATTAATGAAATGAAATAAATTTTCCGCTGCTTGTCTGTGTGTATGTTTATTTTTGTGTATCATTGCGTTCTAGCATAAATCTAGATCAATGGTATCAGAGCAGTCTAATATTTTTATTTTTTTCTTTACATGCCCCGAACGAGGTCAGGGTATAAGGATTTAGGGCTCGATCTAATTGAACCCTTGCAAGATCAGTCTCACAAACCCCGACGAACTCCCATGGTGGAAGAAAGGAAAGACGAGGGAGGAGTAGATCCTATCAAAAAATTGCTCGAGGAGGCCCTCGAGAAACAAAATAATGCGATGATGGATAAATTCTCTCAAATCCTTCAACGGTTGCCCACCTATGGCACATTTTCATCCAACAACCACTATGGAGGGGCCACTCCCTTCAAGGTATAGGTAAAATTTGACATTCCTATATTTGAAGGGGAGATATATGTAGATGTTGTAGATAGATGATTCAATTTTCTAGAAGGGTATTTCTCACTCCATGATTTCCCCAACCTAGAAAATATTATTTTTGCACTCCTCAAAGCCGAACCCCATGTCAAATACTGGTGGGAAACCTATTGTGAGAAAAAGGATGAGGGGGAACCCTCTCTATTCACAGCCACACTGACCAAGAATTCATCCCGAGATGGCATTAAGGAACAATATTACCATGTGGAGAGCTATGAGGGCAGGTACATTCAATGGACCACACTACACCAACAAAGGGATGAAGATGTGCACGAATTGAAAAATTTGGTCCATACCTTGCACACAAAGTTGGGTATTAAAGATTCAGAGAGACATTTGATGCTCAAGTACCCAAGTTGTCTACACAGACACATTCAGGAGGAAATTGAGTTCCTTGAAATTACCTCTCTTTCCACGGCATATCACTATGCAACCAAGGTGGAGTAGAAATTTAAGCAGAAGAAGCGAGACTTTGGATCCGTGAATCTGAAGCCAGGGAAAGACGTCCCCAAACCACAAAAAAATGGTCAGAGAAAAAGCAGGGTGACTCAGAGCACCACCACGAATCCAAAGAAGGATATGGGGAAGTGGTGTGAATTTCATAAAAGCCCCACTCACAGCACAAACGAGTGTAGGGCCAAACTGTCGATGGTGGCCGAACTGAAGGCACCCGAATCATATGGATGTTTTGATCCTGAGCCAAAACAAGACAAGGGAGATGACAAAGGGAAGGAGATCATTGACGTGGACCCCAGTTCCATTGTTTCCACCACCAAGTTTTAGAGGGGGGGTCCCAAGGATCCAGAGGAGGGGGAGCGCCTCTTCCATTCGTAGATGTGGGTAAAGGGTTCTCCACTGCAATTTCTTGCCAATAGCGGAATCCAAAAGAACCTCATTTTAGTAGAGGTCATGAAACGTCTCAGCCTACTAACCATAGCACACTTGCAGCCGTATACCATCGTGTGGCTTCACCTAGGGAGAGATCTCCACGTCCACCAACAGTGCCACCTTTTTTACAACATCAAGCCATTCACAGATGAGGTATTGTGTGATGTTGCTCCTCTTGATGTAGCTGATGTATTATTTGGCCAATGATACTTGTGGAGGTGACATGTTGTGTATGAGTCTAGGCCTCGTTTTGTTGCTACGACTTTGGGAAATAAATTGTATAGGATACTAGAGATAGTACTGCCTCCTACCATCTCCTTCACTATTGCAAAACAACGCAGTAAGATTTTTTCCCAAACCATACATTTTATTTTCCTTACAACTCGCTCATATGGAAATAAGAAGATTGTGGCCACAACCTCGAAACAAGCCTCCCCTACACGGCTGCAGCAAATGGACAAAGTCATGGAGGAATACAAGGACATTTTCTCCTCACCCACAGAGGTTCCTCTACACTGTCAGGACAAGCACTCCATTAATCTGACCCCCGACGCACCATCACCTGATATATCCATACCAAATGAGATTACATAGACAAAATCCACACTTGTATTCTCCGAGGAAACCAAATTTATTGAATGCATCCAACACATCCTCCTGTAGGTCCACGACATCCTGGAAAAATCCAATACCAGTTTAAGCAAAATTTTCCTCTCATGGAGAACTTAATGCAATGTGTATCATTGCTTCCTAAGGAGGGAGTAATGATGTAGGTGGATATTGGTGGCCACCCACCTATTCCATTTCTACCCGAACCATCAGTTATTTTAGTTTCAACACAACTTACTATATTTAGCATGTTTTCGTGTCATGAACTTTTGGAGCCGTTTAGAGGCCTTAATGATCCAAGTGGATATTGGTGGCTACCCACCTATTCCATTTGAACCCCCACCATCAGTTCTTTCATTTTTTCAGTAATGGCACAACTTACTATTTTTTGTCTTTTTTTCGGTCCTAAACTTTCAGAGCCATTTTGAGGCCCTAAATGACGAATTTTAGGAAAACAAGGAGAAACAAGGGTTCCCAGACCGATGTTTCTCACATCAAAAGTTGTAGTCATCTGCTAGATCTTTCTAACTAGGTATGGCATGGGTAACATGGATATCATATGCCAAAGTTACGTCCTCAAGAATTTGAAACACCAATTTACCCAAACGGGGCCTATAGTTTTGGCGCTTCATCTCCTACGGCTAGGTTTTTCGATGTTTATGGTTTTCTATTGTTTCTAAAAAATAAATAGGTTTTTGAACCTCATTTTAACATAGTTCAAAGGCATGTAGCCTCCACTTCTCTTCTCATGGATAAGCTAACATCACCCTAGCTAGGTTATTTCTATGATTTCTGTAAGCATATTTATGTTATTTGATATTAAGGAAATGAAATATTATTTCCACTGAATCTCTGTGTGTATGTTTATTTCTGTGTATTATTGTGTTCCTGCATAAATCTAAACCAGTGCTATCAGAGTGGTCTGCTCTTTCTCTATTTTTCTTTTCATGTCCTGAACGAGGTCAGCGTATAAAGAGTTAGGGCTTGATCTGGTTGGACCCTAGCAACATCAGCCTTGCAAACCCTAATAAACTCCCATGGCAGAAGAAAAGGAAGAAGAGAGAGTAGGAGATCCTATCAAAATCTTTCTTGAGGAGGCCCTCGAGAAAAAAAAGGAACACGATGATGGATAAATTTGCTTAGATCCTTCAATGGCTGCCCACCTACGACAAATATGCATCCAACAACCACTTTGGAGGTGCCACTCCCTTCAAGGTATAAGTAAATTTTGGCATTCCTCTATTTGAAGGCCAGATAGATGCATACATTGTAGCTATATGGTTTAATTTGCTACAAGGGTATTTCTCGGTCCATTATTTTGCTAACTGAGGAAATATTATTTTATTACTCCTCAAAGCTGCACCCCATGGAAAACACTGGTGGGAAACCTACTGTCAGCAAAAGTATGAGGGGAAACCCTCTATTTTCTCAACCGCACCCACTTGGAATTAATTCCATGATGGCATCAAGGAACAATATTACCCCATGGGGAGCTATGAGGACAAGTACATCCAATGGACCATGTTGCGGAAACAAAGGGATCAAGATGTGCAAGAACTAATGAATTTGTTCCATACCTTGTGCACAAAGTTGGGTATTAAAGATTCAGAGAGACATTTGGTTCTCAAGTACCACATATGTCTGCACAGACACATTCAGGAGGAAATGGAGTTCCTCAACATTACCTTGCTTGGCACGGCATACTGCTATGCCACCAAGATCGAGAAAAAATTTAAGAAAAAGAAGTGACACTTTGGATATGTGAATCCAAAGCCAGGGAAAGGATCCCCTGAACCATAGAACAGGGGGTAGTGCCAAATCGGGGCGACTCAGAACAGCACCATGAATCAAAATAAGGATACAGGGAAGTGGTGTGAATTTCATAACAGCCCCACTCACATCAAAAACAAGTTTTGGGCCAAATAATCGCTGGTGGCCGAACTTAAGGCACCCGAATCAGATACATGTTCTGATCCTGAGCTAAAACCAGAAAAGGGAGATGAAAAAGGGAAGAATATCACTGATGTGGACCCTAGTTCCATTGTTTCCACCACCTAGCTCCAGAGTGGGGATCCCAAGGATACAGAGGAGGGGGAGCACCTCTTCCCTTCGAAGATGTCGGTAAAGGGTTCTCCACTAAAATTTCTTATCGATAGCGGAAGCAAAAATAACCTCATCTCAGTAGAGGTCTTGAAGTGGCTCAACCTTCTGACCATAGCACACCCAGAGTCATACACCATTGGGTGGCTTCACCGAGGGAGAGATCTCTACATCTGCCAGTAGTGCCGCCTTTTATATAGCATTAAGCCATTAGCGAATGAGGTATTGTGTGATGTTTTTCCTCTTGATGTAGCTGATGTATTATTGGGCCAACCATACTTGTGGAGGAGACATGATGTGTATGAGTTTAGACCTCGTTATGTTGTTATTACTTTGGGAGATAAATTGTATAGGGTACCAGAGGTAATACCGCCTCCTTCCATCTCCTTGACTATTGTAAAACAACACAGTAATATTGTTTCCCAAACTAGGAAATTTATTTTATTTATAAGTCACTCATAGGGAAAGAATAATATTGTCACCACGACCTCAAAACAGGGCTCCCCTGTACGACTGGAGAAAATGGAAAAAAGTTGTGGAGGAATACGAGGACATTTTCTCCTCATCCACAGAGGTTCCTCTAGCCGGTCAGGACAAGCACTCCATTGATCTAATTGTCGGCGCGTGGCTACCTGATATTTCCATAACTCATGCGATTACACAGACATAATCCACACATGTACTTTTTGAGGAAACCAGATTTATTGAACGCATCAAACACGTCCGCCAACAGGTCCACGACATCCTGGACAAATCCAATATCAAGTTCAGCAGAATTTGCCTCTCATGGAGGAAATTAACGCAATGGGGACCATTGATTCCTAAGGAGGGAGGAATTATCCAGGTTGATATTGGTGGCCACTCACCTCTCCCATTTGGGCCCGCGTCATCATTTCTTTCAGTTTTTCAGTTTGAGCACAACTTACTATTTTTAGAGGTTTTGGGATCCTAAACTTCTGGAGTCGTTTGGAGGCCCTAATTATCTAGGTGGAAATTGGTGGCCACCCACCTATTCCATTTGAACCACCACCATTGGTTCTTTCGATTTTCCAGTTTTGGCACAACTTACTATTTTTAGCATTTTTTCAGGTCTTGAACTTCTGGAATCTGTTTTGAGGCCCTAGACGACATTTTTTTGGGAAACTGGGACCAACATGGGCCCATGAATTGATGTTTCTCCCATAAAATTTTTTATTCCTCGGATATATCTTTCTAACGAGGTATGGGGAACGTCAAACGAATATCTTATGCCAAAGTTATGTCCCCAGGCAGTTGAAACAACAATTTACCCAAACGGGGCCTATAGTTTTGGTGCTTCATCTCCTATGGTTAGTTTTTATTTTTATTTTTAGGGTTTTCTATTATTTCTATATAATAAATAGTCTTTCAAGTCTCGTTGTAACACAATTCAGAGGCATGTAGCCACCACATCTCTTCTCAGAGATAAGCTACCATCGCCCTAGCTAGTTTATTTCCATTATGTATATAAGAATAATTCTATTATTTGATATTGATGAAATGAAATATTATTTCCACTGCATATATGTTTGTATGTTTTTTTCTGTGTATTATTACGTTCCTACATAAATATGGGTCAATCGAGGAGGAAATCAGCTGTCTGGAAACTACTGGCTAGAATTCTAGAAAATTCATATTTTTAACAAACTGCCTCCAAAGCACCCTTTGTATCTCCTCAACCATTATGAATTTTGGAAAAAAACTCGTGTCTTACTCAATTTCCTATGCTGGGAAAAAAAACCATGTTTCATAATTTTGAGATTCACAACGATCGGCATGGAAATTGAAGAGGAATTTAGCTATCTGGAAACTATTGCGAATTCAAGTTGAAGTTCTAAAATCTACATTGTTGCGGGAAGGTGCGGTGTAGGAATCCTACTGGTACTAGTGTAATAATGTGTGGTGCAGGAACTTGGCCTCTATTAGAATAGGAATATAATCAACTCTGTAAACCTGTAAAAACCAAACTAGTATTAAAGATGCTTTTAATGTTTAAATACCACTAAAACAAGGGAATAGAAAATACTTACTTATTATCTCCGAGAATGCATAGAACTACGGCAATAACTATTCAAGATAAAAAAAAAAAACATGATGGATTTCGAGAAAAAGGTGATATAAAGCAAGGCATGGCAGAGGCCCAACAGTGATAAACATGTAATATTAGATGAGATAGAAGCTCTTATATTTTATGCAAATGTGGCCCTTGGCCCAAGCCTAAAACCATGTGGTGGAAGATATTTCTGGAAATGAGAGACCAGTCACCTCCACTAAGAAGTTCTATACTTCTTTGTCAATAAGCCTTTGGTTAGTATATAAATGACTTGGTGAGTACAATTCATCTCAGGTAAGATAGTTTCTGTAACAGGGGATTGAAATTCCAATTGTAGACTTCAACACCTTTATTGGATGCTTATGTGGATGCTAGTTTGAATTCCAAGCCAACGAAAATTCTTTGTTATACAAGTAGATGAGAGTGAGTGATAGAAGAAATGGTAGTTGGATGAAGAAAATGAATCTAAGGTATTGAACTAGAATGTTTTCCTTATTTGAGAATAATCATATGATTGAATTGCTATAAAAATTGATGACATAGATAAATGGTGGTTGTGATTGAAAAATCTATGCCAATAATAGTCAACAAAATTATATAGCCAACAAAACTTGGTGATGCTTTCAATTAAGGATGCCCCAAACCAAAAAAATCCACATATCAATCCAATTATTAGTCCCAAGTATGCCCAGAATTTGGAGTCATGCTCAATTGATACATATTTTTCTGGTTATAGCACAATTTGTCTTTCTTGATGACATACAAGCTAAGTTACTAAAAACACCCTAGGAGGACCCCTGAAATGTTGTTTTCCATATCAGAAACAGATTCTGGTGTGCCACTACTTTGAAATTTTGGAAAAGTGTTTTGGCAACATTTTGGAATTCTAAAATGTCTTATCAGTTTCTTGAAATGCGCAATATTTATGTTCTATCTTGAAATGTTTTAAAAATTCTCAAAATATTTCAACAAAAATAAACAACTTTTTGGGTACAAAACTAAGAAAAAAAAATTAAAACACTTAGGAATAACTAATAAAAAAACTCTCTAATAGTGCTTGGTAATTTCAAATTAGATAAAAATAAGCAAAAATTAATGATGATACATTTCTTGGTCATTTAGTAAAGAAATGCCCTCTAATGGTTCCTTCTCTCACCAACTCTCTTTGGGCTCTATATCGATGAAATGGAATCCTTTCTGAGGAGCACATATAGGATGGTGTTGATTGCCTTCTATCCAATGTCTTGATCTCCTTGCTTTTAGTTTTCAACAACATTATCCTCTTCACACCTCACCTAAGGGGTTGTAGAGAAAAATTGATTCCTTATTCAACTCTTGGGATCTTTGATAGTTGACATTTGAGCCTTTGGTTAGTATATGAATGAATTGCTGAGTACTAGTCATCTCAAATAAGACAGATTCTGTAAAAAGGGATTGAAATGCTACTCGTAGACTACATCACCTTTATTGGATGCCTATGTGGACATTGGTTTGAATTCCAAGCCAACAAACATTGTTTGTTATACAAGTAGATGAGAATGAGTAATAGAAGAAATGGAAGTTGGACGAAGAAAAGGAAATTAACGTATTGGACCAGAATGTTTTTCTTATTTGAGAATAATTATATGATTGACTTTCTATAAAAATTGATGATATAGATAAATGGTGGTTGTGATTGAAAAATGTATGCCAATAATAGTCGACAAACTTATATAGCCAACAAGTCTTTATGATGCTTTCAATAAAGGATGTCCCAAACCAACAAACTTCATAGAGAAATCCAATTATTAGTCCCAACTATGCCTAGAATATGGATTCATGCTCAATTCATACATCTATTTTTGGTAATATCATAGTTTGTCTTTTTTGATGGCATACAAGCTAAGTTACTAAAAACACCCCAAGAGGACCCTTGAAATGTTGTTTTCCAAATCAGAAGAAAATTCCGGTGTGTAACGAATTTGAAATGTTGAAAAAGTGTTTTGGTGACATTTTGGCTTTCTAAAATTTTTTATCAGTTTCTTGAAATGCCTAAGAATTATATTCCATCCTAAAAAAATTTACAAATTCTGGGAACATTTCAGCAACAAAAAATAACTTTTTGGGTAGAAAACTAATCAAAAAATTTAAAACACTTACGAATCACTAAGAAGAAAACTCTCTAATATTTCTTGGTCATTTATTCTTAGAGAAAAATAAGCACTGACTATATAAGCTAGTGTTTGGTCATTTAGTGTAGAAATGAACTCTAATGATTCCTTCTCTCAATAACTCTCTTTGGATTCTATATCGATGAGATGGACTCCTTTCTTACAAGCACATATAGGATGGTGTTGATTGTATTCTACCCAATGTCATGATCTCCTTGCTTTTATTTTTTAACAACATGATCCTTTTGGCACCTCACCTAAGGGGTTGTAGAGACAAACTAATGACTTATTCAACTCTTGCGATCTTTGATAGTTGACATTTGAGCCTTTGGTTAGTATATGAACGACCTTGGGAGTACTAGTCATCTTAGGTAAGGAAGTTTCTGTAACAAGGGATTGAAATGTCAGTGGTAGACTACATCACCTTTTTTGGATGCCTATGTGGATGCTAGTTTGAATTCCAAGCTAAAAACCATTGTTTGCTATACAAGTAGATGAGAGTGAGTAATAGAAGCAATAGCATTTGGATGAAGGAAAGGAAAAGAAGGTATTGGACTAGAATGTTTTTCCTATTTGAGAATAATCATATGATTGACTTGCTATAAAAACCGACGAAAAAGATAAATGGTGGTTGTATAGCAAACATGAATATTTGAAACATGCATGATTTTACTCCAAATTAAATTCTGGTACCGGATTTGAAATGAGTCCAAAATGTTTAAATTTTTTATGGATTTTCGACTTTAGTAGTATTCAATGCCATTATATCAAATAGAAAACCAAGAGGGACATTGAAATTATGTTCCATGGATAATTGTTGTTCATGAAAATAGTTGATAGTGCGATTGAATAAAATTATATCACTACAACCTTATTTCACGGAAAAACATTCGACCAAGAATACATAGAATCTGAACCACTTATGGAAATTTTGATGAAAAAAGATAGTGTTGTTATAAGTGATTGTTTGAAATCCTAAAATTGTATTTGTTGCTAAAGAAAAATTTTGAAGTTTGCTGAAAATTATGAAATTGACCAAAACATTTATATAAGGCTGAAAATTTAAGTGTGATGGAGACATGCAGCACCTATATATACATTTTCTTATATGATACATTGAAATCCATATATATAATTGAAGGTTTCACTAAAGAAAGCCTTCTCTTAGTTTTAGATTTTATTAGAGTTTGAAACTTTATTGTACATGTTACAATGTTTCAACTGAAGAAATAGTTGCAAAAATAATGTAGAAAAACAATGAAATTTGTGGAGATAAGTTAGGTTTATATATTAGAAACAACACATCATTAAGTTTAAATAAAGTTCATAGAAATTTTATAGCGTAAAATATTTTTGAACATTGTCAAACTCTATCCATACCAGTCAATTAGAATGGGGTCTGTACTCATTTTAGCATAAATTAAACACCATGGTTCTACTATCACAAGAAACCTCAAGTAGTACACAATCTTGGGAAGTTATAGAAAATTTGGAAATGTCAATTAGAATGGGGTCTATACTTGGAAATTAAGGTTATAGAAGTGAAATCCAAAACTATCAAAATGATATCATATTAATTTGAGTGCATTAATTTAGGGAACTTAAAAAAGGTTTCATAAAACAATTTAAACATTAAAGTGATATTATACTAGAAACCACAAAGATTCAATGAATGCACATTTAAATTAGTGAATAGTCATAATGCACACTTCTTTTGTAGGTCTCATGGGCTAAAACTATGATTTTGATTAGAGGCCAGATGGAACCACCCTCTAATAGAGTTGAAGGTGTGTAGTTGGTTTGGTCAAATATCATACCTTGAGTGCACAACTTGTCTCAAAGAATACATTTCCACCCCTAAAACAAGGAATTTCATCCACTTTTATCAGCAGATTATCCAATCAAATTATTACGATTATCCATGAATATTTATTATTTACTATCATATATACACATAAAGGAAGAGAAGAAAGAATATGTTGGCTAATATGTCAAACAAATTTTTCGATAATACCCAAAAATATTACGGAGTAATTAGAAGATGGATTTTTGACCAAAGTAAGGTCTAGTGAGGAGGAATTGGACACATTGATTTGTCTTATTAAAGCTTTGAAAATACTAGATTTCACTACAGCTTGAGATATTAATGTATATCATGGAGAGTTCAATTAGAATGTTGATTGACTAGATCCATCCTTCCGAGAAACAAAACAAGATTCATTTTTTGAGCTACTTCAGTGAAGTATATTTCAATTGTTCATTGTTATTTTCTTAAGTATTCCATAAACTTGCATGTTTTTTTCCAAATTTAAATGTTATAATAGGAATTTTATTGCAGAATTTGTTTAAATACACTCCACTCTGAACTATTATTGATTTTAATGTTTTCCTATGATATCTGGATCTGAGAATCCTTAATTTCTCTCTCATTCTGATTGACATCGTTCACATTCCTTCATCATCTGCTTTAAGGAATCCTTAACTTCTCCTTGATCTCAATTGAAAACCACTTCACCATTCAGCCTCTAAGATATAATTTTTCTCATCTGCCCTGCCCTGTAACACTTCCTTTAAAACTTGATTATGTTCTATTTTTGTGATATATTGACTCCATATCCCAATGGAAAACAGAGAATAAACTATCCATCTAAATCATTAATTCCACCAAAAAATTAAAATCAAACCAAATCAATCTTACATAATTAGCCTACAATCAATTAAAAACAACAAAGTAAAATCATTAAGAGAGAGCCCTCCCTAGGCATTAGGAAGGCTAGATCCTAATCTCCAAAGTGGTTGATAGTTACCTCTAATATTTATTTAAACACACATAACAACCCTGGGAAATTTTGGAGAGATAACACACCCCAAAGCCCCTTGGCTCCATTTCCACAGTGCACACATACAAAATCATAAAAAAATGTCTTCGTAACTTGTGCCTCAGGCGACCTCACTCCAACAAGAGCTCTAAGTGTGTGAGAGTTTATGAGAGAAGGTCAAGGTTTCCTACACTGATGAGAAGAGGCCAATAGAGCCTTTAAAATAGAAGAGGCTAAGAGCTAAGTATGTTTCATTGAGAGATAAGTGTATTTTGTTGAGAGCAGAGGGCTGAGTATAATGTGTTATTGTAGAGTGTGTCGAGTGGAGAGAGTGTGTTGTGAGAGTTGTGATGAGTTATTTCTATTGAGTAGAACAAAGGGTCAAGTGAAGAGGAGAACAAAGCTTAAAACAAACGGAGAGGTTTCCAATTATACTAAGCATTAAATTTTATTTTGAGTGTGGGTTGAAGCCTACATGCAGGAAGTTATTTCTTTCATGTCTAGTGGGTTTGTGAGAAATATTGGGTGTTGTTGCCTTTTGAAACTTGGTTCTTGCATAAATCCAAGGAGATGCAAGCTAGTACTTGCAACAAATCTGTAATGTTGGTGCTTCACATGGTTCTTCTGGTAAGCCAATCAGGTGTCTACAAAAGGTGGTAGTTCTTAATTCCTAATAGTTGGTGCTAGAAAGAAATCAAGGGGATTCGGTGCTTCCTGTGAGTGGTGGCTCACAAGGATATTGGTGTAATAGATTATTTTCTCTTATTTTTACATCAATAGAAAAAAGGCTTCGGTTTTTTTTTTTTTTTTTCCTTCGGAAGGGTTTCTACGTTAAATATTTGTGTCCAATGTGTATGTTTCTCATCATGCTTATTTTCATGTGATGATTTCATATTGTTTCCACATGATATGTTGTTGATGGTTATATGGATGGATGCCAATTTTGAATTAAAAGATAAATTTGGCATAAATTTTAAATTATCCTTAATACTAATTCACCCCTCCTCTTAGTGTTAGAATTGTTTCCAAAAATTTGTATAAGATCTCGGTTCCTTTAAGAACAACTTAACCTCTCAAAGGTAGATCAAAGAGAAATGATGGCTAATCAATCTTGCCTAATAGAAGAAGGAGTTCCATTTCTAAATGGATCAAACTATGAGCTCTCGAATATTAGAATGGAAGCCCAATTGATGGTAATCAATGAAAACATTTGGTTGTGTGATATATGGAGAGAGAAATTAGTTTAATGAAAAAGTAGAGGAGATTATCTTGAAAGGGCTATCAAATTCATATTTTTATAGATTAAGGCATTGTGAGACAAAAAAAATAAACGTTGTACATATTATAATGTCTACATCAAGGAGAAAGCCATGTAATAATATGGGAGGTTTATGAACCTTTTTTATCAACCAGTGAGCTTGAATCTGTAAAGGCTACAAATAACGAGAATAAAAGAAGGAAGAAGAACAAGGCATCTCAAAGGAAAGATTCTCAAAATATTTAATATCCTTCTTCCAATAAGGAAGTTGTTTCCCATCACTCTTGAGTTGATGATGAACAAGACGCATATGAGAAGCCATTTTTCTCAGAAGGTATGTTATTTTTTTGTGATAAATTTAAAAATATAGGTCATTTATCCTCTATATGTTATGGTGAAGTTTCTAAAGAAAGAGATATAAGTACATCTAGTTGTTGTGGATAAATACCTACATTTTTAGCAATATAAAATTAGGGGTCCTATAAAGAATAAAAGAGTATATCCCATGAAGAGAATAGGAGTATCCCTGGTAATCAATATGGGATACATCTCAAGCCTCTGGAAGATCCCATGGAAATATAGAGGAATTTAGATCTCTATGGTAGTTCAGCTAGCACCTTTGACAAAAATAAAAGGGTCTATACAAAAGGATATATTTTATAAAGACATTGTAATCTACACTAAAAGAGATCAAGGATCTGTCAGAGGCTAATATCAAGAAAAATGAGTAGTTGGAGGAATATGAGCTTGAGAATGACAAATTGAGAAAAACAATGTAGATCCTAATGCTCAACAAGAAGAGGCTAGCGGGCTAAATGGGATGTTGACCAATCAACTAAAGTAAATATAGAGTCACTGTGAATGACTACAAGCCGAAGTATTCTCATTGAGTCAAGACTTAGAGATTTCAAATAAGGAGTTGTCTCAATACCAAAGGATTGAGGAGAGCACAAAGGCTTTGAATGAGATTATTTTTATGATATAAATTTAGAAGGGAATGCAATAGAATAAAAATATAACCATAAATATAGATATGAAACAAAAATAACACTTCATTTCATTCATATCAAAGAACTGAAATATGCTTACAGACAGAATGGAAATAAACTAGCTCAAGCGATGGTAGATTATATTTGAGAAGAGATGTGGTGGCTATATGCCTCTGAACTATGTTACAATGAGGATCACATGCCTATTTATTATTTATAAATAATGGAAAGCCCTAAACATCCAAAAACCTAACCCTAATAGATGAAAGGCCAAAACAATGGTCCTTTTTTGGGTAAATTTGTATATCAACTTCCCGGGGTGGTAAATTTGGCATACAATTTTTGTTTGATGTGCACAATACCTTGTTAGAAATATCTACCCGAGGAATAAAAATTTTGAGTGGAATACATCAATCAAAGACTAATTTTTTCTTTTTTTTCTCAAAACTATCATTTAGGGCATAAAACGGCTCCAGATGTTAAAGGCCCGAAAAATAGCCAAAAATAGTAAATTGTGCTACAATTAAGGAAAATAAAAAAATGAAAGAAACACTAGTGGGGGTCCAAGTGGAATATGTGGGTGGCCACCAATATCCATCTAGATCATTTATTCCCCCTTAGGAATAAATGGTCCCCATTGCATTGAGTGCCTCCATGATATCGAGAAACTTCTAATGAACTTGGTCCCTAGTGAGCCACTTGCTTTGGTGCAAGAGTTTCTTAGATTTCAAAACTCGATACAATTGGATATTATGTTGGAGAGTGTTCTTGATCTGCGTGTACATGATCCAATGAGTGATGGCATGTTCCATGTTATCTGGGTTTAAATCTATTAGTGTGAGTCTTTTTGCAATGTCAGATGTGTCGAGTAATGGTGGAAAGTATGGCCAAAGGCGGTCTTGATCCAGTTGGATATCGGTGGCCAACAACCTATTCCATTTGGACCCACACCATCAGTTCTTGCAGCTTTTCACTTTCAGCAAAACTTACTACTTTTAGTAGGTTTTTGGGTCTTGAACTTCCGGAGCCATTTTGAGGCCCTAAACGACGTTTTTTGGGCATCACGCCACCAACGAATATTATTGCATTCTGGAATTGATATACGCAGTCAACAGTCGTAGTCTTGGGATAAATATTTCTGATGATGTATCATGTGTTTCAAATGGAGATAGTATTCCAAAGTTATGACCCCGAGAAGCTGAAACACCAATTTACTGAAACGGGGCCCATAGTTGGCGCTTCATATCCTAGGGTTAGGTTTTTGGACATTTCGAGTTTTCCATTGTTTCTCAATCATATGTAGGCCCTTGAACCTCATTGTAACACAGTTTAGAGGCGTGTAGCCGCCACATCACTTCTCAGAGATAAGCTACCAGTGCGCTATTTATTTGATTTCCGTTATGTCTGTAAGCATGTTTCTTTTATTTGATATTAATGAAATGAAGCATTATTTCTGTTGCATCTCTATATTTATGGCTATTTCTGTATTTTACAGCGTTCCTGCATAAATCGGGATTAGGTCCACATTGAACAATGGGTGCAGGCCAAGGAATGGTGGAATGTTGAGCTCAAAATAATTGTCCCCTACAACCTTGGTGATGGTGTATGTCCCATATCAAAGTGGCTGAATCTTATGATGGGGCTCAACGAGGCGTTCCTTCTGCAAATGTATCCAAACTTTGTCATCCACCTGGAACTTGTGTGGAACCTGATGTTGATCTTGTCGCTACTTGTACTTAGCATTCGCTTTGTACCATATGTCATGGAATTTCTACCAGATGTGTTGGATTCACTCAATGTAGTTGTTAGACCTATTGATTTCAGATGGGACATGGGTAAAATATTCTTGAATGGTTGCAAATGGTATGGCCACATCGATGGTACATAGTGGATGGAATCCCAACCCACCCTGAATGGGGATGTGGCAACTGAGCTATCAAGATCTGTTGTTGTTGTGTTGGGCATAGGGGAGGATTTTGTCCCATGTGTGAGGATGCTTTGATTTGTACATGTGCAGAATGTGTACAATCATCCTGTTGACGACCTTTGTTTGGCTACAAATTTGGAGGTGGAAATTTGTGGACTTAGTGACCTTGGTATCCAACATTGACCAGGGACTTGACCAAAATTTACTTAGAAACCTACTCTCTCGATATGAGATAATGGACTATGGGATCCCAAAGTGTAGCCACACTCATTCAGAGAAGAGATTATTAGTGGCTTCTGCTATGATACTCTTCTTGAAAGGCACCAGAATGGCCCTCTTAGTGAATCTATCAATGACCACAAAAACACAGCCATTTCCATGCTTAGTCGAAGGGAGGAACAACATGTAATCCATGGAGACAAATTCCCAAGGTTGAATATGAGTATGAACATGAGTATATAAACCTTTCTTCTTGATGGTCAATTTGGAAATGCCGTAAGTATTGCAGGATTTGATGTATTTACCAACATCCTTTCGAATTTTCAGCCAATAAAAATACTTTTGTAGTACTACCATTTTTTTCTCTACTCCGAGGTGTCCAAGGACTCAACTATAGTGCGCCTCCCAAATCATCTTCCAATTTTTTCTTGAAGGAACACAAAGGTGTCCTAGGTGACATAATAGTGAATTCTGGAGGTGAAAATTTGGAACTTGTTTTCCTTCCAAGAGTTTATTGTGTGTGTTACCGAATTCTGGATCACTCTTGTATAGATGCGGCCACCCTAAAGTCTCATGCCCACAAGAGTCAAGCATATTGGTCAACACCACGATCGGTGGTCGGTTGAGGCAACCTGCAACATGATTGGTGCTTCCCCTCTTATATGTAATGTTCACGTGGAAATGTTGCAAGTATGTGGACCATTTATGATGGTGATCATTCTGCAACTTCCCTTGTGTCTATATGAACTGCATGGGTCAATGGTCCATATGGATGACCATTTCCTTCCCCATAATATAATTCTTCCATTGTCAGTAGGCCTGCATAATGGAACACATATCTTTGTCATTGGTGGGATAATTTCGGACCACGTCTGAAAGTGTCTCATTGTGATATGCCACTGGATGCCCCTACTAAGTAATAATTGCACCAAAAGGATACTCAGAATCATCAGTATTGATCTCAAATAGTTACTGAAGGTCTCGTAATGTGAGAACTGGTGTAGAGTAGAGTTCATGCTTCAACTTGAAAAACGCCTTTTGTTGGGATTTGAGCCAAAAAAAAAAATTCTTTCGCTTCACCATTGGTGACTTGACTCAAATTCCAAGTGATGTGAGAGAACCCCAACACGTACCTATTGGAGAAATTGGCAAGACCCAAAAATCTATGGAGCTCTCTTATATTGGTTAGGGCTAGCCAATCCCAAATGACTTCTATATTGGTTGGGCCCAAATGCACGCCTTTCTCATCAATGATATACCCTATATATTAAACATGGGTCATACCAAAAGTGAATTTCTCCAAATTGGAACACAAATTGTGTTTTCCCATAGATTGGAGGAATTTTCAAATATGGCAGAGGCAATCTTCCCAAATCTTACTAAATATCAAGATGTCATCCAAATACACCACCATCAATGATCTGGTGAAGGGTCACAAGATATCTTCCATCAATGTCATGAAGGTTGCGGGGGAATTAGTGAACCCGAATGGAATGAACAACCATTTGATCAGGTCCTCTTTGGATTTGAATACATTCTTCCACACATCAAAAGGTTTGATTGGTACCTAGTGATACCCAAACTTCAAGGCGATCTTGATGAAATATTCCCCCCCCTAGATTTGGTCCAGAATTTTATCAATTTGTGGCATTGGATACCTATTCCACAAAGTGATATTGTTTAGTGCCCGATAGTCAATACAGAGTCTCCAGGTCTTGTTCTTCTTTTGTACTACCACAATCAAGCTCCCATAGGGTGATGAACTTGTCTTGATGTGCCATTTCCACAAAAACTCTTGAATCTCCCTCTTGATTTCATCGTTCTTTAGAAAATAGCATTGATAGATAATTCCAATAGGAAGCAATGCACCTGGGGTAAGATCAATGGGGTGTGTGACCTAATAGTGTAGAGGTACCCTTGTGGGTGAGGTGAAGATGTCCCTGTACTCCTCCATGACCCCATATGTTGTTGTTGTGTAGAGGAGCCTTGAAGGAGGTCTTGGCAAAAATATTCTTCTTTCCCTAAGGGAGAATCACAAGGAAAAAAATTTCCTGGCTTGGTAAATGGGCTTATTGCATTGCTTCATAGTTATCAAAGAGACGATGGTAGGCAGTGCTACCTCTGGTATCATGTACAAATTATTTCCCAAAGTAATAATAAAAGTGGGAGGCCTAGACTCATACACAACATGCCGCCTCCACAAGTATGGTTGTCCTAATGATACATCAAAATTTAAGAGGAGAATCATCACACAATACCTCATCTATGAACTGATTGATGTTGTAGGGAAGGAGACAATGTTGGATAATGCGGAGATCTCATCCTTTGTGAATACATCCGATGTTGTATGATTGTGGGTGTTATGTGGTCCCAGCCGCTTCACGACCTCTACTGAAATGAGGTTCTTTTTCTCCCATTGTCGACAATTAACTGCAGTGGAGAACCATTCACCCACATATGGGAGTGGAAGAGGCACTCCCCCTCTTCTACACCTTCGGGCTCATCCTTCTAAATCTTGGTGGTGGAAACTATGGCAGTAGGCACTGCATCAATAATATGATTTCCTTTTTCATTCCCCTTGTTTAGTTCTAACTTATATTCAGGGCATTCATATTATTCATAAGCGCTTAGCTTAGCCACTAGTGACTTATTGGCTCGACAGCCATTTTTGCTATGAGTGGGGCACTTATGAAACTTACACCACTTTCATGTGTCCTTATTTGTCTTCGTGATGTTTTTATTTGCTTGCAGCTTCGGTGGGTTGTCCTAGGTCACCCCGCCTTTCATTTTTCCTTTGTCCTGTTTTTTGGGGGTGCCTTTCCCTTGATTAATATTCATAGATCCAAAGTCTCACTTCTTCTATTTAAATTTTTGACTGATCTTAGCAGCATATCGGTATGTTGCACCAAGAGAGGAGATGTCAAGGAACTCTAATTCCTCTTGAATGTATCTGTGCAAAAAATTGTGGTACTTAAGTACTCGATGTTTCTCTTAATCTTCGATACGCAACTTTGTGCACATGTTATGGAATAGATTTTTCATCTCATGCACATCTTGATCCCTTTGATGTTATAGCATAGTCCATTGTATGTACTTTCCCTCATATCTCCCCACAGGGTAATATTGTTCCTTGATGGCATCTCAGAAATAATTCCAAGTGGTTTTTGCTAAAAATAATAACGATTCTCTCTCACCCCACTGTTCGTAGTAGGTTTCCTGCCAATCCTTGACATGGGCGGTGACATTGAGGAGCGCAAAAGGAATATTTTCCGTATAGGAAAAATATTGAATTGAAAAATATCCTTCATATAGGGTTAACCATCTATATATGGCATCTTCATATATCTAGCCTTCAAATATGGGAATTTCAAAGTTGAATTGTACCTTGAAGGGAGTGGCACCTCTAGAGTGACTGTCGGATGAATATGTGGCATCTGTGGGCATCCGCTAAAGGATCTGGGAAAATTAATCTATCATCGGATTCCTCTGTCTCTTGAGGGTTTCTTCGAGAAATATTTTGAAAGGATCTCCTGATCCCTCGTATTTATTTTCTTCCACCATGGGAGGTCGTCCCAGTTTGCGAGCCTAGTCTTAAAAAGGTTCAACCAGTTCGATCCCTAACTCGCCCTGACCTCATTGGGGACATGTAAAGAAAAACATAGAAAGAGAAGAACGCTCTGATACCAATAATCCAAACATATACAAGAACACAACACAATAAAAATATAGCCATAAATACAGATATGCAACAAAAATAACACTGCATTTCATTAATATCAAAGAACTGAAATATTCTTATAGAAGGATTGGAAATAAATTAGCTTGGGTGATGATAGGTTATCTTTGAGAAGAGATGTGGTGGTTACATTCTTATGAACTATGTTACAATGAGGCTCACATGCCTATTTATTATTGAGAAACAACAAAAAACCATAAACATCCAAAAACCTAACCCTAAGAGATGAAGCATCGAAACTATAGGCCCTATTTGGGTAAATTGGTACATCAACTTCCCTGAGTCGTAAATTTTGCATACGATCTTTTTTTGATGCGCACAATACCTATCTAGAAATATATATATATATATATATATATATATATATATGAGGAATACAGTTTTCGAGTGGAAAACATCAATTAGAGACTTGTTTCCCTGATTTTTGAAAAAACATCATTTAGGGCCTCAAAACAGCTCCAGAAGTTCCCAACGCAGAAAAATTTCCCAAAATAGTAAATTGTCCTACAATTAAGGAAATTGAAAAATGAAAAGAAACAGTGGTGGGGGTCCAAGTGGAATAGGCAAGTGACCACCAATATGCACTTGGATCATTTTAGGAAGAGATCCTCACTCATTAAGGTTGGTTTGAGTTTAGAAGAAGAATCAAGCTCAAAGAGGTAAAAGTTTGAAGGGTTAGCTATCCACGGTCATCTAGCCATGCAAGGATAGTTGGAGGTTCCAACAAAAATAAAGGAAAATATGTTTTTGGACAACAACAACAACAACAAAAGAAGAGGAAACGATAGAATGTTAGGCAACAATGAGGACAGAAACAAAAGAGAGCTAAGCAGCTGCAAGGAAGAATGCAAGGAAACATTCCATATATCCATGGAAGGCACATGAAGAGCCAACATATGTATTTTCCCCCTTAGAACAAATCTCTTAGAGAAAATGTATCTTCAGTCCTCAAATTCATTTTCATAGTTATTATTTTTCTTTCAATAAATTTGGACATAGAACCATAGACTGTAGATGTCATGTAAGAAAACAAGATGTGTTGGGAAGAAACAAGACAAGAATGCGCAAAATAGCCAAGAGAAAGCATGTTCATAGTATTAGAGGCATTAATAAGAGTTCTACTGAGAATAGAATTCCTTTTTTCCCATTTCTATATCATGTCGATTTCTACAACTGTGGAAACATTAGGCACAATGAAATAGATTGTAGACAAGAGAAGTTGAGGAATGTATTCCAAATGATGTATAAAAATGAAATGAGTCATCCATCAAGGATGAATATAAAGGGAGTTTCTAACATTGAAATGAGAAATCATTACGGAAATTACTCTTCTATGAAGAAAAATCACAGAAAAATTAAGAGGGGTGATTTTCAAATTCTTATGGGAAAACCCTTTCTAGGTTCCACCTGTAATGAGCACGGGCTTCTGGAAATAAAGAGCAACAATTACCTAAATACCATTGTCTTGCAAACAAAGAAAAAATGTAGCAAGTGAATTTGGGTGAAGAAAGAGGAGGTGAAGGAGAAGTTCCATCTAACCACATGCAATGAAGAAAAATCCCAAACTAAAGCAAAGAAGGATAATGTGGAAAGAAATGTTGTTATTTGGACTTAGCCAAAGAATATTTGGAAGAAGAAGGAGGATGATCTACTCAAGGAGAGTAGATTATTTGTTTCTCTATATTAAAAGAAGATGTTGGCCTTCAGAGAGGTTGAATAAGTGAGATGCGGGAAGCTAGAAGGAAAAAATAGATAAGTGCATCTAATCGTTGAAGGTATGGTCGAGTCCACACGTGGATTACAGTAATGTGTTTATTTATTTCAAATTTATAAACACTAAAATAGAGAGGAGTGCCTCTAACACTGTTTTAGGGGGACTACACAACATAATTTATGTTGTTGAAGAAGAGGTGTTGCAGTAGAAGTGTGGATGACAAAAATCCCACAGTCAATTCAAGTCCATAGGATCAATTCCCATGTAGATGTAGGATATTAGAGGGCATTCGCTCACAGGGAGCTACTTTAGTGAGAAGTAGAAACCAACAATATTCATCCTCAGAAAGAAATATTGATGTAATGAGCACGGGCTTCTGGAAATAAAGAGCAACAATTACCCAAATACCATTGTCTTGCAAACAAAGAAAAAATGCAGCAAGTGAATTTGGGTGAAGAAAGAGGAGGTGAAGGAGAAGTTCCATCTAGCCACATGCAACGAAGAAAAATCCCAAACTAAAGAAAAGAAGGATAATGTGGAAATAAATGTTGTTATTTGGACTTAGCCAAAGAATATTTGGAAGAAGAAGGAGGATGATCTACTCAAGGAGAGTAGATTCTTTGTTTCTCTAGATTAAAAGAAGATGTTGGCCTTTAGAGAGGTCGAATAAGTGAGATGCGGGAAGCTAGAAGGAAAAAATAGATAAGTGCATCTAATCGTTGAAGGTATGGTCGAGTCCACACGTGGATTAAAGTAATGTGTTTATTTATTTCAAATGTATCAACACTAAAATAGAGAGGAGTGCCTCTAACACTATTTTAGGGGGACTACACAACATAATTTATGTTGTTGAAGAAGAGGTGTTGCAGTAGAAGTGTGGATGAAAAAAATCCCACAATCAACTCAAGTCCATAGGATCAATTCCTATGTAGATGTATGAGATTAGAGGGCATTCGCTCACGGGGAGCTACTTTAGTGAGAAGTAGAAACCAACAATATTCATCCTCAGAAAGAAATATTGATGATTAAATGAAAGGTTTACACCTTGGGTGGAATACCCTTATTCAATTGAAGTTGTGAATTTGATTTTTCTTAGAATTCTTGTGTTCATGAACAAAATTGGTATTATTTAAGTAGAAATCCATATTTGGAGTAGCCTGATATCAGGGGGACAAAGTTGGATTAATGAATATGCTTAAGAGAAGTTAGTGTAGTATCAACAACAACAACAATGAAGAGAAAGTTGAAATGCATCATAAATGATTGGTGTTTTCAGTAGCAGGAATACCATGAGCAATATTAATTGTTATAAATTCCTTTTCATTGATATAAAATATGCATTAGTGGAGAGAGTATACAAGAAAAAACCATAAGGTTTCCAGAACTGGAGGATTATCAAGGAGGAGGAAAGATATGTTTAGGGGGATCATATCACATTTAGCCAGTTTATAGAGAAGCAACACCTATAATCCCTTGAAGAGAATTTTGTAGAATAGAATGCACATCGGCAGCTAGACCCTCTATCATTAAAAATCAGTGATTTCATGGGGAATAAAAAGAAAAATTTAGTCCTTTTCCATTGATGTCAAAGGGGGAGAGAAGCTTATTGTAGAAGTTGCGATGGCCCATCCAAAGGAGAGAAAGTCATTGCCAACTTATGAAATGAAAAGTGTGGAAGAAACATGAGTATTGGCCATCAATGTGGAGAAGTGAAGAGGTGTTGTCATCTATTACAAAGGGGGAAATTGTTGAATAGTTGGAATTTCCTAGATGGCTAGTGGTAGAAAGTGTGTTGGAATTGATTTCAACTATCGTGCTGGGAGATGTGTTGGGTAGTTGGAATTATCTGACAGTTGGAAATATTGTTGGTATTGATGTCAACTAGACTAGCATGGATGTTTTTGGAAACAAATGTTGGCACAGATGTGCTTCATGTTTTAAGCTCAGGGTGAGTCTCATGGTTGTTGCAATATCTTGTAGAGAATCATCATAGTGTGAGTTTTATTGATAAAACCATAAAATGATGAATATGATGGTGGGGAGTTTTGGGATTTGGAGGCATTTATGCATCAAGAGATTTTCTTAGATGCTCTTGGGGATGACATATTTGGATAGTTCTTAGAAAGATATTTCAAACAATATAAAAAATCCTATGAATGGACTAATGGTTCAAGATATAGAGTCAGTCAAAGGTGAGGTGAATAAAATTAAAAGTGGAAAAGCTAAAACTTGTTGGAGTACCCCTTGGAGTGCGATGCTTTGGTGTTTTTCAAAAAGCGGCACCAAAAAATTTAGTAGAGAAGCTAAAAAATGAGGACCAGGGTGATTTGGTATGAAAATGGAGCAGCATAGAGGATTCCCATTGGCGATAGGAGGAGCCCACATTACAGCGTAGCCTAGTGGAGGTATCCTGGTGACACAGCCCCTAAAAATCCTTAAGGTTTATAATGTGAAAGCGTCGGGAGACAAGGTGTTGGGACACAGAGGAAAAGTGCATATCAAAGAGAATTGAGTGGGAGGTCCCCACTTGATAGCATCCCAGTGGATTTATCCCAGCGGGTGCATACCGGAGGATTGAAAATGGGAAACAAAATGGAAGCACCGAGAGGTAGGCACCAAGCCACGCAAGGACATTCCAACATCACTTTAGGTGACAATCTTGTCATAATTGGCAGTCATGTGAAGTGGCTCCCATACTGATGATCACATAGATCAACAATGAAGAACCACTGTGGGACCACTGCTAATACCACAAACCACACTGGCGTGGTGTCGAGGTTGGTTTCTTGAACCCAGTGATATTTTTTATTAATAAAGACAAGGTATCGAGGACTGTTCTCTCTCCTCTCTGATAGCGGGACACATCGCAACATTTATTGGCTCCTAGGAGACAACTTGGACTTATCACATTAGTATGACGTGGTCCAACATGAGGCAGACACGTGGCAGGATGATTTGTAATTTTCAAGTATTCAAAAGTCCCATATTTAAGCGACACATATCACTGATCATAGGCCGAAACATAGCCTAGGTAATGTGAGTGTGACATCATCCTATTGGTATGGGCTCAAAAGAAATTGACGTTGCGCATGAAAAGGTTTATGGGCTACCTAGGTGTCAGGAAGACGTGGCCATGAAAGATCATGGGTCAATGGAAAAGGCGTCGATCAGACCCCATGGGATGCATAAGCCCACAAGGCTCATCTTGAATTTCTATAGTCTGGCGCACAAAGATTTAGCCAGGAAGATGGATTCAGGACATCTTCGTTAGATAGCTCATCTCGATGGGGCCTTTGATTGGCTAGTGAAAGCATAAGGTGGGCCCCATGGGATAAATAAACCAGCAAAGAGGATCCCTAAGGATTTTAAAGAGAAGGATGTCAAATCGTTGGACTTGGGAGCTCTGACATTAGTGTCATGACTTAGTTATTTCATGTAGAAATGATACCAATGGCATAGAGCCATTAACAAAGTAATCTGGCTTACGAAAGGCTTAAAAGGAGCTTAGCGCCCAAAGGCCTAGCGAGTGGTCACAACACCTGGTCCCATGGCAGGAAAATAGGTAAAGGTTCTAGAAAAAGGAAGGTATGATCTAAGTCTCAGATGAAGGCATATGAGATAGGTAAGGAAATAGGGCATTAGGGAAACTAACAAAGGGAATCCATCTAGCGAAGGGCTTAGAACTATTTAGTGCCGATAGGCTTAGATGACAATAAAATACAACCATTGTATGGTGGCCAAGGGATAAGCACCAACAAGAGATGGGATATAATAGAAAGGGTCACAAATTTATATTTGGAAACACCTTAGTGCATTGGGCCAAGCTTGGCACTTATGCCATATTTGGAGGACCTTTACAGGTTTGTTAACAAGATTGAACAAGTCGGCAGTCGTGAATTGAGAATGGAGGTCAATGGTTCATTCAAGGAAGCAAGGACCTTGATGTTTAGGATTTCTTAATGGACATGGTTCCAAGAAAATTTTCCATACCTGAGTGTCCCTCACACAAGGAGGAATTAAATGGACATCAGAAATGGAATGGATAGCCATGTTGTGTGTGCAGGAAAAGTTTAATTCTCAGTATGGAGAAATACTTAGAAGTCAATTTTCAATATTTAATGCAGGGGAAATGGCCAAGTTTTGTACGAAGTGCAATATGAGAAGCCATGCATTGAGTACACTTGGAAATATGGAGGACAATAGAGACAACATCGACTAGTGTGAAATAGTGGAACAAAACTCAGGATTGTAATTGAGAAACTGGGGGGAATGAAACATTGTTGACTAAGATTATTCAAGAGCTCTGAGTGTGTGAGAACTGTTGTGAGAAGGAAAAAGGTTCATGTGCTACTAAGAAGATTCCAAGAGAGCCTGTGTAATATAAGAGGCTAAAATTTGAGTATGTGCCACTGAGAGATGAGTGTATGTTTTTGAGAGCAGATGGTTGAGTATAGTGTATTGTTTTAGAGTTTGTAGAGTGGAGAGAGAGTGTTGCGAGGGTTTTGATGAGTGAGTGTTATTGAGCATAACAGAGGGCCGAGTGTAGAGAAGAAAATAAATTAAATTAAATAGAGAGGCTACCAATTATAGTGAGTACTCAGTTTTTTTTTAGTGTGAGTTGTAGCCTGCATACAAAAAGTTGGTGCTTCCATCTCTAGTGGGTGTCTAAGAAGGCTTGGGAGTTGGTGCCTCTTGAAAGTTGGTGTTTGCACAAATCCAAGGAGATGAAAGTTTGTGCTTGCGAAAAATTCATGAAGTTGGTGCTTCACATGGTGCTTCTAGTAAGCTGATAAGTTTTCTACAAAAGAAGGGAGTTGGTTCTTCCTGCTAGTGGGCGTTAGCATACAATCAAGGGGAGTTGGTGCTTCGTGTGAGTGGTGGCTCACGAATAGATTGATGTAATAGAGTAGGTGCTCATATTTTTACATCAATAACAAAAACAAGCTTTGGTGGTTTTCTTCCAGAAGGGTTTCCTATTAAACCTTTGCGTCCAATGTGTATGTTGCTCATAGTGCTTGTGTTCATGTGATGATTTCATATTTTTTCCACATTATATGTTGTTGATGGTTATACAGATGTTTACCAAGTTTAAATTAAAAGATAAATTTGACATAAAAATTTCAATTAGCATTAACACTGATTCAACCCCTCTCAATATTAATATTATTTTCAGAAATACAAGTGAAAATATAAGAACCAAAATTTCCATTTTCTTCTACAAAATCAATCCATTTACTTATTTTATATTTTTATCCTATTTCAAAATTCATAATGTCTATTTTCTGCAATAATCACATTAATTAATTAATAAAAATATTGATTTCTTCAATCATACATGTTCCCTTTTTCTTTATCTAATTTTTTTTATTTGATAAAGGTTCACCTTTTTCTTATTTATTAGTCCCTGCCACATGCGGCATGCCAGAGACTATAGTAATCAAAAAGATAGAGATAACATTACTTTCAATGACTTTTTGTAGACAATAACCAATGTTTTAGACTGAAATGTATTTTCGATAGTGTAATTCATTTTTTTCGTCTTATTTGGCCTCTTCCCAAGGCGAGAGGCTTTAACCATATGCTATATTCACGATTTTCTTTCTTATTTTACAACATTTTGTGATTGCTAAACTAATGTTAACATTAATTTAAAGCATGCTAATACGGTAGGCACATCCTCCATATCTGCATGTACTCTGCCACCATGCTAGTATGGCAGCTAGCCACGTGCATGTACTCTGCCACCATGCTAGTACAGCTGCCACCTCCCATATCTGCATGTAGGATGAGACAAATCCACTACTTGTGCAACCTGTTTGCCTATTCGAAAAACATAGTACAGGTATGCTCTTCTCCATTAACCCCAACAACAGAGCCCATCAACAAGCTCTCAATTAACCCAATATTCATTAACCCAACAACAAAGATGATAGATATTATATAGATTATCATTGTACTAAAGCACTTCTATGCATAGCTATGCATATTTGCAGGTGAATGATTTGTAGATTTGTAGGTGAATGATTTGCAGGTGAATAAATTTCAAGAAAGCAGCAACTGTGCAGATTTGTGCAAATTTATCAGTGAAATTGATGAAATCAATTTTAAGAAAGTGCAGATTTGTGAAAATTTATTGGTGAAATTGGCGAAATCAATTTCAAGAAAGCAACCACTATGCATATTAAAGAAAATTCAAAAAGATTAAAGCAATTTCAAAAAATAAGTTAGAAACAATATTTCCAGATTTGCAAAGATTAAAGCAATTTAAAAAAAAATAGTAAGAAATAGTATTTCCAGATTTGCAAAAATTATACCAATTTCAAGAAAAAATTATAGCAATTTCAAAAAGGTAGTAAGAAATAGTATTTCCAGATTTGCAAAAATTATAGCAATTTCAAAAAAGTAGTAAGAAATAGTATTTCCAGATTTGCAAAGAATGCATACTTTAATATGAATAGTGATTGAGCCGACTTATGCTCCCATTGAGGGATTCATCTCTTGGTCATTATCAGGATAAAGCTCCTCAGGCTAAGGCTCAGGCTACGCCTCCTCTTCACCTTGTTCTGGATTCTCAGCTTGTTCATGTGGTCACCTATCTTATCTCCCCTATTGAATCGAAATGAAAAAGGGGGTGGAACACGAGCAGAAAGGCTCGACTCATCAGCGGGTCAGTAGCAGCGTTACTTATTTACTAGATCGGGTATCTAATTCAAGACCTACCCTCTGAAATTTTCTAGAAGCCCTCCAACTTTCTGATTTCCCCACAAGTTGGTTGGTCATATGTACGATGGTAACAACTTGTGGGAGACAATGCCGCTCATTCCCCTAAATCAGCTTTCCCCCCGTCGTCTGGGTCATGTCCATAAGTCCTTGCTCCAATGTCGACAACCCGGTGTTTCCACTTTAAAAAATAGAAACATCAGATTCAAACCGAGCTGCCGGAAACCCTGTGTTTCAGCTTTTGGCTTCCATATCTTGACCTTGATGTATAGTTTCCTCAAAGGGCGAAGTGACCTGCAAAAAGCATAACTAACCCAGTATTTCTCATGCCATGGAAGTCTTGAATTCGTGGCATCTTATATTGAATTGGTTTCAACAAATTTACCCATGAGGCAAGAAGGGTCAAAGAGATAGTTCAAATTGAACAAAAAATGACACTACTTATTCCAAAACGGCTACTGAAAAACTGGCAGTATTCAACGACCTTGCTACTAACAAACTGGCAGTAGATTGCACTTGTGAGTGCAGCAAGCACCATCTATAAACCATGTTCATTCGCTCTCCACCATGCATCCATCTATAAACCATGTCTCCTCCATGCATCCGTCATGGATTATGGTTTGTTATCTTCAGCCACGTCTCTAAAATAATTGTCAGGCTCCTGTGTTATAAGAGTAGGCAGTAGCAATTTGGGAATGGGTGGCTTTAAAGTTTTTTTATGTCTCCTACTTCTGGTTGATTTGTGTTCATCCGTATTGGTGGAATAGCAGCCTCTTCTTTTAAATTATCACAATGGTCCCCTTCTCACCACTGGAGTAGCCCTTGATGTCCATGTGATTTGGTATGGAAAATTCACTTATGCTCAGGGTTCCATCGTGGGGGACTTTGTGCAGTCTTTGGGAACCAACAATGCCTAGGAGCCATCTGTGTATAGCTGGTGGCAAACCACTGAAAGGTACAGGGGTGCCTTGCACTTGTGACTCTGCCATGCATCCATCTATAAACCACATCTCTGCCATGCATCAGTCATGGATTATGGTTTGTTATCTTCAGCGACGTCTCTGAAATAATATAAATAATATATTGAAATTATTTAAAAATTAATATTTAGTTATCTTTGTTTGTGCTTTTTGATGTATATTTACTTGCTTGTTCGAATACTAAAAATGGTAGCTATCCTGGTCAAAATGCAGCTATCCCAGCCATTGTTTATAAATTTCATTCAGGTATCTCCAAATTTCCCAAAAAATTGATTGGTGCTATCTTTACTCGCTTGTCTTGTATTATGTATCTTTACTTGTTTTTTCTGACCCATTTCTTGCTATTGCTCTGTATTTTAATGTATCTTTACTTGTTTTTGCTGACGCATTGCCCCGGCTCAAGGTAAGGACTAGCTACCTTGCAGCCACCCTTGTTGTATCATCAACTCATATCAGATTTTCTACAACTATTTTTACACTCTCTATTAATAGAATTTAATATTACATTATAAAAACATCAATATACACCATTATTAAATTATTAATTTTTTTAATCACAAATACAAGTGAATCAATCCTTAAAATGAACCTTTTTAATATTTTATCTTATCATTTGAAAAATTCTCAATTTCTTCCCTATCATATCAATTAAAGCCATACACTATGGAAAATATCCAAACCTTTGACATACCACTACAATTCTCAAAATGATTCATGCATAAGTTGCATTGTCTTTATGATCATTTATCTTATTTTTCTTTAATATACACTTGGTAAAATATCCAAACCTCTCACTTGACACTACAATTCTCGAAAAACATTGATTCGTCGGTTGTTAAATGCAGGAAAAAAAAATTGATGTTTTTTCTTAGTCTCTTTCATTCAATATTTGTGAGCATTTGCTACGCATTATTAGTGATCTGATAAATGGCACTAGGTATTTCGTTTACCTAGATTCCGTAGAGAATGAGATTATAAAAGACATTTAAATTGATACACTAGAATTTATTAATTTGCCCCTTGAATGGAAGGATTTGATGTTGTGTAAGCTGAAGTTAAATTCGTTGGTGGCCGTGACTTCTTCATGTTTGAGTGAGGTATCAACCTTTGAAAATACTTATAAATATTGGTACACCAAACATACTCATTATAGGTCATTTGATTCATGTAAAGTGATGGGTCACTGATTCTGTAATCGTACAACCTTATTACTATTTAGCATAATTAAGTTTCAAATTTTTTTTGCGTTATTATAAATGAAAAAAATATATATATATATATATTTTCTAAGTAACACTAAATCTATTAATATTTAACATAATGATACAAAATTGCCGCTGTCTCAGTTGAGGAAGCCTGAGTACAGGGCTTGACTGCCATGAGAATTCATAGTTTGGACTGCCCACAGTGGGGAAACCAGTCCCGTTAGATTAAGATTCGCCACCCTCATAGGGGAAACCAGCTTTACATCCAAACTGTTTGTCAAAAATACCAAAACTATAGCATGCCACTCTGCAAGTAGAGGGTGAAAAAGCAAGAAAACCAGGATTAGCTTAAAGACCTTGTGCATGGAGTACAAAAACCTCTGTGGTATCTTCATATTACTGTGCATTGGTTGGGGAGGGTGGTACTTCAACGATTCTGCATCCAAACTCATCGCTGCTCCTCCCTTCATCAGCCGAGGAGGGCACGTTGTCTTTGTCCACGCCTTCCATGTTCTGGACTTGCATAGAAATTTTCGGAACAATATTTAACTGGGCCAAGGTGTCCATGGAAATTTCTGCAGGAGCGGGGCTAGGTGCAGTGGGGCCATGGAAAGCGACAAAGGGACCAGGAATTGCAGACGGAGGTGGCACCAGGCAGGAAAATTCTTCACAAACCGTAATCGTGATGTGTGATTTGAGGACCGGTCTATTAAACATGCAGTCGAAGGTAAAATCTGCGCACTGCGAGGACTGACGAAGGGAGGAAGAGGAGTGCGGGTGTGGAACGGAGGAAGCAGCAGAAGGGCGGACCGGAGGCACATGGGAGAAGAAAAATGGAGACGGAGGACACATAGAGGGAGGAGCGGAGATAGGGCCATGAGGTCTACCCCTGCGACCTCTAGTTTCTGAAGTGTAGTTGCAGGGGAAATCTTCCGATGAAGAATCAGAGGTGGGAGAAGACTGAAAGCGATATGCGCGGCCACGACTGGAGCCTCGGCGACATCGTATGCGATGGTGCAGTCGAGGCATGGTGGGGGGGAGAGGTAGATAAAACGGGAAAAGGAGAAGAGGCAGCAGAGAGCCAGGATAGCTATACAGAGAATTTGAAAAACAAAATTGACTGTGTGAGTAATGGAATTCTGGGACAGTCTCCAGACAACACAATAGCTCACACCATCGGCCTGTCTGCGTGCAAGCGCTAGGCTCAGTGCAGGCAGACGAACAAGAAGCACGATGAAACACAGAAGTAGAGCAGATGGGGCAAGCGCCATGCAAAGGATTATAGTCCATACCAAGAGTTGAGGTGAACCAAATGAAGAGCGCGCTGCAACGACGGTTCCAGAGAATGCAATTAAGGTAGCGTGGGGTGGCGTATTGAATGCCACTATAAATGTAAGTGTGGGAGGCCACATGGCCAGCCCAAAGGGTCTGCCTCAGGAGGCAACGAGGGAAAAGAGTCCCATCATGAGCTGGAGGCAACCACATCCGGCACTGAAGAGTCCCGTTGCACCAGAGTGCTGCATTCCTGAAGTTTGGTTTCTTCATTGATGATGCTGAGTGGGCCATGGATGAAAGTAACAGAGCTTTCCATTCCCATATTAGCAAGGAAGTCAACGAATTTTTTGCCATCGCGCCTAATATGAGAGAAGGAAACGACATTATAACTTTTGAGCCAGGTTTCCATCAGTTCTAGTCTGGCAAGTAATCTCCAGCAAGAGGATATATTGACAGCAGCAGAGCCTGTGAGGAGATGTTGAGCCATGTTGATGAGCACTTGGGAATCTCCCTCAACGACAAGTGGAAAGAGGTTGTGGAGTTGAGCTAAGTAGAGACCTTGCTAGAGACCCTCGAGCTCCGCAAAATTTTTGGTGTCCCATCCAAGATGGCCAAAGTAAATGACCAGAGGAGTTCCTTTAGAATCTCTTAAGATTCCCCCAAATCCAGTGCTCCTCAGATTTCCCTTAGAAGCCCCATCAAAGTTTAATTTGACAACTCCTAAGGGGTGGGGGAGTCCAGCAGATAGGAATCTGTAGGTTATTTCTAGCTGGAGAAGATGAGGAAGGAATGATTTTGAGTTGCCAATTCTCCCAGATGGCACGTTCCTTAGGCTTGGATGCCATGTCCTCTTCTTTCCAATTGATAAGAGAAAGAGTCTCTTGAAGGTTGCTGCAAAAGGTGTTCCAGATAACTTCCGGAAAAAAATGTATTATTAATATAAATACTAAAAAATTAATTATTAATATAAATATTATTAATATAAATTAATATTATAAAAATGTGGGGAGGTATTAGATATTTTTAAATGTAAATTTTTTGATAAGTATAAAATTTTAGAAATTTTTTTTCTTTACTTTTCGTAGATTTAAAATTAAAATTGATATTTATTAATTTTTTATAATAACATTTATATTTTATATAAATTTTTTATTTATGTATACAAAAATATTGCTATTTTTAATTTTATTAAAATACTTATAATATATTTAGTTGTATACATTTATCCATGGCAATTGTCTTTAACATGTGTGTATCTTAATTTTTTATGTTGATTTTTTTTTGTAAATTAATTATATTATCTCTGAAAATTAGAATACATCATTACTATATTAATCATCAAAATTTCCAATCTTACTCTACCAAACAAGAAACCAGAGTTTTTGGCTAGTAATAAAAGTACACAATGTCTACATGGAAAGCCTCAAACAACTGCTAAACAAATGACCAAATAGCATAAAAGAGCATGCATAAACATAATCAAAACATAATAGCCAAATCAAGTGTCTGATGATGAAAACACAAATGGATTCTTCACACTCGAAAGAGGTGGCATAGAGGGATTAAATTAACATTAGATGTGTCTCTCAATGTGAGCTAAGCGAGCTTCTAATCTACCGATACAAGACCGATGTTCCCACTGATCATGTTAATATTATTGAGAAAAAATATATTGGAATTCCTACCTTGATGTTTTTCCTTTAAGACTCATCCTAGTAGATTCTTTTAATTCCAATGAGTAACCAAATGCATATATTCACTCCTTCCTCCCCTGGTATGACCTGGGTTAGGAAGGCAATGAGACACCTTCTCTAAGATTTTTAAATCAGAATAAGCTTTTTGGTCTTGTGCAGTATGGGTTTCAAGTATTTGAATTTTTTCCCAAGTAGTATAAGAAGCTTTCAAGTGATCAATATCCACTGCTTCCTATGTCTGTGATTGGGCACATGACCGATTGATCTAGTCACGTTCACCAACCCCACAACACTCATGCACATTTGGGCAAGGCATAGTGGCTACCACAAGTAATAGGCCAGCACAATGCTAGAGAAATAACCCCACTAATCCAAAAATTCACACCTTGTCAACAACCCCTCAAGGCCAAATACTAAAATGATAAATCAGAGGGTTAGGAGAAACTACCCCCTCCCCCACCACTACAATTTCCAACCAAAGACATTCTAACCTGCTATAGGCATACCTGAACTGGTTGAAAAATTGCTAACAATTATACACTTTGAACCAACCTCACCTTCCAAATCAACCATCGGGAGAAAAAAATCACAATCCCCTATGTTGAGGAGTAGAAAAACTAGAGTTAGAATCCCTCTCCCTAAACAACAAGCCCTCCCAACTCAAGGAATACAAAACAACAAAAATCAACACACAAATTGTTCAGAGAGGGCCTTACCATACTAAAGACAAACAAAAGAAAAGGAAATTGTAATACTAGGCATGAGAAGATAAAATATCCACTTAAATCCATGTATTAATTCCAAGACAAAGTAGCTCAACACTATCGAGATCAAGTTGTACCCATAACGACTCTGCCAACCATCCAAAGCATAAACTTGAAAAATCGTTGCGAAGCTTGAGTCTGCAAATTTACTAGCTACTTCATCGCCAGTTTGGCAATCATGTTTGAAACCAATATAGAAAAGCAAGGAGCCTGTTGAAATTGGCACCAAGAAAGGATTCTAATTTATTTTTCCCTTGAATTAAATTAGAATAAAATTGTAATTCCACATCACATGACATTTTGTACGAGTTAAATAAGCTATGATTACTTAGTTGTTTTATTTAATTCATGTTGAGGGCTAAACTAGAGGCATGTAGAGTGTCTCCTACATTATAGGAGCCCTCGTTAAGTTTATTTTGAGTTGTAATTAATTAAGTCAAATTATCTGAGTTAAATTTAGTTAAACTAGTTCTAATTGATGGAGGAACTAGTAGGAGGTTAAACAGTGGGGTGTCGCTTCATGTGTTCAACCATTTAATTGATAATTCACTCATAAATAACTCATACATGTCAGTTCTAAGAAAGACCTAGTTGAGATTAGAGTTCAAGGGAAGTGTACTGTTAGTTGTATAATCATTTGAATTGTACATGTGGTGCATGCAGTCAAAGAAAGGCCCCTAATGGATTGCGTAGTATGGATTGGAAATTTCCCTAATTAATAGGGCCTAATTACCCAAGGAAACTACGCAAGGCAATAGGGATCATGGAGGGAAGAAAATTGGCTAAAATTATTGAACCATGTCTGTCTAGGAATCATTGAGACAGATAGAGATAGTGCAGAGAATTCTCAACTTGGAGAAAATCATTATAATCTTCTCATATTCTTTGGCTTATGCAATATATAGATAGGAGGGTTTTTATCTAAGGCTTTCCCCAGGAAAATCTTTGTGTTATGCGATTGAAATTATTTCTCTTTCATGTTTTGTGATTTCAAGATATAAATTGGTCTCCACAATTGGTAGAGTAGATTCAAGTATAATGTTTTAGCATAATACAAGTATGAGTTTAATCTATGTGGATTTTTTACAGTGCCACAACTGCTATGAATCCATAGCGTCGCACAAACTCCAACATACCAATTAAGAATCAGGTATCCCATCTCGAAATCTAGAGTTCTTGCTAACAAACTGACCAATGTCCATTTTCTTGCCTCTTTAGGGGGAAGACAAATCCCATCCACACTAGAATAATTACACACTTAAGGTTATACTCTCTCCTTTCACCACAAACCATATATAAGAAGAATCTAGAATACACATCTCCATGAAATGACACAAATTAATTCATATGCCTCATGATGGGTGGGAAGGCCATTCCAACCTCCTCTTAATGACATACAAAGTCAATGGGGCGGCAGACACTCCCCCTCCACCCCCCCTGGTGGAAAAAATGAAAGTAAGAAGATTCATTTTTCACATCATCAACTACCCCCATCGAGGATTTATGTTGATTTTCTATATAATGTTTATCTTTCACATAAATTTTACATCTCTCTATATAAAAAATTTCTTATTTTAAATTTTATTACAACACTCATATATAGCTACATACATTTACATATAACAATCATCTTTAACATGTGTGTGTGTGAATCTTAATTTTTTTGGATACCAAGCTCTATAACCAAGATTGTTGGGTCCAACTTGGACATTCCTTAATTAAATTTTCATAAAAGTGGGTTTCATCCTCAACCCTTCCAAATAAAATTTGAACATGAAACCTCAGACTAAATCATATTCAAACCAGCTTATATTATTTCAAAGGTAGTTACTTCATTTTGTTTATATATATATATATATATATATATATATATATATATATATACACGATCGGTCGGGAATTGTTTTTTGGGTTAATTTTATCCAAAATTTGATAGATATTTTTAAGGATCATAAGTCTAAATTGTTTAATCTACAAAATTATGGTGTTGAATAGATTTATGCATTAAAAAATGCATTTTAAATAACAAGAAATCACAATCTTGTTTAAAATTGTATTACTAATTTCTAGCAAGAAAATCATTGTGTTTATTAGTTAGTCTTTACAGGTTAAACATCTCCAAGTGAGAATGAATATTCGTTTTTAAAAATATTTTTAAATGCTCATATATATATATATATATATATATATTATTAATTTAAAATAAAGATATAATTTATTTAACTACGTTCAGATATTTGGAATAAGGCTTATAAAAATTAATTTAATTATGAATAATTAATAAGTGGATGGTATAGCTTACTAGTAATGTATTTTTTTTATTTTTGAATTTAATTAAATTAATATAAGTATATACAAAATATTTTGATTGTGAAACAATTTATGGGTTTTCGAGTAACAAGAATTCTTATCAAAGTGGAGATGAATATCTATAATTAAAAATTGTATTACAAGTTTGTTTATAATATATATATATATATATATATATATATATATATGTATATGTATATAATTTTTATTTTTTAATTTGGTAATGTGAAATGTATAATTATATAAATGTATAAATATTTATCAAAATTAAATATATGTGACTATTTATCAAAACTAAATATCTATAACCATTTATCAACTATTTAATTTATATATCCAGAATATTTTATTTTAACTGTAATGTTTAATATAATAGATGACTCCATTACAATATTTTCCCTAATATTAATATAATATATGACTCCATTATAACATTTTTCTTATTGAAACTCTGAACAGTAGAGCATCACTCCACTCCCAAAAATCAACCATGTAAATTTCCAAATGTAACTGGTTTAGAAGCTGCAGGTAAGGTATATTTCAATTAAGCATCGGAAGGCAAGTTTCCATTTTTGTCTGGAAAATATTGATCGAACTCATTGGAAAAATCGGGGAGATGTTTTGTATGATTCTGAAGGGAAATTTTTTGTCAATGCCACAGCGTTTTTATTAGTTTTTTTATCATGTACAGTGATCTACGTTTTCCGGAAGGGGTCTAGTGAGTGTTTATTCCGCTCTATTTATTTTGAATTGGTCGAGAAATGAAAGATTTGTGAGAATAATCTAGATCATGCAGAAATAGATTTAGTTTTGAGTTGTTGAACGAGAGTGTTTATTTAGAAATTGGTTCCATGTATTTAGGTTTGTTTCCTCTTCTTCAGGAAGATTAGGTGAGTACAATCTGCTATATAAATGTATTGTAATCGTGCAGTTGAAGACAATTCGCCAGTGAGCTTTGTCTCACGATTCTCTGTTGTGTTTGATTATTTTAAGTTGGTATCAGATCATTGCGAGAGCCATCACACAGTTCATCGTAATCCTCAAGGGCGTATGTATTGATACCACGCTCGTATTTGAATCTCCGAGCGTATTCTTCTGTGATAATCTTTGTTGCCTTCTCCGCAGCGAAAGAGTGGCTCCGTGGGCATCTCAGAAGGCTCGTTACAGATTGATGAAGTGTGCTCCTGAATGCTGCTCCCTCCTTCTCGGTGTGCAGCAAACTCCATCCGAGAGAGTTTAAAAACAGTAATAAAAGCATACGCTATTGCCCACGTCGGTTCCCCACGGATATCAGTCGACCTCTGCTCTTTTTCCCACATCGGTTCGGGCACACAAACGGTCTACGGGGATAACTGATTGGCACCTTCCGCTGTGGGAATTGTTAGCGGCCGAAGCATCTGATTTTTCATAGAATTATTTTACTTAAATTTTTTTTTTTACTTCAATTATATCGGCCATGAATGTGAGCAGCTACAGAATCTGATTTCTCATTATTTTCCTTGATATTTGGGCAATGATTTTCAGCTTAACGCTTTGAAATCGAGTTTTTTTTTAAGCAGAGCTTGAAGATTTCGTATCCGGTTCAGCGAATAGAAACCTCCAGAGTTACAGTACTCATTCAACTGGTTTTTTAGTGACTGCCGCAATTTCGAGCTCACTTGTGGAAATTTAGGTCGATTTGTCAAAGCAATCAGAGAGGAGGTTTCAGGTGAAGAAGGGCGCCGCCGCTTCCCTCCTTCTATTTGCCATTTTTTTTTCTTCAAGTGAATCACTGTCCTGCAATTAAATTTGGTCTTTTCTGTTGCAAATAATGGCTAATCCTCTTGCTGATTCATATTTAAATGAATCCACAAAACTTGATGGTGAAAATTATGTAAATTGAAAATTTAAGCTCATAACAGTTCTGGAGGCATACAATCTCTGGACGATTGTCAAAGGTGACGAGCCCAAGCCTACTGTTGCTGCTGCCAGTCCAGATTGGGATAAGCGAGAAATGAAAGCAAAGGTGTTGCTACGCATGTTAGTGAAGGACAATATTATTCCTCACATTCGGGACGGTGAAACTTCAAAGGTTTGTATGAAACTACTAATGAAAATCGCATTTTATGTTTAAAAACAAAGCTGTTATCTATCAAAATGGAAGCCAATGAAAGAATTAGCAACTTTGTTTCCCGAATTAAAGACTTGAGTGATAAGCTTGGTGATATTGGTGAAAAAGTGTCTAGTACCGATTTGGTAACTATTGCTTTGAAGGGTTTAGTCCAAGACTATAAAGTCTTTATTTCAGCACTCTCAGCTAGACCAACACCTCCTACATTTGAAGAATTGGCTGGAATTCTTCTTCAAGAAGAAGAGCGAATGAAAATTTTTGAACTGGAGTCAAATGGTTCTGATTTGGCTTTGACTGCAAGAGGTAAAAGATCATTCTGAGGGAGACCATGGGACAGGAACAGAGGTCGTTTTCAAACAAAGCAGAAAGGTATGACACCTCCTGAATCTTATGTTAAGAGGAACATTGAATGTGATTATTGTGGAAAACCTGGACATCTAGCTAAAGATTGCTATAGAAGAAATAATCATGAATCAAATCAAAGACATAGAAGACATAATGGAAATTTTATAAACAGAGACACTTCAGTTACTGATGGATTTAAAAATCTTAAGTTGTTTCTTTTTGATGCTGCATTGTCTGCTGAAACTGATGATGAGAATGCTTGGTTCATAGATTCTGGTGCATCGGCACATATGACTTGTAATAAAGAATGGTATGATAAATATTATGAGAAATCTGATGGCACACACATTTACCTAGGAGATGACAGGTCACTTAAAGTCCAAGGCTATGGCATAATAAATGTGTACTTACCTAATGGACAAATGAGACAGATTCATGATGTGATGTATGTACCTGCTCTCAAAAATAATTTGATATTTGTTTCCACTATCACTGATAATCATTTAAAAGTGGAATTTGGTAAATTGGGGTGTATTGTGAAAGATGTTCAGGATCACTACAGGGTTGTTCTACAGGTACCAGGGTTGGAGGATTATATAAATTGGATGTGACGGTGAAGCGTCATGTTGCATTGACATCCAAAGAGACATCAACTGCAGAGTTATGGCATCACAGGTATGGGCACCTAAATTACAATGATTTATCGTTGTTGCAAAGAAAATCAATGGTTGAAGGTCTTCCTGTAATGAAGTGTGAACATTTACCATGTGAAGCTTGTGCACTTGGTAAGCAGCATAGAGAAGAGTTTCATGTTCATACCGAGAAACGACAATATGATATACTTGAATTAATTCACACTGATGTATGTGGACCTATGCAAACTAGGTCTCTTGGTGGTGCATCATACTTTGTTATTTTTATTGATGATAGATCTACGTATACCTGGGTCTATTTCATTCGAAGGAAAAGTGATATACTTGAGTATTTTAAAGAGTTCTGAACTATGATTGAAAAACAAACAGGTAAGTACATTAAAATACTCAGATCTGATCAAGGGGGTGAATATAAGTCAGGCGCATTTAACAGCTATTGTAAATCTAATGGGATCCAACAACAGTTCATAATACCTCATACCCCTCAGCAAAATGGTGTTGCTGAGAGATGGAATAGAACACTGGTGGAGTGTGCTCGCAGTATGCTTCAAGGTAAGAACATCTCTAATGGTTTCTGGGCAGAAGCCATTAATACTACTGTTTATTTGAAGAATCGATGTCCCACTAAGCAATTAGCTTTTCAAACACCTTTTGAGAGTCTTCATGGTTACAAACCTGATGTCAGTCATTTAAGAGTCTTTGGATGTATTGCCTTTGCACATATTCCTAAGGCTAACAGAAGAAAGCTTGATGCCAAGTCAATCAAGTGTGTTTTTATTCGGTATTGTACAAATCAGAAAGCATATAAATTGTTTGATCCAAGTTCACATAAACTGTTTGCAAGTCGAGATGTGGTGTTTCATGAGCAAGCTGATAAATGTGATACAAAGAATGATGCATGGCATATATCTAATGATGCTCATGTCAAACTTGATACTTTGGTTAAACAGGAACATGAACAGGTACAGGTACAGGTTCAAGATCAGGATGAGAGCAGTATGAGCACATCCAGCAGCAGTGAGTCATCACCAGAGGGAGATTCACCTCAAAGCCGAAGAATCATGGATGGAACTCTAACAGGTATTGTAGCACCAAGAAGGTCAACCCGACAAACCCAGCTTCCTACAAGGTATAGAGATTATGCCTTGATGTCTAATATCATGAATGTTGTAGAACCAATTGATTATGAACAAGCTAAAGAACATGAACAATGGAGAAATGCTATGAATGATGAATATGCTTCTTTTATGAAAAATCAAACATGGGAATTAGTGGGACTTCCTGAAAATAAAGTTCCAATTGGCAGCAAATAGTTGTATAAATCTAAATTCAAAGAAGATGGTAGCATTGATAAATTTAAGGCAAGATTAGTTGCAAAAGGATATGCTCAACAGGAGGGAATTGATTATGAAGATACCTTTGCACCAGTAGCTAAATTGAATACAATTAGATTACTGATTGCATTAGCTACAAAACATAATTGGAATATACATCAATTGGATGTCAAATCTACTTTTCTCAATGGTGATTTAAAGGAAGAAGTTTATTTGGTTCAACCTGAAGGGTTTGTCAAACAGGGACAGGAGCATCTAGTCTGCAGGTTAAGAAAAGCCTTATATGGTTTGAAACAGGCGCCGAGATCATGGTATGTAAAGATTGATACCTTCTTTCTTCAGAATGGGTTTGTGAAAAGAAAAAATGATCCTAACTTGTATGTTAAGAAAGATGAAAAAGGAAATGTTGCTTTAATATATTTGTATGTGGATGATCTCATTATCACAGGTAGTGCTTACAAGTTAATTGAAGAAATTAAAGTTCAGTTGTCACAGGAATTTGAAATGAAAGATTTGGGTGAATTGCATTACTATTTAGGAATTGAGGTATGGAGAGAGCCTAGTAAAACATTGATCACTCAAAGCAAATATACAAAGGAAATTCTTAAAAAGTTCAATATGAGTGATTGTAAAGCTATGTCAACTCCCTTAGAACAGAATGCAAAGTTGTACAAAGAAGATGGAACTAAAGAGGCATATGAAACATTATATCGTCAGTTGGTGGGAAGTCTGAACGATCTCACCACTACCAGACCAGACATTGCATACTCAGTCAGTATCCTTAGTCAATTCATGGCTAAGCCTTCAGGAAATCACTGGAATGCTGCAAAGAAAGTTCTCCGATACTTAAAAGGAACAGTCAATTTAGGTATTATGTATACTGATGAATCTGATGTTGCACTGATAGGTTTTTCTGATTCAGATTGGGCAGGAAATCCTGATGACAGGGGATCTACCTCTGGCTATGCATTTCACATAGGATCAGGGGTTGTGTCTTGGAGTAGTAAGAAACAGCCAATTGTTTCTTTATCGTCAACAGAATCTGAGTACAAAGCTTTAACAAATGCCACCTATGAAGCTATTTGGTTACGGAGAATTCTTGCAGATCTTGAAGAGGCGCAAAGTGGTTCAACATGCATCAATTGTGATAATCAAAGTGCTATCAAATTAGCACATAATCCAATATACCACGCCAGAACAAAACACGTTGAGTTGCAATACCACTTTGTACGTGAGAAAATTGAGTCAAATGAAATTGAATTAATATTTTGTAATACCAAAGATAATATGGCTGATATATTTACTAAGCCTCTTGGTAAAATCAAATTTGAAGTTTTTAGAAGTCAATTAGGTATTGTAGAAAATCCATTTCTCCATTAAGAGAGGATGTGAGAATAATCTAGATCATGCAGAAATAGATTTAGTTTTGAGTTGTTGAACGAGAGTGTTTATTTAGAAATTGGTTCCATGTATTTAGGTTTGTTTCCTCTTCTTCAGGAAGATTAGGTGAGTGCAATCTGCTATATAAATGTATTGTAATCGATGTATTGTAATCATGCAGTTGAAGACAATTCGTCAGTGAGCTTTGTCTCACGATTCTCTGTTGTGTTTGATTATTTTAAGTAGATCTGTCTATGATGATCTTGGTTGAAAAATTGTATGTGGACCTATCTGTAAGCTTTTACTTGAACAATTCGAGATATATGTTCTAGTACATAAATATAAACCAGAAAGTATTTTTCCGGCTGAAATTTTTTTCCAAATCTAACGTTTGAATATGGATGGAAACACTTAACTTCTCGATAATAATGAAACTATTGATATCCACGGATTGCTCAATTATTTGCCAATAAAATTCAACTTTTCTTCTCAGAGAAAATATGGATAACTTACATTGAAAACATCTCGTTCAGCCCCACAAGACTGCAGAATTTAGAATTTATCAGTTGGGTTGTCTGAAATTATTACTATAGTCTGTACCCACGTTCTAGCCAGTGAGAGAGTGTGTTTAGAAATTGATTTGCAAGATATCAGAACGCTGACTGTGCTGGTTGAATTAAGGTACAGAGCCTTCCCATATTAATTTACAAATAGTAAGCTGGTGTTCTTTCCAAAGACATCCATAGGAAACCCATTAAAGTCCCATATTAATTTACAAATAGTAAGCTGGTGTTCTTTCCAAAGACATCCATAGGAAACCCATTAAAGAAGGAACTTCAGACACTGACCTCACTGACATCCATAGGAAACCCTTTAGATTGCAGATTTCAAAATATTTTAAAGTATCGAATTTCAACCTTTTTAATTCAACACTGTGATAAACTTTCCAATCCAACATTGTGATAAACTTTCCCTCTGTGATTAAGGCTTTGCCCATTCTCATCCTGATCTCATGGGATTTTTTCATTTGAAAATGAGTATTTAAAAATTGGAAAACAATAAAAGCACCGAGCAATTCTGTGAATTAAATGACATGACACTGGCATGTGCATTGCTCTATTGGTATCCAACTGAACAATTCTCCACTGGTCGATACTTATTATTTGCCTTGATAAGCGAGTTGCTCTGCAACACTGCAGGTATCTCAGATAACAAACAAAATATTTGCTATTCATCCCCACTGGGTAGTGTGGAGGACGCCGGCAGCTAGAGTTCAGTTTGTCAGAAGGTCAGCTATGTGATTCTTCGTTAATTCATGGTCATTAACAACCAAATTACTCCGTGGTAAACATTTTGGTAAGAAAGTGCAAAAAAAAAAGTTCTGTATTTTGATTGATTCGCTGTGTGTGTCATGTGAAGCTTTTCAAAATTGTGGATAGCTCCGTAAATTCTAGAAAAAAACCATGAATGAAACCAGACTTCGTTTAGCAAACTAAAAAATAACCATAATTCAAACCAAACTGTGACTTTAGCGGTTGCAATCCATTGTTAGAATTTTAATAATAATGTTAAATTCACAGACATTATTATTTTTTTCTTTTTTCGTTTGAAGAAAATTGAGCAGTTCTAGGCGTAAAGAGTACTTCTTAGACTTGGGCAGGCCTACATAGTACTGCTCAGGCTTGGGCCACAAGGCCCGTAGGGACCCATCTAACCATTGGATGACATCTTCCAAACGTAATGATACAGGGACCAAATTGCTCCTTGTTTGTTTATGGTTGATAAATGATGCAGGACCATTTCCAAAACCATCCAGCTTTTTTAAAAAGTCTGCCTTGAAAAGTATGAGAGCTTTAGGAAAAGTCTGCCTTGAAAAGTACGAGAGCTTTAGGAATTAAATCATGAATGATTTAGGGAATAAATTAAGGAGTGATTTAGAGGTATAGTAAGATTTACTTTGTTTTTACAAGTTGTATTTATTCATTGTAAATCTGAAAAGCTAATAGTCAAATGAATAAAGAATTAGGTCAAGAGAGAAAAGACGATAAATATTTATTTATTTACATATTTAATTAATGAAATAGAGTTTTATACATTTATGGTGTTCAAAAATTGTCTCAGTATATGTGTGATTGAGAAGAATTATACTCTTCATGACATTTTAAATTAGTATCTGTGTGATCCCTGAAACTATTAATAGATTTATTTATTAATCTATTTGGAGAGGAAATCTTGTATAACTATTTATGGTAATTTACAGACATTGAATGAGAGAAGAAAGATGTACATGTTGTAGAATTCACTATGTGTGGATTAGAAGGATTTCAACATGCTTAAATCCTTGTAGAGGAAATGAGAAGACTTCTTGAAGATACAATGAGGATTGTGACAAAGGGTTAAAGAATCGTTAAGGATTCAATGCTGAATGGAAGAATAAAAGGCCCATCTAGGTGAGATTGACATAAGGTTGATATAATGTTTTGGTCCTAACTGAAGTGCTAATTCATGGAAATGAATTCATAGGAAAAACTATTTTTATTTATCAAGTAGTACTAAAGCACTAAGTTCTTTGGAGGAAAATTAAAATGTGTTGATGCTCTTTCCAATGAATTGGTTTTCTCGCTAAATGTATTTTAGAGATTTTAGAAGTGTATGGTTAAAAATTTTCCAAGTAAAATGTTTTTACATTTTAATTTAACTTGAAGGAAATTGATAGTTGCATGGATTGGGCTCATGGAGAAAGAGAAAAAACATTGATCTTCCTTGATGGTATGGAGAGAATTTCTACTTTGGGGGCAGAAGTAAAACTATATTAGAGGATTAGAATATCTACAATAGTAGAAGATTCACAACAGTAGAGAGAACATACAGATTGGAGGAAACTGCGGCAATAGTGTATGTTTTCACGAGGTTGAACTAGAGGTAATTTGGTATTCATGTTTTTAGTTAATTTATGAATTGAATAGCTGATTATGTAAGGTATTTTTACAACTTGAGGATTGTAACCAAGAACAAAGGAGGTTCTTGAAGAATTGTGGCAAAGAACCTTTACAAGTTGTAGTTGAGGTTGGAAGGAGGACAATGAATGCTCTCGTAGGAAATGAAAATTTGCAAAAGTCTAAGAAGAAAAAATATCTCAAGAGGTTCTAGAGGAGAGAACCAAGGATACCGAAAGGAGACGTTGAGAGATAGCTTGGTGAAGTGTTGTAACATGTTAAGGAGTAGCTTGTTATTATAGAGGCATGGTTGTATTCTACAAGTGGACAAGGTAAAGTTCACAAAGAAAGAATGAAGATGACTATTGATATTCGTGCCATGGATTCAAGGAGAAGCCACAATAGAAGAGAAGAAGGTGCCAAATAAAATGGCATAAAGAGAAGAATAAGTCAAGAGGAAGTTGGCCGAGAAGTTGCTGAGATAAAAGTATAGTTGAATGTACTAATGAAGTAGTTACAGGAAAGTGAGGAAGACCAAAGATGCAGATGGATTCCATGGAAGAAAGTGAAGTGGCCTTGGTTGCAAGTGAAGTTAGAGCATTGGTTTAATGCTTAATTTAAGGATGAAGAACTCAGAGAATGCAAGTGAAGTTAGAGCATTGGTTTAATGCTTAATTGAAGGATGAAGAACTCAGAGAAGCAGAGATGAATCTTCACTATTGTGAATTGGAACAAGGACCTATCCTTGGTGAAGATGAAGATCAAAGAACCAATGAGATCAAAGGATCTTGTGAATTTAAAACTAATGAAATGTTTATGAATGTAGGTCATGCAAGTGTAGATGAATGAGAGTTTCTTCGTGAAGGAAATACCAAGGAAATTCTAAATAATGGAATTGTGGATGAAACTGTTATACTAGAGTAACGAGACATCCTTGGAGAGGAGGATGAAGAGAATGAGAGATTCATTACAAGTCTTATGAACTATTTTGGAAGTTCAAATCAACATGAGGATTTGATGTCTGAAACATCAAATGAGAGCACACAACCTTATGATTTTAAATTTGGAAAATTCTTTATAGTTGCATGTTTTGATTAAAATGGACATCCATCTACAAATATCAAAGATATAGAGTAAAATAATAATCTAAATTATGTTATAAGTGAAGATGGATTGTTTTTACAAAACATTAAAGAAATACATTATCAGAAACATGTGATGAAGGAAGATGAGGTAGTACGGTCACATAGAGTGAACAAAATGTGGTTGGCTCAAGAAGATGAAGAACATCATATGATTGCAATGGTCTTAGAGGAATGGCTAGAAAAGGACATCAATGTTGATTATGACATGAAGGCTATAAATTTAGTTCAAGGCAATATTATTGATTTATGTGTAGAGTTGAAACTTCTTTGAAAGAGATTAGAAAATCAAAAGGTTCATATTCATTTTGTAAAATTGAAACTGGAAGAAGAGGAATTTGTATTGGAAGACGATAATGAGGAGGAAGTTGCAAGGCATGGGCAACATACAGTGAAGAAGGTGTATAAACTAGAATTTCATAAGTATTTCGAAACTCATATATACAAGGAAGATATGCAACAATAATTAAGAGTTGAAATCAAGTTTCGACAATCAAGGACAAAGTTGGATGAGGAAATTGATGGATTGTAATGAAGAGGATGATCAGGAGAAGGTACAACAAGAGGAAAAGGAAATCCAACAAAAAAGTACAACTCATTAAGAATATTTGCATGAATAAGTGATCTGCAGATGAATTCTAGTTATTGTTGTGCTAGTTTCATATTAGATATTAACTTTTCTTTGCTTTGTTTTACTTTTCCTTCATAGGTTTGTTTATGAGCTTGCGATTGTCAAACGTTGTACTTAGTGAAATTATGAGTTTTTCATAAGCTTAGAAAGCATAATTTTAAATGACAAAACAAAATAAATATAAAACACAACAAACACACATAACAAATCTTAACACACATAATTTTGATAAAGGAGTTCACCCCTCCTGGGCTACATCTCCTTGGTCCAGCTTCATAGTGTGGGTATTTTTATTAGCTTCAAGTGTGCTCAAATTGTTGTTACAAGCTTCAGAACCTCTTGGAACCTATTCCAATGGTTTAAAACACCATAATCTCCAAAAAGTGACTTTTTTTTTGTTGAATTTGGACTTTGGATGCTCTGGAAATGACCCCAACACCTGGTGGCCCTAGCCTTCAAAAATATTCAAATGCAATAAAACACATGTAGATGACCTCTTCTACCTCTGCAACCTACTTCATTGAGTTCCCAACATGCCAATTAGCCTATAATGCCTCCTCCTGAGCTCTGTTTGGGCGAAAATTTCTTGAGTTATCACCAAAACTGCTTTTGCCCCAATTTCTCCACTAAAATTGGTGGAACTGCCAGTTAAATTTCCAAAATTGGAAATTATTCAATAAATAACACACTCTAAAACTCCGCCAGCATAAACTGTGGTTGATTAATGTTAATCCAGATTAGGTGGGCGGATAAGCACAGTTTAGTGATAAGTGTGTTCTTTGCGCTAATGGCAATTTAACGTGGTTAAACCACATTTAACAATGAATTGATCGTGATTAACATTCCGCCGGTTCATTGGATTACGCTCTTGGTTCATTTCTTCTAGCCATATTGGGAGGGGGCTGGCCCGCGGGGTTGGCCCCCTCCAACCCCCAACCGTCAAACTTGAAAATTTTCAATTTATGCGTTGAGTATAGTGGTTAAGATCCATTGTGTAGGAGAGTCAGTAAAGCTTGTGACTGGCGGGTGGTAGGTCATGTGTTCGACCCCCACTCCACCATATAATTTTACATAAATTTATAAATAGACTTCACCACCATATTTAGATCTTTCCTCCAAGTTAACCCTTTTCCAACTTTGGTTTATTGGATGCTCCAGGTTTAGTTTAACTCCACCGAAAGGTGGGTTCAAAACTTTACAATATATATATATATATATATATATATATATATATATATATATATATATATATATATATATTTCACCATTAAACCTTAACATGTACTAATTCTTCCACCAATTCGACGTTTATATCCAACCTTAGAGTGAAGTAATAATTCAACCCAAGGGTTGAAGAGGGCCCATGAGAGAGGACATGTGGCGCCCTCTGGTTGGGCTATACTCCAACCTTTAAAGAAAAATCAAATTCCAACTTAGGAAGAATATTGGAGGTCGATGGAAAATTTCTCTCTTGAGTAACCCATTTGGTGAATCTCAAGATGACACTTGTCACAGTGCCACTAGCTGCAATCTAGATAATATTCCCTGAAATGCTGATTGTATCTACCACATCATCGTTGTACCTATTCTGCTCCTTTTTTTCCTATTTTGGAAAACAAACATCAGATGAAAACTCAGTCATACGAACTCAGATTTTGATGAAACGAGTTGCACTGAAATCCTGGCAACGAAATCTATTCGATCGTTTAGATTCGAACCAATTTCTAACACTTTCATTTTTTAGCTAAAACTTGAGCCTCAGATCATTCCTCCCCACTAGAATCCTTCTAGACCCAAAAAGATACTATCAATTGTTCAACATGTGAGGGTACATCTCCCTCACTTTTCCAATCTCCAACCATTTTCCCTTTGAAGGATTTTTACCTTTGAGGCCAACTCTAAGGTATTCAACATTCACTCTTCTTGAAGTTCTGATTCTTCTGTCAAGTATGATATCTTGCTGAAGTTCATCAAGATATTCTAGTGAGAAATCATCTATTGATGGAATTTGAACAAGCTCTCCTTGATCATCAATCAAAGGAGGCTCAAACAATCTCAAATTCTCAACATTAACGATAGAATAAATTTGCATATAAGGAGGAAAATCTAGCTTGAATGCATTTGTACCAATATTTTCAATAATTTTAAATGGACCACAGCAGATTGGTTTAAGGTTTTTACCTTCCCCTTGCAATATTTCCTTGATTATGTACAACCAAACTTCATCACCAACTTGGAATTTGTGATCAACCCAATGTTTTTCATGCCTTGTCTTATAGCTGCTTTGACTCTTTTCAAGTTTCTCTTTCACTGTGTGATGTACCAACTGACTTTGCTAAATGAACTTTGTTTCCTTATCTATGTCACTATGTTCGTCTATAGAAACATCTTTCTCAAAGATAAAGTCCAATGGAAATCTAAGAAAGTAACCAAAACATGCCTTGAATGGCGATGTATTTGTGGAAGAATGTTTTTCCCAGTTGTATGCATGTTGTATGTAGTGTAACTGTTCATCCCACAACTTTGGATGCTTGCTACAATAGCCTCTTAGAAGAATAATAACAATTCTATTTACCACCTCTATTGGACCATCTGTTTGCAGATGAATGTTGTACTTTTCTTCAACTTTGCATCCATCATGTCCCATAATTTTGACCAAGGATGAGAAGGAATTGGAAGTGGTGTGTACAAACCAAGCTTCCTATTGCTAGTCTCACTTGTTGCACATAAATAACATCCTCTAATCAAATGAGAAACAGTTTCATTCATGCGTGGCCAATAAAAATACCTTTGAAGATGTGATATTGTCTTGCCTACACTGAAATGTCTTGCAGTCAATGATGTGTGCACCTCCCTTATGATATTGTTTATTTCTCCTTGTGGAATACACAACTTGCCCAAGTGATGCAACAAACTATTATGCACATGATAATCTAACTCTTCACTTTGGTTTCCCTTACTCAAGTTCTCATACACATCTTTAAAATCACTATCATTCACATACTATTCAATGTAAATTTCATGCATAATAGAATTTTTCTTGAGAATAATAGTTGAATTTCCAATAGGCCTAGAGAGAATATCAACTACCTTATTGTAGATTCATTTTTTGTACCTGATAACCAAGTGAAATTGTTGTAGAAAACCCATCCAACTAAAATGTCTTGATTGCTGCAACTTTGACTATGATTGTAAGTACTGCAATGCTTGATGGTCTGCATTGATAATGGTCTCTTTCCCTATCAAGTAATGCTTCCATTTATTTACACTTTGTACCAATGCATATAACTCTTTATTATAGGTGGGATATTTAATCACGGGTCCATTAAAAGTTTCACAATGAAATGATATAGGCTTACCATGTTGCATGAGCACTTCTCCCATAACATAATCACTTGCATCTTTTTGGATCTAAAATGGATATCTAAGATCTGAAATTGCTAAAACTGGTGCTGAACTTATATTTTGCTTTAAAGCATCAAATGCTTTCTGCTGCAAATATCCTAATGTAAGACTTTCTTTATGCTTGTCAATGCATGTAACAGAGCTGCAATGGAAGAAAAATTAGCAATAAATTTCCTCCAATACTATGATGCCCCTAAAAAGCTTCTTACCTTGGTAACTATATTGGGCTTGGGCCAATTCATAATGACCTCAACTTTGGAAGGATCAATCTTCAACTCACCTCCTCCAACAATGTGTCCCAAATATACCAATGAAGTCTTACCAAATTCACACTTTGACATCTTGAAAAACAATTTCTCTTTTCTCAAAACATCAAGTACCTTGTTCACATGCATGACATGTTCTTCTCTTGATTTTCTCAATATGAGTATGTCATATAAGTAAACAATGAAAAAGTCATATAGAAATGGTCTAATTACCCCATTCATTACTCTCATGAAAGTAGCTGGTGCATTTGTTAAGCCAAATGGCATAACTAACCGCTCATACAATCCTTGTCTAGTTTTGAAAGCAGTTTTCCAATTGTCTTCTTCAACAATCCTAACTTGATGATAATCACTTCTCAAATCTAACTTAGTGAAATACTTTGCATGCTTTAACTGATCAATAAAATCATCAATGCATGGGAGTGGGTAGCAATTCTTTACCGTGTTTTTGTTCAGTGCACAAAAATCGATACACATGCACCAAGTCTCGTCCTTCTTTGGAACCAAAACTATTGGAGAACCACATGGCGAAGTAGATGGGCGTATGATACCTTTATTCAACAATTATTGGATTTTCTTCTTGATTTTCAAACTTTCCATAATTGACATGCGATACATACCAATATTGGGAAGTGGAACATCCTGCTGCAGCTGAATCTCATGCTGAATTCCCCTCTTGGGTGGTAACCGATTTGGTTCTTGAAACATCTTGCCATGCTAACTTACCACATCAAAAAAATCAGATTTCAATTTTTATCACATCCATCAAAATATTCATATTCAACATCTTCCTTTTTCTTGATCATGAGAAGCACAAACTTTTTACTTGCATTTACTAGCCTCTTCATTTGCCTTGCATTAACTAAAGAGATATTATGTTTCTTTCGATGAGCTCTCATGATATACTCCACTCCATATTTTATCAAATGATATTTGTTCTCATGACGGTAAAATACCGCTTTCCTCTCATACAAATATGGACTACCTAAGATAATCCTTGAAATGTCAAGTGGAACCACATCTAACTCAACTTTATCGACAAAGTTTGCAGTAATATCAAATCGGAAAATACATTTCCTTGTCACCTGTAAATTGGCATTATTAACTATCCAACCCAAATGGTATGGTTTATGATGAGGTACAGTTTCAAGGTTAATATTTTTAACTAAGTATTTTGAAATCAAGTTTGCTTGTGACCCTGTATCAAACAATGCATCAATATTTGTATGATTAGAAATTACTGTAACATGGAATAATTATATCCTCGTATATTCATTACGAGTGTTGTTGTGACAATTTGAGGTACTAGAACTTGCTATAGCTTCCTTTCCTTTGTTAACCATGGAAACTATCTTGGTTTCATCTCCTGAATCGGATACAATATATTTTTGTGTGGTGACAGTCGTCCTTTGTTTACCTTTGTTATTTGGTTTCTTTGGCCCTAATTTGGGATGTAGTTTCCAACAGTGGGCTTCATCATTCCCCTCTTTGGAAAAATGTTTTCATGTAATTTTCTCCCCTCCTTTCTTAACACTTTCATTCTTATTTCCCTTATGTTTTCTTTGTTTCTCTTTTCCCTTACCCTTGAATGGCTTCTTCTAACTACCCTCTTCAAAAATGTTTTTACCCCTTGCTTCAAGATGTATGGCTTGCACACATACTTCATCTAAGTTATTTGGGTTAAACATAAGGATAGTATGTTTTAAGTAGGAATGTAGACCTCCTATACACTTCAAGAGTGAATCTTGTGAATTTAATTCTACTCCAAGTAATAAATCCATTTTCCTAAACTCTTGTGTATACTCTTGGACACTTTGACCTTTGAGTTGTCTAAATTTTTCCCAACTCATTATTTCTTTCTGCATATAGGCTAATGGATAAAATTTTCTTTTAATGGAATAAATGAACTCGACCCAAGAAATGGAAATATTACCATGGATTCGCATTTCCTCATGTGTCTTTTCCTCCCACCAAACTAGTGCTTCTACTTCTAGCCTTAATGAAGCCAACTGGATTTTGATATCGTCTTCTTGTAGATTATGAATTCTAATGTAAACTTCCAATTGACTAATCCAATTGTCTAGTCTTTCAGAATTAACTTCTCCATTGTATATAGGAAGTTCAAATTTGATTTCCAACTTGACTAACAGACTCTTTCATTTTGGGATCTTGGAATGAGTATGGGTATGAGTGTGGAATATGAAGATGCGAATGAGGATGATGATGATGGTGGTGGTGGTGGAGAGGGAGGTGGCTATCCTCCGCTAGCTTTTGAGCTCCTCTCTTCCTCCTTTTTACTGTTTGAAGATTCTTCTCTATGAGGGTGCTTTGAACCTTCTCCAACTTCCTTTTCCATAAAATATTCATACATAACTTTCACCATCCTTTGCATTTCTTTGAATTCCCTCTTAACATCCTCTTCTTCAAAATCTTCATGAGTTCATTCATGGCCTGACATTTTGGCTGTAGATTCAAGGTCAATCTATGTAGCTCATATCTCTTCAATCACCTAAGCCTCTCGTGCAATTAATTCCTCTTCTATCTCAATTGCTGGAGATGGAATTTGAGGTGCTTCAAGTGTTGCCTTTAGTGGTCCTTTGGGTAAGGATGATGAATTCTGAGCCTTATTCCTTCTTTTCCTAACTTCTAGACTAGATATCAGTAGCTTCCCTTCTCCTCTCTACAATCTCAACCTTGTAAGCATCAGTAAATTTGCATTATAAAAAACCCTTAAAGTAAAACAAGCAAGCAACCTTGTGCTTCGATACCAACTTAATCTAAAAATGACTGCTAGTTATTTTTTTGTTAGTTTTATATCAGATATAAACTTTTCTTTGCTTTGTTTTAGTTATCCTTCATAGGTTTTATGAGCATGTGATTTTCAAACATTTTACTTAGTGAAATTATGATTTTTTCATAAGCTTATAAAGCATAATTTTAAATGACAGAACAGAAGCAATATAAAACACATTAAACACACATAACAAATCTTAACACACAAAATTTTGATAAAGGAGTTCACCCCTCCTGGGCTACATCTCCTTGGTCTAGCTTCATAGTGTGGGCCTTTGTATTAGCTTAAAGTGTTCTCAAATTTCTGTTACAAGCTTCATAAAATCTTGGAACCTATTCCAATGCGTTTAAAACATCATAATCTCCCAAAAATTACTATTTTTTTACTGAATTTGGACTCTGGATGCTCTGGCAATGACCCCAACACCTTGTGGCCATCACCTTCAAAAATATTCAAATGCACTAAAACACCTGTAGATGGCCTTTTCTGCCTCTGCAACCTACTTCATTGAGTTTCTAGCATGCCAATTATCCTAGAATTCCTCCTCTTGAGCTCTGTTTGGGTGAAAATTGCTTGAGTTATGACCAAAACTGATTTTGCCCCAATTTCTCCACTAAAATTGGTGGAACTGCGAGTTGAATTTCTAAAATTGGAAATTCCACCATAAATGTTGCGCTCCTCTAAAACTCCGCCAGCATAAAATGTGTTTAATTAACGCTAATTAGGATTAAGTGGGTGGATAAGCGCAGGTTAGTGATAAGTGCATTGTTAGCGCTAATGAAAGTTTAATGTGGTTAAACCATGTTTAACAATTAATTAATCGTGATTAATATTCTTCCAGTTCATTGGATTAAGCGCTCGGCTCATTGCTTCTGGCCATATGGGGATGGGGCTACCCCCCTCCAACCTCCAACCATCGGACTTCAAAACTTTCAATTTATGGGACGAATATAGTGGTTAAGATGCACTGTTTAGGAGAGTCAGTAAGGTGCGTGGCTGGAAGGCGGTAGGTCGTGGGTTCGACCCCCACTCCGCCATATAATTTTACATAAATTTATAACAAGATTTTTCCGCCATATTTAGAGGTTGCCTCCAAGTTAACCCTCCGCCAACTTTGGTTTAGTGGATCCTCCAGGTTTAGTTGAACTTCGCTGAAAGGTGGGTTTAAAACTTTATACTATATATATATATATATATATATATATATATATATATATATATATATATATATATATATATATATTACACCATTAAACCTTAATATGAAATGATTCTTCCACCAATTTGACCTTGATATGTAACCTTAGTGTGAAGTAATAATTTGACCCAAGGATTGGAGAGGGCCCACCAGAGAGGACACATGGCACCCTCTTGTTGGGTTGTACTCCAACCTTAGAAAAAATTCAAATTCCAACTTAGGAAGAATATAGGAGGTCATTGGACAATTTCTCTCTTCACTAACCCATCTAGAAAATCTGAAGACGACACTTGTCACAGTGCCACTAGCTGTAATCTGGAGAATATTCCCTACAATGCTGACTGTATCTGCCACATCATCACTGTACATGTTCTTCTCATTCTTTTCTTGTTTTGGAACATGAACATCAAATGATAACTCAGTCATACGAACTCGTATTTTGATGAAACAAGTTGTGCCAGAATCCTGGCGATAAAATCTATTCGGTCGTTAAGGTTCGAAGCAATTTCAAGCAATTTCAATTTTTAGCTAAAACCTAAGCCTTAGATCAATAAGGCATGTGGATGAAAACAACGTAGGATTTGAAATCATGGATAATTGAAGGAAATATCAACAATAGGACAACAACATGAAAAAACTACAACAGAAGGTTTGGAAGCCTGAAGGATTCAGAAATTGATGGCACATGACAAGGATGTCATGAATTTTTTCTACTTTGAGCATTTGATCCAGGAGCATTAGAGCTTCCCAAATCTATCAAGTTTTCTGAAGAAAATCTCCAAAGGGGTGTCATCATAAAAAATGTATTATAATTCGATGTTTGTAAACAGACTTAATTTCTTTAATTATTGGAGAAAGCATAGGTTATGTTAGAAAATTATATATTATAAAGCAGTGGAACACATAAAAATATGTGGAAACACAAACACAGAAAACATATAATCAAGAGAGACACAAATATATGTGGTTCACCCAAATTGGGCTACATCCATGGAAACAACCAATCCTTCCTTTATATTATCCAGCAAAATGAAGAGAGACAACCTACAATAGATACGTTGTAATAACCTCTTCTCTCTCACACAATCATCATTGATATTGCTCACTTCGAGTATATATGCCATACACATACAAAGTACAATACCCTCATACAACAGAGGCTTTTTCTTCTAGGGAAAAAGACCCTAAATTAAACATAAATTCTACCATGATATCATCCGCCTAATGAACGGCCTAGATTGTCTACGAAATTACAATATTTTACAAGAAAATTCTACTTTTTTTTTTTAGCTTCGGGGGCGTTGCCCCAAAAACCCTCGCCAGGATGTGGCTTGAAAAGGTCGTCGCCACCCTCCCCTGGACCCCCGTAACGATGATCAAACGACGAGCCACGTTGTGATCTCTATAAGAACAGGGGTCCAACACGATGATACATCTAAATAAAGAAAATAATTAGTCTCCACACCCAATAGGTTATACTTTTAGAAAATCTACAGATAGGAAATATTTAATGCATAAGGTAAAATAAAATGTTCCTTGAAAAGCATGTGAGATTTAAAGAATAAATTAGGGTTTGATTTAGGGATTTAGGATAATTTACTTTTCTCTTAAAATTTGTATTTAATCATTGTAAGCCTAAGTTAATATCCAAATGAATAGAGAAGTAGGAAAAGAGATAAAAGATAGAGATTCTAACTAAGTATATGTGTATGTAAAAATTTTAATTAATGAAATAGAGTTTTGATACTTTTATGGTTCTCATAAATTCTCTGTGCATATGTCTGAGTGAGAAGAGTTCTAGTCGTTGTGAAATCTAGAATTATTAGAGTTTCAGTACATGGGTGATCCCTAAAATTGTTGATGAATTTAATTGTTAACCTGCCACTTAAAAAGAATTATCATCTGTAAATATTTATGACAATTTAGAAATAGTGTTTGAGAGAAGAATTATGTACATATTGTAGAATTCATTGTGCATGGATAAAAATGATTTCTGCATAATTAAATACTTGTAAAATCAATGAGAGGATTGTTTGAAAATACGTCAAGGATTATGAAGCAGCTTTAAATAATCATTGAGAATTCAATGTTGAATAAAGAAATAGTTGATTTGTAGAGGTGAGATTGGGATAATATTTTGGTCCTAATTGAAATGCAGTTTTCTGGGAATGAATTTGAAGGAAAAGTGATTTTCCTCATCAATAAAGGGCCTTTTATAGAATTGAAGATCTCTATCAAAGTGATATAAATGTCATGGCTGGAGAAATGTCATGGCTGGAGAACAAAGCAGAAGACAAGCATGACCACAATCAGGATTTCCTTCGAACACTGGGCCCATATTAGGAGCAGAATGGAAAGCTAAAGCTAAGACAAGAGGGATATGTCTGCCACGAGCTCAAAAGAAACCGAGATTTATTATTCCTACTAATAAATTAGATTATTATAGAAGGTACATGAGGGACCATGCAATAATTTTCAAGTTCATCGGCATTTGGCCTACCGAAAAGGACCTCTTGAAATGGATTCAATTAAAATGGGAGCCCAAGGGGCGCATATATCTGAGGTTTGGACCCAGAGGACTTTTTTATAGTCATATTTACAAATATTCTTGATAAAGAAAGGATCTTTGAGGGAGGTCCTTAATTTTATTACAATGCAGGTCTTTTCTTATGCCAATAGGAGGAATGCTACAACCTTGATCAAGAAAATTTCTTGGCGGCACCAGTCTGGGTTCGCCTTTTTGCATTACCAATGGAATTTTGTTACCCTAAAATTCTGAAAGGCATAGGAAATTCTTTGGGAAGTTTTGTAAAGATTGTTGAAACAACGGGATGAGGCTGATACACCTCTTTTTCCCCTATGTGTGTGTAGATGAACATATCTGAGCCACTTCTAGAATCCATTGAACTTGAGTATGAAGGAAAAATTTGGAATCAATTGGTTAACTATGAACACATTCCCTTATATTGTTGTAGATGCCATGAATATGGCCATATATATAAAACATTCCCTCTGAAAATTCCTACTCCAATGCAAGGGAAAACCCCAGAGGGAGTTGAAGTGACACCTGAAAAAGATGGTGGATTTACAATAGTGACAAATAAAAAGAAGCATAATAAAAAACAGGTTCCCAAAAATAACACTCCTAAACAGAAGAACAGACAAAATCGTTATGAAATCTTGTACGAACAAGGGGAAAATTCAAAGGCAGTGGAGGATAGCCCGAGTATAAGGAAAGTATAGATACCACAGAAAAATTGGAATGCAAAAAGAAAGGCCCCACAAGAACCAACAGAAGGAGAAGAGGAGAATATGGTGGAACAATCGCCAATGGATATATAATAGAACAAAGAGGATTTAAGCTCGGAGGAGGTGGTTCTAAAATGACTCTTGCATGAATGGCGTAACTTAGATGATCATTTCATTCCAGCTGACCAAAATAAAATGTACAAGGAAACTTTTGAAAAATATTTGACAATCCAATCTAAAAAATAAGTAAGTAACCCTGACACCCCTCCATCGAAAGAAGTAAGTACTCAATCCAAAGGAGGGAAAAAGAAAGGAAGACGGACTCTGCATGATTCAATTCAACTGGTAGGATAGATGTTAGTTAATTTAGTAAAGATAATATCATTAACAATGGTATTCCAAAAAATTCCTAATGTTAAACCATGAAAGTAATCTCCTGGAATATTAGAGGCCTAAACAGTAAAGGTAAGTAGCAATATTTAAAATAAAGGTTAAATTCAGAAAAGCCTCAATTATTGTTGTTACAAGAAAAAAAGGTCTCTGGCCACAAACTAGAAGACATTTTGAAATCACACAAGACTCATTATGAAAAAATGGCGATAGAATCAAGGGGAAGTGTTGGAGGAATAACTATACTTTGGAACCTTGTTGAAGTACTAGTAGAAGAATGGATCAGACTGCCTCGCCTTCTCACTGGCTTGTTTAGGAAAATAGGAACAAAAGAGAAGTTGTTCATTACCATAGTATATGGGCCTCATATTCCATGAGAAAGACAAGACTTTCTAAATAGTATAAGGACTCTCCGCACCATGCATACAGAGAAATATTGGTTATTGGGAGGAGATTTCAACATGATTAAGGACCTAACAGAAAAGAAAGGAGGTATAACGAGAGAGGACCCGGAAATTGAACTCTTTAGAGACTTAATCATTGATCTTAGACTGTTATATATACCTACAGTCACTGGAAAATTCACCTGGAATAATAGAAGAGGGATATTGAATCAAGTTGCTTCAAGGCTAGATATGTTCCTTGCTTCAGAATATTTAGTCAATGTGGATGTGTTCTATGAAGCAACCATCCTCCCAACATTGGGGTCAGATCACTAGCCGATAAGAATGGAAATAGACATGTAAGAAAGCAAGAAAAACCGACGATTTTGATTTGAATAATTTTGGCTTAGGGATCCCACCTTTCTGGAAAAAGCTAAAGTATGGTGGGAAACCAAACATATTCAACGTAGGAATAGAATGTGTTGTTCAATATTTAGCATTAGCCACGGGAGTCCAAAAGGATAGACAAATATTCCAAGGATGGGCCGTAAGCAAACGAGGTGGTGAAATCCGCATGTATGAAAGCCCATAGAAGAAGTGAAGCAACGGGCGGAGTGTATAAATTGCAAAAAAAAAAGAGATATAAACGTTAAAGGGGACGCCAGCCAAACACATTAACGATGTATTTAAAAGGGCCGCGGGTTATATTCGACAGCGTATGGAGTAAGTCCAAGGGGGTCGAGCTACGGGGAAAGGACGAGACCCATACCCCCGCGGACTTACGACACATGGCATGGTAAGGTCTCACAGCGGAAAAGGGATGGTAAGGATGGGCCACGGGAGGTGATCGCGTGGCAGAGTAAAGACGGACCCGCATAGTAGAGAAAGACAAGTGTTAGTCCGGCGAAGGAAATCATGCGCGGTAAAGGTTGGACAACGTACGTGGACAAAAGGTAAGGTAAGTCCATTAGGTCAGCTGGTACTAAGACCCATACCAGCTTTTAACCCGACACGAGGTGCTCACCTACACCTTGATATACCCAATCCCCACGCGCCACGTGTCCCATTGTCAGTGTCCTTACGACACTTGCCTTCTGTCATCTTACTTATCCACCTTTTTAACCCAAACAGTCCACCCCAATGGTAACAAACTCCCGTATTTCTCTCTGGTAAAACGTCACAGTTAGTTTTCTACGGCGAATACCGAGTGGGGAAGAACGCCGGGTATATCCAGATCACTGTCATGGTTCCCCGCGTCGCTTTCCCGAGCATTTTCACCCTCTGTTCAGGTATTCCATTCTCCGTTTTCCCTCTTTTCCCTTTTCTCTTTTTGAAATTGTTAAAATGTCTGCCATGGGAAGAGGAACGCCCAAGAAAAATGAACCTGAAACCCCCCAAATCCGTGAGTCCAGAAACCCCCCTGGTTTTGAACCCCTCTACGACTTGCAGTCGGGTATCTGCGACCCGAAATATCCTTTTGACATACGCAGTATCAAGCCCCTGCTTTTTGGTCGCCACTGCAAAGATGCCGACCGTTTCCGAGTTATCGCGTCTCGTTTCTATCACCATATCACCCCCCAGGTCCATTCCTGTGTCGATTTCATCATCTGGCTCAGAGACTCCTATGATGTACATCGAGAGGCTTTCGTTTCCTCTCAAGGGAACGTAATCTTTTCCCTTTCCCCCGATGTCATTAAACAGGCCATCCATTTCCCTTCCAGTGATACATACTTCAGTTTCAAAGATGAAACCTTGCTCGCTCAGTTCAATAAGCAGTCAAGAGAATTCCGTCGTGCCTTCATATCCTCCATAACCATCGACCAGGCCACTGCCCTGCCTTCATTGGAGCCTTTTTCACTAAGTTTGTTTGCCGAAGAAGTTCGACCTGTTCTGTCTCTCATCGCAGGCCTTTTGGGGGTAGGAAGCCCGGAAGACATTTCTTCAGTATGCATTCGCTTTTTATGGCTCATGTCACATAATGGGGTTACATTGGACATTCCAGGCTTCCTCTCCTCGACCATCCTGGCCCAATTTCAGGGGCTCGCCCAAGCCCGAAAGTTTCGCTTCTGCTCATTGGTGTTCTACCTCTTCTTGTTCCAGCATGCGGATAAGTTCGACCATTTGGGGTTAGATAGGATGTACTCTGAGAATTCCCAGCCCAGACCAGTCTTCGATTGGAATTTCTCTGTCCGCCAGTTACCTAGGGGAGAGGGTTATGCTAACTTCGTGAACACCTTCATGTCTATTGCCTACACTATCATTCACGACACGCCTTCCCCTAGGGTTTTCCCAGAGATGAAACGCTGGCTGCAGGCTGGGAAATACCAGTGTACTGGTGATTGGTTCCTGTCTGAAGATTGTACTGAAATTCGGGTCTATGGAGCCAAAGTTGCCCCATACCGGCTACTAGTTTTCCCCGTCCGACGAGTTTACGCCCTCGAGTACATCCGGAAATCCCTCAAAGCCGACCAGGTCCATTTTGTTCCTGCTAAGAAAGGCTACATCTTAAGGCTTCTTGTCCAAATTGGCCCCTTTGTGGTAAACTCTAGATATGCCCTCCCAATTGCCGAAAAAATGTTGCAGAACATGGACCTGAAGTTGGGGGAAAGCTGGGCTTATGACCCACGGGAGATCATTTCAAATAAAAGAAAACGAAACAGGTCTACGCCCTACATTCATGAGTCCAGGCCATTTCTGGAGTGGAGGGCTAACCTTGAATTTTGGCCTATGTTTTCGCAGATGGAGACAGAATCGTCTGCTACAGGAGGAGAGGAAGAAGTGAACAAGGGAACAGATGAGCAAGAGGTAGGTACTTCAGGAGCAGCACCACCACCACCCAAGAGGCAAAGGGTGGCCACTAGCGAAGCGGAAGTCATCGGAGAAGGGATAATACTGGAGCCCTTCACGAAATTTGGTCAATTCGATAAGGGCAAGGCGGGTATAACAGTGTTGAGGGATAGTGTCGCCTCCTCCGACTACACTGAAGTCACGCAAGCCATCGTCAAGCCCTCTCCATCCAGGACGAGTGAAAGGGAGCGGACAAATAAAACTGTCCGAGACAAATACAGGGCCGAATTAGGGGAATTCGTTGAAAAATACCATACCAGGCTCTCCGCTTCGGTCAATGCAGATACCGAAAGCCTGGTACTATCTATGACGGAGGCCATCCTGGATCCAAATTCGGATGTTCCGAGTTATAAGGTGCTAGAATTGGCTATTGATATGCAGAAGGTACCGGTACAAGATATGACTGACCTGTTTCAAACAGTCTGTGACATGATGAAAGACAAGCTATCTCAGATTACCCTCGCATTGAGGAAGACAGAACAGAAATATGAAAATCTGAGGGATTCCTTTACAGCAGAAGAGAATGCTTGTCGTGCCAACGCAAATCAGGTGCGTGTTCTCCAGGACCAAATTAGAAATTCAGATGAAGGAGGGAAGGGTTCACAAGCAGCCCTTATAGCTAAGTTACAGAAAGATATCTCAGCTGCTAAGAAACAGGCTCGTATACCGGGTTCACATCCTATACAGACCGAGGAATTGGTGCGGGTAGAGGAAGAGAAAAATGAACTGTCTGCTAGGATTTTCAGGGAAAGAAAAGAGAAGGAAAGGATGGCTAAGAGGATTGACGAGCTAGAAAGAAGAGCCATGGAGCTACAGACCCAGTGGGATACACACAGTTGTCATGCAGCCGAAACATCAAGCGGAACTGGTTCAGCGACAGCACGACTATCCACAGCTATGGCTGAGATCGAAGTGTTAGAGAAACAAACATCCACTGCCAATCAAAGGGTCTTAGAGTTGGAGAGCGCCCTGGATGAAAAGGCCAGAACGATTGAAGGGCTACAAAGTGAAGTTGAGGAAGGAAAAAGGGTCACGTCTGAGCAACATCAAACCATTACCGAGATGAAGAGTCGAGCAAAGGGGAATCTCACCTTGCTCGAGGCCAGAAGTTTAATATGGTCGGACATAATTACGGCAGTAACCGAGCAGTGGGATTTCTTGACGATGATGCGGGAGCTCAAGTCCACCCTTCCCTATCTAAATAGAAGGTTGCAGGAGGCAGGGAGTAATCTGTCTAATAGAGCTCAACACGTCGGCGACTGCATCTCTTTTCTTTATGCGCTAAGGGCGAACGACTTGGGGAAACATGGCGTCCCCAGTCGATTTATGGAAATCAACGAGTGTCAAAAGATTATTGATAAGGAGGAAGCCCGAGTAGCAGCTTCAGGGGTCCTTCAACAGGTGGCCGACAGTGTTGAACAATTCGACAAGGTATGGGATGAGATCATCTCAGCCGGACTCCCTTCTTGTTGGGAACCAAATGCCCCTGTCGTGCTTATGCTCCCAGATCAATACATAGCACGTTTGCAAACGGAAAGGGATCGGTCAGACCTCCAAATGGGGAAAGCAACTCAGCTCAAGGCTACTACCATTGTCACAGTCCTCAGAAAGGAGTTTAGTCTCCTTCACATGATCATATATCGGCTTCCAACCGAGGCAAACATTCACACTCTCGGCGGCGTTTATCGGAAGTGAAGAAGCTCTCGACAATGCCGAGCCGACCAGGAAACCGAGGGGCGGCCATAGTTCATGGTGGGCATGCTAGTTCTACGCAACGTGCCTCCTCCAGCATCTGCAACGGTTTCCACTCAGCTGCACCCATGACATTTCAGTTTACTCATGATATGGCCTAAACGGCCTTTTTACTTTCATTTAGTTTATGTTTTTCAAATTTCCGAGTGGGTTGTTTTTCCCCCACTCTTGCATGTTTACTTTTTACATCAAACATTGGTCTAAGTTTCTGTTTTGAAATTGGCCCGGGGCCTGTTTATGCATGGTGGGAGGGTTGTTTCCCCATCATGAAATTTTGCTGTCATGATAATGACTTTTAACAAATTTTGTTCATGCGAAGAAGATATTTCCCCAAAATATCTTCTCGCTGAAAGGTAAAGGAATCCTATATAAGATAGAGAAAAGAAGAAAGAAAGGTTCCAATTCTTCAGAAGAAATTGACTGTGTAAAGATTTTCTGTGTGTGTTTTGTGAAGACTCAAATGCTAATGTGAAGAGCCCGTTGGGTTTCAATGATAAGGAGTTACATTTAAATAAGGATTCTGGTCTCGGTATATGGTAGTGTGTGATTCTCTCTCGTTTATCGCAATGTCGTTGTTCATTTCATCTACATCCATGTCTCTGGTGTTATATTCTGGAATGCGAGTGTCCCGTTGTTCTTGATATAAATTTATCTCTCTGATACTTATATCATTAGCTTCCTGGTACTTTAAAAATGGCTCAGGTATAATACAGTGTTTCATTTCCAATTCATACATATTTCTGCTATATTGGCTATTATGAAGTGTTATTGACGAAAGTTGCCAGCATATATGGATTCTTAGTCATATAAGCCCATCATATGCTGTGAAACTCTTCTTGGTGTCGTCTTCTTGACAGTTAATATCTCCGTTTTTCTATACAGCTCAGTAGTCATCTTAATATATACCTCTTTTCTGCCATATACCATGAATCCGGCCCTGTTTACTGTGAATTGCCTTAAAGTTGTCTGATACAGCAGTGTTTGAGTATAGCATTGCATTCGGTCAGTATTACTCTTTGATGCTTCAAACTATCAGAAGTTTTGGTCCCACTCAAGTGTTATTTTCTGTTTGTAAAGAAGTAGTATGAGAGCCCTGTCTTGTTAAAGTGCTAAACGCTGTTTTAAATCCTCTGCTCTCTATACATTATAAGATGTCCTAGGCACTGGTCTATAGCAACTCTAGGTTGTCTCTAGGAGTTACAACATCTTTTTGGCGCCGTTTCCGGGGATCGAAGTTGAAGAAATTTAAATCCCTGGGCCTCGACAAAACCCGTCCACTCTTCAGTTAGGTGAGCACGAAGAGTTGAGAGTTGTGCATACCTCACCTTGGCGACTCCACATTCCTATTACAGATAAACCTATTTGCAGTCCTGGCTCCCCATAAGCCACACCTAAGGTCAGATACATCTCAGTCAAGGACACCCTCTGTGTCTGACCCAGAGTGAATCCTACATAGAAGGGGCTAGAGGGAAAGGCAACCAGTTCATACCGAAATTCCTGAGTTTTCCCTTGAAAACTTTCCGTATCTTCAGCCCTCCTCTTCTCAAGTCTCCCAAATACAAGGCTCTAACCCTATTATAAGAGATACTGGTTATTATTCAGATAGCCCACATCGGGAAGGTGTCCGTATCAAAGACGAAGCTGAGTCTAGTTATACTCCACATTATTCTTTTCATCCTACCCCTGAAGTTGAAGAGGTCAAATAAGTCACTGAAGTATCTGTTGTTGACAGCCCGACCTTCTCACCAAACCCCCAAGCTGCTGTTCACTACATTCCCATCATTATTCATACTCAACTCCCACCACCTCCTCCACCAATCACTGCCCAGGCTCTCATCCTACCTCCGCCTCCCCCAATGGCGAATATACCTGGCTTTTTACAAAATAGGTACGCCCCTTTACAGCTGCCTGCAGTCCTAAATGACATGCCACAAGACTATTTAAATATTCTGCCCAGATTCAATGGGGAGAACGGCGTTGATGCCCAGAAGCATGTTGAAATCTTCTGCTCTTTCGCAGAGAACTTCAATGTGGAGCATTTGGATGTGGTTCTAAGATTGTTCGTGCAATCCCTAGATGGAGAGGCCAGAAAATGGTTTAAAACCCTTGGGGCTAATTCCATCAACACCTGGGAGGCTATGGAAGAGGCTTTCGTGAAAAAGTGGGGAGATAGGAAAGATCACGGGGATGCCCTGACCGAGTTTAACACCCTTAAAAGGAAGCACAATGAGGGGGTATCAGAGTTCATCAGAAGGTTTAATAAATTGTATTTGAGCCTCCCAACTGAGATGAAGCCCCACCAGACCGCTGCTAAGGTTGTTTTCATAGCAGCATTTGATTCTGAGTTCGGTTTCTCACTGAGAGAGAGAAAGCCTGCCACTCTGGATGATGCACAGACAGATGCATTGGAAATAGAAGCAAACTTTGTCTCAACCGGTAAGTCCAAAGGGAAGCAAGAACATGATACTAGAAGAAGAGGCAAAGAAGAAGTATCCACTTCAAGCCAAGATAGAGACTCAGCAAATGACAAGATCGAAGAAATGAATAAAATGATCAAGAATCTCTCTAGCAAGTTGGTCAAGCTGGAGATGGAAGCTAAGAATTCACCACCAAAGAACTTCCAGAATGCTCCTAACAGAGGATTCAATCCTCAGTACAGAAAACCACCCTTGCAGATACTGCAGAGGGGACAGAAGGAGCAACAACACCAAGTACCACATCCTTTATACTTGGAAGGAAAAATGGAGGCTTCCCATGAAGACCCCTCCTATGAGCAAGATGAAACATGTCCTGTCTTCTCAGACAGTGATGACATAGAGTGCCCTGTGCAAGAAAGTGAGGAAGGGGAACTACAACCTCACTCAGAAGAGAAGAATAACGAGGATGCTGAAGAGCGAGAAATCGATGACTACTGCAAACAGTTCGTTGATTTCATGCAAACCCAGTTTAACAGGAAGTATGACCTCAGGTCCTCCAGGAAAAGAACACGCACTCAAGATGAAGAGGAAGATGCACCCCAAAGGTCAGCACCTGCACAGAAAGAGGCCAATACTCAAGAATCTCCGAACAAAGGTAAGAAGCCCCTTAACCAAGCTTTGCAATCTGATAGTCACATGCCTTCATCCTCACAAGTAGCTGTGTCCCCCGTGAATAAACCTCCAGTTAAAGAAGTTAAGTCTCCCATGCCAAACCAAGAGTCAAAAGAAAAGGAAGTGCCAATAGAGAAGCCTTCATCTGCCTTCAGTTTGCAAAAGGAGCTCGAAAAAGTTAAAATACCTGTCCCTCTGTCTGAATTGCTGAAACAGCCTGCCTATCAGTCACAAGTCTCCTCTTTCATTTCTTCTCCTGAAGTTCCACACATTCCGGACAGTCTTAACTTGCAAGAGGAAAGGCCTATGGTAGTGTTCGGCCCCCACGTCGAGGAATTAGATCCCTCCACTCCTCCCTTTTACGTATCTCTAGTAATCCATGATCTATTATTGCATAACTGTATGTTAGACTCAGGAGCGTCCCACAACCTGATGCCCCTGTCTGTCATGGAGCAATTGGGGCTCCAAATCACTCGCCCATATAAAGACCTTTACTCTTTTGATTCCAAAAGAGTGAAATGCTTGGGCATGATCAAGGATCTAGCAGTCACCCTGGCTCAGATCCCGGCCAAGAGTGTGGTGATGGATATCGTAGTGGCTGACATCCCAGCCCGCTTCGATATGCTATTGTCAAGGTCTTGGGGGACTAGAATTGGAGGATCAATCAAGCTGGATCTGTCATATGCCACCATTCCTGTCTTTGGTGGCCAAGAAAGGAGATTGTACCGAGAGACCAGATTTGTCAAGACAGTCACAAAGGCAGGTGATTCAGTGAATTCCCCAGTTTACAACAGAGATGGAGATTTCTCCTGTCTAATGTTGGAGGAAGATCAGGAATATGCTCATGAACCCTCATTCTGCCAGATAAAGACTGACTCATCAGTGCAGGACCATGGATCTGACATCTGGACACTCCACTTTGATGGAGCAAATTCCAAGGAAGGAAATGGGGCTGGAGTGTTGCTTATTTCACCTATGGGTCAATGGGTCCCCCTGTCCTTCAAATTAGAATATGAGGCCACGAACAATGTGGCTGAATATGAAGCACTCATACTGGGGTTGAAAACAGCAAGGAGTATGAAGATACAGAATCTAAAGGTGATGGGAGACTCCGAGTTGGTGGTGAGGCAAGTGAAAAACCAGTGTCAAGCCAAACATCCGAGGCTAAAGGCCTATAGAAATGAAGTTTGGGATCTTGTGGAGAACTCTTTCCTGGCATTTAACATTCAGTTCATGCCTCGAGAACAGAACAGAATGGCAGACTCCTTGGCTGTGGCTGCTAGTACATTCCGCCCACCTCAGAACCCTCTTCTGAGATACGAAATTGAAGTAAGATACCGGCCTTCAATCCCTGATAATGTCAAGCACTGGAAGGTCTTTGAAGACGAGGAGCAGGTAAAGAGGTTCTTGGAGACTGTGGGGGAGTTTTCCAATCTAGAGATTGACAGCTGCGAAGAAGAAGAAGTCGGAGACATTCTAGAGGACAAGCTAGAGGAGAAAATAGCCGGTCACAGATTCCTGCAGCTGAAAGGGAATGTCATTCCCCGAGGGCTGGTACCTTTGGAGAGACTGTTCAATAAAAACGATGTTCCGTTACAGCCAAACAAAATGGTGACTGAGGACCAGGTCGAAGATCTAAATCTGGGCACAAAAGAAGATCCAAAGATTGTGAAGCTGTCCAAGAAAGTCCCAGATGAATACAAACAATCGTACCAAAAGTTGTTTCAAACCTATAAAGATGTATTTGCCTGGTCGTATCAAGACTTGAAAACCTTTGATGTCAAGGTGATGCAGCATAAAATTCCATTAAAGGGAGACGCAAAACCTCAAAAGCAAAAGCTCAGATAGATTAATCCCCTGTTGCTGCCATCGATTGAGCAAGAAATAAAAAAGTTGCTGAAGGCTAAAATTATAGTGCCACTAAGGTATTCTGAGTGGGTGGCCAATTTAGTCGCAGTACAAAAGAAGAATGGCGAAATCAGGTTGTGTGTGGATTTCAGAAACCTGAACAGGGCGTCTCTAAAGGATAACTACCCACTACCGAAGATGGATCATATTCTGCAGAAGGTAGTAGGGGCCTCTAGAATGTCCATGATGGATGGGTTCTCGGGCTATAATCAAGTGGCGGTATTCCCGGAGGACCAGAAAAAGACAGCCTTCACCACACCCTGGGGAACATTTATGTATGCTAGGATGCCATTCGGGCTGATCAATGCAGGGGCCACATTTCAGAGAGCAATGGACATAACCTTTGTTGGAGAACAGGATAAGTTTCTGGTGGTGTACCTAGATGATATAACAGTTTTTTCAAAGGATGATGTCGAGCACGTTCAGCATTTGCAGAAGACCTTTGAGAAATGCAGGAGGTATGGACTCTCTCTTAACCCTCAAAAATCTTTCTTTGCATTAGAAGAGGGTAAACTCCTAGGAAATATAGTAACTAAAGATGGGGTCAAAATCGATCCTAAAAGGGTGGAAGCTATAAATGGTATATCCCTCCCCAGAAACAAGAAAGAAGTATAGGTATTCCTAGGGCGGATCAATTTTCTCAGAAGATTTATTCCTAACTATGCCGAAATAGTTAGACACATCACAGATATGTTAAAGAAGGATAATGAGGTAAAATGGGCCCCAGAATCAAGACAGACCTTTGCCAGGATCAAGAATGCATTTGCTGAGGCTCCCGTGCTGGCAAAGCCTGACTTCACTGAACCTTTCATGATTTTCTCTTTTGCATCACCTCACACGGTGGCAGGGGTCCTCTTACAGAAGAATGGGGATGGGTATGAGCAACCCATTGCTTTCTTTAGTCAAGTTCTTCATGACGCAGAGCTAAAATACAACATACTGGAGAAGCAGGCTTATGCCCTGGTAAAGTCCCTAAAGGCATTTCGCATGTACATTTTGCAATCTCACGTTACTGCTTTTGTACCCACAGCAGCAGTTAAGGACATCCTCGTTCAGGGAGACAACGAAGGTAGAAGGGGCAGGTGGATTGCGAAGATACAAGAATACGACCTAGACATCAGACCCACCAAGTTAATAAAAGGACAGGGGATAGCAAAGATTTTATCAGAGTCAAACCACCAAGCTTTGGGCATCCACTTATCCATGATCGCAAATGAAGAGTCTGAGGAGCAGACAGGGAGACAAGAGGTGGAAATGGCTACTCAAAAGATACAGATGAAGTATCTCACTAGCCCCTGGTACAAAGAAATTGTTGAGTACCTCTTGACACTCAGCTGCCCACCCAGCTGCGATAAGTCCAAATACAGAGCCTTGAGGCTTAAATCTCAGAAGTATGTTGTAGCTAATGGTCAATTGTATTGGAGAGATCCTTCGGGCATACTGCTGTTATGTCTCATCGAAGGTGAGGTAGGGAATATAATAACCGAATTCCATGAGGGAATTTGTGGAGGGCATTATAGATGGAGGAGCACAGCTCAGAAAATCCTGAAGGCTGGTTTTTACTGGCCTAAATTATTTGGAGATGTCTTCACTTGGGTCAGAGCATGTGACAAATGCCAGAAGTTTGCTGAAAAACAAAAGTTAGCAGCTCTACCCCTGATTCCTGTGCACGTTGATGAACCTTTCAAGCAATGGGGAATTGACTTCATAGGTGAGATCCACCCACCCTCCAGTGGGCAGCACAAATGGATTTTGACTGCTACAGATTACTTCACGAAGTGGGTGGAGGCCATTCCTGCACGAAATTCCACAGACATGGTGATCATAAAATTCATGGAAGAGAACATTATCTCCAGGTTTGGATGTCCTGCTAGAATAGTTACAGACAATGCCCAAGCTTTCAAATATGCTAAAATGGTGAATTTTTGTCAGCAATATAACATTACTCTGGGCCACTCCACAGCTTACTATCTGCAGGGAAATGGTTTGGCAGAATCATCAAACAAAACGCTGGTCAGAGCTCTAAAGAAGACAATAAATGAAAATCAGAGGAACTGGGACTCCCAACTGAAGTTTGCTCTGTGGGAAAACAGGATAACCAGTAAAAGGGCAACGGGAAGATCTCCTTATGAACTAGTATACGGACGAGCAGTCGTATTCCCTATACAGCTAGCTTTACCTGTTGCTCGTTTCATGCAGGAGACTCAGGAAGAACCGGATGGTATGAACAGAAGGATCAACCAGTTGATTGAACTCGAAGAGACGCGTATTCAGGTGAATCAGAAAGTTGTGGATTACCAGGAGAAGATGAAAGAATTGTTTGATCAACATATAAAAGATAGAAAGCTGCAGGTGGGAGATTTAGTTCTCAGGTGGGATGTACGAAGGGCCGATAAGGGTAAGCATGGTAAATTTGACCCCCTTTGGTTCGGCCCCTTCAAGATTGCAGAGTAGGGAGGAAACAATACATTTAAGCTGGAGAATTTACAGGGAGATCTGTTGGAAGCCCCTGTAAACGGGAAATTCCTCAAATCATATTTCCAATTCTGAAGCAGGCTGAAAAAGGCCTGACTGTATTATATTGTATATTAGTTGCTGTTTTTCATTTTCTTATCATAGATTATGCATGAGTCATGATGATCTGTACAGGGCAAAGCTTCAAGAACCGAAAAGTGTTGTTCAAAGAAGATGTACAGGCGGTCTGCGTAGTTCTCGACACGTTCAGGGACAAACGTGCCGTCCCCAGGTGGAGCCAATGTTGTTCAATCTTTAGCATTAGCCACGGGAGTCCCAAAGGATAGACAAGTCACACATTAAAACTTTGTATCAAATGAAAAATATTCCAAGGATGGGCCGTAAGCAAACGAGGTGGTGAAATCCGCATGTATGAAAGCCCATAGAAGAAGTGAAGCAACGGGCGGAGTGTATAAATTGCAAACAAAAAAGAGATATAAACGTTAAAGGGGAAGCCAGCCAAACACATTAACGATGTATTTAAAAGGGCCGCGGGTTATATACGACAGCGTATGGAGTAAGTCCGAGGGGGTCGAGCTGCGGGGAAAGGACGAGACCCATACCCCCGCGGACTTACGACACGTGGCATGGTAAGGTCTCACAGCGGAAAAGGGATGGTAAGGATGGGCCACGGGAGGTGATCGCGTGGCAGATTAAAGACGGACCCGCATAGTAGAGAAAGACAAGTGTTAGTCTGGCGAAGGAAATCATGCGCGGTAAAGGTTGGACAGCGTACGTGGACAAAAGGTAAGGTAAGTCCATTAGGTCAGCTGGTACTAAGACCCGTACCAGCTTTTAACCCGACACGAGGCGCTCACCTACACCTTGATATAACCAATCCCCACGCGCCACGTGTCCCATTGTCAGTGTCCTTACGACACTTGCCTTCTGTCATCTTACTTATCCACCTTTTTAACCCAAACAGTCCACCCCAATGGTAACAAACTCCCGTATTTCTCTCTGGTAAAACGTCACAGGTAGTTTTCTACGACGAATACCGAGTGGGGAAGAACGCCGGGTATATCCAGATCACTGTCACGGTTCCCCGCGTCGCTTTCCCGAGCATTGTCACCCTCTGTTCAGGTATTCCATTCTCCGTTTTCCCTCTTTTCCCTTTTCTCTTTTCGAAATTGTTAAAATGTCTGCCATGGGAAGAGGAACGCCCAAGAAAAACGAACCTGAAACCCCCCAACTCCGTGAGTCCAGAAACCCCCCTGGTTTTGAACCCCTCTACGACTTGCAGTCAGGTATCTGCGACCCGAAATATCCTTTTGACATACGCAGTATCAAGCCCCTTCTTTTTGGTCGCCACTGCAAAGATGCCGACCGTTTCCGAGTTATCGCGTCTCGTTTCTATCACCATATCACCCCCCAGGTCCATTCCTGTGTCGATTTCATCATCTGGCTCAGAGACTCCTATGATGTACATCGGGAGGCTTTCGTTTCCCCTCAAGGGAACGTAATATTTTCCCTTTCCCCCGATGTCATTAAACAGGCCATCCGTTTCCCTTCCAGTGATACATACTTCAGTTTCAAAGATGAAACCTTGCTCGCTCAGTTCCATAAGCAGTCAAGAGAATCCCGTCGTGCCTTCATATCCTCCATAACCATCGACCAGGCCACTGCCCTGCCTTCATTGGAGCCTTTTTCACTAAGTTTGTTTGCCGAAGAAGTTCGACCTGTTCTGTCTCTCATCGCAGGACTTTTGGGGGTAGGAAGCCCGGAAGACATTTCTTCAGTATGCATTCGCTTTTTGTGGCTCATGTCACAGAATGGGGTTACATTGGACATTCTAGGCTTCCTCTCTTCGACCATCCTGGCCCAATTTCAGGGGCTCGCCCAAGCCCGAAAGTTTTTTTTCTGCTCATTGGTGTTCTACCTCTTCTTGTTCCAGCATGCGGATAAGTTCGACCATTTGGGGTTAGATAGAATGTACTCTGAGAATTCCCAGCCCAGACCATTCTTCGATTGGAATTGCTCTGTCCGCCAGTTACCTAGGGGAGAGGGTTATGCCACTTTCGTGAATACCTTCATGTCTATCGCCTACACCATCATTCACGACGCCCCTTCCCCTAGGGTTTTCCCAGAGATGAAACGCTGGCTGCAGGCTGGGAAATACCAGTGTACTGGTGATTGGTTCCTGTCTGAAGAATTTACTGAAATTCGGGTCTATGGAGCCGAAGTTGCCCCATACCGGCTACCAGCTTTCCCCGTCCGACGAGTTTACGCCCTCGAGTACATCCGGCAAGCCCTCAAAGCTGACCAGCTCCATTTTGTTCCTGCTAAGAAAGGCTACATCTTAAGGCTTCCTGTCCAAATTGGCCCCTTTGTGGTAAACTCTAGATATGCCCTCCCAATTGTTGAAAAAATGTTGCAGAACATGGACCTGAAGTTGGGGGAAAGCTGGGCTTATGACCCACGGGAGATCATTTCAAATAAAAGAAAACGAAACAGGTCTACGCCTTACATTCATGAGTCCAGGCCATTTCTAGAGTGGAGGGCTAACATTGAAGTTTGGCCTATGTTTTCGCAGATGGAGACAGACTCGTCTGCTACAGGAGGAGAGGAAGAAGTGAACAAGGGCACAGATGAGCAAGAGTTAGGTACTTCAGGAGCAGCACCACCACCCAAGAGGTAGAGGGTGGCCACTAGCGAAGCGGAAGTCATCGGAGAAGGGATAATATTGGAGCCCTTCACGAAATTTGGTCAATTCGATAAGGGCAAGGCGGGTATAGCAGTATTGAGGGACAGTGTCGCCTCCTCTGATTACACTGAAGTCACGCAAGCCATCGTCGAGCCCACTCCACCCAGGACGAGCGAAAGGGAACGGACAAATAAAACTGTCCGAGACAGATACAGGGCCGAATTAGGAGGGTTCGTTGAAAAATATCATACCAGGCTCTCCGCTTCTGTCAATGCAGACACCGAAAGCCTGGTACTGTCTATGGCGGAGGCCATCCTGGACCCGAATTCAAACGTTCCGAGTTATAAGGTGCTTGAATTGGCTATTGATATGCAGAAGGTACCGGTACAGGACATGACTGACCTGTTCCAAACAGTCTGCGACATGATGAAAGACAAGCTATCACAGATCACCCTCGCACTAAAGAAGACAGAACAGAAATATGAACAGCTGAGGGATTCCTTTACAGCAGAACAGAATGCTTGTCGTGCCCACGCACATCAGGTGCGTGACCTCCAGGATCAGATCAAAAACTCGGATGAAGGAGGGAAAGGAATGCAAGCAGCACTTATAGCCAAGTTGCAGAAAGATATTACAGCCGCTAAGAAACAGGCCCGCATACCGGCTTCGCATCCTGTACAGACTGTTGAATTGGTGCGGGTAGAGGAAGAGAAAAATGAACTGTCTGCTAGGCTTTTCAGGGAAAGAGAAGAGAAGGAAAGGATGGCTAAAAGGATTGACGAGCTAGAAAGCAGAGCCACGGAGCTACAGACCCGGTGGGATGCGCACAGTTGTCATGCAGCCGAAACATCAAGCGGAACTGGTTCAGCGACAGCACAACTATCCACATCTATGGCTGAGATCGAAGTGTTGGAGAAACAAACATCCACTGCCAAGAAAAAGGTCGCAGAGTTGGAGGGTGCCCTGGCTGAAAAGGCCAAAACAATTGAAGGACTACAAAGGGAAGTCGAGGAAGGAAAAAGGGTCACGGCTGAGCAACATCAAACCATTGCCGAGATGAAGAGTCGAGCAAAGGGAAATCTCACCCTGCTCGAGGCCAGAAGCTTAATCTGGTCAGACGTAATCACGGTAGTAACCGAGCATTGGGAATTCTTAACAATGATAGGGGAGCTCAAGTCCACCCTTCCTTATCTCAATAGAAGGTTGCAGGAAGCAGGGGGTAATCTGTCTAATAGAGCTCAACACGCCGGTGACTACATCTCTTTTCTTTATGCACTAAGGGCGAACGACTTGGGGAAACATGGCATCCCCAGTTGATTTATGGAAATCAACGAGTGTCAAAAGATCGTTGATAAAGAGGAAGCTCGAGTAGCAGCTTCAAGGGTTCTTCAACAGGTGGCTGACAGTGTTGAACAGTTCGACAAGGTATGGGATGAGATCATCACAACCGAACTCCCTTCCTATTGGGAACCAAATGCCCCTGCTGTGCTTATGCTCCCAGATCAATACACAGCACTTCTACAAACGGAAAGGGATCAGTCTGACCTCCAAATGGGGAAAGCAACTCAGCTCAAGGCCACTACCATTGTCACAGTCCTCAAAAAGGAGTTTAGTCTCCTTCACATGATCAGATATCGGCTCCCAACTAAGGCAAGTATTCACACTCTCGGCGAAGCGTTTATCAGAGTGGAGAAGCTCTCAGCAATGCCAGAACTGACTTCCGAGAGCCAGCAGAGACTGACACAGTTCATGAGTCAGCATGCTAGTTCCTCTGCCAACGTGCCTCCTCCAGCATCTGCAACGGCTTCCACTCAGCTGCACCCATGACATTTCAGTTTACTCATGATATGGCCTAAACGACCTTTTTACTTTCATTTAGTTTATGTTTTTCAAATTTCCGAGTGGGTTGTTTTTCCCCCACTCTTGCATTTTTACTTTTTACATCAAACATTGGTCTAAGTTTCTGTTTTGAAATTGGCCCGGGGCCTGTTTATGCATGATGGGAGGGCTGTTTCCCCATCATGAAATTTTGTTGTTATGATAATGACTTTTAACAAATTTTGTTGATGCGAAGAAGATATTTCCCCAAAATATCTTCTCGCTGAAAGGTAAAGGAATCCTATATAAGACAGAGAAAAGAAGAAAGAAAGGTTCCAATTCTTCAGAAGAAATTGACTGTGTAAGGATTTTCTGTGTGAGTGTTCTGTAAAGACTCAAATGCTAATGTGAAGAGCCCGTTGGGTTTCAATGATAAGGAGTTACACTTCAAAGAGGATTCTGGACTTGTTTTATGGTAGTGTGTGATTTTCTCCTGCTTATTGCAATGTCGTTGTTCATTTCATTTACATCCATGTCTCTGGTGTTATATTCTGAAATGCGAGTGTCCCGTTGTTTTTTATATAAATTTATCTCTCTGATACTTATATCATTAGCTTCCTGGTGCTTTAAAAATGGCTCAGGTATAATACAGTGTTTCATTTTCCATTCATACATATTTCTGCTATATTGGCTATTACGAAGTGCTATTGATGAAAGTTGCCAGCACGTATGGATTCTTAGTATTATAAGCCCATCATATGCTGTGAAACTTTTCTTGGTGTCGTCTTCTTGACAGTTAATATCTCCTTCTTTCTATACAGCTCAGTAGTCATCTTTATATATACCTCTTTTCTGCCATATACCATGAATCCGGCCCTGTTTACTGTGAATTGCCTTAAAGTTGTCTGATACAGCAGTGTTTGAGTATAGCATTGCATTCGGTCAGTATTACTCTTTGATGCTTCAAACTATCGGAAGTTTTGGTCCCACTCAAGTGTTATTTTCTTTTTGTAAAGAAGTAGTATGAGAGCCCTGTCTTGTTAAAGTGCTAAACGTTGTTTTAAATCCTCTGCTCTCTATACATTATAAGATGTCCTAGGCACTGGTCTATAGCAACTCTAGGCTGTCTCTAGGAGTTACAACAGAATGAATATGTTCCAACCTAGATTGAAAAATACTAACTGGGAAATAAAGAAATGGAACAAAATTTAATTTGGCAATATTCAGCAAGATAAAGACATATTGTAGGGTGAAATGAAGCGAGTTCATCAACACATGATCAACCACGGGAGAACTAAGGCTCTAGCAGTAGAAGAATAAACTCTCCTAAGCCAACTGGAAGAGTGTAGGAAGCAAGAATAACTACTTTGGAAAAAAATCCAGAGTGCAACGGCTGAGAGAAGGGGAGAAAAATACAAACTTCTTCCATAATGCTATGATCAAGAGGAGACAACAAAATCGAATTTTTTCATTGAAGGACTCTGTTGGAAATCATGCTTTACAAAATAATGAAATGGAGAATCTTCTAATAACGCACTTTAGTAACCTCTTAATGGAGGCAGAGCAAGATAGATCTACAGCTATTTCCCAAGTCACAAGACACATCCCCTCAATAGTAAGCAGAGATAAAAATTTAGCCCTACTCAGGGAAATCACTTTTCAAGAAGTGGAGGAGGTGGTCAGGAATCTGCCCAAGAACAAAGCCCCAGGTCCTGATGGCTTCACAACAAATTTTTATCAAGCCACATGGAAATTCATGGGAAATGATATATGGGAACTGGTAGAAGAATCCAGGCGGTCTAGACAGGTCTACCATACCTTAAATTCTACCTTCATCTCTCTCATCCCCAAACAAGATAATTCTGACACCCCTGAAGGATTCCACCCTATTTAATGTTGTTTACAAGATTCCTTCTATGATTACGGTCAATAGATTAAAACCTATCCTTCCGAACCTAATCTCTCTAGAAAAAAATGTTTTTGAAAGGGAGACAAATTCTAGATGGAATTATAATGGCGCAAAAAGAAATCCATTCTCTCCGCAGTCTTAAATCAAAAGGTATGCTTATCAAACTTGATCTGTCTAAAGCTTATGATCACTTAAGTTGGTCGTACTTAAAAGTAGTCCTATTAGAATTTGGATTTGGTGGAAGATGGATTCAATGGGTAATGTCTTTTATTTCCTCTCCCAACTTATCGATTTTGTTGAATGGTATTTCTTCCAACCCCTTAATGTCTAAAGGGGTATTCGTCAAGGAGATCCCTTATCCCCTTATATTTTTATCATAACAACTGAAGGTTTATGTTGTCTAATAAAATCCAAACTCCAAGAGAGCCAAATAAAGGGACTAAATCTATGGGGGGCACACTTAACTCTTTCCCACCAATAGTTTGTTGATGACATTCTGCTATTCTGTCAAGGTACGATGTGGGAAGCCAAATCCATATTTTATGTTCTTAAAGATTTCATGGCTACTTCTGGGACCCTTATAAGCAATTATAAATCGAATGTCTACTTATTTATCTCCAATGAGGTCTCCCCGAGGTTTCTTGCTTGAAATCTGGGTTTTAATTGGGGCTCCTTCGCTATGAAGTACTTAGGAATCCCTCTTACCCTAAACTCTCATAGGATATATAATTGGAAATGCCTTCTTAATTACATCTAGAAAAGGTTCCAGAATTGGGCTTTCCATATACTCAACACACCTAGAAGAGTGGTCCTCCTGCGCTCTGTTCTACAGTCTATTCTTATTTATCAACTTTCCAGACGAGCTGCTCTTAAAAATCTCTGCAACAATATGGTCAATATATTTAAAAAAAAATATTGCAAGGTACATATCAAAAAAGGAAATGGGCTCTGCTCTCCTGGGACAAGTTGACCAAACTCCAAAAACTAGGTGGTCTGGATTTACGATATCCCTTCATTCTTAATCAAGTAATGGGAGCTAAAATATGGTGGTGGTGGCTTCAAGGAGGTACAAACCTCTGGAAAATCATATGGGAAAGAAAATATGACATGCCAAACACAACTGTGGTAAAATTGAAAACAAATGCAACCCCTAAAGGATCCACCATCTGGAACTTAGTGTCAATAAACAAGGATTTAGTTCGACATCACAACTTCTAGGAAGTCCGAGGAGGCCAAACAACATTATTCTGGGAAGACTCATGGCAACAACGAGAAACACTATTTAGCCGCCTAGATTTAGGGAAGATCTTCCTATTCACCAATATGCCTCACACAAGATCGCTGGCCTACTATTGGCATGGGGAAAATGATGGGAAGTGGAGGAAATGGAAAGGTAAAGATCATTGGTCGAGCGCCCCACAAATAATGCAATGGAACAATTACGATAAAGAGATGAAAACCTAGAAACTTGCATATATTCAAGGAGAAGACATTCTGAGATCGGGATATCGTATTAAAGGCATTTTCGCCATTCAAGAAGGATATTACATCAAATCTAACAATCTGAATAGCATTATAGTACCACTCTAGCAGAAAATATGGGCAAACAAACATTGGCCAAAATAGAACACTTCTTCTGGCTTGTAAGTCACTGGAAAATACTTACCTGGGATCAGCTGCATAAAAGAGGAATGTAGGGGCCTTCCCTATGTGTAATGTGTAACAAACAGGAGGAAATTCTACAACATCTACTCAATACCTATGTCCTTGCAGAAGAACTATGGCACAATATCAGTATGGTTTTTCAACAAACAAATAGAGATAATACAAGCATCATGCAAACCATACTCAACTAGAGGAAAGGGGGATACACCTGTATTGTCCTTAACAGAGAATAGATATTATCCATAGGATCTATCATTTGGGTTTTCTGGAATGAAAGGAACTGTAGAATTTTCAAGGAAGAAACAAGACAACGAGATCAGATATGGCAGGTCATTCTAGAAAACAACCGGGAGACCATTCTTGGAGACAAATGGAATGTGGAATATTGTACGACATATGGAAATGAAGGTTGCATCCTTGCGATGTTGAATTTAAAACCTCAAATGCTAGCTCGAAACCTATGGAAAACAACTCAGATTTGGAAAAAGCCTTCTGATAGATTCTAGACACCCCAACCAGGGTTTTTAAAGCTAAACTATGACGGGGCATCCAAAGGAAACCCAGGATAGGCGGGAGCAGGTGGAATATTCAGGAATTCCCAAGGATCAGTATGAAGAATTTATACAATGGAGCTAATATTTTCCACAAACAATGAAGCAGAGTTGTTTGCGGTCAAACAAGGGCTCACTATTGCAGTGCGTGAAAACTATCAAAGGCTATTTGTAGAAGGAGACTCGGCTATGGTAATGGGTATACTCCACAAACCGCAACAAGGAACCCCATGGGAGAAGATAAGCCAAAGCTGGAGAATATCTAGACTTATCCATGAGATCAGTGTAATTATGCAGGACATAGGATATCTCATTCCACTACATCTACAAAGATCTGGGAACGAGGCACCATACTACCTCGCTAATTGGGGATGCAACCACGAAGGACTCCATCTGGACATCAATGCATCATATAGAGCCTGGGACATTGAACTCAACCCATTACAAATCATTATAAACCAAGACAAGGAAAGTTCACACGACCGAGACCCCTGATCGGGGTGCCACGAGGCATGTGAGAGGAGAGGTTTGGCGGTGGCACGTGGCGCTGTGCACAGACCGCATGCATTATTCACCACCCCACACGATGTTTTGGGACATGTACACATGCCCATTAATAATGATCGTCGTAGGAATAGTTGGCAACCACATGGGAATGCCAGATAAGTCTTCGAAACAACACTAAGACAGAAGGTTAAGGCAAGTTGCATGCCAAAGAGGTAGCATCGATCCCAGAAGGCAACAGGACAAAACTGTAGCAATGAAAGAAGAAGGTTGGTGTCAGAAGATGCTCTCTTGGTATGTTCTGCGTCCCCTACCTTTGTTGGAAACCATGAATGTAACTATAAACTAGATGTATCTCATCAAGAATCCCTCTGATAGAAGTTGTTTTATCGTTCTAATGCCTTGTCCATACCAGAAAATTGGGCATAGACTGCTTCATTGTCTGCATGCGACCATTTTCCATAGTGGAGTGGCCAATTTTGAATTTCTGAATAGTTTACAGTCGATTTTATTTAACTTTAAGGTTCAGGGTTCCGAGAATTCACAGCACGCAATATTTATCTTTTGTTTGAAACATTCCATAGTTTTTTTTATTTTCCCGGGCCCTGTGGTGATACTCCACTTTAGAACCCCGTACAATTTCTCTCCTTGTTCGGGTTTATTGTTATCATTTGGGAAGGGCTCACGTTTCTAAGAGCTGGGATGGGATTCAGGTAGGGAATTTAGCAAAAATTATTCAGTTATGCAATTGTATGAGATAGTTAGCATGGCTAGGAATGACCGTCCTAACAACAATATGGGAGGTGGTAATAGGTTTGGTTCACAGTCTTTATGTTGCATGCAATTTTGTAGGGTCTGTAAGATAGAGTCTACTTGTGGTTTTTTCTGGTGGGGTGGCATAACCATCCACCTGGGGTTTCTGCTCCTGAATTTTATGTTGTGTCTCAATTGGATTATGTCGTATTCGAGTCTTCATTCTAGTCTGCATTTGAGTGTATATTTTAGTAAGCCTTTGGTCATAGGCATACGTCGTTTTGGGAATACCTTCTCTAACATCTTCCAAAGGAACAGAAAGACTATGGGTCCCACCTATAGTAACATTGATACTATTGTTGACCTCCTTTTGCCTTATATAGAACCTACAAAAATTAAAATAGGTTTTCTCAGCTCTCTGTCGGTTATTCCGGGGCAAATTCGATTCCTGATTGTACAAGGAAACACAGCAATGATAAAAGGCTAGACTACCAAGAAGCAGGGTAGGGGAACATGGAAGCAAAAGCATGCCAAACCTATTGCAAGCTCCAGGAAGTGAGGCAGGAAGTCCAAAAAGGAGGTTATTAAAAACCTTTTCGAATCCTACACTACAAGGAATCCTCCCCAAGTCCGCAACCTCATCCAGGGATGGGAGAGAGAAAGTAGAAATAATGATGAAGACATAGAAATGCAGGAAGATGAAATGGACTTCACAGTTGACCCATGGAATACTCGAGGATGACTATCCCTCTTCCATTAGTCTATACAGACCTACTGGACCTTTAAATGTGTTCTGGAAAAGGCTATGACGAGTCTGCAAAAAATGGGAGGAGATCCACATGTGTTCTCTCAGGTGATTTTGGTTCTCCAAGATATCAAAAAGGAATTGCAAGATATTCGAGTTTCTTAGCATCATGCAACAACAATACTTGGAATAATTGAGAGACAAATCCAAACGATGCACCAAGTGGAGATGCCGAGGTCCAGTGTCAAATTTCCTGCACCGGTTGAATCCTCGTATGACTAATAAATTGGTTCTCCTTTAGATGTTTCTTTCTATTGCTTCATGTTTTTTGCGGATAACATTTATACTTTCAGGTTGTTGTCAAACTTTGGTAGATATACTAGTATGGAGTCTATAGACTATAGGAGGAAAAAACAATTTCAACACTAGATGGATTTTAACTCGCTTAGATGGCCAACAAGTCTAGTTTCCTTCGGGCAGGTTGAGGCGATCGTGTTTTGATATTTAATCCTGCTTATATTTTCAGATAAATAGAAAAATGGAAAAGCAATGCTAAACTTAAAAAAAAGAATTATTTTAAAACAAATATTTTTAACCATTAAAATATATTTAAAAATTTTCAATCTATTTATCCTTAATAAAAATAACAGTTTGGTACACCTCTCTAATAAAGTTTAAACAATGCCATCAGATTCAAAACTATGTACAATAGTATATGGTGGAAAGTCATTTACTGATTGAAAGTGCGGGTATATTAACTCTGAGTTGTTTGCAAAAGCTAAGTCGGAAAATTTGATCAAAATCAGAACATCTATCACTGGTAATAACTCCTCCGTTGAAAATAATAACATTTATCCACAATAATAACTCCTTTCTTTAAAATAACTCATATCGTTTCACCTGTCTCCAAATACAATCCAATTAGTCAATCTTTTCTATGACATAATCGTATTCATTGTAATTATGGAATATCTCCGTGCACCACTAATTGGAACTTAAAAAATCAGAGCTCTCTGAAAACTCAAATTATTCCTGTATGTCCAATGAACTTCCTTTGGAGAGCAAGTTCTTTAATAAAATACAACTAATTTTCATTATCTTGCATTGTTTTTTCAGTAGTCCAAGTAGATTATTTTTTATGTTTTGGTTTTTTTTCATATATTTGGTAAAAGAGGAGAGGGATTTCTCGGAATGTTTTTGAGTTTGTAATTTGTATTAAAGAGCTAAAATACTTTTTCTAATTATACCATTGTTACTAATAATTATAGTTCAAGTCATTAGTTGATAGAGCTTATTTATATGGTTTTCTTCAAGGTTATCTTCTTAGTTTATAGTGCTAATGGTTGTGTGAATGAGATTTAATGTGTAGTTTCTTTGGTTTGATGTGATTTTCTGTTGTGTAAACCACATGTTAGAAATTAATGTTGTAATGTGATGAAGGATAAGAGAGAAGATTGAATAGAGACTAAGTATGAAGAAGACAACACCAACCTTAAAGATTCCAAAAGTAAGAAGCTTTGAGACTCAAGTAAAAACAATTCTCTTTATTTATTTTCTAATATTCGATTTAATGTCTAAGGGGAATTTGAAATACCAATATATGATGATCATATTAGTGATGAAACATTCAATATCTATTTGAAATAACTGGAGGCTTATTTTTTCCTTATCAATTAAAATAACACAATAAATTTATTTTATGGTGGGAGAGATATAGGTAGGTGTATTGAAGGTAGAAAAAAATATAGTAGTTAAAATAGGAAGATTTCAAGACATTGCTGAGATCACAATTTTATCACATAGGCTATGAAAAGAAGTAGCTCAAGGATTGGTAGTAGCTTCGAGCCTTGACAAGAATAGGGGTAAGGAGTGAAAGGATTATTCCATGATCAGGAAATTAGGATTGGTAATGCTTTGGAAGAGGTAGGATTGGTGATGAAGTATATTGGAGGACTATTTAGCCATATCCAAAGTCAATTGTAGTTTTTTAGTGTGAAAAGATGAAGTGAGCTATAAAGTTTTCTACATTATGCTAGGCCCTAGAAAGTAGCATCCGCAAAATGGCTAAGAAGAGATCAAGAAGACCAAAATAAACAAAATTGTAGCCAAAATCCAAAAGAGGAATGAAAATCCTCTAAAGATGTACACATTTGGGATTGGTGATGAAGTACATTGGAGGACTATTTAGCCATATCCAAAGTTAATTGTAGTTTTTTAGTGTGAAAATATGAAGTGAGCTATAAGGTTTTATACATTATGCTAGGCCCTAAAAAGTAGCATCCGAAAAATAGTTAAGAAGAGATCAAAAAGACCAAAAGAAAGAAAATTGTAGCCACTATACAAAAGAGGAAAGAAAATTCTCTAAAAAAGTACAAGTTTGAGAAAGGAACCATATGAGTCCATAGCATTCACCACCCTGTGCAAACCAAGGACATGTATGTGTAAGAAAAAATGGTCATTCCAAATCAAAGTTCAAGTGAAACATAAAAGGTAAATGCTTTATATTACTACTTTAAATTTTTATAAGTATTATATCCAATAGTATAGTTTTACTAGCAAGATATGAGGTTTCCAAGTAATTTCATTGTTCAATATATATAATATAACGTATAAAGCACATATTTTAGTGATGATGTTTCCTTTACGAACAAACACACATTTCTACTCAATACCTAGCATGAACAAATAAGCATGTCTTACAGCTAATAACTTATTATATCAATGCTAAATTCAAATAATGTTAAGTTATGGTACTCAACTTTAAATCTTTTATACGTTTTATAATTAATGAGACTTAGATTAATTATACAATGATTGCAGGATTTATAGATATGAAATCAATTGAAATATATAACAGACACATCATTCTTAGTGATATACTTTTATGAAAGTTTATTAGGAAAGGGTTCAACTTTCGTAACAGTAGTGAAGACAAATTTTCACGTTATTTTAATCATTTATCTCTATTTTCAAAATTAAGAGAAATACATAAACATATTTAAATCATATATATATATATATATATATATATATATATATATATATATATATATATATTTCATGATAATTAGAAGAGCGTTGTTGTTATTTTAGCATATTTTTGATAATTTAAATTTTCTTATGTATCAAGTATGAACATTTTTTTTAAATGTAAGTAATTTTCATGCTAATTTTGAAAATTGTTGATGCGGAGTCAACACCCTTCTTTAGAGGGCTTATTTTTTACACTTTAAATTTTCTAATATATTAAGTTTAGATTAAAAAATTTAAATGTTAAATTTTAACGTGGATTTTAAAAAACATTAACAATTTTTTATGAAATATTTTTGACACATTAAATTTTCTTATGTATTAAATATATATAATGTTTTCTTTAAATGTTGATTATTTAATCTTTTTTCAAGTTGTCTTATTCCTCTTCATGTTTTTAGTCATAAGATATTTGGTATTTAAGGGTTTCCTAATTTGGTTTTGTTTTCTTTGCAATTTTTTCTTATAATCAAATTTTTTATATTTTTGCAAAGTTTAAACAAAAATAATAAAATTAATATTTTGAGGTTCCAATTTTTTTTATATTTATATGTCGTTAATTAATATTTCAATACACAAAATAATTGTCATTAAAAATAATAATTTCAAAAACTCGACAAAAAACACTCATTTTGCAAATAGATATAATTAAAAAATATGTATTTTAGGACATTTTCGCTAAAAGTGACATTTTAAATGACAATTTTCTATGAAACTTTTGAATAATTTTTTTGCAAAAGAACAATTTTTTATGAATTTTATATCAAAAAGATGACATTTGAAAAATAAAAATTCAAAAAATAAAATTGGTTCAGATAAAATAAAAATAAATAATTAAATAAAACATACAATTTAAAAAACAATAAAAATGAGAAACATATAAATTTTGAAAATTAAAAATACAATTAAATTATTAAAAAAAAATGAATAATAAAAAAACATCATTTAAAAAAAAAAAAAATTTAAAAAAAACAATAAAGTAAGAAAAAAATACATTTAAAAAAATAGAAATAAAAAACAATTAAAAAAATAATATCATTAAAAATAAAAAATCGTATATAATAAAAATATAAAAAATAAATATAAAAATAGAAACATTATAAAAGCAATTCAACAAATTAGAAATAAAAAATAAAAAATAAAATCAAAATTTGGTTCCCCTTTGATCTTTGGGTGGTCTCAACCCGATTCTAGGAATCGAGTTGAGCCCTCCCATGGGCCCAAGGGGTTTCCACCCTTATCAGGTGGATCTACGTGTAGCTCCACCTACCCAAGGCCGTGGCACCTTGGGCCCCTCGACGGGCTCACGTGATTCCAAGAATCGAGTTTGCCCCGCCCAGGGGCCTGAGGGGCTATGACCATGGGTGAGTGGAGCTATGTGCAACTCCACCAGCCTAGGAAGATGACCCATGAGGACCCTTAGTGTTCAGTCTCACCTAATTTCGAGAATCAGGTTAGCCCATCTAGGGGCTTGAGGGGTTGCAACCCTGGATGTGTGGAGCTATGTGCAGCTCCACCCGCCTAGGGTGTTGACTCCTCTGGCCCCTAGTCAAGTATAGTGTCATCTCCACATGCTCAGGGAGGTGGCCTCTCTAGTGCTTGGGCAGGCTCAACCCAATTCCTGGAATTTGGTTGAGCTTGCCCAGGGGCCTAGGGGCCGCAATTTTTTTATTTTTTTTATTTTTATTTTAATCGGTTTTATGTTTTATTTTATTTTTTTTAATGCTTTTTGTTTTTTATTTTAGATTTTTTTTCTTAAATTTTTAATTTTAATTTTAAAATTTTTTTTCTCTTATTTATTTAAATAATTTAAATAATTTTTTTTATGTTTTTTAATTTTTAGCCGTTCAATGTTTTTTATTTTATTATTTTGAATTCTTTTTACTATGTTTTTTTTTTTGTGGTTCTAAACTTGTCATAAATTGGTTCAATCAACAGTCAAATTTCCACGTGAACACACTCAAAAATATGTTGGAAGAAGTAATAACATTAAAGTCACAATTTGACTATGTGATATGTCGTCATATATACAAGGAAAATAACCAAATTTTTGATAGTTTATCCAAAGAAGTAGCACATCAACATTTTGGTATTTGCATCATATAGGAGAAGATTGGATAGGAGTTCTATCAATACTTTCACATACATCATTGATCACCAGACACAAGATGCAACACCAACATGATACTACAGAACAAAAACGGATCTCTTTTTGTTTATTTTGTTGAATATTAGAACTTATGGAAGTGTAATATATATTTTTATGTTTATCTGGTATGGTTTAGAATACTTTTATGCAAAAGTAATTATTATAACTCTATACAGTATGTTGCAAGATACGATCACCAGTTTTGAGATATGCTCCTTTTGCAGCATCTACGACCTGTAATTTTCAATATTTTTTATAATGAATGTTATAATTTATCCTTGGAGTAATTTTACAAATTTTCTCGTTTGATAGTTTACATTTTTGCAACACTCCCTCTTAGAAATAAAGAGATTATTAACCAGTCCTATCCTGCACCTGTGGAATTCAAACTTCCCTCTCGACAAGGACTTTGTCAAGATGTCAGCATCTTGTTCTTTTTTCAGAATGTATTACTGCAAAATTATCCTCCTGTGCATACGGTCCCATAAATGATGATACCAGATATCTATATGCTTGGATCGATCATGAAATATATGATTCTCATGTATCTTAATGTAACTCTTATTATCATAATAGATCAAAGTTGGATTCATCCCCTAAAAAAATGGTCCTATGAGTATCTTCCTCATCCAAATTGATTCACATGATTCTTGAATTTCATCCATGTGTTCAACTTATGCCACATTGAATGCCACAGACCTCTTCTTCCTGATGTACCAGGAAATTGTTGTGGGACCAACACTAAAAATTCCACTTGATGTAATGTTTTGGTCGGATTGACTCCCTGCCTAATATGCATCGTGAACCGACACAACTTAACTCCATTTTTATGTCTGCACCATAATCCATACTGGGTGAGGTGCCATAAAACATGCTTCATTGACTTCAAATACAATTTGGTCATCCTAACCATAGCTTATCTCATCTCATTGACTACATAGCACATATTTGGTCGTGTTTGCGCAAGATAAATCATTAAACCCACTAGCTATTGGTAAATGGTATCATCCACCTCTTCACCTAAAGTGGCATTATCAATCGTCCAGTTAGTCACTAGAAGTGTCTCTGTTGGGAAAAATACTGAGAGGGGGGTGAATCAGTATTTAGGGCTGAACAATTTTTCTTTTCTTTCTCTTAAAAACATATGTTACGGTACTGCATCCAACAGCTATGACCTGATATCTTATTATGTCTTTACTTAGAGCATTGCATTAGATAAGCATTAAGCATGAATAGAAATAACAAAACAAACCATCAACACATATGAACACCAGGATTTAAGGTGGAAACCCAATTCAGGAGAAAACCACCGCTGCTGTAATCTCAGTTTTCAATAATTATTATAGAGAAGACTTCTTACAATATATGCTGGTGCAGACTTATACCAGCACGCAGGCACCCACCTGCAGAAGGCTACAACCTTCTCTCGTTTACCAGCTACCACTGGAAGGGAGCTACAACCCCCTTTCTGAAGGCTTCGACCTTCAGCACTACTGTAGACCACGTTTCATCAATTTTCATACTGGATCCACTAGTTTCCATATGACATACATTGCCAGTCACCATTTTTATTTACTTTCTATATACTCACACAAACCAAAGATTTATCATCGTCAGATCATTCTATCCATGGGTGCATCGTAGTTTTAGATTTATCAGTTAAGACTAGAGCTCGCCCATATAGATATTCCTTAGAGAAATTGTTCATTCACAACCCTTACAATGCACACACTGTTCTTTATTTTTCTTCTCCTTATATAGTTTTCCCATTATTAAAAACATGGGTTAAAACCACGAACCACTGATAGTATTCCTTTTAGTTTATCCCACGGGGCTTTTGATCTTTTATTTTAATTTTATTTATCAATTTAAAGAAATTGATAAATAAATAATTTGAACATAACTTTAGAATTAAAGTTAACACTTCGCATTTTAATCCTTCCAAATAATATGGTAAACCTTTGACCCTGGGCCCACAAATATAGTCAATAGCCAATCAAATATGCACATGGTACCATAGGTAAAATTTGCACAAGTCCAGCATTCGATCACCATTAGATTAGCAAGCTTCCAGATCAACGGCGTATATGCATATCGCTCGACCTCCAATACCGATCGTTAACGTGTGATGGCCCGTCGTACCTGTGTTAATCTCCACGCACCTTCAACAAATGACGACCATCCGATGACCCCTTCCCAGATCAACTGCGCTCAACGATATCGCTAGGCATCTTGGGTCGAAGTATAATGCACGATGGCGCACGGTGAAAATTGGTTTTGTGAAGTCATACAGGGACGTGTGTCGAGCATTCTATGGAATCGCTCCTCACCAGGAAATACCACTTGCCCGACGAGAGCGGTGCGATAAAAACCGGAAACTGCCATTACTGTTCCTCTCACAAGGTTCCGCCTTCTTCGCTCAAGGTTCCACTACCCCTGCTTGATTATTGTAAATTGACTTATTTACTGTGACATCGCTTGCGCTCTTTATCAACAGATTAACCCATCATTTTGTTTATTGAGGCTTGACACTAGTTCGATGCAATCTTCATAATATCCATAATATATAACACAAGAAATTCACACCAGATTCCTTTGCGACCTTAAATTCGTTCTTGATTCATCGTTCCGCCTCTTTATGCTCCATTTTGGTTCCATAAGCACCAATGTATAGTTTCCATACCATGTTTCATTGTTCCAGGCAATTTTCCAACATATCTCCTCTTTTTCTTGTTTCTGCTCCTTGACCGATACTTCCTCTATTCTTTTGATCAGATGCTCCTTTGTAGCCAATGCCTTTGCCATCAATGACAATATTCCAACAATCTCCCCCTTTGGCATTGATGGAAATATGCTTCCTCCGAAATACTCTTTCTCTATTTATCTTATAGAAGCCCTTCTTTGCTTTTCCTCCCCCTTTGACATCAATGGAAAAGGGTTGATCAAGATCCTTTGTACAGACAATACCATGCTCCCCCTGAGATCATGCTGCATCATCAAACAAAAATTCATGCTTTTCATATGACCAATGCTCCCCCTGAGTCTGTGCATTCAGAGATGCCTAACAGCACCTCTTAACCAATTTAATCTTCTGTGTTTAAGTAGACCTGATCCTCTGCATGGCAGAGACTAATCTTAGTTTTTTTCTGAGATATTCAAACGCTTCCCTAGGTAGAGGTTTGGTAAATATATCAGCTACTTGTTCTTTGGAGGATACATACTCCAATTTCACCTTTTGTTCAAGCACTTGTTCATGTAAGAAGTGATATTTGATGGGAATGTGCTTGGTCTTGGAATGCATAACATGATTCTTTGAGATACTGATAGCACTTGTATTATCACACATAATGGAGATAGGAGGTGAGCATTTGATTTGAAAGTCTTGTAGGGTTTGCATCATCCAGAGAAGTTGAGTGCAACATGATGCAGCAGCCACATATTCTGCTTCTGCTGTAGATAAGGCAATGGAGCTTTGCTTCTTGCTGAACCAAGATACTAACCGAGGCCCCATATAGAATGCACCACCACTAGTGCTTTTCCGATCATCAACACTTCCAGCCCAATCTGCATCAGTGTATGCATGAAGAGTAAGATCAACATTCTTTGGATACCATAGTCCAAAGTCTTGAGTTCCTTGTAGATATTTGAATATTCTTTTCACAGCCTGAAGGTGAGACTCTTTTGGATTAGCTTTGAATCGTCCAACAATCCCAACTGCATGCATAATGTCTGGTCTTGTCCCAGTGAGATAAAGTAGACTTCCTATCATAGATCTGTATTCTGGTTGATTCACCATGGGGGAATCATCATTAGAACTGAGATTACATCCGGTTATCATTGGTGTACTTACAGGTTTGCAATCTTCCATGCCATACTTCTTCAGGATTTGCTTGAGGTATTTTGCTTGTGATAAGAATATGCCATTCGTTGCTTGTTGCACTTGCAAGCCAAGAAAGAATGTTATTTCCCCAAGTAAAGACATTTCAAATTCTTGCTGCATATCAGAAGAAAATTTCTGACTCATAGACTCTTCATTACTTCCAAAAATGATATCATCAACATATACAACCACAATCAATAGTTTGTCATTTTCAGCTTTTGTGTATAAGTTGCTATCAGCAGACCCTTTTGAAAATCCTTGTTGATGAAGATATTTGTCAAGACAATAGTACCATGCCCTTGGAGCTTGTTTGAGACCATATAGAGCCTTTTTAAGTCTACAAACAAGTTTTTCATCATTTCCCAAAATGAATCCTTCTAGTTGTTCTATATAAACTTCTTCTTCTAGATCACCATTGAGAAAAGCAGATTTAACATCCATTTGATAAACTTTGATTTGTTGGAAGCTTGAAAAAGCAAGAAACATTCTTATGGCTTCAATTCCGGATACAGGAGCAAAGATTTCTTCAAATTCTATACCTTCTTGTTGAGCATACCCTTTGCACACAAGTCTAGCTTTATTTCTTATAACATCCCCATTCTCATTTAACTTGTTTTTGAATATCCATTTAGTTCCAATGACATTTTTTCCAAGAGGCCTTGGTACTAATTCCCAAGTGTAATTCTTTTCAATTTGATCAAGCTCTTCATTCATGGCTTGAATCCAACATTCATCTTTGATAGCTTGACTGACACTATGAGGTTCGATAGTGGACAAAAATGCCAGATTGCTAGAAGATCCCACAAGATTCCTTCTTGTTTGTACCCCTGATCCCTTTTCTCCCAAAATTTGAGATTATGGATGATTCTTTTGAACATATCTAGATGAAGCCTTTTCAGACAACTCCTCTTAAGGTTCTTCACTGGGTGCACTGTTTGTATCATTACTATTTGATGTAGAAGGATATGTGTCCTCATCATCTTCATCTGTTGTTTTCTTTTCTTCTTTTGGAGCTGCAGGAGACTGTTGTACTGTACAACAACCCTCCCTTTTTCAAAAAATTTTAGAATAAAATTCATTTAGAAATAGGGTCCCTTTTTCTGCTTTTAATATAGGAATAAAATACTTAGAAATAAAGATTCATTGTTTATCTTTGTTACCAAGGGTGTACAAACAAATACAACATTCAAAAACTTCCGATCCGATCAAATATAAAAGACTTTATTATAGAAAACAAATCAATTGCAAAAGTCCCATGAACAGTAATCGGAAATCAGAAATCGGAGAAATATTTGAGAGAAGATTTACATACATGTTCAAAATCTCCAATGCGATTAGTCTAATCGAAAATCTCCAATCACAAAGGATTTAAGTTATTTATTCACATATCTCCGATGCGATCCGATCAATCGCAATCGCGTGATCAGGGCACTTTTAATAAATTCTTTTTGGTCAATTGAAAATTCTCTGATGCGACGCACTTTATTATAAAATACTTTTCAAAAGGAAATAAACGTCTGTTTTGCTTAAATGAGAAGAATATCTATATAGTAGACCCCACCATATCGCAATCGGAAATCGGAAAAAACCATTGATAATTCTTTTTGACTGAAACTCTCCGATGCGATATACGACCATATAATCGGAATTCGGAGAAGTTTGCAATCGCAATCGAAAATCGGAGAAATCTGTATTGTGATATCTATGTACCATTTTGAATACTTCCGATGCGATTGACATTTAATATACTACATTCATCACATTGGAGGAATTCAAAATAGGTAATTTTATAATTTTTCACAAGCGCCAAATCTCCAATTGTACGTTCAGCATTTAATAACAAATCAAATGATTATTTGTTTATGATTCTGTTTTGAATACATGAGTGTGACCCAAACAAAATATTTAAGTGTTACACGGATTTAATAAATAATGAATCATGAACCCATAATTTTTATAATCGTTCTTTTCAATTGCTTGTTTATCACGACTGAGAGCTTATTGCCTTGCAGAATCAAAGAATGCCAAATCCTTTCATTCGCAGACCGATAGAAACAATATCAGACACAAAAATGTCAAAGAGAACAAGGAGAATGAAGACTGATGTTGCCGCTAAGTTTGTTGAGAGTCCTACAGTCTCGAAGGAAAAACCAGTAAAGCTGAAGCTAGTTACAGATACATCATGTCAAGGGCTAGGAAAAATTACATGGGAAGGAGTTTATAATCTGATTGAGAGTGAAAACCCTAAAGTCACAGTAGCAAAGGTATCAGTTCCGGATGAAGATAACTCAGATTCCGACTCTGAGATTACTGAGAGAACACTTGTGAATTCATTCCTACATCGAATTGCAGCCAGAGAAAACATCATTCCTTATTATGATGTGATTCGATGGGTCATTGATAGTGTAGAAATTAAGGATAGAATGTTTATTTCAGCTTCTGGAGAATCTTTTGGATCATTCAAAGCAGAAGACCTCAAAGCAATGTATCATCTCCCTGATCCGCAGAAGGTCTATAACAAAGAATTTGTCAAAGATTTTGCTGACAGTAATAAAGTTCAATCTGAACCTATCAAAGAATGGAGGAAAAATATTGAAAAGCACAAAAATGAATCATCCGATATGTATTCAGTAGATTCTCTTTCACCCCCATACTGCTATGCCACTACCATGATGTGTAGATTATTTAGAAATAACAATTCTGCTAGGTTTTCTATAAAAATGGTTCATTTAATCCTAGCTGTTGTCAATTCTGAAATTATGGACTGGGCTGTTATTCTTTATGATAGGATAGCTAATAGGATACTCGAATACATACAAGATAAAACTGTTGGAAATACCACTCCCTTTTTCTTCTGCGCTTATATTCTAGACGTTCTTTATTTTAATTCTGAGTTTCCCTTGTTAGGATGGAAATGGACTGCCAAAGATCCCACTCTGATTCATGTATATCATAAACTACTTTGGAAAGTTCATTTCAAAGATCATGTGTATAGAATATGTCATGGTTTCCTTATTCCAGTATTTCAAACCATTTTTAATCGCTTTCCCCCTAGATTCTCCGACAAAGCTAAAGTTGACTTATCCTCAATAGTAGATTTGTTTGGAGAAGAGAAATTCACATATGTCAGGATTTTAGGGAGTATAGTGGAACCCCATGTTCTCCCTCTTTTTGTTCCAGATAAAATTCTAGCCCAGGAAATCTCCTATCAATTGACAGTTGAAGGAATGTCCAGATCTCTGAGTAATAGCAAGAAAAGAATGTGGCCATCATTTCCATTCAATTGTGGACATTTTAATTTGAATGATTTCAAGCATGCAGAAAAGGAAGTCGCCAAAATAAAGGGTTTTAAATTGGCAACAATCCCGGGGAGACAGTATGATCCACAAAAGATAGCTTTTAATGTTACTTCTTCAGTTTCGATTGCTCTGTTCGAGAATGAACCGGATGAATTTGATGATTTGTTTGTTTCATTAAATGACTTTTCTCAAGTTTATAATTTGGCCAAGTCCAAATTCCAGAAAGAAGAAATGAATAAATTTATGCTATTTAGAAGTCAAAGATTGTTGAAAGTTCCTCTAGACCAACTGAGAATTCCTATACAAGGGTCAGAAACAGAGGATACATCTGGAAAAATAGAAGGAGAAACATCTACCAGTAAAGTCACTACACAATCAGCTACTAACCAGCCCACTGTACATACTGAAAAGGTGAGCACTGATGGCAAACCTGATGTTCAGAAAGGGAATACTGATGGCAAATCCGATGTAAATATTGATCAGCAGTCCACATCTCAAACAGAGAAAGAATGCACAAGTACTGATACTAATGTGCATAATCAAAAGGGAGGATCATATAGCAAAACCATTGAGCAGGAAACAAATACAGAGAAATCGGATACACAACTTGGAGGAAACAAAACTACTGAGAAAATAGTAGACTCTGTTGATCTTAATGTTTCCTCAGAATTGTTGAAACAATATAATCAATTTTCTCATCAATTAGGACTGCAGGATAATCCTGAAGAGAAAAATCCAGAAGATCAGGATGTTGAAATCATTCCTGAACATCCTACAGGAAAAATTGTGTTGAAAATTGAGGAGATCCCTCCTCTGGATGTATTCTACAGCCCTAAACATAAGGTTGTTGTTAAAAAACAGAGAAAAAGAAGGAAGATGGATCAGGACACAATTTTTGCTTCACAAGAATAATTCATGAGTATTGTTTATAAGAATGCTGAAGTGAACCCATCTGAGGATCTCACTAAGTTATCCCAATATGCAGGATCATACAGTGCTGTGACAATAGATAAGGCTACAGAGGTTTCTCAGTTAATGACCCAAAAATATCTCCATATAGCTTTACTTGAAGAACAAGCTAATGAAAATCAGCAGAATATTGCTCAATTGGAACAACAATTACAAGATCATGAGCTCAGATCTAAAGAGCTAGAAGAATAGCTTGCCACAAAAAAGAAGAAAGTTGATGAACAGGCTTTAAGCAAATAGCAACAGTTGAATCAAGAAATTTCCAATCTGCAAAGTTTGTTGCAAAATGAGAAGAATACGAAGATTGTGCAAGAAAAAGAATTTCAAGAAGCTTTAGATAAGTTCAAGGATTTCCCTAAATTAAGTGAATTCAAATCCGAGGCTCTTGAAGTCAATAAACTGTTGTCTTAGTAGTTAAATGTATTTTGTACAAAATTAACACAAGCAGAACCATTTTTTGATATTACATCATCCTTGATCTAGGACATGATTACTCTCAGGCAAGAAATTGATGAAGCTGATGAAAAGATTTCTGAATTTTTTACTTGGCAAGATAAAACAAAAGGAAGAGAATCTAATCTTCCTAGGATAGAAGAAAGACATAAAGATATCCTGTTTACAAAGTGGGAACATCAGTTAATGAAAGCCGAGAGAGGTATATCAAGAGCTAGAAGCATGACGGGTAATATAACGCAATTTATCAATGACAGCTTATATGCAATTAATCTCATTTTAGATTGTGTTCCAGGCAGTTTGCCTAAAGTTAAAGAAACCAATTGCAGATGGAAAGAAGAAATAATGAATAAAAGTCAACAGATCAACAAGCTTCAAACCATATCTTGGGACAATATGTGGACTTATTTAATTAAGCCACACAATCAACAAATAGCTATTAAATTCCTATCAAATGTTGTTGATTGTTTTATTCTAGAATTCTCTAATGCCACATACTCTGGGCAGTTACATTCCAAGATGAGTCATCCATCGGAGGTCTAGGACATGCTGAAGATTTGCAACTTGGTTACATTGAACGAGAAGCAAAAGCAATGAATCAGTTCCCCAAAAGATAGTATTTCTGTTTTTTAGTTGATATATTGTAGCAGTAGTAGTAGGATTTTGTTTTCATGTAAAGTCATATTTAAACCCCTCTCATGCATTGGAGAAGGGGTCCTGAGTTGTAATATTTTTGACTTGGAGATTATATTTCTGTACTCCATTGCCTCTTATATTTTATAAAGGATCACATCTGGTGATTTTATGCGGAATTATCTTTAAAGTGTTGCGTTTCTATACCTTGGATTTGATTTTTCATTTGAATTACTGGATTAGAGTATCAAATTTCATTTGAAAGCTTTCAAGATGGATAAGGTATTTTTATCTATTCACTGTTGATTTCTTTTGTCATATGATATTCGCTTTAAAATTTGCTATCATTTATATATATTTGGTTTTCACAACGTTTCTTTATATATCATTTTTTAGTATAATTGAAATGTTATCTTTCATAAGTGTATGTAGATGATATATAATGATGAATACAATATGCTAATATAACTCTGTTTAATTTCTTAAACAGAGTTATCTTTATTTGTTTCTGCACATTTCAATTAAACGATAATACATTTTTATGGTTATTGTTCAAATGGAATAATTTTAAGTTGTATTCACATATGATACCCGGGTTAATTTTAGTATTTCTTATCAGTATTTAAATTAAATTAGATAGTTTCATTTCAGTTATTTAGTCCCATTTTCACTCATCCAAATCAACCCATCACCAACCCATTAGTTATAAGGAAACTGGTCCTTTCAATCCAGTCGGAGCCACCATACCAAATGGATAAGGAGCTGTCCTAAGGTCCCGAACGGGTGGTTTTCCCCAATGTTTGAAGCAGATATTTTCTAGGCTTCAACATTTTTAGCGCTAGAAGGAGGGCATGAGCTATGAATGGCAAGTAAATATTTATCCACAGGCCATTCTAAGAGCAAAACACCCTCATTAACTTCTTCATTTTCTTCTGAATTACAAAATCCTGGAGAAGGAATTGAGAAGAATATTCAGACACCCACTACCAAAATCTCAAAACAATCAGACAACCAAAATCCTGAGTCTCCTGAAGTACAAGATTTAATCCATAAATTGAAAGGATTCTCATTATCTGTAGATGAGTCTGAAATATCTGAAGGTAGTGTAAGCTCAAAATTTGTTTCTTCAAAACCTCTTACTAGACTACAAAGTGAAAAACTTGGTATTCCTTCGAAAAAATTCCCTTTACCTAGTAGAGTCAAGACCAGAAAAACTCAATCAGAATCAGAAAGTGATATAAGTTCTTCATCTCATATTCAATCACCTGCTTTCAAAACTTCAACTCAACAAAGTGCAGTTGTTCCCACATCATCTGCTCAAACATCATCTGCTCAATCATCATCTATTCCAACAAATTTTGTTCCAACATCACCAGTCTCTACTACCTCTTCAACAGTTGTTACAATAATGGCACAGAGACCATGGGCTAGTCCAGGGGCTGTCAACATGCCTGCACCTTTACATGATTTACCTGAAAATCCTGGAAAATGGCTTCCAAAATTCAGTCCAGAGCTTAACATTCCAGCTGAAGAACACATCAATAACTTTATGCTGCCTGTAAATTTGAATGGAGTCCAAGAAGAAGATGTTGTGGTCAGACTATTCCCTTATACTCTTCAAGGGGCAGCAGGATCCTGGTACTTTTCATTACCTTCAGGATCCATAACAAGTTGGGCTATTTTTGCAGATCATTTTTTAACCAAATTTGGAGATGAAAGATCAATAGCTACTTTAATCAACGATCTCTCAAATTTGAAGACAGAACCCAAGGAGCCCATTAAAGATTTCAACGCTAGATTCAACAAACTCTTGAACAAAATCCACACAGACTCAAGGCCTAGTGAACAAGTCAGAAGTGAATGGTACATAACTGCTTTGCCCTCAAACATAGTGATTTTTGTAGATAGAGCTACAAAACCTACGTTAGCCGAGAATATGAAAGAGGCTATTGCAGTAGAAAAATGAATTATTTCTCTAGAAAAGAAAAATGCTATTGAGGAAAGGAAATCCAAGAAGGTCAGCTTCAAAGATGATTCGAAAAAAAAGGCCAAAGATCCATACAACATGGAAGGTTTACAGAAAGTTCTTAAAACCATGTCAAATGAAATGGTTGAAATAAAAAAACAAGTAGCTGAAACTTCTACCAAAAAACCATTCCGAAATTTCAAAAGAAATCAAACTAAAAATAAACCTCCCAATTCAATCTCTAATGCAGAATCAGAAGAGGAAGAAGAAGAAGATACACCTCTAGTATCAGATGAAGAAGAAGAGAATGAAGAAATAGTTGAATTGCATGGAATGTGGGATTTTATTCTCCCTAATTCTGATAGTGAGGTAGATCAAGAAGCCATGCCTGTAAGTACTAGGAGTAAATCTACATCGGAGCCTATAAAAACAGTTCCTAAAAAGAAAACTACAACTCCAAGTACCAAAGACAAATCCCCTGCAAAGAAAACCTCTCCATTACCTACTCAAAATCAGCCATCTTCTTCTAATCCTCCTACATCAACATCAAAGACTTTGGTGGTATCAAATCCAATGGAATATAGCATTGTTGAAGACATGAAAAATATTAAAGAAAACATTTCCTTACATGAACTCAGCAAACTTAAATACCAGCAGAAGTTGCTATTAAAAGAATTAAATGCCACACCAATTGCTCCTTTACCAAGTGGTGTAGTTGCAAAAGCAGCTAAAGGGACTGGTAAGCCACCAGACAAAGTAGATGCTACTGATACTGTGGTCATTGGAGAAAGATCAAATTCTCAGACTCCTCCTTTTCTTTTGACTTATGAAATGTACAATAATAATCTGCATAATTGTTTAATCGATTCTGGAGCATCCTCTAATATAATGCCTACTTTTGTTTGTGCCAAATTGAATATTGAACCACAGAAATCGGCAGTTCATATTGTTCAATTGGATCGCTCTAAAGTTCAAGTTGTAGGAGAAATCAATTCAGTTACTATCAGACTAGCTTCTGATCCTAGGATTGTCCAAAGAATTGATATTTTGATTGCAGATATTCCTGAATTCTATGGATTAGTCTTAAGCAGGGACTAGTCTACAAAACTTAATGGTTATATCGCAACTGATTATTCACATATGTGGCTTCCTTACAAAGGGAAACCAAATCAAATCAAAGTTGAACAAGAAAAACATATGATGCACACTGTCACTGAATTTGAACAATCTAATGAACCTGTGGCTTTCAACAACAATATTCTTGGAGGTTATTCTGCTGAGTCATTCCTTGGAAACTTCAAAGCACCACAATCACCCTTTTCTGTAAATACTTTTGTTTCTCAAATAGAAAATTTTTCACAATTTGATTCTTCCAGAATTGTAAATATTTTTGATGTAATTGTAGATAAGCCAATAGATAAATCTTTATTTTGGTCATTATATTTTGATGGATCAAAATCTAGTGATGGAGCTGGAGCAGGATGCATTTTAATTGATCCAGATGGAGAGAAAACCATGTTATCATGTAGGTTAGAATTTGAGTGTACAAACAATACCGCAGAATATGAAGCCTTGATTCGAGGACTTTATAAAGTTATAGGGTTAGATGTTAAATACTTGAAAGTATTTGGTGATTCCGAAATTGTCATAAAACAATTTAGGAATACTATCCATTGCCTTTCAGGACATCTTAAACACTATCAAACCCTAGTGCAAGATCTTACCACTCAATTTTTAGCATTCAATATTTCTTCTATTCCTAGGAATCAAAATACATCAGCTGATTTGTTAGCTAATGTTGCATCCAAACTCCTTCCTGCTGAAGATTGTAGTCCTGATGGTTTTCAGTAGAATTGATTTTTCGCCCATCTGTTCCAGATAATATCACAAATTGGAGAGTATTTTACCATGATCAAGACATTTTGAATTTCATGACTTCAGAGAAATCATATGATGAACAAATTATTGATGAGGATAATCATGATTTACAACTTGCCTCAAAAGGTAATGAAAATCCCATTCCGAAATCTGTTGTTAAATTGGAGGACTTATATGATATAAAAGACAGATTCAAAAAAGTTACCAATGCTAAACTTCAAAGTTCCACTTTGAAGTTTGAATTAGTAAATCTTGGCTCTGACTCTAATCCTCAAAATGTTAATTTAGGACTCAATTTAACTCCATAGGAAAGGAATTCTTTCATTAAACTTTTGAGTAGGTATAAAAATATCTTTGATTGGAATTACGATGATTTAAAAACGTATGATACTTCTGTTATTCAACACACAATTCCAATGCTTCCTGATATTAAGCCTGTTCAACAGAAGTTAAGAAAGATTCATCCAAATCTTGAAGGTCAAATCAAATCAGAACTTAATAAACTTTTAAAAGCCAAAATCATTTTTCCTGTAAGGCATTCCAATTGGGTTTCCAATATGGTACCTGTAAGGAAGAAGAATGGTGATATAAGAATCTGTATTGATTTTATAAATTTAAACAAGGCATGTTTAAAAGACAATTTCCCATTTCCAACCATGGAACAGATACTTCAAAAGGTAGCTGGTTCTGAACTCATGTCATTTCTTGATGGATTTTCAGGCTATAATCAATTTTTAGTTCATCGAGATGACAGATTGAAAACAACTTTCAGAACCAAATGGGGAACCTATGCTTATCAGAAAATGTCTTTTGGTCTAATAAATGCAGGAGCAACTTTTCAAAGAGCCATGGACATAGCATTTAAAGGTCTGATCAATAGATCAGTTGTTATTTATCTTGATGACATAACAGTATTTTCAAAAAAGAGATCCAATCATCTGCATGATCTAAAGCAAATATTTGAAAGATGTAGAAGGTTTGGTATTTCCTTAAATCCAAAGAAATATTTCTTTGCTTTGGATGAAGGAAAACTCTTAGGATTTTTTGTGTCAAAAGATGGTATATATATTGATCCGGATAGAGTGAAAGAAATTTCTGATATTTCTTTACCTCATAACAAAAAATCCATGCAATCATTTCTTGGGCAAATCAATTTTGTAAAAAGATTCATTCTCGATTTCTCTCAAATTGTTTTACCTATGAAAAATATGATCAAGAAAAATTCAGTATTCAAATGGGGGCATAAAGAGAAAGAAGCCTTTGAGGCAATCAAACAATCAATCATTAATGCACTAGCATTGAATACCCCTGATTTTTCTAAAGATTTTACTTTGTATACTTTGGCCACCGAAACATCCTATGCTGCTGTTTTAACACAGCTCAATGATCAGAAAATTGAGGTACTAATTTCTTTCTTTAGCTCAAATCTGCAAGGAGCTGAGCTTAATTATTCTGATGTTGAAAAACAAGCCTTTGCCGTGTTTAAATCAATCAAACATTTCAGACCTTTTCTCTTGAAAACACATACAAAAATCATTGTCCCATTCTCTGCAGTAAGACAATTATTAATTCAAAAAGAAGTAGGAGAAAAGAGAGCTAACTGGGTAACAACCTTGCAAGAATATGATATTGATATTAAGCCAGCTAAAATTGTTAGAGGACAAGGTTTTTGCAAATTATTGGCAGGAGCTCATAACATACCAGAAAATCAAGATCCAAATAATGATATTCAAGTTAGTCAGATAAGTATTACAGATTCTGAATCTCAGTATGCTGATCTCATCTATTACTTGAAAAATGGGTATGCTCCTTCTAATCTCAGCTATAAGAACAAACGTGCTTTAAGATTGAAGGCTATTAAATATGAGATCATTGATAATGTGTTATTCAGAAAGAATTATAATTCAATCCTATTAAGATGTCTTGAAAAGACTGAAGCTGAAAAGGTGTTGCGGGAATTGCATGATGGACCAGCAGGAGGTCATTTTGGAGGTGATACCACAGCTCACAAAATAATTCATGTTGGTTATTACTGGCCTACCCTTTTTAAAGATACGCATGATTATGTGAGGAAGTGAAAAATTTGTCAAACTGCTACTGGAAGACAAAAGAAACCAACTTTTCCTTTGCAACCAGTAAATATTGAGCAACCATTTGAGAAATGGGGGCTTGACATTATTGATGAGATAATACCTCATTCTTCCAAACAGCACAAATACATCCTTACAGCAACAGATTACTTTACAAAATGGGTAGAAGCAATCCCTTTGAAGGTAGCCAATTCTGATACAATTATTGATTTCATAGATCAATTCATCATAACTAGGTTTGGTGTACCTAACGCTCTTGTCTTTGATAATGCATCTTATTTTTCTGGAAACAGTATAATGGAATTTGCAATAAAAAGAGGTTTTAAATTAAAATATTCAGCAAATTATTATCCACAAGGTAATGGTTTAGCTGAATCCACTAACAAAAATCTTATCAAAATTATTAAAAGGACCATTGATCAAAATCAAAAGAATTGGCACAAGTCTTTAATATTTGCACTATGTGCTGATCGTATTACTCAAAAAGCTTCAATAGGAACTTCACCTTTCAATTTGGTTTATGGAAAAGAAGCTGTGATACCATCAAATCTAACTCTCCCATCATTAGCCCTAGTGCAATTTATTGAAGAAAATCCTTCTTCATCCATTCAATTGAGATATGATCAAATCCTTAAATTAGAAGAAGATAGAGATAAAGCAAAAATTATTCATAAAAAACATCAACAGCTTGTAAAATCTTCTTTTGATGCAAGTTCTACCGGCTCAAAGATTTTTTCAATTGGTGATTTTGTTCTGAAATGGGATAAAGCACATGAAGAAAAAGGTAAGCATACCAAGTTTCATAAAATGTGGCTTGGACCATTTCAGATTGCTGAAAAGATAGGCTCAAATACATTCATACTCCAAGATTTAACAGGAAAGAGAGAATCTCTTCCTGTAAATGGGCTTGTCTTGAAGAAATTCTTTTCATAAGGAGGTAACCCCTTCTTACTTGTACATATTCCTTTCTGCAAAGTTTTTAATTGTTTTTGCAAATAAACGTTGTTAATAAGTCTCTAATTGACTGTTTACTATTAAGAAAATTTCTTAGGAAGAATATTATAAATATTTATTTTGTGTAAATAAGAATTTTTAAAGAGATGATCACAGTTTTTGGATAGTTTAAAATAAGATGTTAAACTTTGAAAGATTATTCTAATCATTTGCATGATCTTTTGAAAACTTAAGGAAAATGTAAATCATTATAATTTTATTGAGCAGAGAAAGGTTATCTATAAAAGTAAAGATTTTTCAAAGTCTTAGTACTCAAGAAACTCTGAAAATTGTCATCCATTGATTCTTAAGTATAAAACTAGTTCACCCCATCCATTTAAGTTGTGATTTTTTAGAATGTAATTCTAAGAAATTATACGAAAATTTTAAGAGATAAGAGGTCTCATCACGAGCCTTCTTACCATGTTCATAAGAAGTAATAAAACTGACATTACCAATACTACATATCAAAAACAGGGTAATAGCTTATAAATATAAGACAAGGGGTCTCATCACGAGCCAGCTTGTTTAGTTTAATTACAACTAGTGAATGGCATTGTTATTAACTGGCTACCAAACCAGAACAATGGCTCTTAAAAATAAAAAATAAGTAAAAGACAAAAACATGAGATAAAATGTCTTATGAATTTATCTTTTAAAAAGTCATAATTTTAGTTGGATGGGACAATGAATAAGTTAATGGTTAAAAGGTAAACCTGTCGAGACTATGAACGTTTGCAGGCAGCAGAGGCAATACCTATGACAATAGAGTATATTATAAAAACCAGACTTGGAGAAATCCACTTACTTCATTATTAACACCAATCAAAGCTTGAGATAACCCAAAAATGTTTTTTTTATTCTCAATAAATTAGAAAGAAATTGTAGGTAATTTTTATTCTTTTTCATAGTTAGATTTTATTTTTGATTATCCTAAGATAGTTTTCATTATCTATAAAATCTTTACTTACTAAAAATATAGTATTCATTTTATTTTTTTTAGAGATAACTGTTTCTTTCAGTGAATCGCCAATTGTTGTACTGTACAACAACCCTCCCTTTTTCAAAAAATTTTAGAATAAAATTCATTTAGAAATAGGGTCCCTTTTTCTGCTTTTAATATAGGAATAAAAGACTTAGAAATAAATATTCATTGTTTATCTTTGTTGCCAAGGGTGTGCAAACAAATACAACATTCAAAAACTTCTGATCCGATCAAATATAAAAGACTTTATTATAGAAAACAAATCAATTGCAAAATTCCCATGAACAGTAATCGAAAATCAGAAATTGGTGAAATCTTTGAGAGAAGATTTACATACATGTTCAAAATCTCCAATGATATTAGTCTAATCGCAAATCTCCAATCACAAAGGATTTCAGTTATTTATTCACATATCTCCGATGCGATGCGATCAATCGCAATCGCATGATCGGGGCACTTTTAATAAATTCTTTTTGGTCAATTGAAAATTCTTCGATGCAACGCGCTTTATTATAAAATACTTTTCAAAAGGAAATAAACGTTTGTTTTGCTTAATGAGAAGAATCTCTATATAGTAGTCCCCACCATATCGCAATCGGAAATCGGAAAAAACCATTGATAATTCTTTTCGATTGAAACTCCCCGATGCGATATACCACCATATAATCGAAATTCGGAGAAGTTTGCAATCGAAATCGGCAATCGGAGAAATCTATATTGTGATATCTATGTACCATTTTGAATACTTCCGATGCGATTGATATTTAATATACTACATTCATCACATTGGAGGAATTCAAAATAGGTAATTTTATAATATTTCACAAGCGCCAAATCTCCAATTATACGTTCAGCATTTAATAACAAATCAAATGATTATTGGTTTACGATTCTGTTTTGAATACGTGAGTGTGACCCAAACAAAATATTTAAGTGTTACATGGATTTAATAAATAATGAATCATGAACCCATAATTTTTATAATCGTTCTTTTCAATTGCTTGTTTATCACGACTGAGAGCTTATTGCCTTGCAGAATCAAAGAACGACAAATCCTTTCATTCGCAGACCGAGAGAAACAATATCAGACACAGAAATGTCGAAGAGAACAAGGAGAATGAAGACTGATGTTGCGGCTAAGTTTGTTGAGAGTCCTACAGTCTCGAAGGAAAAACCAGTAAAGCTGAAGCTAGTTACAGATACATCATGTCAAGGGCTAGGAAAAATTACATGGGAAGGAGTTTATAATCTGATTGAGAGTGAAAACCCTAAATTCACAGTAGCAAAGGTATCAGTTCCAAATGAAGATAACTCAGATTCCGACTCTGAGATTACTGAGATAACACTTGTGAATTCATTCCTACATCGAATTGCAGCCAGAGAAAACATCATTCCTTATTATGATGTGATTCGATGGGTCATCAATAGTGTAGAAATTAGGGACAGAATTTTTATTTCAGCTTCTGGAGCATCTTTTGGATCATTCAAAGCAAAAGACCTCAAAGCAATGTATCATCTCCCTGATCCGCAAAAGGTCTATAACAAAGAATTTTTCAAAGAGTTTGCTGACAGTAATAAAGTTCAATCTGAACCTATCAAAGAATGGAGGAAAAATCCTGAAAAGCAAAAATATGAATCATTCGGTATGTATTTAGTAGATTCTCTTTCACCCCCATACTGCTATGCCGCTGCCATGATGTGTAGATTATTTGGAAATAACAATTCTGCTAGGTTTTCTATACAAATGGTTCCTTTAACCCTAGCTGCTATCAATTCCGAAATTATGGACTAGGTTGTTATTCTTTTTGATAGGATAGCTAATAGGATACTCGAACAAGATAAAACCGCTGGAAATACCACTTCCTTTTTCTTTTGCGCTTATATTCTAGACGCTCTTTATTTTAATTTTGAGTTTCCCTTGTTAGGATGGAAATGGACTGCCAAAGATCCCACTCCGATTCATGTATATCATAAACTCCTTTGGAAAGTTCATTTCAAAGATCATGTGTATAGAATATGTCATGGTTTCCTTATTCCAGTATTTCAAACCATTTTTAATCGCTTTCCCCCTAGATTCTCCGACAAAGCTAAATCTGACTTATCCTCAATAGGAGATTGGTTTGGAGAAGAAAAATTCACATATGTCAGGATTTTCAGGAGTATAGTGAAACCCCATGTTCTCCCTATTTTTGTTCCAGATAAACTTCTAGCCCAGGAAATCTCCTATCAATTGACAGTTGAAGGAATGTCCAGATCTCTGAGTAATAGCAAGAAAAGAATGTGGCCATCGTTTCCATTCAATTGTGGACATTTTACTTTGAATGATTTCAAGCATGTAGAAAAGGAAGTCGCCAAAATAAAGGGTTTTAAATTGGCAACAATCCCAGGGAGACAGTATGATCCACAAAAGATAGCTTTTAATGTTACTTCTTCAGTTTCGATTGCTCGGTTTGAGCATGAACCAGATGCATTTGATGATTTGTTTGTTTCATTAAATGACTTTTCTCAAGTTTATAATTTGGCCAAGTCCAAATTCCAGAAAGAAGAAATGAATAAATTTATGCTATTTAGAAGTCAAATATTTTTGAAATTTCCTCTAGACCAACTGAGAATTCCTATACAAGGGTCAGAAACAGAGGATACATCTGGCAAAACAGTAGGAGAAACATCTACCAGTAAAGTCACTACACAATCAGCTACTAACCAGCCCATTGTACATACTGAAAAGGTGAGCACTGATGGCAAACCTGATGTTCAGAATGGGAATACTGATGGAAAATTCGATGTAAATACTGATCAGCAGTCCACAGCTCAAACAGAGAAAGAATGCACAAGTGCTGATACTAATGTGCATAATAAAAAAGGAGGATCAGATAGCAAAACCATTGAGCAGGAAACAAATACAGAGAAATCGGATACACAACTTGGAGGAAACAAAACTACTGAGAAAATAGTAGACTCTGTTGATCTTAATGTTTCCTCACAATTGTTGAAACAATATAATCAATTTGCTCATCAATTAGGACTGCAGGATAATCCTGAAGAGAAAAATCCAGAAGATCAGGATGTTGAAATCATTCCTGAACATCCTACAAGACAAATTGTGTTGAAAATTGAGGAGATCCCTCCTCTGGATGTATTCTACAGCCCTAAACATAAGGCTGTTGTTAAAAAACAGAGAAAAAGAAGGAAGATGGATCAGGACACAATTTTTGCTTCACAGGAAGAATTCATGAGTATTGTTTATAAGAATGTTGAATTGAATCCATCTGAGGTTCTCACTAAGTTATCCCAATATTCAGGAGCATACAGTGCTGCGACAATAGATAAGGCTGCAGAGGTTTCTCAGTTAATGACCCAAAAAGATATCCATATAGCTTTACTTGAAGAACAAGCTAATGAAAATCAGCAGAAGATTGCTCAATTGGAACAGCAATTACAATATCAAGAGCTCAGATCTAAAGAGCTAGAAGAACAACTTGCCACAGAAAAGAAGAAATTTGATGAACAGGCTTTAAGCAAACAACAATAGTTGAATCAAGAAATTTCCAATCTGCAAATTTTGTTGCAAAATGAGAAGAATACGAAGATTGTGCAAGAAAAAGAATTTCAAGCAGCTTTAGATAAGTTCGAGGATTTCCCTAATTTAATTGAATTCAAATATGAGGCTCTTGAAGTCAATAAACTGTTGTCTCAGCAGTTAAATGAATTTTGTACAAAATTAACACAAGCTGAACCATTTTGTGATATTACATCATCCTTGATCCAGGACATGATTACTCTCAGGAAAGAAATTGATGAAGATGATGAAAATATTTCTGAATTTCTTACTTGGCAAGATACAACAAAAGGAAGAGAAGCTAATCTTCCTAGGATAGAAGAAATACATAATGATATCCTGTTTATAGAGTGGGAACATCAGTTAATGAAAGCCGAGAGAGCTATATCAAGAGCTAGAAGCATGATGGGTAATATAACGCAATTTATCAATGACAGCTTGTATGCAATTAATCTCATTTCAGATTGTGTTCCAGGCAGTTTTCCTAAAGTTAAAGAAACCAATTGCAGATGGAAAGAATAAATAATGAATAAAAGTCAACAGATCCACAAGTTTCAAACCATATCTTAGGACAATATGTGGACTTATTTAATTAATCCAAACAATCAACAAATAGCTATTAAATTCCTATAAAATGTTGTTGATTGTTTTATTCCATAATTCTCTGATGCCACATACTCTAGACAGTTACATTCCAAGATGAGTCATCCATCGGAGGTCCAGGACATGCTGAAAATTTGCAACTTGGTTATATTGAACGAGAAGCAAAAGCAATGAATCAGTTCCCCAAAAGATAGTATTTCTATTTTTTAGTTGATAGATTGTAGCAGTAGTAGTAGGATTCTGTTTTCATGTAAAGTCATATTTAAACCCCTCTCATGCATTGGAGAAGGGGTCCTGAGTTGTAATATTTTTTACTTGGAGATTACATTTCTGTACTGCATTGCCTCTTATATTTTATAAAGGATCACATATGGTGATTTTATGTGGAATTATCTTTAAAGTGTTTCATTTCTATACCTTGGATTTGATTTTGCATCTGAATTACTGGATTAGAGTATCAGATTTCATTTGAAAGCTTTCAAGATGGATAAGGTATTTTTATCTATTCACTGTTGATTTCTTTTGTCATATGATATTCTCTTTAAAATTTGCTATCATTTATATATATTTGGTTTTCACAACGTTTCTTTATATATCATTTTTTAGTATAATTGAAATGTTATCTTTCATAATTGTATGTAGATGATATATAATGATGAATACAATATGCTAATATAACTCTATTTAATTTCTTAAACAGAGTTATCTTTATTTGTTTCTGCATATTTCAATTAAATGATAATACATTTTTATGGTTATTGTTCAATTGGAATAATTTTAAGTTGTATTCACATATGATACCCTGGTTAATTTTAGTATTTCTTATCAGTATTTAAATTAAATTAGATAGTTTCATTTCATTTATTTAGTCCCATTTTCACTCATCCAAATCAACCCATCACCAACCCATTAGTTATAAGGAAACTAGTCCTTTCAATCCAGTCGGAGCCACCATACCAAACGGATAAGGAGTTGTCCTAAGGTCCCGACCGAGTGGTTTTCCCCAATGTTTGAAGCAAAGATTTTCTAGGCTTCAACAGAGACTCATCAATAACAACATCAATACATTCAACAATCTTTTGAAGTCTTTTATTGTAACATTTATATGCCTTACTCCTAGAGGAGTAACCAAAAAATATTACTTCATCTGCTCTGGGTTCAAACTTGCCAAGTTTTTCATCATTATTCTTGATAAAGAATTTGCTCCCAAAAATTCTAAAATGCTTAATAGTGGGAGGATTACCATACCAGAGTTCATATGGAGTTTCATCACTATTTACATGAACATGTGCTTTGTTGAGAATGTTTGCTGCTGTATGTGCTGCTTCTCCCCAAAATGTGTCAGGTGTTCCGGAATCATCAAGCATAGCTCTATCCATTTGTTGAATTGTTTTGTTTATTCTTTTTGCAACACCATTCTTTTGTGGAGTGCCAACTACAGAGAACTGTATTTTTATGCCATGTTGTTCACAGAATTCAAGAAATTGATTGGATGTATATTCTCCTCCTCGATCAGATTTGAGACACTTTATTTTTAGATCTAATTCATTCTCAACTAGTGCTTTGAAGATCTGAAGTTTCTCAAATGCTTCATCTTTGTGTTTAAGCAGCCCAATCCAACACATTCTAGAGAAATCATCAATGAATGAGATATAGTATTATTCACCACGTGGTGAATTTTTACTCATAGGTCCACATATGTCAGTATGAATGAGTTCAAGAGGCTTACTTGATGATCCTTCCTTGGCATTAAATTGTACCCTGGTTTGCTTACCAAATTGGAAAGATTTGCATATGATATTTTCAGGTAGAGTAATATTGGGAAGATCACGAACAGCTTTAAGTCTGCTTGATTTTTTGATTTGAGAGAAGCTCAGATGCCCCAACCTTCTATGCCATAGCCAATTTTCTGAAGATTTACTCAAATAGCATTGTTCTTTGGGGTTCTTCAATATATACAGGTTGTTTGGAGTTCTTTTTCCTTTTATAATTTCTTTACCTGTATCAAGATCACGTACCACACATTCTTTTGAACTAAAGACAACTTCAGTTCCTTGATCACACATTTGACTTACACTTCACAAATTATGTTTTAATCCATCCACATACATGACTTCATTATCTTTCACCTTTTCTTTTAGAAAAACAGACCCTTTTCCCTTAATGACCGTAGGAGTATCATTCCCAAATGTAACATTTTTTTCTTTTTCTAGAGTACTATATGCAAGAAGCTTGTCTTTATCACCTGTCATGTGTCTTGAGCATCCACTATTAATGTACCATTGGTTTTCTTCATCTTCTACAAATAATGCTATGCCACAATTTTCAACTTGTAATTCCTTCTTTTTCCATACTTTGGAGCTTGAAGGTACATGTTCTTTTGGCTGAACTTTGCTCCTGCATTCAGATTATTCATGGCCAAAGTTATTGCAATAAGCACATTCAACTTCATTTTGAAGAGGAGAAAATTTGTTATAAGTATTCTTCTTTATTTCAATATCAATCCTTTTCTTTCTTGCTTCTCTTGTCATGATGGTTTTATATGCAGCACATTGAACAGATTTATGACCAAAATTGTGACATGAGAAACATTGTCCATTGAAGAAGAAATTTATGCGATCATAAAATATTCTATATGAATTTACTTGTTGATTGGTGTTTCTTTGAAAGACATTCATGTTAGTGTTCTTTGAATTGAGATGATCATGCTTTATCTGTAAAGATTCTTTATTCCCTTGCTGAGTGGCAGCATGTTGTAGACCAACTGTAACTGCTTTTGGATAATTTGGTGCTGAAACCTGAGAAGATTCTCCAATATATCCAAGACCTGTCTTTATAAGAGGAGAACGTTGTACCTTGATAATCTCATCTAATGTTTCATATCCTTTAGCAAATCTAAGATTCAGAGTTTTTACTTTCTCAAGTTATTTTCTTAGACTTACTACCTCACACTCTAATTTCTCATTGTGTTTCTCCTTTTCTTCAAGCTGATTTTTCAAAGTTTCTATGATTATTTTACTTTCTTCTAAGAAAGTCTTGAGTTTATGTTTTCATCAAGAAAATCACTGTCTTCTAGAGCATCCACAAAAGTATCTTTTTCTTCTCTAGATTCTTTTTCAAATGCCATGATAAGTCTAAGGTCTTGTTCACATTCTTCCTCACTATCAGATAACCCATCACTATCTTCATGAGTGTAGTAACTCTTTCTAGTGCTAAAATGATTCTTATTCCTTTTTTCTACTTCCTTCCCTTTTTTATGTGTTTCTTTATAAGGACACTTAGCAGCATAATTACCAACTCTTCCACAATCAAAACATTTGAAAGGAAGCTTACCTCTGAACCGTCCTATGCCAAGTTGAAGTTTCTTTACAAAGTTTATCTCATCTTCTTCTGAGATATATCCTGATCCTTCTGTTTTTTGTACTTCCTTCCCTTTTGTAGAAGTTCTAGAGACTGCTTCTTTGACTTCAGAAAGTCCTCCTCTTCTCATTTCATATGCAGTTAGTATGCCATGAAGTTGCACCACAGTAAGATTTTGAAGATCCTGCTTTTCTTCAGGGGCAGAAACTTTTGACTCAAATTTTGTTGTTAGTGATCTTAACACTTTCTCAACCAAGGTAGATTCGGTTATTGTTTCTCCCAGATTTCTCATACGACTTACAATATCATCAAGTCGTAAAAATAAATTGGCTATGCTTTCTTCATTATCCATTTTTAGATTCTCATACTGAATTCTGAGATTTTGGAGTTTAGCACTTTTTACCTTTGCATCACCTTCATAACTTAGAATTATTTTTTCCCATATTTTCTTGGTTGTATTCAGCTACATGACTTTGAAAAATTCAGATTCAGTTAGACTTCCAAATAGAGCATTAACCGCCTTTGCATTCATTTCATAGTTCTTTCTTTCTGTCGGATCTGTTGGTACTGCAGCTAGATATTGATATCCTTGTTCAAAAATTGCCCATACCTCTTCTCCCAGAGACTGAAGATAGGATCTCATCCTTGTTTTCTAGAAGATTAAATTGTTTCCGTTAAAAAGAGGAGGCCTGATAGATGCTATTCCATCTTGATTGCTCATCTTGCTTGATCTTCCTTCCAGCGGCTAAGATTTTTCAGAAGGACCTTCTCTGATACCAATTGTTGGGAAAAATACTGAGAGGGGGGTGAATCAATATTTAGGGCTGAACAATTTTTCTTTTCTTTCTCTTAAAAACATATGTTACAGTACTGCATCCAACAAGTATGACCTAATATCTTATTATGTATTTACTTAGAGTATTGCATCAGATAAGCATTAAGCATGAACAGAAATAACAAAACAAACCATCAACACATATGAACACCAGGATTTAAGGTGGAAACCCAATTCGGGAGAAAACCACCGATTTTGTAATCTTAGTTTTCAATAATTATTATAGAGAAGACTTCTTACAATATATGCTGGTGCAGACTTATACCAGCATGCAGGCACCCACCTGGAGAAGGCTACAACCTTCTCTCGTTTACCAGCTACCACTGGAAGGGAGCTACAACCCCCTTTCTGAAGGCTTCAACCTTCAGCACTACTGTAGACCACATTTCATCAATTTTCATACTGGATCCACCAGTTTCCATATGACATACATTGCCAGTCACCAGTTTTATTTAATTTCTATATACTCACACAAACCAAAGATTTATCATCGTCATATCATTCTATCCATGGGTGCATCGTAGTTTTAGATTTATCAGTTAAGACTAGAGCTCGCCCATACAAATATTCCTTACAGAAATTGTTCGTTCACAACCTTTACAATGCACACACCGTTCTTTATTCTTCTTCTCCTTATATAGTTTTCCCTTTATTAAAACCATGGGTTAAAACCACGAACCGCTGACAGTATTCCTTTTATTTTATCCCACGGGGCTTTTGATTTTTTATTTTAATTTTATTTATCAATTTAAAGAAATTGATAAATAAATAATTTGAACAGAACTTTAGAATTAAAGTTAACCCTTCGCATTTTAATCCTTCCAAATAATATGGTAAACCTTTGACCCCAGGCCCACAAATATAGTTAATAGCCAATCAAATACGCGCATGGTACCATAGGTAAACTTCACACAAGTATAGCGTTCGATCACCATTATATTAGCAAGCTTCCAGATCAAAGGCGTATATGCATATCGCTTGACCTCCAATATCGATCGTTAACGTGCAATGGTCCGCCGTACCGTGTTAATCTCCGTGCACCTTCAACAAATGACGACCATCCGATGACCCCTTCCCAGATCAACGACGCTCAATGATATCGCTGGGCATCTTGGGTCGAAGTATAACGTGCGATGGCGCACGGTGAAAAGTGGTTTCGTGAAGTTGTACAGGGACACGTGTCAAGCATTCTATGGAATCGCTCCTCACTAGGAAATACCACTTGCCCGATGAGAGTGGTACGATAAAAACCAAAAACCGCTGTTACTGTTCCTCTCACAAGGTTCTGCCTTCTTCGCTCAAGGTTCCACTCCCCCTGCTTGATTATTGTAAATTGACTTATTTATTGTGACATCGCTTGCGCTCTTTATCAACAGATTAACCCATCATTTTGTTTATTGAGGCTTGACACCAGTTCGATGCAATCTTCGTAACATCCATAATATATAACACAAGAAATTCACACTAGATTCCTTTGCGACCGTGAATTCATTCTTGATTCGTCATTCCACCTCTTCATGCTCCATTCTGGTTCCATAAGCACCAATGTATAGTTTCCATACCATGTTTCATTGTTCCAGGAAATTTTCCAACATATCTCCTCTTTTGCTTGTTTCTGCTCCTTAACCGATACTTCCTCTGTTCTTTTGATTAGATGCTCCTTTGTAGCCAATGCCTTTGCCATCAATGACAATATTCCAACAGTCTCCATCGAATTACAACTCTCCATGTTAAATATTTGTAGTATCTCATTGTCATGCTTTCCTTGAGACACAAGTAATTCCCATCCACCTTTCCATACTTAAAGCCCAAGGATGTAGTGCATGAGATCCATGTATTTCATCTAAAATTCCCTTGTAATGTCCTCCTTGCAAGATTTTATCAACTTCTCATCACCTGTAAATATTAAATCATGAACATATAAAAGAATGATAACCAATTTATCTTCTACCAAAATATGATTGAGGTTTACATCCGCTTCATTTTGGTGAAGCCCAACCTAGTGAGATAACTGTCGATATGAGTGTACCAAGCTCAGCGTGGATGTTTGAGACCATACAATGCTCACTTTAGTTTGCGCACATGATACTCTCTATCAAATTTTTGAAAACCTTCTAGTCTCTTTATGTACACTTCCTCCTCAATAGCACCATTGATAAATGTTGTTTTTAATCCATTTGGTGGATCATCCTCCCAATATACACAACCAGTGTAATAATTGATCTAATGGACGAATACCTTGCTACAGGAGCAAAGTTTTCCTCATAGTCAACTCCCTCAACTTGAGAGAATCCTTTGGCCACAAATATGTCCTTATACCTCTTTATGCTTTCATCTGCTATATGAATAACTTTTAAGATCCATCTCGAACCCATAACTAATTTATATAATGTTCTTGGGACCACTTACCAAACATTGTTCTTCGTGATGGATTTGTATTCTTCCACCATTGCATAAACTAAATCTGGCTTCTCAAATGCTTCCTAAAAAGAGTATGGCTCAATCTCTACAAGCTCAATCATTAGAGCCATGTATCCATTATACCTCTCATGTGACCTCCTTTTCCTGTGAAAATTTGAAGGAGCTCCCACATTCTCCCTCAAATCATGCACTAGTCTACATCTTCCCTGGTTCTTTTTCTACCTTCCCTGGACAGTTCTACTTGAGTGGATGTCTCCAATATTCCTTCTCTCTGATCCTCCAATTATTGTTTCTCCAAAACTTCCTAAGGATACTCCTTTGGAGATAAAAGCTCCTCTTGTAGTCGGATGTGAAGCTCCCTCTCAAGAGAGCATCCCTAAAAAACAAAATATTTTATGTTCATCCCCATTGTATAGTGTGGAGGATGCCAACAGTTAGAGATCAACTTGTTAGAATCTCAGTCATGTGATTCTTTGTTAATTCATGGTAATTAACAAGAAAATTACTCCGTGGTAAACATTTTTGTAAGAAAATGCAAAAATAAATAGTTTTGTATTTTCGATGATTTGATGTGTGTGTCATGTCAAGATTTTCAAAATTGTGGACATTTTCGTAAATTCTAGAAAAAAAACATAAATGTAACCATAATTCGTTTAGCAAACTCAAAAATAACCAAATTCAAACCAAACTATGACTTTAGTGGTTGCAATCCATAGTTAGAATTTTAATAACAATTTTAAATTCAAATAAATTATTTTCTTTTTCATTTTCATTTGAAGAAAATTGAGGAGTTCTCAAGCGTAAATAGTATTTCTTAGACTTGGGCAGGCCTACATAGTACTGCTCAAACTTGGGCCACAAGGCCTATGGGGACTGCATCTAGCCATTGGACCACATATTATAGACATAATGATGCAGAGGACCAAATTTCCCCTTGTTTTTTTATGGTGGATAAATGATGCAGGACCATTTCCAAAACCATCAAGATTTTTCAAAAAGTCTGCCTTGAAAATCATGAGAGCTTTAGGAATTAAATCATGAAATATTTTGGGAATAAATTAGGGAGTGATTTAGAGATCTAGTAAGATTTGATTTGTTCCTAAAAATTGTATTTATTCATTGCAAGCCTGAAAAAGCTAATAGCCAAATGATTAAAGAATTAGGACACGAGAGAAAAAACAATAAATATTTGTTTATGTACATATTTTAATTAATTAAATAGAGTGTCATACATTTATGGTGTTCAAGAATTTGCTGTGTATATGTGTGCTTGAGAACAATTATAGTCTTCAGGACATTTCAAATTAGTATCTGTGCGATCCCTGAAACTATTAATAGATTTATTTATTAATCTATCACTTGGAGAGGAAATTTTGTATAAATATTTATGGAAATTTAGAGACATTGAATGAGAGAATAATTATGTACATTTTGTAGAACTCTCTATGCACGGATTAGAAGCATTTAAAAACAATTAAATCCTTGAAGAAGCAATGAGAATACTTCTTGAAGATACAGTGAGGATTGTGAGAAAGCGTTAAAGAATCATTAAGGATTCAATGTTAAATGGAAGAATAAAAGATCCATCAAGGTGAGATTGACATAATGTTTTGGTCCTAACTGAAGTGAAAATTCGTGGGAACGAATTCATAGGAAAATTTATTTTTTTGTATCAAGTGGTATTATAGCACTAAGTTATTTGGAGGAAAATTAAAATGGGTTGATGCTCCTTGGAATGGATTTGTTGGTTGGATAAATTTATTTTAGAGATTTTAGAAGTTTATGGCTAAAGGTTTTACAGGTAAAATGTTTTTACCTTTTAATTTGTATTGAAGGAAATTGATAGTTGCATGGATTTAATCATGGAGAAAGAGAAAGAACATTGACGGTCCTTTATGGTGTGGAGATAATTTTTACTTTGGGAGGAAAGTAAAACTATATTAGAGAATTTGAAGATCTACAATAGTGGAAGTTTCACAACTGTAGAGACACCATAAATATTGGAGAAAATTGCGGCAATGTGTATGTTTTCATGAGGTTTAATTAGTGGTAATTTGGTATTCATGTTTTTAGTTAATTTATGAAGTGAATAGCTGATTACTTAAGGTATTTTTACAACTCGATGATTGTAACCAAGAAAAAGGAAGGTTTTTGAACAATTTGGGAAAAGAAACTTTACAAGTTCTAGTTGAGGTTGGAAAGAGGATAGTGAATGCTCTCTAAGGAAGTGAAAATTTGCAAAAGTCTAAGAAGAAAAAAAATCTCAAGAGGTTATATAGGAGAGAACCAAGGATACCAAAAGGACATGTTGAGAGATATCTTGGTGAAGTGTTGTAACATGTTAAGGAGTATCTTGTTATTGGAGAGGCGTAGATGTATTCTACAAGTGGAGAAGGTAAAGTTCTCAAAGAAAGAATGAAGATGACTATTGATATTCATGCCATGGATTCAAGGAGAAGCCACAATAGAATAAAAGAATATGCCAAATCAAATGGCATAAAGAGAACGATGAGTCAAGATGAAGTTTGCAGAGAAGTTTCTCAGATAAAAGTATAGTTGAATGAACAAATGGAGTTGTTACAGGAAAGTGAGGAAGAGCAAAGATGAAAAATGATTCCATGCAAGAAAGTGAAGTGGCCTTGGTTTCAAGTGAAGTTAGAGCATAGGTTTTATGCTTAATTAAAGGATGAAGAACTCAGAGAAGCAAAGATTTATGTTCACTATTTTGAACTGAAACAAGGACCTATCCTTGGTGAAGATAAAGATGAGAGAACCGATGAGATCAAAGGATCTCATGACTTTAAAATGAATGAATTGTTTATGAATGTAGGTCATGCAGGTGTAGAAGAATGAAAATTGACTCATGAAAGAAATTCTAAGGAAATTCCAAATAATGGAATTGTGGATGAAATTATTATACCGAAGCAAGGAGACATCCTTGGAGAGGAGGATAAAGAGAATGAGCTATTCATTACAAGTATCATTATTTGGAAGTTCAAATCAACATGAGGATTTGATGTCTGAAACATCAAATGAGACCACACAACCTTCTGATTTTAAATTTTACAAATTCTTTATAGTTGCATGTTTTGATGAAAATGGACATCCATCTATAACTATCAAAGAGATACAATAAAAGAATAATCTGAATTATGTTCCAAGTGAAGAAGGAGTGTTTTTATGAAACATTAAAGAAATAAATTAGTAGAAACATGTGATGAAGGAATATGAGGTAGTATAGTCACATAAAGTGAACAAAATGTCATTCGCTCAAGAAGATGAAGCACATCATATGAGTGCAATTCTCTTAGAGGAATGGTTGGAAAAGGACATCAATGTTGATTATGACATGATGCCTATAAATTCAGTTCAAGGTAATATTGTTGATTTGTGTGTAGAGTTTAAACTCCTTGGAAAGATATTAGAAAACCCAAAGGTGAATATTCAATTTGTAAAATTGAAACTAGAAGAAGAGGAATTTCAATTGGAAGACAATAATGAGGAGGAAGTTGCAATGCATGAGATATTGAAGAAGGTGTATAAACTAGAATTTGGAATGAGTTTTGAAACTCTTATACACAAAGAAGATATGCAACAATAAGTAAGAGTTGAAAGCATGTTTTGACCATCATCGACAAATTTGGATGAGGACATTGACATGTTGTGGATTCTAATGAAGAGGATGATAAGGAGAAGGTACAACTTGGGTAAAATGAAATCCAACAACAAAGTACAACTCACTGAGAAGCTTTTCATAAACAAGGCATGTGGATGAAAACAACATAGGATTTGGAATCGTCGATAAGTGAAGGCAATATCAACAATAGGACAACAACATGAAAAACTACAACAGGGATTCAGAGCCTCAAGGATTCAGAAATTGATGGCACATGACAAGGAGGTCATGAATTATTTATACTTTGAGCCTTTGATCTAGGAGCATTAGAGCTTCCCAAAATTGTCAAATTGTTTGAAGAAAAACTCCAAAAGGGGTGTCATCATAAAAAATGAATTCTAATTCCATGTTTGTAAATAATCTTAGTTTCTTTAATTATTGGACAAAGTATAGGTTATATTTTAAAAAAAAATATGGATAGAAAAGATTTAATCCATAAGGTAAAAGAAAATCTGCCTTGAAAAGGATGTGAAATTTAAAAAATAAATTAGGGACTCATTTAAGGATTTAGTAAAATCTACTTTTATCTTAAAATTTGTATTTAATCATTGTAAGCCTAAGAGAAAAGTTATTATCCAAATGAATAGAAAAGTAGGAAAAGAGATAAAGAAAAAGGTATTAACTAAGTATATGTGTGTGTAAAAAATTTCATTAATGAAATAGAGTTTTATACATTTATGGTTCTCATAAATTATTGTGTCTCTCTGTGAGTGACAAGAATTATAGTCATTGTGAAATCTAGAATTAGTAGAGTTTCTGTATGTGTGTGATCCCTAACAATGTTGATAGATTTAATTGTTAACCTGACACTTAGAAGAATTTATCATGTGTAAATATTTGTGACAATTTAGAGAGAGTGAATGAGAGAAGAATTATGTACATATTGGAATTCATTGTGCCTAGATAAAAAAGATTTCTGCATGATTAAATCCTTGTAAAAGCAATAAAAAGACTTGCTGAAATTATGTCAGGCAAGGAGAAGACTAGTTGAAAATATGTGAAGGATTATGAAGAAGCTTTAAATAAGCATTGAGAATTCAATGTTGAATAAATAAATAGTAGGTTCATAGAGGTGAAATTGGCATAATATTTTTGTCCTAATTGAAATGCAGATCTCTGGGAATGAATTGGCAGAAAAAGTGATTTTCCTCATCCATAAAAAAAAATCTTTTATAGAATTTAAGATCTCTATCAAAATAATATAATAAAACTTGTTTACTTATGTGATTTTCCTCATCAATAAAAGGACTTTTATAGAATTTAAGATCTCTATCAAAGTGATATAATAAAACTTGTTTATTTATGATATATATAGAAAAATCTTTATTTTGTAACACATATTTTTAAGCATTAAAATATGTTTAAAATTTTTCAATCTATTTATCCTATAATAAAAATAGCGGTTTGGTACACCACTCTAATAAAAGTTAGACAACGCCATCAGATTCAAAACTATGTACAATAGAAAGGCATTTACTGATTGAAAACTCCTGAATTGTTTGCAAAACTTAAGTCAGAAAATTTGATCAAAATCAGAGCATCTAGTAATGACGACTCCATTGAAAATAACTCCTATAGTTTCACCAGTCTCCAAATACAATCCAATTAGTCAATCTTTTCTCTGACACAATCGTATTCAATATAATTATGGAATATTTCCGTGCACCAGTAATTGGAGCTTAAAAAATCAGAGCTCTGAAAACTAAAATTATTTCCGACTGTCAAATGAACTTCCTTTAGGACAGCAGCTTCTTCAATAGAATACAACTATTTTCCATTATCTTGCATTGATTTTTACGTAGTGTAAGCGGATTATTATTTTTTATGTTTTGCATTGTTCATATATTTGTTAAAAGAGGAGAGGGATTGCTCGGAAAGTTTTTGAGTTTGTAATTTGAGCTTACATACTTTTGTAATTATACCATTGTTACTAAATAATTATAGTTCAAGCCATGAGTTGCTAGAGCTTATTTACAAGGTTTTCTTGTTGTTTATGGTGTTAATTGTTGTGTGAATCAAATTTAATGTGTAGTGTGATTTTTTTGTTATGTAAACTATATGTTAGAAGTTAATGTTGTAATGTGATAAAGGATAGGAGAGAAGATTCAATAGATACTAAGTATGAAGAAGAAAAGACTAATCCTAAAGATTTTAAAAGTGAGAAGTTTCTCGACTAAGTAAAAATAATTATCTTTATTTATTTTCTAATATTCTATTTATTGTTTTAAAAGGAAATTTGAAATAGTTATGTATGATGATCAAATTAGAGATGAAACATTCAATAGCTATTTGAAATAATTGGAGGCTTATTATGTCCTTATCAATTCAAATAACACAATGAACTTATATTTTATGGTGAGAGAGATATATGTAGGTGTATTGAAGATAGAAAAATATCCTGTAGTTAAAAAATGGGAAGATTTAAAGACAAATATCTAGTAGTTAAAAAATGGGAAGATTTCAAGGCATTGTTGAGATCACAATTATATCTCAGAGGCTATGAAAAGAAGTAGCTCAAGAATTGGTAGTAGCTTAGATCCTTGACAATAATAGGGGCAGGGAGTGAAAGGATTATTCCATGATCAATAAATTAATATTGGTATTTCTTTGAACGAGGCCCGATTGGTGATGAACTACATTGGAGGACTATTTAGCCATATTCAAAGTGAATTGTAGGTTTTTAAGTGTGAAAAGATGAAGTAAGGTATAAAGTTTTCTACATTATGCTAGGCCCTAAAAAGTAGCATCCACAAAATCGCTAAGAAGAGATCAAGAAAACCAAAAGAAAGAAAATTGTAGCCACTATCCAAAAGAGGAAAGAATTTTCTCTAAAAAGATATAAGTTTGAGAAAGAAACCATGAAGACTACCAAAATGATAAAAATAATGATAAAAAACACCTCAATGTGTATGAGTCCATAACATTCATCACATTATAGAAACCAAGGGCATGTGTAAAAATAAATTGTTATTCCAAATCAAAATTCAAGTGAAACATAAAAAGTAAATGCTTTCTATTACTACTTAAAAAAGTTTAGTTCATTTTTGACGTTTTTATAACTATTTTATCTAATAATATAGTTTTACTAGTTAAGAATGAGGTTTCCAACTAATTTCATTTTTCAATATATATAATATAATGTATAAATCACAGATATTAGCGATAATATTTTCTTTGGGCACAAACCTACATTTCTATTTAATACCTAGCATGAACAAATAAGTATGTCTTACAGCTAATAGCTTATTATATCATGCTAAATTCAAATGATGTTAGGTTGTGGTATTTAATATTTAATTCTTCTATATGTTTTAAAATTAAAGAGACTTAGAGTAATCATACAATGATGGTAGGATTTATAGCTATGAAATCAATTGAAATATATAATAGACACGTCATTCTTAGTGATATACTTTTAAGAAAGCTCATTGGGAAAGGGTTCAACTTTTATAAAAGTATTGATGATATATTTTCAAATTACTAAAACACTTGTCTTTATTTCCAAAATTAATAGAAACACATCATTTATAATAGTCTTCAAACCTATTTAAATTTATTTGATAACTAAAAATATATATAAATAAACTTGATCCATCATAATTAGAAGAGTTGTTTTTATTTTTATTTAAGAATTATTTTTAAGAAATATAACCAAAAGAATGTAATTTTAAAGTTGTTGATTATATAGAAATATGATGATAGGATTGCAATGATTCAAGAAATTTAATCTAAATTAAGATACACAATTCTACTCTATTACTCTACGGAAATTAATTCACAATTTAGAACAACATTCGCAAACATGCATCAATCATATACACAAGTACACAGATTTATCTAGGGGAAAGCAACTGGTAAAAACCTCTTAAGTCTTATTTCATTAATGAGATGAATATATAATATATTACAATCGCTTGCTAGTTCTCAACACAAATTGAAAGTGAATAATTGTTCTCTTTGCTCAATGAGAAGCTTTGACACATACTTAGTAAAATATTTCCTCTACTTGAGCCCCTATTTCCTTGCACAAATTTTGAGGAATTAGGATCCTATTTTTTTAGGAATTTTCCTCCATTTTATTGCGCAATTTCCAAGGTTAGATTTCTCACTACATGTAACACATGTACACTCAAGAAGGCTCTACAACTAATGTTACGTTGGCTCGGAATCTCCAGCGCAGCTAGGGAACTCGAATTATCTGCATGAACTAGCTATTTTTGGTTGATTCATCAGTTAATTAGATGATCACTGAGTTAGACTGCTATCCAACTGCAAAACTACCCTCCAACTAGTTCTGTCAATAGTTAGAACTAGTTTAACTTAATACAACTAGAAATAACTAAACTGGATTGCTACAAATTAGCAATCACACTAACTCGAATTTAATGAGCTAACTAGGTGATGAGAGCCATGTCACGTGAGTTAAATACCTTCAAGTTTCTGCTGATGTGGAAATTTGAATTTTCTCAATTTGACCAAGGCAAATTCAAATAGAGACTTTCTTGCTACACTTCTTTAAACAAGGTAAACTATCAAACAAGGACTGTACCAAGTACCCACTTTTTTGAGGTAGCAAAAACTCATTTGATTTTGAAAAGTGTTAATTCAAAATACACCTTTTTCTTAGCATTTTTTGATAGTTTAAATTTTCTTATGTATCAAGTATGAACATTTTTTTTAAATGTTAGTTATTTTCATGATAATTTTGAAAAGCGTTGATGTGGTGTCAACCCCTTTATTTAGAGGGCTTATTTTTGAAACTTTAAATTTTATAATATATTAACTGTGGATATTTTTTTTTAAATGGTGGTGATTTTCACCCAGATTTTGAAAAACATTAACAACTTTTTAAGACATATTTTTTATACTTTAAATTTTATTATGTCCTAAGTATACAAAATTTGTTTTTTAAATGTTGATTATCTTACCTTTTTTCAAGTTGTCTTATTTCTCTTCATGTTTTTAGTGCCAAGATGTTTCGTTTTTAAGGGTTTCCAATTTTTTTTTCCTTTTCAATGTTTTTTTATAATTTTTTTTTTTTTTTTTGCAAAATTTAAAAAAATAACAATAAAAATAATATTTTGAGGTTAAGATTTTTTTAATATTTATATATCATTAATCAATATTTCAACATACATAAATTAATTATGGCTAAAAATAATATTTTCAAAAACTCAACAAAAAAACACTCATTTTGAAAAAAAAAAAAATTATATATATATATATATATATATAGACATTTTCACTAAAAATGACATGTTAAATAACATTTGTTGATGGAAATTTTGAATAATTGTTTTTTTGAAAAATAACAAATTTTATGAATTTTATATTATAAATGACGACATTTGAAAAATAAAATTCTAAAAAAAAAATTGATTAAGATAAAATTAAATATAAAAAAAATAAATTAAACAAACAATTTCAAAAACAATAAAAATCATAAACATAAAAAATTTGAAAATAACAAATGCATTTAAATTATAAAAAAACCAATAAAAATAAATGAATAGTAATTTTTTTTTAAACATTCAAAAGAAATAACAAAAAAAGACATAAAAAAATAAATATAAACAATTAAAAAATTATATATATATATATATATATATATATGAAAATAAAAAACATATGCATTGAAAATATAAAAAAATATAAAATATAAAAAATATAAAAACATTATAAAAACAATTCAACAAATTTAAAAGAATTTAAAAAAAACAAAATGTGTCGCCCCTCTGACCCCTGGGTGGTCTCAACCTATTTCAGGGAATTGAGTTGAGTCTGCCCAGGGGCCCAAGTGGTTGGAACCTGGCTGAATGGAACTACGTGTGGCTCCACCCACCCAGGGTTGTAGTGTCTTGGGCCCTTATATGGGCTCACCTGATTCCGAGAACTGGGTTAGCCCTGATAATGGGGTCGAGGAGCCACGACCCTGGGAGAGTGGAGTTATTTGCAACCCCACCCACCTATAACGACAACCTCTCGGGACCCTCGGCAAGCTCACCTAATTCTGAGAACCAGGTTAGCCCACCCAGGGGCTGAGGGGACACAACTCTAAGTGGGTGACCCAACTAGGGTGCCGACTCCTCTGACCCCTAGGCGAGTGGAGTAGCCATCTCCACCTACTAGGGTCCTGGCCCCTCGGGCCTCTTGATGGGCTCAACCAAATTCCCGGAATCGGGTTGAGGCCGTCAAGAGCAGTGAGGGACCGCATTTTATATATATATATATATATATATATATATATATATATATATATATATATATATATATATATATATATATTATAATTGTTTTTTTAATTGGTTTTATGTTTTATTTTATTTTTTTAATGTTTTTTATTTTTATTTTTCTATTATTTATTTAAATATTTTTTATAAAAAAAAATTAATGTCTTTTATGTTTAGTTGTTTAATGTTTTTTAATTTATTATTTTGAATTATTTTTACTATGTGTTGTTTTATATTTTTTAAACTTTTTGGTGATTCTAAACATGCCTTAAATTGGTTCAATCAACAGTCAAATTGTCAAGTGCACACACTCAAAAATCTATTGGAAGAGATAATAACATTAAAGTCCAAATTTGACTATGTGATCTGTCGTCATATCTACAAGGAAAAGAACCATATTTACGAAGTTTAACAAAAGAAGTAGTGCAGCAACATTTTGGTATTTGGATGATACAAGAGCAGATTGGACAGGAGTTCTATCAATATTTTCACACACCATTCGTTGATCACCAAACACAGGAGGCAACACCAACATTACACTACACAACACATAAATGAATCTCTTTTTGTTTATTTTGTTGAATATTAGAACTTATGGAAGTGTATATTTTTTATGTTTATCTATTATTGTTTACATTACTTTTATGTATAAGTCATTATCGGAACTCTATACAATATGTTGCTAGATACAACCACCAATTTTTAGATATGCTCCTTTTGCAGGATCTACAACATGTAATTTTCTGTCTTTGTTATAATGAAAGTTATGATTTATCATTGGAGGGAAAAAATGTGTTTTTTTTAATGCATTATTTATTTTAATTTTTTGTTTTTGTTTTTGTTTTTGTTTTTGTTTTTTTAAATGTCCTATAAAGTATTATTTATTTGCTTGTTTCATTAACTTTTTTCTTTAATTATATTTTTTCAAAAAAAATATTATTTGTTTTTTGATATTTAGAAACAATAATAATAATAATAATAATAATAATAATTTTTATCTTTTATAGGTTTTTTTCTTTTATTTTACATCTTTATATTTTATTTTATTATTATTTTTTTTTCCTTTTTTTTTTTATTTTCATTTTTTTTAGAAATTTTAAGGTTTTTTGAAGTCATGATATTTTATCTTTTATGTAATTATTTCAAAATGTTGAAAATTTATCCTAAAGAAAAGACGCTTTTTGCACAAAAAAAAATTGGTTTTCACTTCATTTTTAAAAAAATGTTGAAAATTTACCACGGGAAAAAAAAAACATTATTCTAACATCAACACTTTTCGTTTCCAAGTTGTTTTTTCATGTCTTTTGGGGTTTTTTTTTGCTAGAGTTCTTGTTTTGAGTTTACAATTCTCATTTGATAGTTTACATTGTTTCAACACTCCCTCTTAGAAAGAAAGAGATTATCAAGCACCCCTATCCTATACCTGTGGAATTCAAACTTCCTTATTGACAAGGCCTTTGTCAAGATGTGAGAATTTTGTTCTTTTGTGGAAATGTATTGTAGAAAAAATATCCTCCTCTGCACACAGCCTCATAAATGATGGTACCAGATATATATATGCTTGGATCGATCATGAAATACAGGATCTCATGGATACTAATGCACCTGTGATTATCACAATAGATCAAATTTGGATTCATCTCCTGAAAAAATAGTCCCATGAGTATCCTTCTTGTTTATATTGATTCACATGTTTCTTGAATTGCAACCATGTATTCAACTCATATCACATTGAATTCCACAAACCTCTACTTCTTGATGTACCAGGAAATGGTTTTGGAACCAACACTAAAAATTCCACTTGATGTACTATTTTCGTCGGACTGAATCCCTACCCAATTTTCATCTGTGAAGCCACACAACTTCACTCCCTTTGTTTGTCCACACCATAATCCATACCGGGTAGTGCCTCTAAGGTGCCATAAAAGCTGCTTTGTTGACTTCAAATACAATTTGGTTGACGTAACCATAGCTTGTCTCAGTTGGTTAATTGCATAGCATATATTTGGTTGTATCCTCACAAGATACATCAGTGAACCCGCTAGCTACTGGTAAATGGTAGCATCCACATCTTCATCTGAGGTAGCATTCTCAATCCTCTAGTTAGCCGCTAGAGGTGTCTCTGTGGGATTACAACTCTCTAGGAAAAATCTCTATAGTATCTCGGTGGCGTTCATTATTTAAGACACAAATAATTCCCCATCACCTTTCCATACTTCCAACCCGACGAAGTAGTGCATGAGATCCATGTATTTCATCTCAAATTCCCATGTAATGTCCTCCTTCCAAGATTTTATCAACTACTCATCACCTATAAATATTAAATCATCAACATATAAAAGAATTATAAGCAATTTACCTTCTACCAAAATATGATAGATGTTCGCATCCACTTCAATTTTGGTGAAGCCTAATCTAGTGAGATAAATGTTGATCCCAGTGTATCAAGCTTGGGGTGCCTTTTTGAGACTATACAATGCTCGCCTGAGTTTGCACACACGAGACTCCCGATTAAATCTCTCAAGAACTTCTAGTTTATCCATGTACACTTCCTCCTCAATAACACCATTGAGAAATATGGTTTTTAATCCATATTGTGGATCTCCCACCCCATATATGCAACCAGTGTAAGAATTGATCTAATGGAATAATACCTTACTATGGGAGAAAAAGTTTCCTCATAGTCAATTCCCTCAACTTGAGAGAATCCTTTGGACAACAATATGGCCTTGTACCTCTCTATGCTTTCATCTGATACATGCTTAACTTTAAAGATCCATCTCGAACCCACAATTTATTTATCTACCAGTCTTAGGACCACTTCCCAAACATTGTTCTTCATGATGGATTCATATTATTCCACCATTGCATAAAGGAAAACTGGTTTCTCAACTACTTCCTAAAAAGAGGATGGCTCAATCTCGAATAGCTAAATCATTAGAGAGATTTATCCAGTATACCTCTCAGGTGACCTCCTTTGCTTGTGAAAATTTTAAGGGGCTCCCATATTCTCCATCACATCATGCACTAGTCTATTAGTTTCCTTGGCTCTTTTTCTACCTTCCTTGAATGGTTCTGCTTGTGTGGATTTCTCGAATCTTCCTCCTCTCTGATCCTCCAATTATTGTTGCTCCACAACTTCCTGAGGCTCCTCCTTTGGAGCTAAAATCTCCTATTCTAGTGGGATTTGAAGCTTCCTCTCAAGAGAGAATATTTTTTGTTTCTCCTCATCAAACATTACATCCCTTTGCAAAATTATCATTTTGAGGGAAGGTAAGTAAACCCGGTAGTTGTGTGGAGCTTTGGAATAACCCATAAAAATTCCCAACCCTATTGCTAGCTAAATCTTCTTCCTTGAATATTTAGAGGCATGGAAGTAAATACAGGCTCCAAAAATTCTGAAGTGAGACAGACCCGACTTTCTCCCTAAAAAATCCTCCTTATGTGTAATCATACCAAGAATCTGATGAGGACTCTTATTTTGAAATTAGACTATTGTGTTACACGCATCTACCAAAAAATGGAGTGGAGGGCCTCATGTAGCATATCTTTTCCCACAATGCTCTGGTTCTTCCTCTTAGCTACTCCATTTTGTTGTGGGTTATGGGGTGTGGGGTGTTGTGAGCTCTCTTAGAATTCTTTATTTCTCACATGGATCCTTGAAGTCATTTGAAACATACTCACCTCCATTGTCTCTCCTGAGAGCCTTCACCTTCTTCTCCGTCTCTTTCTCACTAATGCCATGAATTCTATAAAATTTGAGAATTTCTCATATTTCTTCCGCATGAAGACTATCCAACACTTCCTTGAGAAATCATCAATAAAAATAAATTAGTGCTTATTTCTAGCAGTGGAGGTTGTCGAGAAGAGTCCACAAGCATCATCGTGGACTTTCTCCAAGACTACATGTTCTTTACTATCTCGATCATGGAATGTGGATTTCACATCTTCCCTAATTTACAGCCCTTGCATACATCATGCTTCTCAATTGATTCTTTAGGGAGGCCAATGGTTAGTTGTTGCATTAAATTTAAAGCACCATGATTCAAGTGGCCCAATATCTCGTGTTAGAGTTCACCCACATCACGACTCTACACTTTCACTGCCCAAACCCCAATATGCTTGACCTTACTAGTGGTTATGTGCCTCATAAAGGATTTACCTTTACTAAATATTACAACATAGTCATGGTCTTCCAAAACTACTACATAGATGGTCTTCTTCTTTAGATCTGGAAAAACCATCTCATATTTGACGTGAATAGGGGATCCTAAATACCTCTTAAAGGTTATTGTAACAATATCAATAGCATTGTACCTTCCATCATTCCCATGCTCAATATGCATCTAGAGATCTTTCTCCTCCAAGTCACTGAAAAACTCTCTGTTAGCTCTTTTTAATTTCCTTTAGGCTAAGAAAGGATTACAAAGGTAATCACATACCACTTTTAGGCTAGAATCTAGCCCTTCTAACCTTGGAGAGGGCTCTCTCTATCTAGGAAGTTTAATTTCTCAGATATTAGGCTAGGTATAGTGCTTAGTAGGGTATGATTTTCAAAGATTTTCTAGTAGGAAACGAGACAAATCTATTAGGCATAAGGTCATGTCTACCTAATTATGTTTGTATTCATGAAATGAAGAGAAAATGGAGATTTCACCAAGGTGAGGTAGGTAGTATCTTTAGATATTTTTATTCTAAGGTCATTGTATAAGGGTGAGTGAATAAAGAAAAAAAATGGAAAATGAAAAAATAGCATCAAGCATCAAGATGAATTATAATTTTAATTTTAGCATAAAACATAGATGTTTAGCAAAAGTGAAGCAAAACATTTTTTGGAGTGAATTATGAATCAAATATTTGTTTTAACTAAAAAATAAGATATACATTCAAATAAATATTTTTCATAGAAGATAACTCACAGAGAAAGGAAGCACATCTCCAGAGAAAACTAACTCAAGAATCCCTGCAAATTCCACCTTTGTATTTAATTCACTGTAAAAATATGGCAAAAGGTAATTGCAATACAATGTCTTTTCTCTTTAGCCTGGCCAACCATTTTATCAATTACATTCACATCATAAATATACTAAAATGATTCAGTTCTCACGTCTAGGGGTTGAATTCCTCACTCATATTTTTGTTTCTAAATTATGCAATGAAAATAAAACAAATTTCTGAAAATTAGGAACTACTTAATTAGATATTTTTTAAGCCTTTTCACATTAAATATTCAACCCAAATCAAGCCTATGAGTCACTAGATGCTTTATTACAATTAATAAGACAATAAAATCAAATTTTAGAATATTTTGACTTGGGTAACTCGGTCAACATGATGATTGTGTGAAAGAGAACCGTCGGCACTACACAACTTCCTAATTCAACAGTACAAAAAAATGAAACGACTGTATTTTTTGAATATATCCCAAATGGTAAACGAGATTGAGATGATTTTTTGACAGAAATTTAATATCATCGTAACCCTTCTCCACAAAACATTTGAGCCAAATCCAACTCACGAATCTCGAGAAAATAAAAAAATGGTTGTAGATGATGGTGCCTCTTTTCTCACATAGCATAAATAATTTTTACCTGAAATTAAGTGGTATTATTAATATCACCCCTATCCATCTACTGTAAATATTACATGGTAAACAATTACAGGTTTTAAGAGATATGGTGAAAATACAGTGATCATGTGAAAGCACGGTGTAAAAGCGCAATTATCCAAGCTTATACTAACTTCAGCTATCATATGACATGTTGAGTGTACTGTGATGGAATGGATTGGTCCATGCAATGTTTCAAACCCATTAGAAAAATTTTAGGCCGAATACAAACCTTTAATCTCAAAACCTTCTTCTTGCAATAGAAGCGGCGCAGTTGCATAGCGCACCTCCATCCACATCACATGACCCAACACTAATATTCATACTGAGAAAAATTAGTTGGAGAGGATTCAAATATTTAAAAGAAAAACCTCCTATATGGAAAAAAGTTCCAAAAATCTTGATTCATCATCACAATTTGATGCCTTGGAAAAACAGAAATAGAGAAGCACAACGAATCCATGATTGATGTAGCTCTGGTCATTCCTTGAGTTGCTTGATGAATTTTACACATGTGAAATAGAATGGAAATCATCAAGTTCCTCCTTAGAAATTCTTTGTAATTATGCAAAGTTTCCATCTCTATAACCTCCACCTACAACCAAAAGCGCAGCGCCTCCCCTACCTCCTTTGCATAGCAACCTTAAATCACCACATAGCTAGCTTATCATAAAGAAATGGAGAGATTGAAGTTTTTTTGAAGATAAAACATGCAATTAAAGTACCAAGGTTTGTTAGGGTGGACTTGATGAAAGATGATTGCAACTTTGAACTTGAATGATGAATGTGCAACACTCGGTAGAAGCACATTATTTTCTTCTTGACTATTGTACTGATGATTATGTCATGAATGATAATTATTCAACATCCTAACTAATCCAAGGGAACTTATAAATGTGTGCCCATGATTACAAAACATGACATATGACTTTAATCATGATATTTCTTATGAAACATTACCCTAGACCAACCTAACTCAAGATCTCAAAACATCAATGGCATATTTATAATGAATAATGAATATTTTATTCCAAGCTAAGACCCGAAGATTGATCCTCTACAAGATGATGCCCGGGCTAACTTATCTTGGCTCAATATCAACTCTTTGTCCCACACATACTCTCTGTTTATAGAACAATAACTCTAACTCACTTCAACGTTTTGCCCAATAATTTTTTTTTTTTAAATCTGGCAATTCTAATACACGTGCGGAAGCTTTACTTTCTCACACATCTATGGTTATGGAACCATATTATAAAACTCTCTTCTCAACCATCAATTTTCCTTAATTTCCTTCCCACCATGAATATTCCTTCATATTTAATGTATGACTACACTCCATATTAATAAACCCTATCTACGAAATTCAAATCTCATTCGATAAAACGCAATGGTCTAAACCCCCGCATTACCACTTAATTCAGATTCTTATCTGAAAACCGACAACCAAAGCTTCTTTCATAAATGGGAGTCTTTCCAAAGTCTTACGCAAGATTTTGGTTAACAACCATTGGATTTATTTCTATTCCCCAGACCTTAGGATTACACCCATAATACTCACCATAGCATGTTGTCATGTGAACATTTTAGTTCAAGGTTCAAATTGATTAACCTAATACCAAAGCCATATGAAATTTCACGGCTTTAATTAGAGCACTACCTCATATGAATATTACTCCTACTTTAATCAAACTAAACCCATGCATCATATTAACAAGGTATCAACGCCTACCAAACCAATAATCTGCAACATGCTTGGGCCCCATAACATTAGACCTTGCGCTTAAATTTTGATTCGAACCACAGCAACTTACCTTTCCATCCAATGGTCCTTCTATTCTTGCACTCCCACTAGCAAATCCAATGGCAATCGCACAATTGAATCACACGAAGTTTAACTCTCAAAAGCTCAGTTTAAATTTCATACATCGCGCAACCATGACCACCGTGGATCTGCAACCATAATTGATCGGACGACATTCGCGCGTATCGCGTTCTTTTGGCTTCTGAATCTTAACGCATGAGATTTGTGGTTTTTACAATACCACCCCCAACCCACGTGTCGCTCCGAGGAGTGTATCGCGTAAATTTTCACCAAACCACTTACTACTTTTAAATCACGTTAAAACCATAAGCTGCTTTCAGAATCTGCCTTCATTATTCATTCTTAATTCGTGGTTCCACCTTCAGTTCAGGGTTCCAGCTTAACTTCCTCTTTCAATAATAATTCATGGCTTTGCTTCGGTAATTCCATTATACGAGCAAACCCCATGATTTCTGCCTCCTACCAAAATTCCTGTTCGTATTATGTCGATTCCTGTCGCTACCATCAATTCAGTTTTACAAGCTGGCCTTTAAGACAAAATCCAATCCTTCAGCTAACGCCTTTGCTCCAGATCACCGACCCTTGCAGTGGTCGATGACTACGCCATTCCCGATTCTTAACTCACGAAATTGTATATTAATACAACATCAAATTTCCCAATCATGTATAGAATCACACATTAACCCCTTTACACAGGGAGGTACGAATGTCAGTCAGAATTCCAGAAGGATTCAACCCTCTTCACTCCGGTTGAACTGTATTCAATTTTTCAATGATCAGTAAATTCCATAAGGTGGGTTTATATATATATATATCAATATCGATTTTCCCAATCTATATTCCTCAAAACTACGCTACATAGGCTCATGGATCTACCTCTTTGTACAAGGTTTTACACTAATTCACACTTCCACAACTAATTCAAGCACTCCATACAGGCATGATCTAATCACAGAGTTCATGTTTTTCACAGGAATTCAAACAATCTTTATCAAGAGCACATACATGCCTTCACACAGAAATTAGGAACAAATTCCTCCTCAATGTATATGAATGAAATCAATCCCAGAAGCTCTCTCGGTTCTGACCAAGGGTTCAAATCAAGTGGCCCCATTTTTCCACTGCTTTGTCTCTGAGCAGTTCCCTACCTCTAAACTTAATTATTCTTCATGCAGAATGCAATCAACAACACATATAATTTCACACAGGGATTGGGAAATTTCTTCATCAATGTATACAAATATCAACAATTACAAAGACATCCACTTACAACTTCTGTACTGGCCAGATTTGCAATTCGATGGCCTTCCACAACCTATTCTTCACTATTTCTCCACAGAACTCTCGCTCTCTACTACTGATGCTTTACATTTTATGCTCAAGGATGACTTGAATCAATTCAGGTCCTCAAACAGCTCATCAACTCTTGACATTCCCGATTCCAAAATTTAGACTCAATAACTGAAATTAATCCTAAATTTTCTCATAACTCGAGGCTGACTCTTCCTATTCCTTACAAAATCAATTCTCTCATGTTCTCAATGACTCGAGAAAAATTACAATTTCTTATAAAATTTATTCAAAGTACCTAATAATTACATGAGGATTTAAAAGTGTAAGACCCCCTATGTCTACCTAGGTACAAGGTATTTGATTGTGTCTAATGCCCCTACATCAGACTCCCAAGGTTCAAATTTTTCATGATCTCCTAATCATGTGTCCTTAATTTCTACCTCCTGGATCCCATAGTCTGTTTTGTAGCTGCCCAACTGCGGCATCACTCTTCTCCTACAATTTTCCAGGTCTCCATGTCTTGTTCAGTAATTCACTTCCAGTTATACTTTCACAATCTACTTTTTCTTTTCCTTTACAAAAATCCTTTTGCTCCCTGGCTGTTGTCTGCTGTATCAGTCTTCTGATGTTTCTAATTTCCAATTCTAGCTTATCTTCTAGCTGGAAACTCTTTTGTCTACTGTTGTTGCCTTCACCTTCTCCTATTGTCAACAGTGTTGTTCTTGCTGTCCCACATGATGCTAACATGTTTACCACTCCTGCAGATGTCATTGCCCATGCTGCTTCAGCTGCCACCATGGGTGTTGCTGATGCCAATGTTGCCTCCACCCAAAAATCTTGAATATCCTTTGAGATATCTCCCTCTGCAACATTTTTATTTTGCGCCTCATCTACAGACTCATTTTTAGAAAACAGATCAGCATTTAATTTCCTACCAGCAGTGACATACTCATCCAGAACACTAGTAAATATAATTTGATTCTACAAGCTAGGATCTACTCCTCTTTTCTTCACAGCTTTAGGGCTCCTTGCTCCAGTGTCTACATTTTCTTTCTCTTGCATAATTCCTCCCAGCAGATGATTCAGCCATCTCCCCTGTACTTGTTTTTCATCTTCAACATGTTGTAAGTTAGCTTCAATATCTCCTCCTTCTTCTTGGGCAATATTCAACAACTGCCCCTCATCCTCTTGATGGATTCTGGAAATCCAATCAAGTTCCTTAAGCTCTGCAATTTCATCTTCTGTTAGCATAGAATGTTGATTCTTCTTTACTGCAGTAGTTTTAAAAATCTTTCCACCAATTCTTTCTTGCGCATTCATACCATCCATATGCTGAAATATGGCTTCAGCATCTTCATCTTCTGTCAGCATGGAATGTTGATTTTCTTTACTCATGAGACTGTCAGCTAGCCTCTTTCTCTCATCTGCTTCATGAATTCTCTTTTGCTGTGTTTCACCAAAATGATGTCCTTCATTTTGCTGAATCATTTTCTTCTTATCCTCTATTTTCTGACTGTCATTCGTGGAAATTCTTTTGTCCTGCTTCTTCAAAAAATTCTCTTGTGCACACGTCCTCTGCTTCTCCAATTCTCCTCTCTGAAAATCCAACCTCCTATACAACTCCACAACTTTAATAGGAGTATATTTCGGGAACCTTACACAATCCTTTATGCCTCTGCTTGTTCTCGACCAATCATCTGTTGGTCCTTCTCTATCTGCTTCATCACTCTATTGAACATCTTCATTGGACTCTTCAGTCTTCATCTCTCCCTGAGATCTCATTATCTCAGCATTGATCTGAATAGATTTCAGATTCAATGTCTTCTTCTCATCAACAAACTCTGAAGCTTGTTCATCTTCCAGTAGTGTACCTGCAAACACACACAACTTTTTAGTTTTCAAATCACAAGAATTTTCAGTCTTGGCTGCTTCCTCAAGGACTTCCCTTTGAACAGGTATGTACAAGGAATCTTCAATTTCCATCCTTGCCTCAAGAACTCTGGGTTCTCCTTGCTCTATGGATTCTGCCATCACTTCACATTTGTCAGACTCAAAAACACAAGCCCTTACATCATCTAGACTTGTCCAATAACTCAGGAAATCCTCAATGACTTCCTCTTCAGCAAGACATGCTTCTTGTTGCCTCAAGTATTCACCATGTCTCACAAGATCTCTTGCAGATCTCCACTCTTCATCTGTGTTCTGTTCTGCTTCACAAGCAGAATTTTCTTCTTTCAACTCAGCTGCTCTAAGCTCTTCTCTCAATAGGGAAATCTTCTTTTTCCTCAACCTCAATTGTACTGGTTGCCATTTCACATTCTTCCTGATGAGCCACCCAACTCTCTGGCTGTCTTCTATCATCCTCTATAGTTTATAAAACTGTTACGTAATCTCAGCTATCTCTTCCCACCATTTTTCATCAGTGGATTTCTTTGTCATGCCATTTTCTTTGGCATCTTCTTTCTTTCTTTTGTTGTGGGCTTCCTCATAACCTCTGCAATCTCTGTTGTGGCTATCAGTAGCCATTTTATCCTACAAGCTGCACTAAGCCTCTGTAACAGCAAGCTCTCTTGCTGCAACTCACCTCACCAATCCCTTCCTCCTGATCCGGCTTTTGGCAAGTATTGGTCCCCTTCTACTGGAACCTTTTGAGCACTCTCTTCTGCTCTCTCTCTAGGCTTCACTCTGCAAATTTCCTCAAGAAAACCTCTGTTCTTTTCTCATCCAACCTCTTTTGGGAATTATTCCAGGTTCTGCCACACTTCTTCTCCACTTAGAGTCCCTTGCTGGACTCTTCTATCACTGCTCTCAAAGCTGTGATCTTCTTCTGCTGAGATATCTTCAATTGTCTGCACTCTGACTCCTGTAAACAATCCTTCAACCAGAGTTAAACACTCCTCACATTCTATGTATCCCTGTAGGCTGAAATCTCTATCAGTTTTCAAAATTCTGGTTTCTTTTCATATATGCATTCACCAAACTTGGAATTTTTCAAAAAGAGCTATTCCAGCTCTAATACCACTTGATGCTCGGGCTAACTTCTCTTGGATCAATATCAATTCTCTGTCCCACACTCACTCTCTATTTATAGGAAAATAACTCACTTCAACATTTTGCCCAATAAATTTGTTTTTTTTTTAAATCTGGAAATTCTAATACACGTGCGAAAGCTTTACTTTCTCACACATCTATGGTTATGGAACCATATTGTAAAAATCTCTTCCCAACCATCAATTTTCCTTAATTTCCTTCCCACCCTAAATATTCCTTCATATTTAATGTATGACTACACTCCATATTAATAAACCCTCTCTACGCAATTCGAATCTCATTCGATAAAACTCAATGGTCTAAACCCTCGCATTACCACTTAATTCAGATTCTTATTTGAAACCCGACAACCAAAGCTTCTTTCATAAATGGGAGTCTTTCCAAAGTCTTACACAAGATTTTGGTTAACAAACATTGGATTTATTTCTATTCCCCAAACCTTAGGATTACACCCATAATACTCACCATAGCATGTAGTCACTTGAACATTTTAGCTCAAGGTTCAAATTGATTAAACTAATACCAAATCCATATGAACTTTCATGGCTTTAAGTAGAGCGCTACCTCATATGAATATCACTCTGACTTTAATCAAACTAAACCCAAGCATCATATTAACAAGGTATAAACGCCTACCAAACCAATAATCTGCAACATGCATGGGCCCCATAACATTAGACCTTGCACTTAAATTTTTATTAGGGCCACAGCATCTTACCTTTCCATTCGATGGTCCTTCTATTCTTGCACTCCTACTGGCAAATCCAATGGTAATCATGCAATTGAATCGCACGAGGTTTAACTATCAGAAGCTTAGTTTAAATTTCATACATCGCGCGACCACGACCACCATGGATCTGCAACCATAATTGATCAGACGACGTTCGCGTGTATCGCATTATTTTGGCTTCTAAATATTAATGCGCAGGATTTTTGGTTTTACAATACCACCCCCAGCCCACGTGTCGCTCCGAGGAGTGTATCGCATAAATTTTCACCAAACTACTTACTGCTTTTAAATCACGCAAAAACCATTAGCTGCTTTCAGAATCTGCCTTCACTGTTCATTCTTAATCCGTGGTTCCATCTCCAGTTCAGGGTTCTAGCTTAACTTCCGCTTTCAATAATAATTTTTGGCTTTGCTTCAGTAATTCCATTATACGAGCAAGCCCCATGCTTTCCGCCTCCTGCCAAAATTCTTGTTCCTATTATGTCGATTCCTGTCGCTACCATCAATTCAGTTTTACAAGCTGGCCTTTAAGACAAACTCCAATCCTTCAGCTAACGCCTTCACTCCAGGTCAACGACCCTTGTAGTGGTCGATGACTGTGCTATTCCTAGTTCTTAACTCACAAAATTGTATATTAATACAACATCAAATTTCCCAAGCATGTATAGAATCACACATTAACCCATTTACACAGGGAGGTATGAATGTCAGTCAGAATTCTGGAAGGATTCAACCCTCTTCACTCCAGTTGAACCATATTCAATTGTTCAATGTTCAGTAAATTCTGCAGGGTTGGTTTTTTTTATATATATCAACATCGATTTTCCCAATCGATATTCCTCAAAACTAAGCTACACAGGTTCACGGATCTACCTCTTTGTACAAGGTTTTACACTAATTCACGCTTCCACAACTAATTCAAGCACTCCATATAGGCATGATCTAATCACAGATTTCATGTTTTTCACGGGAATTCAAACAATATTTATCAAGAGCACATACATGCCTTCACACAGAAATTAGGAAAAAATTCCTCCTTAATGTATATGAATGAAATCAATCCTAGAAGCTCTCTCGGTTCTGACCAAGGGTTCAAATCAAGTGGCCCCTTTTTTCCACTGTTTTGTCTCTGAGCTGTTCCCTACCTCTGAACTTAATTATTCTTCATGTAGAATGCAATCAAAAACACATATAATTTCACACAGGGATTGGGACAATTCTTCATCAATGTATACAAATATCAACAATTACAAAGACATCCACTTACAACTTCTGGACTGGCCAGATTTGCAATTCGATGGCCTTCTACAACCTATTTTGCACTATTTCTCGATAGAACTCTCGCTCTCTACTACATATGCTTTACATTTTATGCTCAAGGATGACCTGAATCGATTCAGTTCCTCAAACAACTCATCAACTCTTGACATTCCCGATTCCCAAATTTAGACTTAATAACTGAAATTAATCCTAAATTTTCTCATAACTCCAGGTTGACTCTTCCTATTCCTAACAAAATCAATTCTCTCATGTTCTCAATGACTCAAGAACAATTAAAATTTCTTACAAAATTTATTCAAAGTACCTAATAATTACATGAGGATTTGAAAGTGTAATACCCCCTATGTCTACCTAGGTACAAGGTATTTGATTGTGTCTAATGCCCCTGCATCACAAGATTATAGCCAAACCTTTATAAATTTGACAAAATTTTAAAGATAAAATTTATTTCTGACTACTATGAGGATAGGATACTAACATGGATCTAATGGGGATGACACCCTTCCTGTGAGGTGCCAATAACACCGCAGACCATGTGCCAAACCATTGGATTGTTTCCATACCGGATATGAAACCTGTGGCTAACCTTCTCTCTACTGAAAATAAAAAGTGTACACTGCTACAAGTAGAGTTTCGGAAGTAAATAAGTTTCATATTGAACTCCAAACTAATAACTATTGATAATGAATACTTTTGTAATTTTAAAATTGAAACCATACTACTAAAACAATGTTTCAAAACCGAAATTAAAGGATTATTTCCCAACAAGATTATTGCATATCATAGTCTCTTATAATCTACTGAGGATAGCTTCCAAATCCTGTGAAATTCTCCTTCCAATGTAACCAATCAAGCCAGTAATTACTTGATTTCTTTCCACTTTCACTCTGCTCATACAAAAAGAAAAATATGATAGATGGTCCAACAACATTAAATTTGAACCCAAATTCAAAATTTCTCAATTTTGAGAAGCTAAATCCACTTACTAATTTGAAGAATACTGCACATTTCTCATTCTTTGATTTTTGCAACATAAATGCAAAAGAATCCCAAAAATCATGAATACTTCCTTCTTGTTGATGAACACAAGGAAAAATGGAAGCTCCATCCATAACTGTTGGTATTTCATGCTCTATGTAGTCATTTTTAACATCATTCTCAAGTGAAATATCAACAATTTTTTTGATAGAATTATCCTCATCGTACACAATAAAGGACTTCGAATATTCTTGAAGATTTTAAGATGCAACAACTACCTCATGTATAAGAGGGATATAAAAAAATGATCCTTTATGTGGCTCAACAAGCATGTCATCTTGATTTTCAAGAGTTTCTAAATTTGTAACTTCAAAAGGTGTTTATTTCTTAATAACATTTTCATCTTAAAAAACAATTACTAGAATAATCTCCTTTTGACAATTTTTCAGCGATTCTAATTCACAATTTTCACATATGGGCCCACTGCCTTCCAAAAACTTTATGTTACACAATTATTCACTTCTTAATGTCTCTATAGATGTATCTTTAGAGATTGATTTTGGAAATTTTCTTCTAGAAGCAAAGATTCAGAAAATAGATATGAAGAACATTTTGATTGATTTATCTTGATCTCTATCCTGATCACATAAACACTGAAAAAATTGTTTCATCTCTTCTTCAATCTCAAGAGAAGTAACACAAATTTCCACATAATTTATTAGTTTTAGTCAAGGAAGAAATTATGCTTTGTTGAAAATTATGTTGAGTGTGACAATTAACCTCTAATTTATGTTCATGGTGCTGAAAAGGGTTCTCATTCAAAGCCTCTAGTATCTCTTCATCCATGAACTCTTCATCATCATAAAAACATTCCAAATGTTTAATAAAACTTTCAAAATGAAGGCAATAGTATTGAACCAACAACAATGATGGATAGGATCCCTTAAAATGTTCAAATAATATTGTGTGAAAAATATTTAAGTAATATATACTAGGAGATGTTAATCCTTCATACCAATATTGTGCAACTTATTCTAAATTTACCATAAACATATTCATTAAACATTCGTCATGAAATTCAACCTTAAGTCTACATAGATGCAAGTGAAACTTAACCAAATGAAGTCCAACATAATCTCCCACCTGATCTTTGAATATTAGCAAATAATTCTACCAATCTATGCAAAGGCATTCAATTTGGAAAACCGGGAATTTGATCACGATTCATGGGACCATACCTTGTAGATATATAACTCATCTTGAGCTAGTTGAGCTTCCAGTAAAGAATTGAGTTATTGATCCTACTTCCAGTGGAATATTTGGATCGGTTTGAAACTTTATTGGAGTTGTCAGGTGAGTGGTACAACCTTCATGTGTCTAATTGTTGGCCACCATCAGCAATCAGATCTGAAACTTTGATGATCTTTCCTGGAGAATATGAAACCTTTTGTCCCCAGCAACGACATGAGGATGTTAGCTCTCTATAATTTCCTTTAGGCTGAGAAAGGATCACAAAGGTAACCACATACCAAATTTAGGCTAAAATATATCCCTTCTAACCTTGGAGAGGACTCTCTCTCTCTAGGAAGTTAAATTTCCAAGATATTAAGCTAGGTATAGTGCTTATTCGGGTATGATTTTCAATGGTTTGTTGGTAGGAAAGGAGACAAATCCATTGGGCATACGGTCATCTCTAGTTTATTATGTTTGTAGTGATGAAATGAAGAGAAAATGGAGATTTCACAGTGGAGGGATAGGTAGTCTCTTTAGATATTTTTAGTCTGAGTTTGTTGTAGGAGGGTGAGTGAAGAAATTAAAAAAAAAAATGGAAAATGTCAAATGAGCATCAAGCATCAAGATGAATTCTAATTCTCCTTCTAGCATAAAACATAGATGTCTAGCAAAACTGAAGTAGAGCACTAATTGAAGTGAATTATGAATCAAATATTTTTTTTAACTAAAAAATAATATATACATTGAAATCATGATTTTCATAGAAGATAACTTACAAAGAAAGGAAGAACATCTCCAAAGAAAACTAACTTAAGAATCCTTGCAAATTCCACCTTTGTATTTCATTCACTATAAAATATGTCAAAAGGTAACTGAAATACAATGTATCTTCTCCTTACCTTGAACAACCATTTGTGCAATTACATTCACGTCATAAATAGACTAAAATGAGTCTGTTCCCACATCTATGGGCCGACTTCCTCATTGGGATTTTTGTTTCTAACTTATGAAATGAAAATAGAATAGATTTTTGAAAAATAGAACTGCTTATCTAGATATTTTTTAAGCCTTTTCACAATAAATATTCAACCCAAATCGATCCTATGAGTCACTATATACTTTTTTTAAAATTACTAAGACCATAAAAAACAAAATTCAGAATATTTTGACTTGGATAACTTGGTCAAAATGAGGACTGTGTGAAAGCGTACCATCGACACTGTCAAACCTCCTAATTCAACAGAATATAGAAACGAAACCAAAATATTTTTGAATATATACCAAACAGTAAGACAGATCAAGTTGATTTTTTGGCAGAAATTTAAAATCATCTTAAACCTTCTCCACAAAAAAATTGAGCCAAATCCGACTCACGGATCCTGAGAAAATAAAAAAATGTTTATAGCTGATGGTGGCTCTTTTCTAAAAAAAATATGAAGCATTTTGACGTGAAATTAAGTGGGATTATTTCTCTCACCATAATGCATCTACTGTAAAAAAATCATGTAAAATGGGTACAGGTTTTAAGATATATAGTGAAAATACAGTGACTTTGTCAAAGTGCAACACATAAGTGCATTGCTCTAAGATTATACTATATTCGACCATCATATGACATTTTGAGGGTACCCAGATGGCATGGAGTGGTCCATACAACGTTTCATAACCATGAGAAAATTTATAGGACAAACAAAAACCTTCAAACCCAAAAACTTCTTCTTGTAACAGAAGTGCAGCACAGTTGCGTAGCCCACCACCATCCACATGACATGACCCAAAACGGATCTATTGACTGAGAAAAATTACTTGGAGAGGATTCAAATATTGAAAAAACCTCCTGCATGGAAAAATTTTCCATGAATTTTTATTCCTCGTCAAAATTTGATGCCTTGGTAGAAGCAAAACGAAGAAGCACAATGAAACCATGGTTGGTCTAGCTTCAGTCACTCCCTTAGTTGCTTGATGACTATTACACATGTGAAATGGCCTGGATATCATCAAGTCCTCTTTAGAAACCTTATGTCATTATAAAAATATTCCATCTCTCAAACCTCCACATACAACCAAAAGCGCAAATCCTCCTTTGCACATCGACCATAAATCACCACACAATGAGCTTTTGATGAATAAATGTAGAGTTGTGAGGTTTTTCTGAAGATAAACCATGAAATTAAACTCCCAAGCTGGTTGAGGGTGGAATTGATGGATGATGATTGAAAATTTAAACTTGAATGATGAATGTGTAGCACTTGTAAGAAGCACAACATTGTCCTCTTGACTGTTTTACAGATGATAATCGATGAGCCTGAGTATTGCAACAAGAATTCTGCAACTACCAAGGCTACCAACTTTAATTATCAACCTGGGGTTTGTAAAAAATTAAGAGGTATCATCACTATGTGTGCAATAGACAATGTATCCTTCTTTGGTTTATCTAATGTAATAGAGTGAATGTTATGAAATCAAAGCCTAAACTAATTTCACAAATGGAAGTGTTTCTTTGAAAATGAATTAATCCTAGGAAAGAAAAACAATTCATAATTGAAATCCCAAGACCATGAATTAAAAGAAAAATACATAATCTAATTTGCGAAAATTAATGTCCTAAGTGGTGTTTATTCTTCCTCAATAATGTATTTAGATCCTAGGTGTCATGATTCAAGCCTAAGAGACAAAATAGACCTTTGGGAGAAAATCTGGTCAAGTTTACACATGCTATAAGTGTGCTACAGGAAAATTTGTTTTCGCTACATGAAAGTCTATTGTGGAAATAAATCACCGAACGACTAAATAAATCAAATGAAAATGGGATAGGAATTTTTTTTTATTATTAATAATGATATCTAAAGTCTCCATTCCAGGTGGAATCACTCCAAAATACCGATGTTCACACATGCTAAAAAATAACAGAAATTAACTACTCAAAGATCTTGAAATTCAAGAACTAGTGAGCTAGTTAACCTATCAAATGCCTAACCTAATCAAGTGAAAATGAAATGGGGTGAATTTTTTTATCACAGCTAACATTATTATGACCTAAGCCAAGTGGAATCAAGTCAAATTTATCTCATTAAACCCTTCTAAAAAATAGAAGAAATTTACTACTATTTGGCTACAAGACGTTTCCAGAAATCTTATATTCGTGAACTAGTAACCAAATCCAAGTACATTAATGATTAAGATGACCTTAAAAAATTATTATAAGGATTAATAATGATTTTGAACCTATAAAATACCTGCGAAATAACTCACTTAAATAATTTATCTCAATCCTATGAGAAGAAAAGAAACAATACTAAATACAGAAATATGAAAAATAGAAATAAGAGATGTATGTGAATAAGAAGTGAAAAGAACATAAATAAATTGTGCAAGAGGGATTTGAGGCTCCTAGGATGGCTAGGCCCAATGAGGACTCAGAGTCTTGTGGAATAAACCAAGCCTTATAAGCTAAAAATGATACCCATATTCATTATTGAATCAGTCAAAATACATACCTGCAAGAAAAGAAAGTGGAACTTCCAGAAAATATTTTTTATTGACGATAAGACTAAACAATGCATGCCCCTAGAGGCCAATTCAAATTTGTACTTATAAAAAATTATGAGGAATAATTCTCTTTGAAAGGAGGAATTTTTCCCCTCCAAAATCCCTCAAACAGTGGATCTAGTTCCCAACACTAGGAGTTTTCAGTAAATGATAGGGAACACATTCCTAGATTTTCTCAATCATAGAAATTTCAGAATTTCTCTAGAATTTCTCAATAATTTCATGATATTTTGTTAATTTATTATCCAATATTGATCCTTCAGTAGTAGGGATAAAGTCTCTAAATTATCTCCTCCAAGTCTCCATAATATGCCCAATATTCTCACAATATCCTTTAAAAATAAATAATATTAGGCACAAATATGAAATTATCTCTAAACCTTCATAAGAACATATTAAATTTTAAAAAACACTATTAAGTGTAGAAGGAGATATTAAATATATATTTTTTGTACCTAAGAATGGTTAGATGAACCTTAATTTATGTTTATTTTAGAGGCCCATCATATCCCCCTACTGAAATTGTTTCTCATCCTCTAAGAAAACTATTCATTCTTGTATGTGTTATATTCTTTCCACGACTAGTCACATGCTGAGGACAAATAATGGTAGGGAGTTCTTCAAGAATGAATTTGAAGAGTTCTGTAAGAAGTGTGGTATAGCACAGTAGAAGACTACTACATAAACACCTCAACAAAACAGAGTTGTATAAATAATGAACAGAACACTCATGGAAAAGGCAAGAAGAATTCTCAGTGGTACTGGGTTAGGACAAGAATTATGGGAAGAGGAAGTGGAGACTTCATGTTATGTGGTTAAAATAACACCTTCATCAATGTTGTAGGATAAGACTCCACATGAGGTATGGACTGGTAAGAAACCCTCTCTTTCACATCTGAGGGTATTTGGATGTGATGCATATGTACATGTTCCAAAGGAGAAAAGGAAAAAGTTGGATAATAAATCTGAAAGGTGCATCTTTATTGGGTATAAGGATGGTTTAAAGGGTTACAAGCTTTGGAACCCGAGAACAAGGAAGGTTGTGTATAGCCAAGATGTGGTGTTTAGAGAGGTGAAAGATGTTGTTAAACATGAAGTCCTACCGAAGTAACCTGAGAAGATAGAGTTTGAGCTAAAGGAGGATGAATCAGACTCTACAACAGAATAAGACTCAGAAGAGGAAGAGCCACAAACTCCAGCTGTGAGAAGATCAGTTCGGGAAAGAAGACAACTAGAAAGGTATAGTCCATTTGATTTCTGTTCAAATTTTTCTTTAACTATAACTGATGATGATCCCAGAACCGTCACGGAGGCAATAGATTCAGAGGATGAAAAACTCTGGAAGGAGGCCATGGTTGATGAAATAGCATCCTTGCATAAAAATGAGGCATGGGATCTGGTGGAGTTTCCGGCTGGAAGGAAGCCCATCGGGAGAAAATGGGTGTTTAAGAAGAAGATGAATGCAAAAGGAAACGTGGAGAAATACAAATCTCGGTTGGTAGAAAAAGGTTATTCCCAGGTTCCGAGAATTGATTCTGGTGATATTTTTTCTCCTTTTGCCAAAGTTACTTATATTAGATTACTTTTATCTGTTGTTGTTGCATTTGATTTTGAGGTAGAACAGATGTATTTGAAGACAACATTTCTTCATGGGGATCTAGAAGAGGAGATCTACATGAAATACCTGAAGGCTTTATGGTGAAGGGGAAGAAAGAACTGGTATGCAGGTTAAAGAAGTCTCTATATGGGTTAAAACAGTCACCAAGGATGTGGTATTAGAAATTTGATACCTATATACGGGGACTTGGCTTCACCAAAAGCAAGGAGGATCATTGTGTTTATTTTAAATTAATTGGTGACCATGTTATTTATTTGGTCTTGTATGTGGATGATATGTTGTTGATTGGAAATGACAAAGAAATTATCCAATATTTGAAGACCCAATTCTTCTCCAAATTCGACATGAAGGATCTTGGTGCTGTAAACTATATTTTTGGCATGGAATTAAGAGAGATCAGGAAAAGAGGAATCTCTAGTTAAACCAGAGGAAGTATGTCGAGACTATATTGCTGAGGTTCAATATGCAGGATAGTAAACTAGTGAATGTTCTAATTCCTCTAGGTGTAAAGCTATTTGTTGAACAGCGTCCCAAGACACAAGAAGAAGAGGAGGATATGTCACGTGTTCCATATGAAAGTGCACTGGGTAGCCTGATGTATGCAATGGTCTGTAATAGAACAGACATTGCACATTCATTAGGAGTATTGAGCAGGTTTATGTCAAACCTAATGAAGGAGCATTGGATAACAGTGAAGCGGGTTTTTAGATATTTGTGTGGCATTAGTGATTATGGCTTGTGCTACCAGGGAAGACTAGGATTGGAAAGAGTGTTGGACATTCATGGTTTTGTTGATGTAGAATGGGCTAGAGCTCTAGACCAAAGAATATCTACAAGTGGGTATGTGTTTAACCTATTTCGAGGTGCATTCAGTTGGATGAGTAAATAATAGTCTGTAGTGGCTCTTTCAACTACAAAGACAAAATACATGGCAGCCACTCATGCATGCAAGGAAGCAGTTTGGTTGCAGAGACTGTGTTCAAGTATGGGGTTGGTGCAGCAAGCTATAAGGATAGACCGTGATAGCCAAAGTGCAATTTTCTTGGCTAATAACAATGCTTATCATTCAAAGACAAAGCACATTGATGTTCAATATCACTTTTTGAGAGATATGGTTGAGGCTGAAAGGGTGTTACTGGTAAAGGTGGACACTTTGAATAATGTTGTAGATGTATTGATGAAGTCTGTGAGCACTCAGAAGTTCTCTTGGTGTAGAGAAAAAATGGGTGTTGCAAAGCTAGGCTAATGACTAAGCTCTCCTGTGGCCCCCTGCGGAAAGAAAACAACAAGTGGGAGAATGTTGGGTATGTGTTATATTCTCTCCACAAATAGTCATGCACAGGGGGGTTATAGGGGGGGGGGGTACCCACCCATGTTTTTGTGCATGGGTTTGCACATGGTTTTGGGGCATGATGGTTTTCGGCCTTTGGTATTTTGTAGATCCGGTCAAGGGAACTACAGTTATGTTCTAATCCAGGGTTAATGGATTAGGGTTTATGTATGCTTCGCCATGTATATATATGTGTTGTAACATTAAAAGGAATATAATGAAAAGTCAAGTTGGTCGTCTCGATTTGGGATCCAGGGGAAAATATCTGTGTATATCTGTTTTATGTTTTATGCTCTCGCTATTGTTTATTTTCTATTTTTAAGATTCGTTGACAGATAATTTCTGTACGGGGTTAAAACCTACACCTCCTTGTCTTGTGGTTCTTCATGTATGCTAGCCCATTTCATTCTCTATTTATTGGTCCATGTGATGCTCCTCCTGCTAATATTTTTTCTACTCTTCTATTTACATTTCTTCCCCTATCTCAGTTTCCCATTAAAATTATAATGTTGGTTCAAGGTGCTTCTTTCTCTCAAGTGATTGTTCAACTATAATTGTGTGCTATGTCAAGGCCTTGTTTGTACCTGTTCCTAAGCAGTTGTATATATTATTTGGTGTAGGGAGCTAGAGTTTTGTGATAGCTATGGATATATTTCTCTTGCTATGTTTTTTTATGTATTTTCTAAGTTAGCAGCTTGTTTATGAGTGACCTTCTTAACCTTTTTATTTTTATTTTTCTTCTTGCAAGTGTTGCATGGAATTCCTTAGGTGCCTTTACTGGTGCGTTCATCCTCTTGGATTCTACTGGTGGTTCTTTGAAGCCATATTCATCAACTTACCCTCACATTTTGACCTTGTTGTGCCCTATACAAAATTTCTACATGGAACTTTTCAACTTCCTCTAGTAGTCTTCTCTATGCTTCTCAAGGCTCCAGATTGCTTATATATGAAGGGAAATGCTTTATGGAGGTTAGGGATGGATTTATGGAATTATTGGAGTGATGGAGAGGTAAGGGGAGAGGTCTTATGCCAAGGTATAGGTGATCTAGCTACTAGTGGTGCAACATAGGGTTTAGGGAGTGAATCCTTGTGTGTGGAGTGAAGTGGGGTTTAGTAGTAGGTATAGGAAAAAAATAAATTATCATGCTCTTTTTTAAGTTTCGAAACCTTTGAGAGAGCTACTTTCCTTGTAAATAAGTTTCCTGTAGCATTTACAGGGTTTCCCGTAGTGCTATAGGAATCCTGTAGATGTTAGAACTTTCCTATGACAATTACAGTCATCAGTAAAAATGGAGTTTTCTGCCTACTTGAAAGGTGAAATGAGTGAATGAGTGCATGCTAGAGTTTTCCATGGAGTGTGTAAGTAGAGGAGAGCGATAAGAGAGGAGGAAAACCACCTTTGATCAACAAAATTTGTCTTGGTTAACTTCCTGTAGCAAATTTTTCTTTCCTGTAGCAAATCTGTGTTTTATTGTAGCAAATTTTGTGCATGTAGCAACCTTATTTCACATGTAGAAGCTTTATTTCTCATGCCAAGAGGTGGTGGGTCCACCTTTTATTTTTATTTTTTTCAATTTTTTTCTTTTTTTTTAATTTTCTCTTTTTATTTCATTGTGTGCAAAATAAACTCATAGTTCTTTCTTTGTTTAATGAGTTCACCATCAATTACCCCTTGGCACTCCTTGTCTTCCATCACAACTAACTGATTACTACCAAATTTCTCAAATCATCTTTACTTTTATCTTGTTCCTCTCCCACATGTGTGTGCATCTTAGTGGAAAACTAAAGCTAATTTCTAGATAAGGTCGAGGCTACTCCACTACTAATTTTATCTATAAAAAAACTTTACTTCTCAAAATTTTAATGCTTTCTTAAGCTAGAATATATTCGCAGAAAGGTTTAGATGATTTAATACCTGATCCTTACACTTGATGTGGTTTTGCAAGTGATATTGAGGCTACTGATATGACTGTTCAAGCTGCTTTTGGTGGTTCTAAAATTTCTACTCATGATCCTGAAGATGCATGTGATAATATGCTTGAGGTCCTATTGTTGATAACCTTGAATATGGAGGTCCTCTAGGGTTTTTTTGTTTTTTTTTTTGCTGCTTCACATCCCTGGATAAACTGATACTAATGAGAAGTTCATGATGTGAGTGTTGTATTTGATGATTTTGTTTTTGTACAATTCTTCATAGTAGGATGATTTTGTTGAGTGATAAAGTTTTTTGTGTGTGCAGTCTTCTCCCAATGTTCAATATTTTGCTAGTGGAGTGGATGGACTGCTTCCTAAGGAGGTTGTGCTCTTCTCAATTTCATAAATGGTTTCATGATGGTCAAGGTTGTCGGATATTCTATTGTGTGGGTGAAAAAAGAATTGATGTTGAGTTTTGATGTGACTGTACAGGTTGCTCAGCACAACCTCCTTGTAGAAGAATTTATTTAGGCATAGCTCTCAAAAATTATATCGCATTGACCCAATATTTGTTGATCATATTACTATCATCCTTATGCACCACCCCATAACGAATCTTGGCCATTGGATGCACTAATCTTGAGAAAAAATAAAAATGGTTGTAGGTGATGGAGGGCAAATTATCACAAAATGTGCACCAGAAATTTCCAAAATTTCTTGAGCATTTTACCATAATATATATACATCTCCCCCTAAAACATCTCAGAAAATGGATACACTATTTTTGAGATATAATGAAAACAATTGTTTTCTAAAAACTAGGAGTTTCGTGTAGCAAAAACAGGGTTTCCTGTAGAATTTTAGGACAGCGAGGAAAATGAATGAGAAAAACTTGGAAATGATGGATGGATGTTGGAAATGGATGAGGGTGATGGATTGGAATGACCTTGGTCCTTTTGGAGAATATGAGAAAAGGCCGAGGAAGTCCAAGTTTGACTTCCTTTGACTAGGGTTTGACCAACTTTTTCTTTTTGTGCCAACATTTTTTTTTTTGCTTCTTATAAATGTTGGAGAGCACCTACATTCATTAAAGAGAGATACATGGAGAAAATAATTTTTTTTCTTTTCATTTTTTCACTCTTTTTATTTTTATTTTGCTTTAGGTGTACTATTTGCCTCAATGAGGTTTTCAACTCGTATGTATGCCTAGGTGCCTCAAAGCAGGTTTCACTTCGGATATTTTATTTTTCTCTTATTTTATGTTTTCTCCAACCCATTGACCGCCTCATGGATGTTTTCAATCAATGAGCCAATCTGAGGTGCCTCAAAAGATGTTTTCACTTGAGATTTTATTCTTTTTTCTTCTTTCTCTTTTTCCATTTTTTTTTTTTTCTATCCTACTCTACTTGAAAAAACAAAATATCTTTCAAGTATAGGAATAATTCCAATGGACCCATGTGCTCATGAATATGAGATATAAAATCATGTGTACACTTGAGATACATTCTTTGACATGTACTTGATTATGAGATTAATTTTTTCGATTGAGGTTGTATCGAGTACTGTTGAAGAAGAGTGTGTTGCTCTAACTTAATGATTGTGTGGATCCATATTTCAATATATATTTTATGCCCTTTGTTTTCTTGATCATTGGGATCATTATTCATGTCTTCTTCCACCATGAAATTCAAATATCCCTATTTTTGTTGATTATTATCTTGAACACATGGAGGAAATGATGGTAAACATGAGGGAACTTTCTCAATATTTCATTATGATGTCCACTTTTCATCAAGTGTAGCCCCTGATTCTTTGATCTCCTCACTTGAATCTTCTTCTTCTGGATGTTGTCCTTCAATGAAATCAATATAATCTCTTGTTTTCTATACCCTTCTTGAACTAAAATTAATACCATTTAGATCAATATGATATGTATGGAAGTGTTGTACCTCAGCATTATAAGTGGGTTGCATTACTTCTTCGTATGAGTTTCAAAATGGTGGTACAGGTAGTTGAGTGAGAGTGGATCTACGATATGGATGTGGATGAGTTTGTGGTTTTGGTGGAGGTGGATGGTAGGGATAGTATGGAGTTGGTTATGGAGGATATTGAGGAAAATATTGATGATATTGTGGGATTTTCACATAAGTTTCTTGCCAACCTTGTTGGCAACATTGGTTTTTGGGTTGAGATGAACAAGGTTGACAACGAACGAGTGTGTCCCAATTATTTTGAGATGGATTTGAATAAGATTTAAATTTTGAAGTAGGTCCTTGCATCATATCAATTTGAATAGGCTTCCAAGGTGTTCTTGGTGTTAGAGTCGGTCCTTACAGCCCTCCGTCAGTGATCATTTCGTCTTTTGCATATTCATTCTTAGGTGTCTCGCTTGTTCCACTTCGTTGCATTTCGCTAGGAGCATGCCATTGACTGACGAAGGGGTCTGTTGTCTTATGTTTCCTCATGCTTACACCTGCAGTGCTATTTTAAAAAAAAATTCCTCAAAAATCACTCAAAATCATTGTCATTTCATGTATGGTCATTTAATGTCAATAAATGTCTTTGGTCCTAGTGTCTAGGGTTTTAGAGTCATTTGCATACCAGTCATAAAGCCTGCAGGATGAGGATGGTTCCGCAAATTTTGATTTCATGTTTTATTATCATTAGCATTTTAAAAACATTTCTAGTCCAAAACTCTGTTTTGGAGCTAGAAATTGTTTAATATTATTTTTGTAATAAATTGTATTTATTTCACCAAGAAGCACTTTCAACGCAGACCTCTGATCTTTTCCTCAGCTAAAGAGTCATACCCCTGCAAGAAGACAACAAAATCATCAATTCAAAACTTAGAAAAGTCAAAAGAGAGATTGTATTAAAAAGCCAAATGTGAAAATGCAAAAACATTGTAATATGGGTTATCAAATAGATTGGGATCAAATCTGATTGTGAAAGATATTTATATCATGTATAAAAGGGCAAACAAGTTTCATTTCCAAAAATCCATAGCATACAAGTCGAAATCTGGAGTTTGGAGGCCGAAATCGCATTTTGGAGCATTGTTGACAGAGTTGGAGGTCGTGAGACCCACTTGGGCAAAAGCGACCCACTTGGGAAAAGCGACGCACCTGGGCGTTTTTCACAGTGTAAATTATAACGGGTGAGACCCACTTGGCCAAAGGGACCCACTTGATCGCGTGCGACCCACTTGACAGCAGAGTTCAGAAAAATCGTGCTGAGCGCCCAGTTTCAATTTAAATCTTCTCCAACTGCATTCAAACAGGTTCTAAACTATTGCTCAGTAGTTTTTAATCTGTTGATGGTATCTTGAAGTCTTCAAACATCTGAATGGAAGAGTAAAACCCTACATACATGGCTGATTTCTTCCTCAGGGTTTTAAAATATGTATGGATGGTTTTATGAGCATTTTACTACCTTATATCATTGATATATATCCACCTTGGCATGTATGTTCAAAGCCCACTGTTTTCATATCCATTATACCACTGTGGTCATCATTATCATTTTACCACTGACATGACTTTTGTTCCATGATGATCATTGACATATTGTATCCCATTGCCCATTGACACTTATAACTCTGTTTTCACTGCATTTATATCAGTATACATAGTGCCAATATCTTGTTCAAGGCCATGTCAGAGACAGAGTCAGAGTATGAGCAAGGGTCAGGCAGTGATTCCGCGACTGAAGGTAATGTGCCACGGGGGTCTCATAGAGTTAGCAAAGGTGGTAATCATCGCAGAGAGGAGCCTACTTCTTTGGCTCGGTTGCAGGCATGTCCATTTGCAATGGATTGTTTTTGGTATTTGTCATGTTTCCGATTTTGTGAGATGATTGCACAAACCCGGCCTCATCGTGAATTGGCTCGCCTGTTTGTTCTACATTTACGGGATGGCCGGGTAAATCTTGCCGGGGTTGAATTCATTTTTTCACCCTTGACTATTGCTCAAGCCACTGGCATACCAAACATGGGCGAGGAATGGAACAAACGTCAGCATTTAGAGAAATTCCACTATGAGCCATACATTAAAACTGGATATATGAGGTACTTGGGCAAAGTTTTTCCATTCAGATTCTTGAGGGATGAGTATGCACAGCTGATGAAACTCATCATTCAGTATTTTAGTTGTGAGGGCAGATATACTCGTCTCTTTGCATACCATATTCATTTGTTGATGCACTTCACAAGGGTACGTATGATGAATATTCCGTACTTCATATATCGCAACATAGAGAGGATGGTGATTTTTGTGCAAAAGAAGACGAGCCCAGTGCAGCAGTACAGGAGTATATACCATTATGCTTTGATCAAAATCGTAGTGTTACATTAGTTGGCAGAACAGGGCATCACTTGGGAGGATTTCATTTCTAGAGACTTTTTCAGAGTGCCACAGCCGCCTTAGTTCATGATGAACTATTTCCCGAGATAGTTCATGATGCAGGAGAGCCTTCACACCAGCCGGACATGCCTGAGGTTGAGCATATCAGCGCTCCTTTGGTTCGGACATATCAGCGAGGCCACAGGGCCTTATTTGCAGCGACACGGCGAGTATTATCTCCACATGAGGTGGAAGGGGTCTTGTCGACTTCATCAGCAGAGCGAGTATTATCTCCACATGATGTGGAAGGGGTCTCGCCTTCTTCTTTAGCGCAGGTACAGATACAGGACAAGGGCAAGAGGCCCATGCATGATGAGGGCCCATCAGGAGGCCGAGACACAGATTTCACAGTCATTGATGTTGATGCGAGCTCTCCTAGCTCGAAACTGAGGGAAGTCATCCAGGAGCAAAGGGCCGAGAATGACAAGCTGAAATATCAATTGCAGAAGGCTCAGTGGGTGATTAACTATTTGGAGCAGCGCAACAAACAGCTTGAGGATGAGCTCACATATTATGAGTTGCGTCGAATCCGTGAGGACCGACAGTGGAATCGAAAGAGACCCGGTGACATGACACCAGCTGACCGAGATACTGTACTCACACATGTAAAAATTCACCTGGAGAAATTGTTGGCGAAGGCCAATCGAGACAAAGACATGCTTCGTCACATGAAAGGCCATTATTGGGCTCGCATGCATGTCTACAAAGCGAGAATGAAGATTCTGAAGAGGAGGTTGCGCGAAGCACTAAGACGGTGGAAAAGGCCTAATCCACTTCGGATTTTGGCCGAGGCTTCATTGACTGGGCAGGACACATGATGGAGGACCTCCGCTCCAAATTTGGGCAAATTCGGAGAAAATTTTGTCATTTTCAAATTTTTGGGTCAAAAAACAGGTTTTTCAGTTAAGTGGGTCTCACCCTCATTTGCTCACTTTTTTTTGGGACACTTTCTGGAGGAGATTTTTGCATTTTTGGATTTTTCATGGTTAATTATGCATCCTCAGACATAACCTAAGCATTTCATCAAGATATGGATGGTCAAAGAGCTCAAAAACACCATGAAAACCACCTTGCTGCCACCTTTTGCACCAGCAGGAAGTACTTCTGGGAGAAAGAAGTTTTGGAGGGTCAAATGAGCTCCAAATTCCGAAATTCCACTTGGGTTGGATAGTCAACATCCAGGGCTTTCCAACGAGCTATCATGAGCTCAATTTGGATGCCGGGAAGTACCTCAAATTCAGGCTGGAAAAAGTGCGACCCACTCGGCTCAAAAGCGACCCACTTAAATTTTTGCTGAATTTTCAACTGCCAGCTCAGATTTTCGCCTAGTATGGACCATTTTTGCTTGTGGATGGAATTTTTGGGTTTTTATGATGTAAATTCATGTTTGGCATGTAACTTTGGCTTATTTTTATCTATTCTAGAATATTCACTCTCAAAAGGGTAAAAAATCATGTAATGGATCAGTTTCCACTCTTTTAGAGGCAAGTTGTTAGTTGCCTAGATTGTAGTTCCATGAATAGAATTGGTTGAAACTGATCCCTGAAGAGGGAATTCGACCCCTAGAGGTGGGGAAAGGTGTTAGAGTGATCTATATATTGTAATTTCTGAGGCATTCTACGGGTTGGACTCTTGGGATACTTTTGATATCATTGTACATATTTTTCATATTTTGGCTAAGGAAAGATCAGGGGTTTTGCGGCACTTGTTGGGATCCTTGTGGTGTTCTGTTCTTGATGGTGTTTCTTCTTTTTTTACTGTAAGTTTCTTCATGTTTAATGTATGCCATCCCTTCATTATGCTTCTGAACTAAATTGAATGAGTGAATAAGGTTGAATCCATTGTTTACAGTGCTTGGCCTTTGAATTCAGTTAGTTCTATATGTTTTCAGCTGTTTGGAGAGGATCCAAGTTATTCTTTGCCCTCTTCAGCTCCTCGTCGGTCTAATCTATCCATAAATCCAATTTAAAGCATCAAGATCATCACCTACCTCGCCCCAGCTTGAACTCTGCAAAGGTCTGACCTTATCCCTGGACCCAAAATTTGTTTTCCCATTACTCCAGCGAAAACCCAAAAAACCAAAAATCAAACATGCCTATCTCTTTACTAGCCTAAAATCAGTTCTTATTGTAAGTCATCTCGCATCCTATTGTTTATTTTCTCGAGATTGACGGAGAGAGCCCTCTCCTGTCCTCGTAGGGCTAGCTACGAGGCTGAGCGTGGTTTGATGTAGCCTTGAGTTTTACTTCAGTTCAGCCTGAGGTAGATTTGAGTGCTAACATAGTGGCGACCATACTGGGGAATTTGATGGTTTACTTGTTGATGTGTTTGTTCCATGAGTCTTAGACGGAGTCTGAAGTCACGCCAGGTAGCTTTCGAAACGCTTTTGCTATGCATAAGCGGTAGTAGATAAACGCTGCTTCAGTCGATCTCCGGTAAGCTTGTGAGTGCAGCACTCGATTTGTCAATCACCCCAGTATACTTATTCGTTCTAGACCCTTTGGATGATTGAGTCTAGAAGTCGAAAGGCTGAAAATAATTGATTGTGTTCCTTGAAAATTTATCCCGAGAAGATCAATACACTGGCTTCAAGAAGGAATACTAGGGCGAATCCTGACCCTGATCCACCAACAATATTTGAAAATCAAAATCTGATTCCTAGGACCCTTAGAAGACAAGGAAGTCAAGAAAGTTCTGAAAGAGAAAGTCAAGTGAGTTTTGGGAGTTCCAGATTGCTTACCAGATCTGCATCCTGTCCTGTAAAAATTATATATGTTGATGAAATTCCTTTTGATGCACGATTTGAAACATCCTTGTTTCTAAATTTTTCCGAAACTGAATTGTCAAGATTAGTTCCAGATCCATTGTTTACTGAAGATTTGCAATATAGATTTGTTTCACATTACCTGGATAGACAGTTGCAAAATTCCATTGTGGATACCAACACTCCTGAATTCACTGAATCTGCTTCACTAATTATTGGACCATCTGAAATTGCATCTAGTTCACGGATCCCTACTGAGCCTCCCTTCATCCCTACCATTCCGGTTCAGCCTGAGTTTTCTGATCAGCAATCCACAGTAATTTATCCTCCGTCTCCACCAAATACACCTCGCAGACCTACTACTCCTAGTCCTCCTGTTTCTCCTCGACAGCAGATTATTATCAATCCACCAAGAGCTATGGCTGCTCGTTTTGCACCTCTTGTGTTACCACAGCAGTTGAATGATATGCCTGCAGACTATCAGAGCAAGATCCCAATATTTGATGGCACTCCACAGAGTATTCCTGCACAACAGCATGTAGACAATATGGCAGATTTCTTTGATCGTTTTGAAATTGATGAAGAAAATGTGAGTATGAGGCTTTTTGTGCAAACTTTTGGAGGAGAGGTAAGAAAATGGTTTAGAGCCTTGCCACAAAGAAGCATCACTACATTGGCAGAACTCCAGAGGCAGTTTTTAGATCGATGGGAGATGAAAAAGGATCCGCTGCAGATTACTTTAGAATATACAAACATCAAACGTAATCCTGGTGAGTCCGTTCAGGATTATATTATTAGATTCAATACAGTGTATAATGCAATTCCAGATGACTTGAGACCGTCTAAAAAGTCTGCTCTCCTTAAATTCCCGGATGGTTTTGATCCGGAGATGGCTTATTCCCTTCGCGATAGAGATCCACCTACTTTAGAAGATATGCAGAAGATCGATGTCAGTGTTGAGGCAAATCTGAACGATAAAAGAGCACGGTTGAAAGCAGAGAAAAGAGTGACTATAAAGGAAGAGCCTTCCACTTCTACATCAGAACAGCACTTGCTTCGTGAGGTGGAAAATTGCTTAAAAGGGTGACACTTGACAAATCAGACATGCAGATTCGTAATCCCAACTACCGTGGCCAGCAGCAGCCACAATTCAGAATTAAGCAGCGTGAACAAAGAGCTCAAGAGCCAGCAGCCCAACAGCAGATTAAGACACCTCTTTTGCAGAATTTTGTGAGTCATGATTCCGACGATGATGATGATGTTTCAGGTGAGAAAAACCATTTCTTCACTCCCGACGATCTGCCTATCTATATCACTGAGGATGAAGAATACGGAGAAAGTTCAGTTGTTCAGAAGGATGAGGATTTTATCCTAACAAATGATGCTGATTTAGAGGAAGAATCAGAAGAATATCAAAGAGGATATATGAATGCATTGACCGCTCAGCAGAAACAATATTCATTGAGAAATCGAGATGTGCCCATAAATCCCATGCAGAAAAGAAAAGAAGCTTCAGCACCGAAGACGGATTCACCAATACCACAGAAGAGAGGAAAAGAGACAATTGATCCCGCAGCTAGTAAAGTATCATCAGCAGAAAAGGTAAATCAGTCAAACATAGTGAAAGACAAGGCTGAAAAGAAGGAAGTTCCAGTCAAAGAGATTGAGAAAGTTTCAGCATTTAGTTTGGAAAATGAAATTTCAAAACTGAAAATATCTATTCCTTTGTCAGAAATCATGAAGAACAGCAGCTACCGTAGTCAAGTCTCCAAAATTCTGAACTTTGATCCAATGATTGACACAGTAAATGTTGAGGATGATCAGCCGGAATTGATTTTTGGGCCTGCATTAAATGGTGAGTCCCCTGACAGTAATGTTCCTCCTTTTTACATCGGTTTGAGGTTGCACGAATATATATTGCACAATGCTATGCTCGATTCGGGTGCTTCGCACAATTTGATGCCAAAGGCGATCATGGAAAAGTTGGGATTAGACATTACAAGAGAATATCATGATTTGTATTCATTTGATTCCAGCCGGGTAAAGTGTATAGGACTCATCAAAGATTTGGTTGTAAGCTTAGATCAAATCCCAGCAAATAATGTTTTGATGGATGTGGTGGTTGCCGACATTCCTCCACGGTTCGGGATGCTCCTTGCAAGATCTTGGGGGGCAAAGTTGAAAGGTACACTTCAGTTAGATTTCTCTTATGCTACAATTCCAGTCTTCGGTCAAATGAGAAAATTATATCGAGAGCAGAAGATGAAATATATGATAACTAGCAAAGAGAAGCCAATCAATCATCCTGTAAATTATGTACATACCGACTTAGAGTCGTTTGTGTTGCTTGCTGATAGTTTTAATGATATATAAAGTCAATTAGTTCAGGCAGAAGACATACCAGAAATCACTGAGAATTTTAGAGAAGTGTTGCAAAAATAAAGAAGAGAAAAACAAGATGTTATGGAGCAATCAGCTGAAGACAATGGGCAGAAAACAGGAAAAACAGAGCCGGTACAGTTTCAGCATTTAGAGGACGATGAGGATGGTCTTTGGACCATGGATTTTGATGGCGCAGTGGGCAGCGACGGTGCTGGAATTGGTGTGTGGATTCGTAGTCCATTTTCCGCTCCTGATAGAGTTCCGAGCAATGTGAGAGTGTGTTCCTACAAGATGGCATTTGACTGTTCTAATAATGAAGCGGAATATGAGGCTCTTATTGCTGGCCTTAAGATTCTTAAGAAGCTGAAAGAGAAAAGGATTGCAGTATACGGTGATTCGGAATTAGTGATAAAGCAAGTTAAAGGTGAGTTTCAGGCTAAGCATCCTCGCATGAGGGCTTACCGTAATGCAGTTCTAGACATTCTGAAGTTATTTTCTGATCATACTTTGACATGTGTGCCCCGCATACAAAATGGTGTTGCTGATGGACTTGCTAAGGCAGCAAGCAATCTTAAAATTCCAATGAATTCCAACAACAAGTTCGAGATACATGTGAAACACCGGCCCACCGTTCCAGACAATCAGCGATGTTGGCAAGTCTTTCAGGATGATGAGGAGATTAGTGAATTTCTGCAGAATGAGGGTAAGTTTAAAGATACCTCCATAGATTCAGAATTTGATGATGGCAGTGATGACATGCAAATAAACCAAATGGAAGTGCTGCAACTTAAGGATAACATCATTCCTAAGGGATTGATTCCTTTGGAAGAGTTGTTTGATCAAGATGATGTAGCCCGCAAAACGACATTGAGGCCAACATAAAAAGGTGTCGAAGAGGTAAATATTGGGACAGCTGAGAATCCCAAGATGGTAAAATTATCAAAGTCATTGTCACCAAAGGTAAAGTCAGAATATGTGAAATTGTTGTCTTCATTTTCTGATGCATTTGCGTGGGATTATTCAGATCTAAAAACATATGATACCAACATCATTCAGCATACTATTCCCATCAAACCAAATCAGAAGCCTTTTCGTCAAAAGTTGAGGAGGATCAATCCAAAGCTGCTACCATCGATTGAAAAAGAGGTAAATAGGTTGTATAAGTCAGGGATCATTGTGCCTATTCAATTTTCAGATTGGATATCAAACTTGGTGCCCGTGAGAAAGAAGACAGGTGAGATCCGTTTATGTATTGACTTCAGAAATATGAATAAGGTATCATTAAAAGACAATTATCCGCTGCCAAAAATGGACCATATATTGCAGCGAGTAGTTGGAGCATCAAGGATGTCACTACTCGACGGATACTCAGGTTATAATCAGATTTTAGTGCAGGAAGATGATCGTGACAAAACTGCGTTCACCACTCCTTGGGGAACATTTCATTATGCAAAGATGCCGTTTGGTTTAAAGAATGCAGGCGCTACCTTTCAGCGTGCAATGGACATGGCTTTTGCCAACGAGAAAGATGTGTTTTTGGTTGTTTACCTTGATGATCTAACTGTGTTTTCCAATTCTGATGAGGAACATTTATATCATCTGAAAATTGTTTTCCAGAAGTGCAGAAAATATGGCATTTCGCTGAATCCAAAGAAGAGCCTTTTCGCCATGGATGAAGGAAAGCTCCTTGGCCACATCATATCGAAAGATGGCATTCGAGTTGATCATGCACGTGTTGAAGCCATACAGCAGATTGAACAGCCCCGGAACAAGAAAGAGATACAGTCTTTTAATGGTAAAATGAATTTTCTGCGTCGTTTCATTCCCAATCTTGCAGAACACCTTAGAGAAATCACGAACATGCTGAAAAAGGACAGTCAGGTAAGGTGGACAGAAGAGGCGGTAAAGTCATTCAATTTGGTAAAGATAGCTCTTTCCTCAGCCCCTATTTTAATCAGCCCAGATTACACACATGACCTCATTTTATTTTCTTTTGCTTCTGAGCATACATTGGCAGCTGTTTTTATGCAAAAAAGGGATGGAGTTGAGAAGCCCATTGCTTTCTTCAGTCGGATCATAAGAGATGGAGCATTGAAGTACAATATCATTGAGAAACAAGCACTTGCGCTTGTAAAGGCCTTGAAAGATTTCCGTGTGTACATATTGCATTCCCACATTATAGCATATGTTCCTAACGCAGCCGTTAAAGATGTTTTGGTACAGGCAGATCCAGAGGGAAGAAGAGGTAAGTGGATCGCTGCGTTGTTAGAATACGATGTGGAAATTAAACCAACCAAGCTGATCAAAGGACAAGGACTCGCCAAGCTCATGGCTGAAACAAATCTGCATGCTCTAGACATAAATTTGATTGCTGCCATGTCTGATGAAGATGAGGAAGGTACGTCAGTTTAGGTATCCGATATTTTTGTTTCTTCCCCTTGGTATGCTGACATTTTGTACGTGCTTCAGAATTTGTCTCCACCGCCCGGGATGCCTAGAAATAAGAGTAGGACATTGAAGTTAAGAGCTGCTAAATTCTGCATTCTGAATTCTGCATTATATTGGAAAGACCCTGGAGGTATGTTGTTGAATTGTTTGGTAGAGGAGGAAGCTCAAAAAATTTTGGAGGACTTTCACAAAGGTGACTGTGGAGGTCATTTGTTTTGGAAGACCACGGCGAATAAGATTCTAAGGGCAGGGTATTATTGGCCTTCTTTGTTTTCTCATGTATTTAAGGCTGTTAAAAATTGTCATGAGTGTCAAATTTTCGAAGGGAAGCAGAAACTACAGCCTTTGCCTCTAAAACCAATTGAAGTTAGTGCACCATTCCAGCAGTGGGGATTGGATTTTATCGAAGAAATTCACCCAGCATCTTCCGGACAGCATAGATGGATACTGACAGCTATAGACTACTTCACGAAGTGGATTGAGGCGATTCCCACTCGACAGGCCACAGATGCGGTAATTATTTCTTTTCTTGAAAACAATATTCTGTCACGTTTTGGATGTCCTAGTAAAATAATCACAGATAATGCAGCGGCCTTTAAGTCTAAGAGGATGGTTGACTTTTGCTTTAAGTACAATATTACCTTGGGGCATTCGACCGCCTACCATCCGCAAGGAAATGGCTTGGCGGAATCTTCAAATAAATCCTTGGTGAATATCATTAAGAAATTGCTGGAAATCAACAAAAAGGCCTGGCACAAGAAGTTAGTGAATGCATTGTGGGCTGATAGGGTAAGTCAGAAAAAGTCTATTGGCATGTCTCCTTTCGAGCTGGTGTATGGAACGGATACGGTTTTTCCTACTTCACTTGCTGTCCCGGTGGTCAAATTGCTGCAGGAGGCTGGGAGTGAGGAAGATCCTATGCAGCGGAGGATTAATCATATGATTCAGTTATAGCAGACACGAGAGGAAGTATTTCAAAATACTTTCAAGTTGCAGGAGCGCATAAAGAAGATCTACGACAGAAAGGCGAAAGCAGATAAGTTTCAGTTGGATGAGGTAGTTTTGAAATGGGATGCTCGGAATGAGGATAAGGGAAAGCACGGCAAATTTGAAAATCTGTGGAAGGGTCCTTTTAAGATTGCAATGTATCAGGGTCAAAATGCATTTCTTCTCAAAGAAATGAATGGAGATGATTGTCCTGGAGGACCGATCAATGGTCAGTTGCTGAAGCGATATTACTTCTGAGTATCTTCTGCTGATCTCATTATCATTGTATATATCATTTTACTTTTGTTTCGTTGCAAGTGTGTACCGATCTCTCATCTTCAGTCTGGGGCCCGGAGTGAAGGCTATAATTCTGGAGGTGGAGGTTGGTTGGTTTGAAATTATCAAGTCAGTTTTATCAGTCTTTAGTTTTAAGGTCATGTCAGTTTTGGTCATGTCAGTTTTGGTCAAATTTCAGTCAGTCTTTAGTCAAATCTGCAGTCAAATAAAAATGTCCAAAGTTTTGTTTTATCAGTTGAAATAATGACTCCATCGCCCAATGGATGAAAGGCACTCTCTGACTCCCCCAGAGATCTGCCGTTCTTGGCATCTCCATGGAGCCACCATCCCCATTGGAGCCAATGTTATAGTCGGTCCTTACATCCCTCCGTCAGTGATCATTTCGTCTTTTGCATATTCATTCTTAGGTGTCTCGCTTGTTCCACTTCGTTGCATTTCGCTAGGAGCATGCCATTGACTGACGAAGGGGTCTGTTGTCTTATGTTTCCTCATGCTTACACCTGCAGGGCTATTTAAAAAATTTCCCAAAAATCACTCAAAATTATCATCATTTCATTTATGGTCATTAAATGTCAATAAGTGTCTTTAGTCCTAGAGTCTAGGGTTTTCGAGTCATTTGCATACATGTCATAAAGCCCGCAGGATGAGGATGGTTCCACAAATTTTGATTTCATGTTTTTATTATCATTAGCATTTGAAAACATTTCTAGTCCAAAACTCTGTTTTGGAACTAGAAATTGTTCAATTTTATTTTTGTAATAAATTGTATTCATTTCACCAAGAAGAAGTTTCAATGCAGACCTCTGATCTTTTCCTAAGCTAAAGAGCCATACCCCTACAAGAGACAACAAAATCATCAATTCAAAACTCAAAAAAGCCAAAAGAGAGATATTGTATTAAAAAGCCAAATGTGAAAATGCAAAAACATTGTAATGTGGGTTATCAAATAGATTTGGATCAAATCTGATTGTGAAAGATATTTACATCATATATAAAGGGCAAACAAGTTTCATTTCAAAAGATTCATAGCATACAAGTCGAAATCTGGAGTTTGGAGGCCGAAATCGAGTTTTGGGAGCATCGTTGACAGAGTTGGAGGTCGTGAGACCCACTTGGGCAAAAGCGACCCACTTGGGAAAAGCGACCCACCTGGGCGTTTTTCACAGTGTAAATTATAACGGGTGAGACCCACTTGGCCAAAGCGACCCACTTGATCGCGTGCGACCCACTTGACAGCAGAGTTCAGAAAAATCGTGCTGAGCGCCCAGTTTCAATTTAAATCTTCTCCAACTGCCTTCAAACAGGTTCTAACTTATTGCTCAGTAGTTTTTAATGTGTTGATGGTATCTTGAAGTCTTCAAACATCTGAATGGAAGAGTAAAACCCTACATACATGGCTGATTTCTTCCTCAGGGTTTTAAAATATGTATGGATGATTTATGAGCATTTTACCACCTTATATCATTGATATATATCCACCTTGGCATGTATGTTCAAAGCCCACTGTTTTCATATCCATTATACCACTGTGGTCATCATTATCATTTTACCACTGTCATAACTTTTGTTCCATGATGATCATTGACATATTGTATCCCATTGCCCATTGACACTTATGCTTTCTGTTTTCCTTTGCATTTATATCAATACATATTGCCCATATCTTGTTCAAGGCCATGTCTGAGACAGAGTCAGAGTATGAGCAAGGGTCAGGCAGTGATTCCATGACTGAAGGTAATGTGCCACGGGGGTCTCATAGAGTTAGTAGAGGTGGTAATCATCGCAGAGAGGAGCCTACTTCTTTGGCTCGGTTGCAGGCATGTCCATTTGCAATGGATTTTTTTCGGTATTTGTCATGTTTCCGATTTTGTGAGATGACTGCACAAACCCGGCTTCATCGTGAATTGGCTCGTCTGTTTGTTCTACATTTACAGGATGGCCGGGTAAATCTTGCCGGGGTTGAATTCATTTTGTCACCCTTGACTATTGCTCAAGCCACTGGCATACCAAACATAGGCGAAGAATGGAACAAACGTCAGCATTTAGAGAAATTTCACTATGAGCCATACATTAAAACTGGATATATGAGTTACTTGAGCAGAGTTTTTTTCCATTCAGATTCTTGAGGGATGAGTATGCACAGCTGATGAAACTCATCATTCAGTATTTTAGTTGTGAGGGCAGATATACTCGTCTCTTTGCATACCATATTCGTTTGTTGACGCACTTCACAAGGGTACGTATGATGAGTATTCCGTACTTCATATATCGCAACATAGAGAGGATGGTGATTTTTGTGCAAAAGAAGACGAGCCCAGTGAAGCAGTACAGGAGTATATACCATTATGCTTTCGACTCAAATCGTAGTAAGTACTGGGCCAAGTATCAGGGCATCACTTGGGGAGGATTTCTCTATATGGCTAGAGACTTTTTTCAACATGCTGCCACCGCCTCCCGAGACAGTTCATGATGCGGGAGAGCCTTCACACCAGCCGAACATTCCTGAGGTTGAGCATATCAGCGCTCCTTTGGTTCGGACATATCAGCGAGGCCACAGGGCCTTATTTGCAGCGAGACGGCGAGTATTATCTCCACGTGAGGTGGAAGGGGTCTTGCCGACTTCATCAGCAGAGCGAGTATTATCTCCACATGATATGGAAGGGGTCTCGCCTTCTTCTTCAGCGCAGGTATAGATACACGACAGGGGCAAGAGGCCCATGCATGATGAGGGCCCATCAGGAGGCCGGGACACAGGTTTCACAGTCATTGATGTTGATGCGAGCTCTCCTAGCTCGAAACTGAGGGAAGTCATCCAGGAGCAAAGGGCCAAGAATGACAAGCTGAAAGATCAATTGCAACATGCTCGTTGGGTGATTAACTATTTGGAGCAACAAGAACAAACAAACCTTTGAGGATGAGTTCTTCACATATTATGGAGTTGCGTCGAATCAGGAGGACCCACGTGGAATCAAAGACCCGCAAGTGATACGCACACCGAAATTTCGACCGAGATATCGTACTCACACATGTGAATATCTACCCGGAGAAATTATATAAGGAGTAAACCCAGACAAAGACATGCTTCGTCACATGAAAGGCCATTATTGGGCTCGCATGCATGTCTGCAAAGCGAGAATGAAGATCATGGAAAGGAGGTTGCGCGAAGCACTAAAACGGCGGAAAAGGCCTAATCCACTTCGGATTTTGGCCGAGGCTTCGTTGACTGGGCAAGATACATGATGGAGGACCTCCGCTCTGAATTTGGGCAAATTCGGAGAAAATTTTGTCATTTTCAAATTTTTGGGTCAAAAAAACAGGTTTTTCAGTTAAGCGGGTCGCGCACCCATGCGCTCACTTTTTTTTGGGACACTTGCTGGAGGAAATTTTTGCATTTTTGGATTTTTCATGGTTAGTTATGTATCCTCAGACATTACCTAAGCATTTCATCAAAATCTGGATGGTCAAAGAGCTCAAAAACACCATGAAAACCACCTTGCTGTCACCTTTCACACCAGCAGGAAGTACTTCTGGGAGAAAGAAGTTTTGGAGGGTCAAATGAGCTCCAAATTGGGAAATTCCACTTGGGTTGGAAAGTAGACATCCAGGGCTTTCCATCGAGCTATCATGAGCCCAATTTGGATGTCGGGAGCTACCTCAAAATCAGCCTGGAACATGAGCGACCCACGCAGTTCAGGAGCGACCCACCTAGAGATTTTTTTGAGTTTTCAGCTGCCAGCTCAGTATTTCGCCTATTTTGGACCAGTTTTGCCTATGGATAGAATTCTTGGGTTTTTAAGATGTAAATTCATGTTTGATATGTAACTTTGGCTTGTTTTTATCTCTTCTAGAAGATTCACTCTCAAAAGGGTAAACGTGTAATGAATCAGTTTCCACTCTTTTAGAGGCAAGTTGTTAGCTGCCTAGATTTTAGCTCCTTGATTAGAATTTGGTTGAAACTGATCCATGAAGAAGGAATTCGACCCCTAGAGGCATGGGAAGGGGTTATAGTGATCTATATATTGTAATTTTTGAGACATTCTACAGGTTGGACTCTTGGGAAACTTTTGGCACACTATTGTACATATTTTTCATATTTTGGCTAAGGAAAGATTAGAGGTTTTGCAACACCTGTTGGGATTCTTGTGGCTTTCAGTTCTTGATGGTGTTTTCTCTCAGTTTATTGTAAGTTATTTCATGTTTAATGTATGCCATCCCTTCTTATGCTTCTGAAACTAAAATGAATGAGTAAATGAGGTTGAATCCATTGTTTACAGTGCTCTGCCTTTGAATTCATTTAGTTTTGTATGTTTTCGCCTTTTTGGAGAGGATCCAAGTTCTTCTTTTCCCTCTTTAGCTCCTTTTCGTTCTGATCTATCCATATACTCAACCAAAAGCATCAAGACTATTTCCTACCTCGCCCCAACTCAAATTCTGCAAAGATCTGGCCTTATCCCCGGACCCAAAAATTGTTTTTCCCATTTCTCCAACGAAAACCCAAAAACCAAAAAATCAAACATACCTATCTCTTTACTAGCCTAAAATCAGTTCTTATTGTAAGTAATCTCGCATCCTATTGCTCATTTTCTCGAGATTGACGGAGAGAGCCCTCTCCTGTCCTCGTAGGGCTAGCTACGAGGCTGAGCGTGGTTTGATGTAGCCTTGAGTTTTACTACATTTCAGCTCCAGGTAAGATTTGAGGGCAATGAGCTACATAACATATCTTCTTTGGTGATTGACTTGCTCCATTGTCCTCTTGGTACAATTCCTTCAATCTTGGTAATTATGGACAATATTTAGTAGCATATGATTCTGCATGGATAACACAAATATCAACATCTTCTTTTTTCTCATTTTTAATTCTTAACATCTCTACTTGTTCACTTAAATTGCTAAGAATTTATGTTTTAAAGTTATCAAGAAAATTTCCAAGTTCATCTTGACTTACAAATGTTGATGTTGATTTACTTACTCTTGCCATTCCTCTTGATATGTGCTTGCATGTTTCACACATTTCTTCAAATGATAATTGGTATACATCTCCTTTACTCATGAGATCAATGAGATCAATCCACTCATCCCTAATTTTTCTAAGTAAGAGGGTTTTTAGTGTGTCCAATCCTAAATGATGTAATTTTTCTCTCTTAACATTATAAATGAACCTTTCTATTAGATCGTCAAGCCTCTCATATTCTTCTTGATTCATTCTAAAAATTTCTTCTTTAAGATCACAATATTTATATATTTCTAGAATATATTTTTCATATCATTCCATGATCTTATTGAATTAGTACCCAAACTCATGAACCATTTAAGAGCTCTATCCTTCAATGTTGCAAGAAACAATCTCAATTTTTGAGTGTGTGATAAGTAGTCATAATATCTACAAAATATTTCAAATTCAAAGAGAAAGGTTTCCAGATCCTCTGACCTCATACCATGGAATTTTGGAAGGAAAATATGGAGGGATGTTCTTTATATGCACATTGACATCAGTATCTTGAATGGTAAATCCAAGACAATATTCTTTATTATCATCATCTCCATTCATTTATCATACATTGTCTTCCATATCTTCTTCTTCTACCTGCAAAAGTGGATGGTGATGTGGTTATTACTTCACCACGTGATAAAATGGGGGGGTTGGTGTTGGAAAAGTATTTTTAAATTTTTTTTTTAATAAGAATGCTAATGCAATGCAATTTTCTATTTTGAAATAAAATATGCCCAATGCATTTTATGTTTTTTGTAGAAAGAAAAGAAATGAATCAATTAGGGAAGAAAACAATGCATACTTTGACCCCTCCTCGGCAACAATGTCAAAAAGTGATAAGCCTCAGTATTGCAACAAGAATGCTGCAACTACCGAGGCTACCAACTTTACTTATCAACCCGGGGTTCGTACAAACTTAAGAGGTATCATCACTATGTGTGCAGCATACAATGTGTACTTCTTTGGTTGATATGATCTAATGGAGTGAATGTTATGAAATAAAAGCCTAAACTAATTTCTGAAATGGAATTGTTTCTTTGAAAAGGAATTAATCCTACGAAAGAACAACAATTTGTAATTGAAATCCTAAGAGCATGAATTCAAAAAGAAAGACCTAATCTAATTTGCGAAAATGAATGTACTAAGTGGTATTTATTCTTCCTCAATCATGTATTTAGATCCTAAGGTTCATTATTCAACCCTAAGAGACAAAAATGAACCTTTTGGAGCAAATATGGTCAAGTTTACACATGCTACAAGAGTGCTACAGGCAACTCTATTTTTGCTACAGGAAATTCTATTTTGGAAATAACTCACCGAATGATCAAGTAAATCAAATGAAAATGGTATGGGACAAATTTTGTTTGTAATTAGGATGTCTTAGGTCTCCATTCCGAGCAGAATCACTCCAAAATACCCATGTTCACATGTGCTAAAAAATACTAAGAAAATTGCTATTCTAAAATCTGGAAATTCAAAAACTAGTGAGCTAGTTAATCTATAAAATGTCTAACCTAATCAAGTGCAAATGAAATGAGGTAAATTTTGTTATTAAATTTAACATTATTATGACCTAATACAAGTGTAATAAATTCAAATGGATCTCATTAACCCCTTCTAAAAAATAGCAGAAATTTACTACTATTTCGCTACAAGGCATTTCCAGAAATCTTATATTCATGAAATAGTAACCAAATCCAAGTAGCTTAATGATTAAGATGACCTTAAAAAGTTATTTTAAAGATGAATAATTATTTTGAACCTATAAAAAAAATATAAAAGAATTCACTTAAATCATTTAATTCAATCCTACAACAAGAAAAAAAACAATACTAAATACAGAAATATGCAAAACAAAAATAAGAGATATATGTGAACAAGAAGTGAAAAGAGCATAAATAAATTGTGCAAGAGGGCTCTAAGGATCCAGGGATGGCCAATCCCAAGGAGGATGTGGATTCCTATGGAAGAAACCCAGCCTTAGAAGCTAAAAATGGCACCAATCTTCATTATTCGAATCAATTCAAGTACATCCCTGCAAGAAAAGAAAGTGGAGTTGTCAGAAAACAAGTTTTATCCATAATAAGACCGGAAAGTTGCTTTGGTCAGAGGCGAATTAATGAGTCGAAATGATTAGGAATAATTCTCCTTGAAAGGAGGAAGCTTTCCCCTCCAAAAATCCTTCAAATAGGGGATATGGTTCTGTTGAGGCCTTAGAAATCTGTGGCAACAATAAGGGGGATAACCACCTGGTCAAAACCTTAAGACAACTCCTTTTCCATTTGGAATAGTGGCTCCAACTAGATATAATGGGACCATTTTCTCAGATTTGGGTTTTTTTTGTTTGATTGTTGGGTTTCTCTCAAAATATTTTGCATGAAGAATTACTAAAAACTAAAACAAATTTATACTAAAATGCAAAATTTTAAATTTAAGCCTAATTTAATCTAACCCGAGATAATACTAGTTTGATGTGATCTAAAATGGTATCTATTCAATCTGTGATGATGAAGATCATCACAGATTTAATAGAATTATTAATTTGTAAGATGATTCTCTTGAAAAAATAGTTAATCAAAAGAAAATGAGAAATATATCGCATATATCTGATAATCATATATAAAACGTATCAATTTCTACCTTTCTATTGTACAATAGTGCAACTAATATTTCAGATTAAAAAAAACAATAAATTTCATATATAATTCATGAAAGCTTAATTCATCACTAATATTCCATGATTTGTATACATAATAATAGTACCCGGATGTCTTTGCATTGTTTTTACGACTGGTGATAATAGGCCACATTCAACTCTTCTACCAATAATTCTTTCAAAGAATACAAAAGTGCATCAACATTGATCAACAAAATGAAATATATAACTGAAAAGGCCGTGTTCCATTACTTTATCAAGGCATTCACAAAATTACTTACAATTAAGCATTCTTTGCAAATGTTCTCAATAAAATTCTGGACCCTTCTCTAAATGCATGAGAAGGGTTTAAATACTAAACTAGCTACAAAATAAAATTAAATTATTACAAAAATGTAGAGGAGGTTTCAAACAAACTTTCTTTAAAAACTTTACTTAAACAATAATCTAGGAATTTTGAACTAACAATCCTGACTTTGTGAATCCTGCCTTTCTTTCTGAGTGTGATCACGAAGTTGAAAAATATCTAACATTGCTTTAAGCTGAGCTGGCTGTGATATCCGTGACTGAATCTGTCCCTTGAAAATAGCATTTCATATTACTGAATGAGATCTTTTTGTTGAATCTGTAAGAGACTGAAGAGTTTGATGTTGATGGTAAGGTTTGATCAGAAAATTCCAGTGATTTTCCTGATCAATCTGATTAATTTTTTTGATCATTTCCTCTTGTGTATCTTCTCTCTATCTCCACTTTAATTGTACTTCCCTTGTTCCTAAAAAAAAAATCAGACGTGTTTTCTTTAAGAAGTTTTGTTTTAAACAATTGATCACATATAGACTGAATAATCTCATTTGATTTGTTGGATGTCTTGGTTACTGCTTTCTATGCTTGATTAATTTGTGATCTCTATTCTATGAATACAAATTCTTTGTGAAGCTTATCTATTTGTGGTAGATTATCTTGTTTTCCTGAGTCTAAAATTTGCCATTGAATGTGTTCTTTGATTTTCTTTTCAAGTCTTTCACATTCCAATTTCTAAATTTCTATTTGCTGAATCATTATCTTATTGGAATCACAATAAGAATCAATCATGGAAGCTTGGTGACAAAACATTTCTTGTTCTTTCTTTAACATAGTATTTACATCAAGTGCTTCTTTGATGAATTTTTCTAACTATGGTTGACTCTATAATTCAGCCATTTCTCTTTCCAGATGTGCTTGCTTTTCATTAAGCTCTGTCTGAGACTTCAATTTGAGGTTTTCAATATCTTCATGAAATTGAGTTGTGCTTATTTTGATCTTCTCAATGGACTTGGATTTTTCTTCACTTAGCAACTATTCTAATTATTTTACTTTGGCTTCCTTTTGTTTCAACAATATTCTAACATTAGTAGCGTTATCAACAGTAGATATGGCATATGCCCCTGCATATTGCGATAACTTGGTTAGATGTTCAGTGGGATCATCTGAGGAATCCTTCTTAAGTACATCAACTGATTCATCTATTGGTTTTGGAGTTGATTCATCAATCCTTCCTCTTTTATTCCTTTTAACCACATCTTTGTAGCTATGACTGTAGAAAATGTCTAATGATGGAATATCTTCAATCTGCAGAACTATCTGATCTATAGGGTAGGCTGGTATGATTTCTTTGTCATGTACTGCTGGAACTCTTTGTAGTGGATTGATAGTTTCAACTATTTTTTTGTGAAGGTTCTAGTGTTTGAAAACTTGATGTCTGATCAATATTGGGATTTTCTTTTGAAGTCTTTATTGCTTGAGAAAATTATTCCCTTTCATTCATCAGATCTTTTACTTGAGAGGGCTTGGATTGAAGTAACATGCTATGAGATGTTGAACTGTTTCCGAATTTGATTTTGTTCCGTTGTTCTTTATTTTCTCCAGAACTTCTATTTCTTAAAGAATTTGGTCAATTTCTGAATTTGCTTTCTTAGATTCAGATTATTCAGATTGATCCAAATTATCAGACTACTGCCGTGATCGACCTGATTCATTTTCAAATATATCTTTCATTTCATCATCTGTACTGACACTTGGAGTGTGTTTTTCATCTTCAATAGTCAACAAATTCAAAGGAATATTTTCTAGTATGTTGTTTCTATATGTTTGAAAAGCTTCAGCATCTTCTTGACTTAGTTGATTAGAAACGTATTTGATAACATCAGAGAAATTTTCCATGCCTTGGAAGAAATCATCAAATTTATCTTGTTCCTTTACAAAAGGCTTCATTTTTAGCTATGTGATGTAATTTTTAATCACATCATTGGGATCATATAATCTTCCTGGCATAAATGCCAATTTTAACAACCGAATCTTGGGAAATTCTTTGTATGTATGGCCAATATTAGCTAGAGCAAAGGTGCCGCACTATAGAGGGAAAGTAGGCCAAATAGCCTTTTTACCATATTTTAACTGCTTTGTGACACCATTGACAAGCTGATATGCTATTTCTTTTGCAAGTAATTTATCCGAAACATAGTAAGGTAAAACAAGGGGAGAAGCATAACTCCCAAATACTCTAATATATGTGAACTTTTATTTAGCAAACCATGTTGCTACGGGAAGAATATTTACATTGGCTTCTTCAGAAACCCTTGTGGCCTTTTTGTTGAAAATCATTTGATGCATGGGAAATATGACTCCGTAGAAGATTTTATAGAAGTGCAAGTAGAACTCAGAATCCCAGAGTTCTCTATGGTAGATATGAATCGGGGTAGGGTTTTTGGTGGTCCATTTCCAACCCATGGTAGGAAAATTAGAAGTAAAATAAATGGCATCCAGGACATAAGTAGACATATAAAACGGAGGTATTTCTCTGAGCGAAACACTTCTTTTATTCCTATATTCAGTGATATTCTTGGCTAGGTAATTGGATAGAATGTCTGCCCAACTTAGGATAGAAGAATTGACAATTGCGTCAATTAGGGGAACCCAATCTCTTGAAAATATAGTACTATCAGGCTTGGAAAATATTATACACAACATATCGGCTGCATAACAATAAGGATTAGGAATTTGTGCAATTGGGTACATACCAGACTTGTCTTGCTTCAATTTCCCTTCATTGTCCTTCCATTCATGGATGACTTTGATAAGATATGGATTTTTTTCTTTGAAATTCTGCACATACTTATTGTCATATCTCTGATGCGGGGTTGGTAGATGATACATTGCTGCTAAATCCTTTGCTTTGAAAGAACCCATAATCTCTCCTCTCGAATTCTTGAAAATTCTATCTTCAATGTTTAAATGGTTAATTTCCCACTTAACCATGTCTATATAAGGAAGAATCTTTGGTCTCGTTGCTATTCTGTGAATGTGTGAGCATGAAACATCAAAAAGGGTTGCATCAAAGGTAGAATAAATGCCTGTAGCAGAAACATTTTCTATCACCCTTGGTCCTTCATCTTCGAAGAGTTTGTAAATTTCCTCCCATGACGAACTGCCATATTCTTTGTTGCAAACGGTGTTTGAAAATAATGAAGACATATTTTCATCTTATGTGGATGATGTTTGAGAGATTTCCTTGCCTCTTTTGCTCATTTTGAACTTCTTCAACGAAATAATTGGTTTCCTGAGAGCAAAGAGAATTTCACATATAAGGAGTCTTATAAGAGTAAATCAATCATTTACTTCTAATGCATATGAGAAGATGTCAATCTATCAATCATCTTTCATAATTCCTAATTTAATATATCACATGGCCTCACACGTAAGATCTATCAATCGTTTTAGAGCCGTTAAGATCTTAAATTCCATTTGATATGACATAAGTTGGTTTCACAGGCTGAATTCATTTAATATGCAATTCGCAATCATTCCTTATAATATTTCGTGATGCTTAATCTTTAAAGGATGCGAAATGCGATCTGCGCAAATCGCAGATCGCAAATTTTATAAGATAATGTTTGAATGTATATTATAAGTTGTGCGCAATGCAAATTGCGAAAAACTTAAAGTGGACGCAATCATGAAAGATTTTATATTTCCTAGTTTATTTGCTTGTCGGGTCCACGAGTATCACGACTTATATCATTTGCTTCTTATGGCTTTATTGATTAACTAAAGTGCAATGCGAAAAAGAAAAAATAAAACGATGATTTTGACGTTTTTACAATGTTTTTTAATTATTTATCGAAAAGGCTTTGAGCGCATTTCGCAGTTCGCATATCTTACGTTTTATAATTCTTTTTTGAAATAAGATATGTAAAATGCGATGCTTACAACACTGAAAACAATTTTTTTTTTAAAAGTTTTTTTATTTTTTTATTTTTAGGAAATAAAAAAATTTACCTATTTATTTTTGAGGTATTTGTTTATTAAAATAAATGGAGAGAGCGTTTGTATAGCACAAAATTTGGTGATTCACTTGGATGAACTAGATGTCTCTCATAAAAATTTTGAAAATTCTGAACCTTTTTTAAAACAAAAATAGTTAAAGGAAGGAAATTTCAAATAAATAATATCTTTGCCAAACAATGAAATAAATTTTATTCACTATTCATGAGAATTCCTCTATAAAGATATAAGTATGAAAATATATATCAATCCTTAGTTTAAAAAGAATAAAGTAAATAAGCTTTTCAGATAAGCTTTATATAAATTTACTCTTTTTATCACAGATAGAGCCTCTATTCCAATAGGAAATTTTAAGCTTTTGGCAGGGTTACCTTTTACCCAACTATGATCCATTTTTCCATCTAGTATTTCTTATAATTTTCATAAGTAAATTCTAATTTATGAAGACTTGTTTCTTATATATTTTATCTACTTAAAAGCCATTGTCTTGGCCTGGTAACCAAGTGATGACAATGCCATTCACAAGTAGTAATTAAACTGATCAAGCTGGCTCTTGATGAGACCCCTTGTCTATATGATATAATCTCAAGTCATTAAATTTTTTTGGTAGACAGTAATAGTAATGCCAGTTTAACTATTTCTTTATGAACATGGTAAACAAGCTCATGATGAGACTTATTATCTTTTAATTTTTTCTTCAAATCATCTTTTTTTTTAATTTTCTTTTGAATTCTTTTTGAAAGTTTATAATATTTTCCGGATGGGATGGATCATAGGTCCTTTTAAGATATTGGATGATAATGTTGAGTTTTAAATTTCCTTTCTGCAAGAAGGTTTTTTACTATATAAAAGTTTCTTTTCTGGACTGATAAAAGAATATTCACGCTATATAAAAATGAGAGTTCATAAAAAAAAAGTGTTTTATTGAAATTCTATTTTTTTAGAAAGATAGAATCAATTTGTCTCTCTAAATCTTTCGATTTTCCTTCTTTAACATTTTTATTTTTTATAAGTAAAAACAAAAATCAAAAGAAATTTATCTGAGGCTTGTTTTGAAAGGCCAAGTCTTGATACTAATCAAGCTTTTATTTTTTTGCAAGAAAAACAAAAAATTTTAATATACAAAGATAGAAGGGGTTACCTCCTACGAGAATAGAAATTTTGATGGGCCAACTTCTTCAATTATTTGAAATGGACCGAGCCATAGTTTTTGAAACCTTGTGTGTTTACCCTTTTCCTCATGCATTTTGTCCCATTTCAATACCAAATCACCAATTTCGAAATTTTTTGGACTGGAAGAAGTTGAAACAAATGAAGCTTTTATTATTTGTTGATGATGTATATGAGTTTGTTTGGCTTTTTCTCTTTCTTCTTCCAATTTAAGAATTTGATCTTGTCTAAGTTGAAGGGAAGAGGATGGATTCTCTTTAATAAACTATTCTAAAGTAAATGATGGTATTGTTACATTTGTGGGTAAAATTGTTTCTTTCCCATAAACTAACACAAATGGAGAAGTACCTATTAAAGCTTTGTGAGTAATTCTATCTTCCCAAAGAGCAAATAGTAGTGCTTTATGCCAATTTTTATGATTTTGTTCTAGAGTTCATTTAATGATTTTGATAAGTTTTTTATTTGTAGATTCATCTAATCCATTACCTTGCAGGTAATTTTTAGCTAAGTATTTTAGTTTAAAACCTCTTTTCAAAGAAAACTCTATCATGGAATTTCCAGAAAAGTAAGATGCATTGTCAAATGTTAAAGTTGATGGAAGACCAAACCTGGTGATTATAAACTGATCAATAAAATTTTTAATACTTTGTGTATTAACCGCCTTTAATGGGATAGCTTCTACCCATTTTGTGAAGTAATTAGTTGCAGTTATAATATACCTGTGCTGTTTTGAAGAGTTAGTAGTCATTTCACCTATAATATCTAACCCCCATTGTTCAAATGGTTGTTGGATATTTATTGGTTGTAATGGAAATGCTTATTCCCTTTCTCTTCCTGATGCAGTTTGACATACTTTACATTTTCTTGCATATCCATGTGCATATTTAAATAGATTTGGCCAATAATAACTAGCATGCAATATTTTATGAGTTGTAGTGTTTCCTCCGAAATGACCTCCAGCTGGTCCATCATGTAATTCCTGCATTACTTTTTCAGCTTCATTTTTTTCTAAACATCTCAATAATACAGAATCATAATTTCTCCTAAATAACACATCATTTATTAGTTGATATTGATTTTATTTAAGTCTCAGACCACGCTTTACTGTGTAGTTGAGATATAATGGAGCATATCCATTTTTCAAGAAAAATTTCAAATCAGCATATTGTGATTGTGAATCATTTAGGCTTACCTCGGATAGTTGTATTTCATTCGATTGATCTTCTTCTATTGGTAGATGAGAGCCTCCGATTAACATCCTACAAAGACCTTTTCCTTTAATAATTTTAGCCGGATGTATCTCTACATCATATTCTTGAAGTGTTGTAACCCAATTTGCTCTCTTTTCTCCTAATAATTTCTTTACTACTGAGTAAGGTACTATTATTTTAGTAAGTGTTTTTAGCAGAAAATGTCAAAAAAATTTCAAGGCTTTAAATATAGCATAAGCTTATTTTTCCACAGCTAAATAATTTAACTCAACACCTTGAAGGTTAGAACTAAAAAATGCAATCGGTGCTTCATTGTTTTGATTATTTAACTGTGTCAAAACTGCTGCGTACGATGTATCAGAAGAAAATGTATATAATACAATTTTTTTAAGAAAATCAGGAGTGGTCATAGAGGGAGCTTCAATGATGGCTTTTTTAATCAACTCAAAGGAATTTCTTTATTCTTTTACCCATTTAAAAATTGATTTTTTCTTGATCATTGATTGTAGGGGTAAGATGATATGGGAAAAATCTGGAACAAACCTCTTTACAAAATTATTTTTTCCTAAAAATGATTGCATCATTTTTTTATTGTGTGGTAGAGGAATATTTTCAATCCCTTGAATCCTATCAGGATTGATATGGATTCCTCATTTAGAAATGATGAATCCTAATAATTTACCTTTTGATAAGGCAAAATAACATTTCTTTGGATTCAAGGAAATATTGTATTCTCTACATCTTTCAAAAAAAACGTTTTAGGTGATTAATGTGATTATTTCTATGCTTAGAATAAATAGTAATGTCATCTAAGTATATAACAACTGAGCTATTGATTAATCCTCTGAAAGCTATATCCATAGCAGGTTGAAATGTCGCATTAGCATTATTCAGTCCAAAAGGAATTTTTTGATATGCGTATGTTCCCCACTTTGTTCCGAATGTTGTCTTTAATCTATCATCTGGATGTACCATGATCTGATTGTATCCTAAAAAATTGTCGAGAAAAGACATCAACTCAGATCCTGAAACTAATTGTAATATTTGTTTCATGGTGGGTAAGGGAAAATTATCTTTCGGACGGGCTTTATTTAAGTTTCTAAAATCTATGAAAATCCTAATGTCTCCATTATTTTTTCTAACTGGAACCATGTTTGACACCCATTTCGAATGTCTAACAGGAAAAATGACTTTGGCTTTGAGCATTTTGTTTTATCAGATTTAATTTGATTTTCTAAATTGGGATTATTTTTTCTTAGTTTTTGTTGAACAGGCTTATCATCTGAGATCATAGGTATGGCATGCTAAATTATGGAAGTATCATAAGTCTTAAGACCTGAATAATCCCATGCAAAGATATCTTTATATTTTTTCAGCAATTTAATGAATGCCATCATTTCTTCGGCCTTTAAACCAAGACCTAAGTTGATATTTTGAGGTTTTTTTGGTGTACCAAGATTAATCAATTCAAAATTTAAAGTAGAACTTTGAGTTTTTGAATTGGTTACCTTCTTAAATGTATCTTTCAGATCATAGAGATCTTCCATTTTGACAACAAAATTGGGAATTGAATTAGTATTTGATTTATCTTCAATCTGTAAATTATGTTCATGTTCATCTATGATCTAACCCTCATAAGCTTTGTTAGATGTAAGAAATTCTACTATATCTGCATCATTATTAAATACTCTCCAATTTTTTATATTGTCAGGAATGGAAGGCCTAAAAATTAATTCAATTAAAAATCTATCTTGACTAAATTCTTCCACAGGTATGAGTCTAGATGCTACATTAGCAAGTAAATCAGCACTTGCATTTTGTAATCTAGGAACTGTAGAGATATTGAATGCAGTAAAATGGGAAGCAAGATTCTGAGCTAAGGTTTGATAATGTTTTAAATGTCCTGAAACACAATGAATCATGTTTCTGACTTACTTAACAATTTTTTCAGAATTTTTTCAGGAGTGTGTGAAATAGATCTATCACCAATTAAAACCATATCATTGGGATTTACCTTATTTGCAGATGATGGAGGTTTCCCTGTGTATTTATAAGTTTGTGCTATAATTCGTGGTTGTATAGGTTCTATGGGGTTTTCCTTGAGTTATCTAAGAAAAAATTTCTATTGTTGCTTGAGTTTGGTCATTTCATGTAATGAAATATTTTCTTTAGTCTTTTTCATATCTTTAATTATATTATATTCCACTGTATCTGAAACTATCAAAGTTTTGGAAGTTGTATTTGGATCTAGTGGAATAGGATCTGTCTGAACAGTTTTAGATTTTCTAACTGTTTTTTTCTCCTTGGTGGGGAGAGTTTTTTTCTTCTGATTTTATACAGTTGAATCAGAAGAAGATTTACTTCTTCTAGATACGGGCATAGCTTCACTTTCTTCCTCTGTGGGAAGAATAAAATCCCACAAACCATTTAATTCAAATTCTTCCTCAAATTCTAACTCTTGTTCATAAGGTGAGGGATCTTCGGTATCTTGATCGGATTCAGCATTCGAAATTACGTTTGGAGGTTGAGATGTCGAAGAAGGATTTCTCTTAAATGGGCGAAATTATTTTCAAGGGGTTGAGGTTTCAGTGACCTGTTTATTTATTTAAATCATATCATTTGACATAGTCTTTAATACTTTTTGAGTACCTTCAAGGTCAAATCAATATTTCGAGACCTTATTTTTTGAATCTTGACTAAATGTCACTTTTTTGGATTTCCTGTCTTCTATTTCTGAACATTTTTTTAATGCTAAAATTCTTTTCTCTACAAAAAGAGCTTCTTTCATGTTTTCTAAAAGGGTGGCTTTACTAGCTCTATCTACAAAAATAGCTATACTGGAAGGCAAAGAAAAGATATACCATTCTATTTGTACATCAACAGCAGGTTTGGAAGCAATTGGAATTTTGTTTAATAACTTGTTAAATCTGGAGTTGAAATATTTGATCCTGTCCCCTGAATTTGTTTTAAGATTGGAAAGAGAGTTAATCAAGGATGCAACAGTTCTATCATCTCCAAATTTTTCAAGGAAAACTTGTTCAAAAGTTTCCCAATTGGCAATAGATCCTGCTGGAAGTGAAAAATACTAGGATCCTGCAGATCCTTGTAAAGTATAAGGAAACAATCTAATTACAATATCTTCATGAGAAACTCCATTTAAATTCATGGATGACATAAAATTATTGATATGTTCTTCAGCAGGAAGACCATCATCTGGATTATGTTTAGGTAACAATTTTTCTGGATGATCCGGAAGAGGATTTGGATTGGCTATTAATACAGCACCAGGATTTGTCCAAGGTCGATTAGCCATAATTGGATTTGAAATTTGTGAAGATATAGAAGTACATCCAGAAGTAGGGGGAATGAATGAAGAACTTACAACTGGAACAGTACTACTTGTAACAGCACTGATTGTTTGAGTAGAAGAAATGAAAAACTAAGAAGATGGAGATTGAATCAGAGGATGTGAAGAAGAAACTAAAGGGAAATTCAATGTAACTTCACTTGTGTCTGAATTAGATTTGGATATAGGAACTTTGTTGCGAAATGATTCAATTGGAAATTCAAAAGGTGGAATTCCAAGTTTCTCACTCATAGATCTAGTGAATATACCAGTTTCTCTAAATAGAGAAGTAACACTTTCCTCACAAGCTTCTAGGTTAACAGTATTTTTAGCAAAAATATATATTCCTTCTAATTTATGAATTAAATACTAAACCTCGGGAGACTCGAGAGTGAATCTTGAAATAGATGATTGTCGAGATACTTCAGGAGATGATGGAAAGGTTTCTACTATTTCCGATTTCTGAGTTGGTGATCTAGAGTGTGATCGAGAAGTTGTAGAATGCTTTTCGAGAGATAGACTCTTATGAGGGCTTCTAGTTTGAGGTTTATACTTATATGCAATTCATAGTCACCCTCCTTCTAGCGCCAAAAATGTTGAGGCCTCAGAAATATGTGCCAACAACAAGGGGGATAACCACCCGGTCCAAACCTTAAGACAACTCATTTTCTGTTTGGAGTAGTGGCTCCGACTGGATAAAATGGGACCAATTTCCCAGATTTGGGTTTTTTTGTTTGATTTTTGGGTTTCTCTCAAAATATTGTGCATGAATAATTACTAAAAACTAAAACAAATTTATTCTAAAATGCAAAACTTTAAATTTAAGCCTAATTTAATCTAACCCAGGATAATACTAGTTTGATGTGATCTAAAATGATATCTATTCAATATCTGATGATGAAGATCATCACAGATTTAATAAAATTATTACTTTGTAAGATGATTCTCTTGAAAAAATAGTTAATCAAAAGAAAATGAGAAATATATCGCATATATCTAATGATCATATATAAAACATGTCAATTTATACCTTTATATTGTACAATCGTGCAACTGATATTTCAAATAAAAAAACATTAAATTTCATATATAATTCATGAAAGCTTAATTCATCACTAATATTCAAAAAACAGATTTAGCATACATGATAATAGTACCAGATGTGTAGTGCTATGTTTGTCTGACTAGTGATAATAGGCCACATTCAACGCTTCTACCAATAAGTCTTTCAAAGAATACAAACGTGCATCAACATTGATCAACAAAATGATATATATAACTGAAAAGGTCGTGTTCCATTACTTTATCAAGGCATTCACAAACTTACTTACAATTAATCATTCTTTGTAAATGTTCTCAATAAAATTCTGGACCCTTCTCTAAATGCATGAGAAGGGTTTAAATACTAAACTAGTTACAAACTAAAGTTAAATTATTACAAAATTGTAGAGGAGGTTTCAAACAACCTTCCTCTAAAAACTTAACTTAAACAATAATCTAGGGACTTTGAACTAACAATCCGATCTTTGTGAATCCTGCCTTTCTTTTTTTGTGTGATCACGAAGTTGACAAATATCTAGCATTGCTTTAATCTGAGCTAGCTGTGATATCCATGACCAAATCTGTCCCTTGGAAATAGCATTTGAAATTACTGACGAGATATTTTTGCTAAATCTGTAAGAGACTAGAGAGTTTTATATTGATGGTAAGGTTTGATCATAAAATTCCAGTAATTTTCCTGATCAAACTTATCAACTTTTTTGATCAATTCCTCTTGTGTATATGCTCTCTGTCTCCACTTTAATTCTACTTACTTTGTTCCTGAAAACACATCAGACGTGTTTTCTTTAAGAAGTTATGTTTTAAATAATTGATCACATATAGACTGAATAATCTCATTTGATTTATTGGATGTCTTGGTTGTTGCTTTCTCTGCTTGATTAGTTTGTGCTCTCCATTATGTGAATAACAACTTTTTGTGTAGCTTATCTATTTGTGGTAGATTAGCTTCTTTTCATTTTTCTGAAATTTTCCACTGAATGTGTTCTTCAATTTTCTTTTCAAGTCTTTCACATTCCAATTTCTGAATTGCTATTTGTTGAATCATTATCTATTGGAATCACAATAAGAATCAATCATGGAAGTTTGGTGACAAAACATTTCTTGTTCTTTCTTTAACATAGTATTTACATCAAGTGCTTCTTTGATGAATTGTTCTAAATGTGGTTTACTCTGTAATTCAGCCATTTCTTTTTCTAGATGTGCTTTCTTTTCATTAAGCTCTGTGTGAAACTTCAATTTGAGGTTTTCAATATCTTCATGAAATTGAGCTGTGCTTATTTTGATTTGCACAATGGACTTGGCTTTCTCTTTTTTTATCAACTATTCTAATTCTTGTACTTTGGCTTCCTTTTGTTTCAACAATATTCTAACCTCAGTGGCTTTATCAACAGTAGCGGTGGCATATGCCCCTGCATATTGTGATAACCTGGTTAGATGTTCAGTGAGACCATCTGAGGATTCCTTCCAAAGTACATCAACTGATTCATCTATTGGTTTTGGAGTTGTTTCATCAATCCTTCTTCTTTTAATCCTTTTAACCACAGCTTTGTAGCTAGGACTGCAGAAAATTTCTAATGACAGAATATCTTCAATCTGCAGAACTATCTGATCTATAGGGTAGGCCGGTATGATTCCTTTGTCATGCACTATTGGAATTATTTTTAACGAATTAACAGTTTCAACTATTTTCTGTGAAGATTCTAGTGTTTTAAAACTTGATGTCTGGTCAATATTGGGATTTTATTTTGAAGCCTTTATTGCTTTATAAAATTCTTCCCATTCATACAACAGGTCTTTCACTTGAGAGGGCTTGGATTGATCCAAAATTTTATGAGTATGTTGAACTGTTTCCAAAAGTGAGTTTGTCTCATTGTTGTTTTTTTTCTCCAGCACTTCAAGCTCTTGAACAATTTGGTCAATTTCTGAATTTTCTTTCTTAGATTCAGATTCCTCAGTTTGATCTGAATGATCAGACTACTACTGTGGTTGACCTGATTCATTTTCAGAACCTCTTTCATGTCATCATCTATACTAACACTTTGAGTGTGTTTTTCATCTCCAATAGTTAACAAATTTATACTAACACTGTTGTTTATATATGTTTGAAAATCTTTAGCATCTTCTTGAATTAATTCACTAGAAACATATTTCATAACATCAGAGAAATTTTCCATGCCTTGGAATAAATCATCAAATTTATCTTCTTCCTTTAGAAAAAGCTTCATTTTTATGTCTGTGATGTAATTTTTAATCACATCGTTGGGATCACATAATCTTCCTAGCATAAATGCTAATCTCAACAACTGAATCTTAGGAACTTCTTTGTATGTATGGCCAATATTAGCCAAAGAAAAGGTGCTGCACTATAGAGGGAAAGTAGGCCAAATAGCCTTTTTACCATCTTTAAACTACTTTGTGATACCGTTGACAAGTTAATATGCTATTTATTTTGCAAGTAATTTGTCTGGAAAATAGTAACGTAAAACATGGGGAGAAGCATAACTCCCAAATACTCTAATATATGTGAACTTTTCTTCCGCAAACCATTTTGCTACGGGAAGAATATCTACATTGGCTTCTTCAGAAACCCTTGGAGCCTTTTTGTTGAAAATTATTTGATGCATGGGCAATATGACTCCGTAGCAGATTTTATAGAAGTGTAAGTGGAACTCAGAATCCTAGAGTTCTCTATGGTAGATATGAATCGGGGTAGGGTTTTTGGCAGTCCATTTCCAACCCATGGTAGGAAAATTAAAAGTAAAACAAATGGCATCCATGACATAAGAAGACATATAAAACTGAGGTATTTCTCTGAGCGAAACACTTCTTTTATTCCTATATTTAGTGATACGCTTGGCTAGGCAATTGGATAGAATGTCTGCCCAATTTAGGATAGAGGAACTGATGATTGCATCAATTAAGGGAAACCAATCTCTTGAAATCTAGTACTATCAGGTTTGGAAAATACTCTACACAACATACCAGCAGCATAATAATAAGGATTGGGAATTTTTGCAATTGGGTACGTACCAGACTTGTCTTGTTTCAATTTCCCTTCATTTTCCTTCCATTCATGGATGACTTTGATAATATTTGGATGTTTTTCTTTGAAATTATGCACATACTTATTGTCGTATCTCTACTGCGGGGTTGGTAAATGATACATTGCTGCTAAATCCTCTGTTTTGAAAGAACTTATAATCTTTCCTCTTGAATTCTTGAAAATTCTATCTTCAATGTTTAAGTTGTCAATTTCCCACTTAACCATGTCTGTATAAGGAAGAATATTTGGTCTCGCTTCTATTCTTTGAATGTGTGAGCATGCAACATCGAAAAGGGTTGCATCAGAGGTCGAATCAATGCCTATAGCAAAAAATTTGTCTATCACCCTTGGTCCTTCATCTTCAAAGAGTTTTTACATTGCCTCCCATGATGAACTACCACAGTCTTTGTTGCAGATGGTGTCTAAGAATAATCAAGACATATCTGTGTCTTCTATGGAAGATGTTTGAGAAATTTCCTTGCCTCTTTTTCTCATTTTGAACTTCTTCAACCAAATAATTGATTTCCTGATATCAGAGCAAATTTCGCATATAAGGAGTCTCATAAGAGTAATTTAATCATTTATTTCTAATGCACATTAGAAGATGTCAATCTATAAATCATATTTCATAATTCCTAATTTAATACATCACATGGCCTCGCACGTAAGATCTATCAATCGTTTTTCAAAGTCGTTAAGATCTTAAATTTCATTTGATATGACATAAGTTGTTTTCACATGCTAAATTCATTTAATACGCATTTGTAAATTATTTCTTATAATATTTCGTGATACTTAATCTTTAAAGGTTTCAAAATACAATCTGCACAAATCACAGATCGCAAATTTTATAAGAAGTTTTGGATGTATATTATAAGTTGTGCGCGATGCGATATGCAAAAAAATTAAAGTGGACGTGGTCACAAAATATTTTATATTATCTAATTTATCTGTATGTCGGGTCCACGGGGATCGCGACTTATATCATTTGCTTCTTATGGCTTTGTTGATTATTTAAAATGCAATGTGAAAAAGGAAGGATGAAAAGGTAATTTTGATATTTTTACAAGGTTTTTTTAAATTATTTACTTTAGAAAGGCTTCAAGCACACTTCACATTTCTTATATCTTATGTTTTAAAATTCATTTTTGAAATAAGATATGTAAAATGCGATGCGCTTTTTAAAGTGTTGGAACACCTAATCCTCATGGGTAGGTGTGGAATATGAAAAGTCACAATGGAGTCCAAGTGACCTTGGAATATGAAACCAAGAGTCACACCATTGTACTATAAATGTACATCTTTGTATAATGGAAAATAAGAAAGCCTCACGCTTATCCTTCATTGTGTGTTGTTTCTCTTGTGTGTGCATTCTTCTTCCTCATACACCATGTGTGTGTTTCAACATGGTGTTTAACATGGTATCAGAGCGGGCGATTTCTGGCCCTGCTCCAAATTGAGTGAGCCATTTGTGTTTATGGCCTTGCATATCTGCAAAAATTCTTGGCATTTTTGCAGCACTCAGAAATTGGGAGCAGCACTGCACATCTGAAGCACTCAGAGATTTCTGCAGCAGTGTTTTTGACGCCATTCAGAAGTGTTTTGGAGGAGGAGCCGCATTCAGAAATTGGCAGCATTCCAGCACTGATTTTGAAGAAAGAGCAGCAGTGGTATTGAAGAAGCACATCTGAAGGTTTTCTAAATTCTGATTTTATCTCTGCATTTTAAATTCTGACTTGAAGAGCTGCTGGATATTATTTAAAATTGGGTTTCTGAAGAAGTTTCTGGTTTTTATTGCAAAAGAAATCTGAGTTTTTTTCTGCTGGAAAATTCTTCATCTCTGCATTTTCTGCTGCTGGGCTATTGAAAAAAAAAAATTCTGGAAATTCTCCAAATCTGCTATACATTTGGAAAATCTGCAAGTATTCTGCTGAAAATTTTATGGTTTCTACTCTACTCTACTCTGCTGTTTTAACATTTTAAAAATAAATAAATAAAATTAAAAAAAAAAAAAATTTCTGCAACAACTGCCTACTCGGCCCTTAGCCTTTCGGCCCCTCTACCAGCTGCATAACACATCGACCCTCAAGGTCGTGCTCTACCCACCGCATACGCCTCAGTCCCACGATTCCCATCGCTCTCCATTACTAAACACCTCACCTATCCCCACTACCTGAGCCCCGTTGCGCACCCCACCGCTTCACCTTACTCTGCTCACAGCGCACCCCAAAGTCTAAACTCCGCTCACCCTCTAAAACTGTGCCTTCCCTCATTTACAAACGACCCTCCTCTCGCTGCGTATAACTTCCCCTCTTCTCTACGCCTATTCGACTCCCTCATTTCAATATCCACTATTCCTTTTCAAATTTTTAACATAACTTACGCCACTCCCTCCTTTTTAATACGTTACCTCCCACTCCTTAATTAAAATTCCCCACTCCTCTTTTTCTTTAATGCGTTCCCCTCTTTTTTAAAAGTTAATCCCCTTCCCATTTATTTTAATAATCCCTTTTCCATTTTATTTTTTAATTACTCCCATTTTTAATTAATTCTCCTTTCATTCTCATTTTTAATTAATTAAAAAAAAAAAAAATTTCCCATTCCATTTTAATATTTCCTCTTTTAATTTTTAATACCCCTTCTCTTCCCATCCCATCCCAATAAATTTTCTTCTTTTTTAAAATTCCCTCCCTTTTAATTAATCCCCTTCCCCTCCATTTCTTATTATTCCCATTTTTTTAATTAATTTTTAATTAAAAAAAAAAAAAAAAAAACAACAGCAGAGAGAGAGAGGAAAGAGAGATTTGAACAGCAGAAAAGAGAAAATTGACATATGAATAAGATGGACTGAATATATATAGAGAAATTTGCAAATTTGACATTGATAAAAGGGTGATTTATTGAAGATTTTTACATTTGAAGACAAGTTTTTCATAATTGAAAACAGCTATTTGAGGAAGAAATTTCAGCTACCCCAAGGACCTTTTGCAAGTTGTTTTTGCTGCAAATTCAAATATTTTGCAGAGATTTTGTATTGAACTCACATTGTGAGTGAATTTGCCTCTTCATTCATAGTTGGAATCAGTGAATTTGAGTTGTTGAATTGTTGATTGCCCTCCATCATTTGAGGAGCACACTTTGTACTTTGAGTCATTTGTATTTGTTGCATCACATTGTAAACGGGTGCATTTTCGGTTGTAGCCGACACCCTTTCATTTTTGAGCCTAATTTGTTGAAAATGGCCAAAATCAATGAGGCATTAGTGTTGTTGAATGACCTCATTCATTCCAATATTGATGACATGATAAAAATGAGCAAGGATGCTCTTTGTAACATTCAAAGTTGTTTGCAAGATGCACAAGAGAAGATTGAGTTTTTGCAGTTGGAATCTCAGCTCCAACAAGAAGAACTTCAGCAAAAGAGTCACCATTTTGAACCTGTTTCTGTTCAGAACATTGAGAAGGACTCTCATCAGAAGAAAGAAGATAAAGTTGCAGTTGATCCACATTCAGTTCATTGCACTAGAGCAGATGTACATGCAGATGCAGCAGTTCAGCTTGCACTTCCTAAACCCATCATCAGACCTTGGGAAGAGCTTGTCCACAACAAGCACCGAACTGGTCTTGGATATGACAAGGATGTGTCCTTTCATATTCTAGACTACACAAAGCCCATTAGATTTCAAAGTGCCGGATTCCTATATGACAGTTCACCTACAGTTGTTCCGGATCCTGTTCCACTTCCACATCAGATTGATAAATGCCAACACTGTGATCGAGTTGGCCATATGAAAGATCACTGTTTTGATCTTCATCCATGCAAGCACTGTGGTCGACACACCCATTCTTCAGACAGATGCTTCAGACACAAGCCTCCTGCAAGAACCAAGATTCATCTTGGATGGATCGCTTCTTGGCAATGGGCATCAGCAGCCAAGAAGATGTTTACGACACATGTTAGAACTTGTTCACGGATAGTGAGCAAACTTGCAGTTGAGTTTTCGCCATCATCTCACCTTGTCCCTGACAGGGGGGAAAATGGTGGTCATGTACAAGCTTCGACGACAGATCAAGCGAGCCTAAGCCACAATCTCTCATTCCATGTTCAGAGTTGTAGCCAGCAGTTCAAGCGAGCCTGAGCCACAATTCGTCATTCCAGATTCAGAGATGTAGCCAGAGATACGGATGCCCATGAGCATACCTTCGGTTGGTGGATAACCTAAAACCATCATCTTTGGTTGGTGGACAACCTAAAACCACCACAAGCGAGGAACACTTCCTCTAGCAGAAGCCTTCAGCTTAGCAGCCTTCAGCTTCTTGCCAATAAAATCCAGAGATTTTTCTAAACAAAAATTTTATTTTCTAAGTTTTTATTTTTTTTTATTTTTAGGAAATAGAAAGAATTTCCTATTTTATTTTTAAAGGGTCCCTATTTATAAAAATAAATTGGGGGGTTGTTGTATAGCACAACAGGTTCCCAACACTAGGAGTTTGCAGTAAATGACAAGGAACACATTCCTATATTTTCTTAATCATCGTAGTTCCAGAATCTCTCCAGAATTTCTCAGTAATTTCATGATATTTTTCTCATTTATTCTCCAATATTTATCCACCAATAGTAGGGAACAAGTCCCTAAATTATCTTCTTCTCCAAATCTCCATAATCTTCCCAATATTCTCACAATATCCTTCAAAAATAAATAATATTAGGAAAAGATATGAAATTATCTCTAAAACTTCCTTATAATATATTAAAGCTTAAAAACCATTATTAAGTGTAGAAGGAGAGATTTAATATATCTTTTATCTACCTAAGAAATTTTAGATGGGCCTTAATTTATGTATAATTAGAGGCCTGTCAATAATGTCATGATTTATCATGATTCGACATCCTAACTGACCCAAGGAACCCTACAAATATGTTCCCATATTACAAGACATGACACATGACTTTACTCATGATATTTTTTATGAAACATGACCTTAGACCCCCATTATTTAACCTCTCAAGACATCATTGCAATATTTACAATGAATAATGAAAATGTCATTCCAAGCTAAGACCTAAAGCTTTATCTTTTACAAGATCATAGCAAAACCTTCATACATTGACAAAATTTGAAAGATAAAATTTATTTCTTACTACTATGACTATAGGATACTAACACTCTCTATACCTTGTCATGTGGAACGAGGCACCTGAGTCCAAGTACCAGATACTTCCCATCATAGTGATGGCCATGCATGTGATAATGGTAAAGTCTACCTCAATTTGTGAAGCAAATGCTTCATCTACTACTCCTCCTGAGTTTTTCTTGCTAGAATGTTTGTGTGGACACTTTGTAGCATAGTTCTTTAATTCATGAAATTGAAGAATTTTATTTTGAACAAGTATAACTTCTTACCCCTTGACTGTATTTTTGTTTGGTTTGACATTTATTTCCTTTTCCCTTCTCGCCCTTCCCATCCAATGCAATTTTTTCTTCATCCTCTCCCTTGGAGAATTTACATCTTCTTTATTTCACGTCATCTCTTCTTGTCCCAAATCGAACCACAAGAATTCCTATTTTGGTAATTTATCCCTATTGTTCACCGAATCCTGGTATCTATGCCATCTTTTGGGAAGGCCTATAAGAGCTAGGCTCACTAGGTCATTTTCTACAACATTCACACCAACCCCTCCAAACTCATCACGAACTTCTATAAATATGGTTAGATATTATGGAATAATATCATTGTTTTTCATCTTAATTTTTCGAAGTTTGTCTTTGAGGGTATGTTTTCTATTGTCACTACTATTCTTGAAAACATTTGTGAGTTCCTTCCACATTGCGAAATGAGTTTTTTTCCCATTGATATTTGTGACAATGTTGTCTCTCACTCCCTCGAATATTATTCTCCTCACCTTGTCTACATGTTTATTCCATTGGGCTAGGTTATTGGCATCAGCTGATCATGATTTTGGAATGTTTATCTTGACATATTCTGACAATCCATTGCCATCAAGTACCACCTCCATGTGATCCATTTAGGGAATTTTGGGGTATAAAATGGGCCTCCTAAGGAAATTATAAAATAATAATAGATTAAATCATCAAAATTTAGAAGTAAAAAAGAAAAAAAAAATCAACTCGTATTTTCAAAATATCTCCATGTGGGTTTACTGAAGTTTCGAGTGGAAACACTCGTTGGATGCATAATTTGATTCCTAATTCAAGGAGTACCCATGTTGCATAATTTCGATGAACCTTTCTACATGAAAAATGAGAAATACATGAAAAATGTGATTGCAATCACATTTTTTCACGTTTTTTCATGTATTTCTCATTTTTCGTGTAGCAAGGTCCATTGAAAGTATGCAACATGGGTACTCCTTGGATGAGGAATTAAATTTTGCATCCAACGAGTACTCCCACTCAAAATTTGAGTAAACATTTAGGGAGATAAATTGAAAATGTGAGTTGAAAAAACACTTTTATTATTTTATTGTTTTTAAATATTTTTACTTGTTTACTCCAGAAATGGTGAATCATCTAACATGGTTGACATTACCATCTTGAATCCTATTTGTTCTTATAAATTTTATTTTTGTTGTACATTTTTCTTAGGAGGCCAATTTTAGACCTCAAAATTCCTCTAATGCTCCCAAGCAATGAATTTCAAGCTTCCTTCCAATTAGTACTCTAATATCTATCCATTGAAGGCCATTCTCCCAAATCTAAAGAGACCTTGCTACACTGAAGCTGCAAATTCAAACATCCTGAGGAAACACTTTGAAATTCTTTTTATAATGTAAATCATGCTCTGATACCATGTAGAAGCATGGTGATAGAATTACAACTACTTAATAAATTTAATCAGATTCAAGAGACACAATTCTACTCTACTGCTCTACATAAATTAATTCACAGATTAGAACAACATTTACAAACATGAATCAATCACATACACAACCACACATATTTATCTAGAGGAAATCAACTAGTAAAATCCCTTAATCATGATTACATTAATAGGATGAATAAATAATGTATTACAATTACTTCCTCACTCTGAGCACAACTCGCAAGTGAATAATTGTTCTCTCTTCTCAATGAGAATCTCTGGAAAAAATTTAGTCAATTTATGCCTTTTCTTGAGCCCTTATTTCCTTGCACAAATATCGAGGAATTATGGCCCTATTTTTTAGGAATTTTACTCCAGTTTATTGTGAAATTCCCAAGGTTGGATCTCTGACTGCATGCAACACCTATACCCTCAACAAAAATATACAACTAACGTTACACCTCCTTGGAATATCCACCACAACAAGGGAACTTGGATTCTCTACAACTAGCTATTAATTGATTGATTAGTTAAAAGGATGATCATTGTGTTATATTTCTATCGCACTTCACAACTGACCTCCAACTAGTTCTATCAATAATAAGAACTAGTTTAACTTATTACAATTGGAAAAAATGAATTGGATTTCTACAAATTAGAAATCAAACATGCTTAATTGACCTCAAAGCCCTCGAAATCAAATTTACTGAGCTATCTGAGTGACAAGAGCCATGTCACCTTAGTTAACTACCTCCAAGTTGTCTATTAATGTGGAAATTCTAATTCTCTCAATTTGAACAAGGAAAAGTAAATTTGATACTTTATAGCTACACTTTTCAACAATCTATACATAAAATTGTTGTTTGAATCACTTCAATGGTGATAGTAGGATGCATTCCAAACCTATATTATACAAGAGGGGTGAAATAATTCTAGAAATATGAAGGCATCTACATATAGATATGAATTAACCTCCTGAAAACCTTTATGGGAATATAAGAGAGAGGCCTTCTACATTATATATTGAAACCCCTTTGCACTTTCAGAAGAACATGTTATGAAAACATCTCCAAAAATAGAAGAAAAGAGATATCAACGCCTTAGAAATAAGCCACTCGAGGGGGAAACCTCCTTTACATTACATAAATGAACAATTCTTGGATGATAAAAATAGAAAAACATCCTTTCTATATATAGGAGTCCATGGGGTCACAATATAATCCTATACAACCTAAAAATAATAATGTAAGGGCACAATAATAAAAATATGGGGGCTACAGGGCACAACAATAATAATAAGGGGCTACACTAACAACAATAAGGGGATACAATAGTATTATAGGGACCTAACATGCCCCTCTCCTTCAAACAAGTTTTTCCCTCAATGCTTGATTATTTCTGGATGCTTCTGTATAAAATTCGCATCCTCCCATGTGGAATCTTCAATAGGTAATTTATTCCACTTGCTAAGATACTCTGAAATTAATTGATTTGGCAGTTGTCGAGTTCTTGTTTCTATGACTCCTTCAGAACTTCTTTCATTATGATGTTGATCTTCATGTTGTTTCATTTGATTCTGCACCAAATTTAGGTTATCCTTTGAGAGTTGGAGAACTTCTTGTTGATGCTCGATGTGATCGTCCACTATTTTATCATCCATATTAGCTTTCATTTTATCCTTCAAACAGCCCAACATAGCCTCCACTTTTTATTTTAAACCATCTATGTCATCTTTTATTGGTCTTTGTAAGATCGAAATTTGTTGCACTTGGTACTCTAATTTTGATATATCATACTGCAAGTCTTCCTCTTCATTCGTCATAGTAGAAATTTCTAAGGGATTAATGGGTGTGGAGTTATTTTTAGGGGGAATTTTTAGAACCAAATACTGATATTTGTGCTTCAATATGCCCTTGGAATCACTTCAAACTTATTTTTGAAACAAACATTGTACAATTTTAAAAAACAAATACACACCTTTTTCTTGCTTTTTATGAGGTTGATATTAAGTCTGAATTAACTCTATGATTTCAGAGATTCAATATATAAAATTTAGTCCTGTAGTATCCCTTTGAATCTTCTTTCCAATGCCACACATCTAAACCTGATTTTGATTCTTCAAGACAAAGTTATGCCCAATCTCCGACAACGACCTAATTATGGACTCGTTTAGTAGAGATAACTTGTACGGTGTGCCACGTGTCATTGTTTCATCCTTCGGCTCTGCAGTTGATACAAAGGAAACTACAGTCCATGTAATTTCAGCCACTTTTTACAAAATTCCAATCAGATGCTCAGAGAGTGATTTATGACAATTTTCCCATGGTCACCTCTTTGAGATGAAATTCGGGAGCCTGAAAAACCCCTAACTTCCATAGATCATATCTCTGAAAATATTGTGAACCAATATCTTAAAATTTTACATGAAGTTCCTTAGGATTTCGGCTTCTTTTGGTAAAAATTTCCGCTTCTGAAAATTCTGAGATGACCTATTTGGCGCAGCAAAACCCTGTAATCCAAAGCACTGATATCAAATGTTAGGAAACCAGCTACAAAAATAGAAGAAAAGAGAGATCAACGCCTTAGAAATAAGCCACTTCGAGTGAGAAACCTCCTTTACATTAAATAAATTAAAAATTCTTGGATGATACAAATCATAAAACCTCCTTTCTATATATAGGATTCCATGGGGTCACAATATAATCCTAGCCGACCTAACAATAATAATGTAAGGGCACAATAATAACAATATAGGGGCTACAGGGGTACAACAATAACAATAAGGGGCTACACTAACAACAATAAGGGGATACACGAGTATTATAGGGACCTAAAAAATCATATCAAATGTTATTTTTAAGCATGACACATGGTAAAAAGGGCCAATTTGAGGCATATGACTTAGTCAAAGAATTAAAAAAAGAGGATTATTGTCTACCCACTTAGGATTTCTATTTATTTATCTATTTATGGAAAAATAAGTTCCAGAAAATCCCTTTTGGATGGTGCGACAATTAGAAATGTGACATGTGACATACCAAATCAAAGGACAAGGTCAAGAATGCATGATATTTAAAATTGGAAGAGTAAATTTGATGAATGAATCAGGATGCTCATAGGTGAGACAAGCTACACTTGGAGTTTCCAAAAAATGATGCACTTTATCATAAATAAATCATAAATAATAAATAAATTTATATGATTACATTTTTTAGGGAGATCAAAACAGTCTCCTAAAAGATAGGATATAGGTCCTAAATAACTACACAATAAAAACAACCAAACAACTACTTTCTCCATTATTTTTAATTCTCCCCATTAATGGAGAAAGGATTTATTTCCACACCTAGTATCTCCCTAAATTTAAATTTCATCTTCCCAAAAGGCTTAGTGAAAATGTCAGTGAAATTTTCACAAGTATTACAATACATTAGAGTAATATATTTACACTGTATTTTCTCTCTAACCAAATGAAACTAAGAATCAACATGGCTTGCTCTTGCATGGTAAACTAGATTATTTTCCGATTTGATTGAGCTCTAGATATCACATATGATCACTGTAGCATTATTTTTTTCTTCTCAAACATCTTGAAGAACTCTCCTCAACCAAAATAATTCAAAATTTTTTGCACACAAAACTTTATACTTTGCCTCAATAGATGACAAAAGATACAGTAGGCTACTTCTTACTACTCCATGAAGAAATCCCATAACTAATGCTAAAAGCATAAACTATAGTAGATATACTATCGTCTGGATTACCAACTCAATATAAAATTGAGTAACATGTTAGCTCAACATAAAATGAATCAGTTTACTTAATACCAAAATCAATTTTTACTTTAAGATAACTGAGCACACCTTTCACTACTTTCTAATGGATTTCTAGAGGTCTTTCCATAAACTGATATAACACACTAACAAAATATGCTATATTAGGTATGGTTGTAGAAAGATAATTCAAGATTCACATTAGTTGATTATACATTGTACCATCAACCTCATTTGAGCCATCATCATTGTAAAATTTCACATTCTATTCCATTGGAACAAAAATATTTTTATACTAATCCATTTTGAAATTATTATTAAATTCTATGACATAATTACTGTGAGAAACAAAATTCTGACCAACATCTCTCCAAACTTCAAGACCTAGATATTAATGTAACTCTCCAAGTTCTTTCATCTCAAATACTTGTGACACATGCACCTTAATTCCATCAATTAGTTTACCAGAATTCCTTGTAATAATTAAATCATCAACATACAAGGAAATCAGTGCCACATGCCCCTTTGAATCAAATTTGGTATACTTATTTGGATCACTTTGGCTCCTCATAAAACCCTCTTGAATAAAGAATGAATCTATCTTCTCATACCATGACCTAGGCACCTGCTTCATCCCAAACAAAGCTTTCTTTAGTTTTCAAAATAGATGTTCTTGACCCTTCTTCACAAATGCTTCTAGTTGAGTAATATAAACCTCCTCATTTAAATCACCATTTATAAAGGAAAATTTTACATCTATTTGGTGAATATCCCATTGGTACTTTTAGGTGATGAAATTAACAATCTAATTGTGTTTATTTTACCTACTGGTACAAATGTTTCTACATAGTCATTTCCCTCATTTTGTGAGTAGCATTTTTCCACCAATCTGGCTTTATATTTATCTATACTTCCATTTACTTTAAATTTAGGTTTGTAAAACCATTTACATCCTATTGGTTCTTTATCTTTAGGTCTCTTATTCAATCCCAAGGTTTTAATTTTCATTATAGTGTCATATTCTTCCATAATTTATTTTATCCACTCTTCATATTCATTAGCTTCATTAAAATTCATGGCTTCTATCGCATTTAAAAAATCAATCATCATGAGATTTTCCTTATCCCTTTCAAGTAGGAAAATATGGAATGCAGATCTCCTTGGAAATTCATTATCTTCATCTATTCTCTGTGAAGATCCTTCTTCACCTTTGGGCGAGCTATGAATATTGGTAGTGTCCATATCATTGAGTTCTTCCTCAAGCTTTTGTTGCTCTATGTATTCGACTTCTTCTTTTTTGTATTCAACTCCAGGAAGTATATGCCACCTTTCATAGTTATGGTCCTTGTTTCTTTTGTCTTCCTACTCATGGAAAATTACGTCCCTACTTGTAAATACTTTGTGAGTAGAGGGATAAAAAAATTTATAAGCTTTAAATTATGAACAATACCCAACAAAAATGAATTTGATCGATTTAGCATCAAGTTTCTTTCTATTATCCTTTATAATATGTGCAAAGGCCTTACACCCAAATACCCTCAAATTTTGAATTGTTGGTTTAAAACCAAACAAGAATTGAAATGGGGTTTTGAGATCAGTATGACTTGTTTGAATTATATTGTTTAAATAAACAACAGTGCTAATGGCGTTAGCCCAACAAACATTTAGAGATTCTTACCTTTAATCATACTTTGCACACACTCCACCAATATTCTGTTTTTCCTTTCTGCAACACCATTCTGTTGTGGAGTATAGGGTATTGTAAATTGATGCATTATTCCATGATATTTTTAGTACTTTATGAAGTTACCTAACCTGTACTCTCCCCCTTGATCTGAACAGAGGATTTTTGTGAACTTATCTATTTCTTTCTCTACCATTTTTTTGAATTCTTTGAAATACCCAAAAACATCACTCTGTCTCCTAAGGAAGTAAGCCCAAATATACCTTGTGCAATAATATATAAACAACATAAAATAGTAAGTACCTCCTAGGGATCTCGTCTACGTTGGTCAAAAAACATCCGTATGGACAAGTTCTAATACATCTCTTCTTCTCCTCTCAGAGTTAGAGGGAAATTAATCTTTTTTAATTTTTCTTAATGCACAACCTTCACAAGAAACATACTCATTCTTTAAAATAGGGATTCCATCAACCATCCTTTTTTTCTACAACAACAAAAAATCATGATAATTGATATGACCATACCTTTGGTGCCAAATACTTTATGTTGACATAGTTGTAGAAGTAAATTCTTTATGAATTGTTGGTGACATCAATCTTCTTCAGGCCTCAAACTCTTACACTTGAAGCAAAAATTTTACAGTGATCCAGTAAATCCTTTACTATGTAGTGTGTTCTGAAAAAATGAACCTTCATATTCTAATATGTGATTGTGGACACAACGATCATATTTTTTTTGATCTTGGGAATATATATAACATTATGAATGTGCCTGACACTGCCATTTGGAAATATTAATATAATGTCTCCATATCACTTGATATGATGTGCATGATCATCTCCAAGATAAATTTTGGCACCATTGCTTGCTTCCTTGAAGTTCCCATACCAACTCTTGTTACATTTCATGTGGATTGAAGCTCCAGAATCCACAAACCATGCATTGACATCATCGGTTTTAGCAGACAATGTAGCATTAGACACAAAAAACTTAAGATTCTTGAGATCAAAATTCAGGGCTTCTCTTGCAAAATAACTTGAATGTATTTAGTGTTTATGCTTGACTTAATCACTTTTCTTCTTATAGAAATCTCTAGCAAGATGAAAATATACCACAGTAAAAAAAATATCATTTTGGAATCCTTTATAGCATGTGACATACCTTGTTTGACTTTGGAGATGGCCTTCTATGAAATGGACTTCAACCTTTACTTCCTTCTCCCTATTTTCCTTTTAATAATGTTGTGAAAACAGCTCCAATAATAGAAGAAAAGAGAGATGAACACCTTATAAATCAGCCACTTTGAGGGGGAAACCTCCAATACATTACATAAATGAATAATAATAATGTAATCCTAGCCGACCTAACAATAATAATGTAAGGGCACAATAATAACAATATGGGGGTTACAGGGGTACAACAATAACAATAAGGGGGTTACACTAACACAATAAGGGACTATACTAGTAATATAGGGGCCTAACATGCTCCTCTCCTTCAGAAAAGTGTTCTCAATGCTTGAGTAGCTTCGGGTGCTTTTGTATAAAATTCTCATCCTCCCATGTAGAATCTTCAGTGGGTAAGTTCTTCCATTTGATGAGATACTCTGAAATTGATCGACTTCGTAGTTGTCGAGTTCTTGTTTTTGTGACTAATTCAGGTTCCAATATGGTTTTTCCTTCTTCATCAAGTTCTGGAAATATTGTTTGAACTGGAATTTTGTCCCCTATAACCTTTTTTAAGCATGAAACATGGAAAACTGGATGCACTCGCGAAAAAGCAGGAAGCTCCAATTTGTATGCCATAGTACCAATCTTTTGCAACACCTTGTAAGGACCATAGTACTTTGGCGATAATTTATTATCCTTCTTAGCTTTCTTGAGGGAAATTTTTTTGTATGGTTGTAGCCGTAAAAATACCCATTCTCCCACATCAAAAATTCTCTCACTATGATCTTGATATGCCTGTTGTTTCATTCGATTTTGTGCCAAATTTAGGTTATCCTTTAAGAGTTGGAGAAATTATTGTTGATGATCAATGTGATCCTCCACTTATTTAACCCTATAATTTTCCCTTAAAGAAGATGTGATGGATGATGGATGATATCCATAAAGTGCCATAAATGGGATCATTTTTGCTGCAGTATGTAAGGAAGTGTTATACCACCATTCAGCGAAAGGTAACCACTTGACCCATTATGCTTGCTTATTAGATACAACACAATGAAAATATCCTTCCAAACATTTATTCACTATCTCTGTTTGACCATCAGATTGAGGGTGATAAGATGAGCTATGAGCTAGTTTAGTACCCAAACAAGAAAATAATTCTATCCAAAAATTTCTTGTAAAAATGGGATCTCTGTCACTTACAATAATCTTCAAGTTTCCATGTAGCTTTTGAATTATTCCCATAAATGCAATAGCAACTGTACTCGCTTTAAATGGATGAGATAATGCACAAAAGTGTGCATACTTGGTAAGTCTATCAACTACCACCATGATGACACTCCTTCCTTCAAACTTAGGTAAAACTGTGATAAAATCCATTGAAATCTCCTCTCAACGTTGACCTGGAATGGATAAAGGTTGTAGAAGACCCGAGGTCTTAATTGTCTCAACTTTATTTTTCTGGAAAACCAAACATTCCACCACAAACTTTTGAATATCAGATTTAAGGCCATCCAAAAAAATTATTTCTTCACCTTGTCGTAAGTTTTTAAAAATCTCAAATTTCCTCCTAAAGGAGAAGTGTGCAATTCCAAAATAATATTTTGTTTTAGTTGGGAATTCTTGCAAATATATAAGCGATATTTGTACCATAAGGAATCATTTTTCCAACTAAATGTATCAAATGTACTAGGATCTTGTTGCACCTTTTGAATGAGTGTCCACACTTCTTCGTCCTTCTTCCATTCCTCCCTTGCTTTGGTTATCCAATCTGGTTGGATAATTGAAGTGGCACAAAGCAATGCTTCCACCTCTTCATCCTTTCTTGAGAGTGCATTTGCAAAAACATTTAGCTTCCCTATTTTGTAGATGATTTCAAAGTCATAACCCAACATCTTTGTGACCCATTTTTGCTACTCTTCTGAAGATAGTCTTTGTTCCAAAAAGTGTTTAATACTATCATGATCAGTTTTTACCTTGAAGTGTCTTCCCATTAGGTAAGGTCTCCATTTCTTTAGTGCATGTAGTATTGCCAAAATTTCCCTCTCATAAATAACATTTTGCAAATAATTTACTTTGATTGAATGACTTTCAAAAGCAATGGGTCTTCCTTCTTTCATTAAAACAGCACCAATTCCATTTCCTGAGGCATCACATTCCACAATAAAGGTTTTTGTGAAGTCTAGCATAGCTAAGACTGGTGCTAGGCACATTGCCTCTTTAATATGTTCAAAGGCATTAGTTGCTTCAAGAGTCCATGAAAATGCATCTTTCTTCAATAATGTTGTTAGAGGTGTTGTTATTCTCACATAATTCTTAACAAACTTGCGATAATACCTTGTTAACCCAAGAAATCCACACAACTATTTTATGGTTGTGGGGACTTTCCATTCCTTAATGGCTTTAATTTTTTTAGGGTCTACCTTAACACCCTCATGAAATACAATATGACCCAGATATTCCACCTCTTGTACTTCAAAGAAACATTTGTATTTTTTTGCATATAATTGTTTCTCCTCCAATATTTTGAGCACCCTTTCAACATGTTGAACATGATCCTTTGAAGACCTGTTCTAGATTAGTATATCATCAAAAAATACTATCACAAATTTTCTAAGGAAGGGTTTGAAAATGGAATTCATTAACCCTTGAAATCTAGAAGGTGCATTGGTAAGGCCAAAAGGCATGACCAAAAATTCATAATGACCTTCATGAGTTCAAAATGATGTTTTCGGTATATCTTCATTCTTCATTCTAATTTGATGATATCCTAATCGAAGATCCAACTTGGTAAAATAAATTGCTCCATGTAATTCATCCAATAATTCATCAATCATAGGAATGGGAAATTTTTCTTTAATAGTGAGCTTATTCAACTCCCTATAATCTGGACACATGCGCCATGATCCATATTTCTTGTGCACCAATACTATTGGAGTAGAGAAAGAACTTTGACTAGGTTGAATTATACCAGCTTCTAACATTTCTGCAATCATGCGTTCAATTTCGCTCTTTTGTACATAAGGATATCTATAAGCCCTCATGTTTTAAGGAACACTTCCTGGAATCAAATGAATAGCATGATCATGATCACGAATAGGTGGGAGTCCTTTGGGAGTATCAAACACCTTGGAATGATTGTCCAAGACTTTTTGGAGATCTGGAGAAATAGATGTTTTTCATGTTGGAACTTCTGGTGAGAATAATTGTGAAATTATGCCTCATTGTTCTTTATTCAGAAGCTTTTTCATGACATTAGATCTTATTATATTTCTTGGCTTCACTGCAATACCCCGTAATTCGATTTCCTTTCCTTCTGAAAAAAATTTCAAGAAAAGTGCTTGAAAATTAAAATCTACCATCCCCAAATATTGTAACCATTGTACTCCTAGTAAAACATCAGCACCTCCGATTAGGATGGAAAGCATTGGACTATTCAATACATATTCCCCCATGGCTAGCTTGATATTATGGCATTTTCCAGAGCAATTTATAGTTCCTCCATTTGCAACCATCACTTGACATTCTGGTGCTGGGTATAGGAAACAATTCAATTCCTTGGCTACCTTACAATGAATAAAATTATGGGTACTACATGAATCAATCAACAATATTACCTTTTTCTTCTTGATATGTCCTTCTATCTTGAGAGTTTTAGGAGTGGTAGTTCATGCCAATGCATTACATGATATGGTCGGACTCATTTATTCTTCTTCTAGGGTTACTTCCTGGTGTATATCCTCTACTTTTGAAGTTTCTTGTTCATTTTCTTCCTCATCTTCACAATCTATGTAAAATAATTTCTTCTTAGTGCACTTATGACATTTAGCGTATTTTCTATCACAATTTTAGCAAAGCCCATTTGCTCTTTTTTTCTTCCAATTGTTGTGGTGTCAACCTTGTAGGTTGTGGAATTCTAGGAGTAGAAACACTTCCATCTTTATAGATGTGAGTGGTAGGATTCCTTGTCGCCATAATTTTACATTAAATTTTTCTTGCCAACCTAAATGCCTTCTCCAATGAATCAGGTTCCCAAACGCGAACTTCATGTTGGATGTTATCCTTTAAAGTCCCTATGAAGACATCAATCTTGTGTTCCTCTGGAATATCATTTATCCTTATATTCAATTTTTGGAGTCCTCAATGTTCTCCCCCACTGAATCCTTTTTTTTAGATTTATCAATTGGCTAACGAAGGTGTTGCTCTTTGTATCCTCATAATGTGCTATCATTTCTTCCATAAAAATTGACCAAGTGACAATTTTTTTACGGGAGAAAAGCCATTGATACCATACAAATGTATTTTGTTATAAATGTAAAGTTGAAATGTGTACCTTTTGTGTGTTTTGCACATTATTGAGATCAAAATATTGCTCCATCTATAGTATCCATGTTACGGGATCCTTGCCATCAAACTTCCTCATATCCATTTTTGGAATATGGTGGTCCTTCCCTCCAACATTAGAGTTTATGAAATCATGATTAACATTTATTTTTTTATCATCGTGAGTTTCCTATACTATATTTTCACCATTAGGAAACATTTCTTGTATCAACTTTGTCAAAATTTCCATGTCTTCTTTTAGATCATTCTTCATGTTTTCCATTTTTTCATCGATCTTAGCTTCCCTATAATCCATCTTAAATTCCATTCCAGGTTCCATGCCATCCATATTAGCTTCTATTCAATTATCCAAACCATCCATCTTAGATTCCATGCCTTTATTCAAACCATCCATCTTAGTTTCCATGCCTTTCTTCAAAACTTCCATGTCATTTTTTGTTGCTCTTTGTGAGAGCGAAATTTGTTGCACTTGCTCTTGTAATTTTGATATGTCATGTTGCCATTTTTCATCTTCATGAGTCATGGTAGAGACTTCTAAAGGCTTAATGGTTGTTTAATTCTTTTTAGGGGGGATTTTAGAACCCAATACTAGTATATATTCTCAATAGGCCCTTGGAATCACTTCAAACTGATTTTTTACACAAGACTTATGCAATTCGAAAAAAAAGCACACACCTTTTTCTTTCTTTTGAGGATCTTGATATTGAAACTGAATTATCTCTATGATTTCACATCTCCATTATCTAAAATTTGGCCCTGACGTATCCCTCTGAATCCTCTTTCGAATGCCATAGATCTGACCTGATTTGGATTCTTCAAGGAAAAGTTATGTCCAATCTCCCATTATGAACTAATTATGGACTAGTTCAGTAGAGAGAACGTGTACAACTTGCCATGTGTCATTTTTTCCTTCTTCGGCTGTGAAATTGATAGACAAGAAACTATATCCTTTTACTTACAACCAATGTTTACAGAATTCCAATCCAATGCTCAAAGAAAGAGTTATGAAGATTTTCCCACAATCACCTCTTTAAGATGAAATTCGGGAGCCTGAAAAAGCCCTAACGTCCATAGATCATACCTCCCAAACTAATGTGAATCAATATCTGAAACATTTTCAAGACATTCCTCGGGATTGCAGCTTCTCTCTATGAAAATTTCAACTTCTGAACCCTCGCAAAAAAACGTTATAGCGAAAATGCTGCGATGGCCTGTTTAGGTTAAATTCAGGAGCCTGCAAAATAACCTAACTTCCACAGACCATATCTTAGACAATATTGTGAACCAAGCTCTAAAATGTTGCGAAAATGTTCCTCAGGATTTCAACTTCCCACTCTACAAATTTCAACTTCTGAACCTTCGTATAAAAAGAGTTATAGAGAAAATTCTAAGATGACCTGTTTGGAGCAGTGAAACCCTAGAATGCAAAGCTCTGATACCAAATGTTGTGAAACCAGCTCCAAAAATAGAAGAAAAGAGAGATCAACGCCTTATAAATCAGCCACTATGAGGGGGAAACCTCCAATACATTACATAAATTAAAAATTCTTGAATGCCACAAATGACAAAACCTCCTTTCTATATATAGGAGTCCATGGGGCCACAATGTAATCCTAGTGGGGCCACAATGTAATCCTAGCCGACCTAACAATAATAATGTAAGGGCACAATAATAACAATATGGGGGTTACAGGGGTACAAAAATAACAATAAAGGGGTTACACTAACAACAATAAGGGATTATACTAGTAACAAAGGGACCTAACAAATAATTTCGTCTTTTTCAAAATTGCTAATTTTGGATTTTGAGGCTTCAAATTCATGTGCCTCCCTTCTTCCTGCATTAGTATGACTGTAAATTCATCAAAAGTGGGATATTTCTCCCTTTATGAAAGACCTATAATGAAATTTTGATATTCCTTTAACATTCCATTTAAAGTAATTGTAACAAGATCAATACTAGGTATTTGTTCTCCTATGTCTCGAAGCTTATCTTTCAAGTCTTTGATTCTTAAAATCAAAATATTTATAGATTCATTTTCTTCCATTTTAATGTAAAGGAACTTACTTTTCAAAAAGAGCACACGGTTTGTATTTAGAGTCTCATACAAATCCTTCAATGTAGTCCAAGTTTCATTGCAATTCTTGCAATCACGAATGTGAGGAGTTATACTATCTTTCACAGACACCCTTAATAGTACCTTTTCTTTATTCTCCTACTTCTCCTGATATCGGATTGATGTTTTTGTCACACCTCAGGTCACACTTGGATTTTCTTCTTCTCCATTTGTGATTGTCCATATGCCAGATCCTTCCAAAAAATTTAACAACTTAAATTTACAATTAACATAATTGATCCATCTGTCTTATTGTCTTCATTCAAGTAGGTCTATGCAAGTGAATTAGTAATCTTGACATGAAAATATCCAAGCTTCCACTATAAATAAATATGCAGGGCCAAAAATAAATACTTAGGAGGAGCGTTTTGCAAGGAATATGGGGTTTGATCCTTCCCCTTAGAGTCTCCATACAAACCCTGGATGAAGAAGAATGTGACTGTTTGAACTCAGTGGGTAGTAACTGAGATAGTAGGCATCAATGAAAAAAATGGAGCTCAATGTGCTTTTTAACATATGGATCGTGTGATGTATTGTTGAAATCGATAGTTTCCTAATTTGACCGACTCCATCACACTTTTCACCTAATGGCGCAGAGTGTGATGGTCCCCTGGCTAAGCATGCAAGTATTCACATGAGTCCCACATAAATCTGATGGAATCACCCCATACATGTCTCTAGTATTTTAATGGCATCAAAAAAAACTTGTCTTTGTTTCTTGCATATGAGTACGCCATCTTTCCAAGTGTGGCTTGACTTTCCAACAATGTGTGACACTCCATAGACAATGTTGTATAGACAATATTTGTTGAAGGCAACAACGATATCTTTAGTCCTAAACAGAGGATCTAGCAGCAAACTAGATAAATACATGCAAACCCTCCTAGCTCATATTAGAAAATTCAAAACGAGGCAGATATCTTACCTCACTCAGATGCTAATGTCTAGATATTCTCATTTCCAAGTTCAATCCATTAAGCATCATCGTAGATGTTTACCTGCAAGGAATATCCAATCAAATAGATGAAATCATATATAGTAGAAATTAATCTAAGATAAACTATGTGAAATATCAAAGAGTAGTACACTAAATGCTTAATAAATTACACATTTATCGAAGGAAAACGTATAATGTATTATTATTAGAAATAAGGGAAGCATACAACCACTTAAGCTCTAATGTTGGAAGCCATCTTTAGATGATTTTGCAACTCCTTGCCAAGACCTTCAAGTCCTCCTTTCTCCTTAAGAAAGTGGCAGCATTTAGGTGCAACTGAGCATAAGGTTTGGAACCAGCATTGATCAACAATTTGGGGAAAGCATGGAATGCATTTATAGGGAAGGAGGAGAGGTTAGGGATCCAAAAAACATGGAAGAAGGTACACATCCTTAGGGGAATATCCCTAATAGTAGGATCAAAGGCCTGAAATGGGAGCCTTCGACCCAATCCTCATTCAACAGTTACCATCTCTCCATTCTCAAGGCTTCTAGTAGGAGCATATTTTGCTCCACTTTTGGATAACTTACCCAAAGAGGACAAACGTGCTTTTTCAGTTTAATTCCCACGTTGCCAATGCTATACACAAGTGAGGGTGTAATACGAGAATTTTGAGGTATAAAATGGTCCTCCTAAGAAAAATGTATAACCAAATAAACTTTATAAGAACCAATAGGATTCAAGCTAATAATGTCAACCATGGGGGGTGATTCACCATTTTTAGAGTAAAAAAGGAAAAATATTAAAAACTAATAAGATAATAAAACTATTTTTTCAACTCACATTTTCAAATTATCTCACTAAGGTTTTACTCAAATTTAGAGTGGTGGTACTCATTGGATGCAAAATTTAATTCCTCATCCAATGAGTACCCATGTTGCATACTTTCAATGGACCTCGCTACACGAAAAATGAGAAATACATGAAAATATGTGATTGCAATCACATTTTTCATGTAGTAGGGTCCATTGAAAGTATGGAACATGGGTACTCCTTGGATGAGCAATCAAATTATGCATCCAACGAGTGTTTTCACTCAGAATTTAAGTAAACCCATGGGGAGATAAGTTGAAAAAAAAAAAAAAAATTCCCTCTAAAATTTGATGATGTAATCTAATCTTATTTTATTATTTCCAATATTATTTTATAATTTCGTTAGGAGGCCCATTTTATACCTCAAAATTACCCTGACGAAGGCGACAAGCACGACGGTTTAATTTTAGGGGCTCCACTGGGTCTTCAAATAGGGTTTGTCACAAGATTTTTGCAGATTTGTTTCAAGGTATTTCTCATTAAGGTCTTCAAGGATGCTCTGATCATGTTTTTCATGGTAAATACTTTGAAAAAAATTTGTGACTTTGCGACATTACGGGAAAATTTTGACAGGTCAGGGCAAGATATTGGGAGTTCGACAAAATATTTTATAACATATGCCCCCTAACGCATGAAATTAGAAAAAGAAGTGATGGTTGAAGTGTTTTACAAGTCAGGGAAAGGGCTTATGAGACCATTTTCAGGAGATATGCAAATCAAACATAATACAATACATATGACATCTCTTATATATGCTCAATAATACATCTCTGAGCAAACAATACATGGACCCACGACATGGACGCAACCATTCAACTAAAAAGGATCCTGAATATGACTATGAATCTACGAGATGGGTACAATCATGAATATTGAATAACACCTCGCGACCTGGATCTAGAAAAGGAAATACAAGGTCTAATATCTTGACCCAACAAGAGTACAAATCTAACCATGTGAATAGATGTGTTGAAGTCTAACATGGAAAAACGTACTTGATTATCGGCCAATGAGGTAGACTATTATAGGCACAAGAGAAACCACCAATAATTACAATAGCTCTCAAGTTAAAACAACACAATCTACAAGTGTGAATAATGGAGTTGAAGTCGAACACTCACAGAATCACTTGATCGAAGGCCAATGATGTGAACCTATCGTCAAATGTGAAGAACCTACCATTGAGGCATGCTGGCTCCAAGGTACTAAAAATGGGTTTCTAGATCATCTTCCTGGATAATGACCTCGAGTCGATAGGAAGTGATCCATCAAAGGAGGGCCATAATGTTTCCCACATCATTGACATGAAATAGAGTATCTGATGTAAAGTTGATGAGAGTGATTCAGGATTGTGGCAGAGAAGTTTAAATGAGGCACAGGAGGTTTGAATTTGGATATGTGACTTCTCTTGAGCATATCAGTGACACAAATTCAAATTTTGGCAACCTTTGACTCAAAATGGGATCAATCGTCATGATTATAATAAGATATGATCGAATGAGAGGCAGATGGATTTCCCAAACCCAGGAAGGAAAGTGACAAAGAGAGGATAACCCAATCCTGACAAAAAATACATATAAGTGTCATGATCAAGAGAGACATGTTTCCTTTGATACATAATATATGGTACATTTACTTCCATTTTTCCCCACTATTTTAGCGAGTACCTCTTTATTTTTAATTTCATTCTTGAAGAGGATACCATATTTTTATCGTATAAGTTCACCCTTCGAATGAATCAATACTAGTATGTTTAACGAGCCCTAGGAAGGAGTAACTTGGTCTCGTCATGGTGAGAAGTCCTTTGTCGTTTAAGTTTTACAAGTCTAGTGGAGGAAAAAATTGGCATTATTTTCATGTTTAGGGAGTTTGAAAAGGAGGCGGGAAAGAAAACTCCAAAGATCCCCTTTCGTACATAGTCCCTTGAATCCCAAACGGTAGAAAATTATATTCAAGAGAAAATATTAGTCATTTTTTACTAAGGTATTCCTTTTTTGTAGTTAGTCTATCTCAACCTAAAAAAAGGGTTAAACTTATATTGAGACGACGTTAATTCATTTTCTTTAACGAGATTGAAATGAAAATTTCTTTGCAATATTTTCATGTTTAGAGAGTCAGAAAAGTGCTAAAATATGACTCAAAGGGGGGTTCCTTTTTTTTTTTTAATGAGTCCGAAAAAGTGATAAAACCAAACTCATCATTTTACTAATTACTGTCACCAACATGTAATGAACCTATTGCTGCAATTGTGAGAAAACGTCATTCCAATCAAGAAAAATATAAATATAAGGAAATATGAATTTCAACAATGGTAAACAATAAAGTCACAAGTTTACATAAACTAGAAATTCAAAATAATAATTAATTTTACCAATTGTGAATTTAGAGATAATTTTACCCACATTTACCTTCTATCTTCAGGCGCGACGTACGATCAATATAGAGGACCATTTTCGAGGCATTTGTCACAGGTAACCACCCTTTCCTTTCTCTTGATTTTGGTTTTATTTTTATGCATTTTAAGCCATGGATTAGTTTCATTGGGGATCTAGAAAAAATTAGGGCTCGTGGGTGGCCAATGTGGGATTTACTCATCGAATCCACGCTGATTTCCCTAGGCCCAACAAGGCCACCATGCTACCAGTGCAGATAAATTCTGACAAAGTCACGCTCGCATGGAGGGTTGATTTTCTTTCACCAAAGCTCAATTTTCACCCATTATTTTGCCAAATTTTCTCCATGGAAGGTATTTAATATTTGTTTAATGATGTTTGTAGGTGAAAAATGACAATTGAATGGAAGGAAATGGGCCATGAGTCTGAAGATCAAGAAGCAGAAAAAAACAACAATGCATAAGAGAACTTCGTAACTGTGGATTGCTAAAGTTTTTGTGGACTCCTGGGATTCAATCCCAAGTGGATTTATTGATACTTTGGTGACTTGGTGGAATGTAGACTGTCAATTGTTTGTGATACGATATCAGGAGCTGAATATAGAGGTTTCTGAAATCTACTTCATTACTTGTTTTTCCAAGTGGAGACAACCAATTCATCTATATGGTTCTCGAGTCGGAGCAGACAATACTGGCATTCTCATTTCGATACACTACAACAAGAACTTCCACAAAACAAAAAGCATCAAAATTTATAGAAATATTGTTGCAGATCTTGAATTTAGAGTTATCCTCAAAACTTTTGTTCGAGTGGCAGCGGTACAAGCCTTGCATGAGGAAATAAAATCTCATTTCCAATACGGGGTGGATTTTATTGGACTAAGGGGTTGCTTCTCAACATGAAGCACCAACTCACAAAATGCAAGATGAGAAAACTTAAGCAGTTTGGATATGGGGCAATCATGGTAACACTTTTCTTGGAGTGATTTCCATTGTTCTAACACCAGTAGATAGAGGTCGGACCCCCTACACCAAGAGACCCACGACTATTGAGGTGGAGTGAGTTGACGTCTCGCCATGGTGGAATGAAATAGATGTCTTTTCCACCAGCTTTATTTTGATAGTTGTGACAATAGATCATCATGATATATGATTGGGCCTATGTCAGGACAAATGTCAAAGGAGATATAGGTCTACCTCTGCCACCAGGGGGACGAAGGAATGACTGAGGTAGGAATTGTTTTTCAAAGTTTTAAAGTTTTCAAAGAAAAAAAAATTTATGTGTGGACTGAGATTTGGACTTATGATAATTTGCATACGTTGGACTAGAGAGACCTCCAAGGTTTTCTCCAATTACATGGAGAGTGGCTCTTCATTTTTTTTATGCTCCCTATGTCAAGGGGGCTGACCCTATGGTTGAGATAGAGTGAAATCTGGATGCCTTGACCAGAGGTATTCTGGATTACGTGACCATCGACAACATACCTCTCTGACATCAAAGGAACGTTGTAGGAGTGTATGTTTGACTACTCTAGCTGTTACATAGAGCCATTAAAGATATTTATTGTTACCACAAGCACCAAGTCGATGGATAGACATTTTTTTTATCTTTCATTTTTCATTTATGTAGGATTGATGAGTCATATATCTCAGAACACATATTTTCATTTTTGATGTAGCACATATTTTGAAAACTCTATATACATATATACATGTTTTTCCTGATTCTATTTGATTTTCTCATTGTGCTATGGTTTCTTTTTTTATATATGATGTAGATGTCTATCTAATACATAATTTTCCAGTGTATCTGTTACTATATTTAGATTTCTTGGAATATGTTGATAAGTAATTTAATCAAATTAGATATCATTTTTGGGATTCAATTGCATTAAGTAAGTCATTCATCTATGACCATTTTCATGAGATGTAGTTGTAACTAACTAATTTCTCAATATTTTTGAATATTTCACTTAGCACTCATTGCATAAGGTGATGCGCATAGGGGTGAATAAGTGGGATTGAAACTAGTGAAATGAATCACATGGTGTCAATCATCACTTTCGGGGCTTGTACCTGGTAACCAAAACTTTCCGGGAGGTCACCCATCCCAGAACTCCTCTGGCTCAAGCGCACTTAATTGTGGAGTTTTCTCCACAATCCAGTCCACTTAGCTTGCTACTCCATTTGAAAAACCTTAGCAAGTATTGTGCCTCGTGAGCCATTCAAGTAGAGCTCCCTTTACTCAGTGTATTTCAGGTATGAGGGGTTTCCGCAGTTCATTATATTAAATATCATTTTTGGGGTTCAACTGTGTTAAGCAAGTCATTCATCTATGACCATTTTCATGAGAGTTAGTCGCAACTGACTAATTTCTCATGATTTTTGAATAGTCCACTTAGCACTCATTACATCGGGCGATGCTCATAGGGGTGAAGAAGTGAGATTGAAACTAGTGAAATGAATCACATAGCATCAATCATCACTTCTAGGGCTTGCACCCAGGACTTCCCAGGGGGTCACCCATCCCTGTACTCCTCTGGCTCAAGCACGCTTAACTATGGTGTGTTACCCACAATCAAGCCCACTTAGCTTGCTACCCCATTTGCAAAACCATAGCAGGTATTGTGCCTCATGAAAAATTCAAGTAGAGCATCACAAGGGTGAAGAAGTGGGATTGAAACTAGTGGAATGAATCACATAGCATCAATCATCACTTCTAGGGCTTGCACCTGGTAACCATGACTTCCTAGGAGGTCACCCATCCTAGAACTCCTCTGGCTCAAGTGTGCTTAACTGTGGATTTTTCCCCACAATCAAGCCCACTTAGCTTGCTACCACATTTTCAAAACCTTAGCAAGTATTTTGCCTCATGAACCATTCAATTAGAGTTCCCTTTACTCTTTGTATTTTAGGTATGAGGGGTTTCCGCAATGCAATATATTACATATGATTTTTGGGATTCAACTAAGTTAAGTAAGACATTCATCTATGACCATTTTCATGAGAGGTAGTTGTATCTGACTAATTTCTCATTATCTTTTATTAGTCCACTTAGAACTCATTACATCGGGTGTGATGCTCACAGGGGTGAATAAGTGGAATCGAAACTAGTGAAATGAATCACTTTCGGGGCTTTCACCTGGTAGCCAAGACTTCCCGAGAGGTCACCCATCCCAGAACTCCTCTGGCTCTAGCATGCTTAATTGTGGATTTTTCCCCACAAGCAAATCCACTTAGCTTTCTACCCCATTTTCAAAACCTTAGCAAGTATTGTGCCTCATGAACCATTCAAGTAGAGCTCCCTTTACTCTTTGTATTTTAGGTATGAGGGGTATCCGCAGTGCATTATATTATATATCATTTTTTGGATTCAACTGCGTTAAGTAAGTCATTCATCTGTGACCATTCTCATAAATGAATGAATTACTTAATGCAGTTGAATCCCAAAAAATAATATATAATATAATGAACTGCGAAAACCCCTCATATCTAAAATGTAATCAAAATTTCTTTCCAAGATGCGAACATGTCGATACATCCTTAAAATCTGAAGGTTTATGACTGAATAATGTTTGTTTAAATGTAATACAATGAGTTGTGAATCAAGCTTGACAACTAACGCTCTAATTCCAAGAGCAACATCTTCTAATAATAGTTTGATAACCGCACTATATTAGGTGATATTGTTAGTTTTTCGACCTAGACATATGCCCCGTAAACTCACTATCTCACTACTGGGAGAATAAAGCTCCCACGCATAGGAAGAAATATTTCATGTACTACAGCAAGCGCCATCAGCAAAATCAACATGGGGAAGAGGATTTTTCGACATTTTCAAACCAAGCAGAACATGGTAAGTAGGGGAAAACATGTTTGCAAAAAGGAAAATAAATCACACCAAATAACTGCACACTAATGAAACACACTAATGTACACAGTGTTCATACAAAATCAAGCATAATACTTCTTAAGGTAGATCCTGTTACGAGGCTCAGCTAGTTGATTCCCTTCATATTCTACTAACTCATATGAACCCTTTTGTAATACTCGTTTAACAATATAGGGTTCATTCCACATAGGTTTAAATTTCCTTGCTCCTAATTTATCATTAGCTTGATCATACAAAAGGACAAAGTCACCTTCAACATATAGATGAGGACTCACAGATTTTTCATATTGCACTTTAACTCATCTTTTCCGAGTCTCAATGACCAAAGCGGAAATTCAGCGAGTCTGATGAAGATGTTCCAGATAAAGCAACAGTTCCTCCTTAGATGAAGTACCAGGGAGTAATTTGACATCTAGTTTCAATGAAGGAATCTCCCACTCAATTTGGAGATTGGCTTCCAGACCATACACCAATTCAAATGGCGTAAATTTGGTTGTTCTCTTGGCAGCAGTTCGGTGTGCCCATAAAGCTGAAAAGAGAATAAGATGTCAGTTTCTTTTGTGCATTCCAATGATTCGTTGAAGCATAATAAATAAATAAATAATTGATTACTTCAAATTTTCCATTGGCATGTGGATAATAAGGAGTTGAGCTATCATGATGTATCCCCAACTTATAAATAAGATTTTTTATCATATAGTTTCAGAAATGGGAGCCATGGTCGGTAACTATGGCTTGAGGAACACCAAACCGAGAGATAACGTGATTGAAAATAAATTGAGTCATAATTTCACCGTCAACATTGTATGTAGGCATCGCCTCAGCCCATTTATTGAAATAAACCATAACAACAATGATGTGCCCATGCCCCCCAATTGAGTGAGGGTTACATGTCATGAAATTAATGACCCATTTATAAAATGGGCCAACGGTGATAACTCAGTGTAAGGGAATGTGCGAGAATCATTGTTTCCAATTATAAATCTAGCAAGCCTGATATTTTTAGACTACAAAAATGCAATCTTTGAAAATTAAAGGCCAGAAGTAACCGACGCGAAGGATTATTTGAGTTGTAGCTTATCTAGACATATGACCACCACAGGCTCAAGAATGATATTCATTCAAAGCTTTCTCAGCTCCCTCATGTGTTAAGCACTGTCAAAGGACCAAATCCACACCAAGGCGATATAAAGTATCTCCAATAATGCAATAAGGTTGGGATTGGTATCAAACTCATAGTTTTTCAGAGCGAGACAAATCTGGTGTAAAGGTTTGAGTTTGGAGATAGATGATAATATCTCCATATCATGGATCATCAGTGCTAATAAGGAAGAGAGATTCATCTAGAATCATCTCATCAGATGCAACAGTTGTGTTTGCAATGGGAAGTTCAGAGATCTACTCAGCAAAAAAAAGTGATTTCTTTGACTTAACCTTACTAGATTCTAAGTCAAACTCCTGCAAGATAAGTATCCATTTGGAGTATTTCACCCAAGAAATTGATGTAATATTCCAAAATTAATTTGAATTTTAAAGTTTTTTTTTGTAACTTAGATAGGTGAATAAGTGGGTAGGGAGACCCATAAATCTCTTTATAAAGAATAAAGCCACTTATCATGTGAATTTGCATCATCATTTCAACTTAATAAAGCATCCTAAGGTGTGAAAAAGGGCTAGATCATGAGAGTAGCTCCTTTAATGAGTGGGGCCCAGGGTGAGGAAGCTCACCTAGCATAAAATGAAGAGGATGGCAGCATTATAATACATGGATTTGTATTATTAATTTTGATCTTTTTAGATCTGTATTTGTCATGTGACATATCTATGCATGATTTTGTTGTTTAGCAAGGTCTGTTGTACTGTTTAGTACAAGGGTGTTTCCGAGCTGAAATCCCACCCTCATCCTTGGGGGACTTTGAGTGCCTACTTAGGAGAGGTTATCTTGAGTTGCATTACCACTATTTTTCATTTGGCCAAGCTTCATCTTTCTTCTATGGTGCAGTCTATTCCATATATATGTTTTGTTGAAGGAGTGTAGCAGTGGAGGGTTGTAAAACCCCATTTATGAGGTATTTTTCCATTGGAGGGATCATCATTTCATCGAGGTGGCTTGTGAGGAAGTCCTTGAAGCATAATTTTCATATTTGGCAGGAGGCCAAGTAGCTACCATCAATTATAGTGTTTTTTCCCTCAAGGATTGTGTTGTTTTAGAGAGCAGCTGCAGCAGTGGGTTTATCGCCCTAGTTGGAGGAGTTTTATTTCCTGTGAGGGGATAAACCCTTCATTTAGGAGATCTATTGGAGGAGGATCAGCCATATCATATATCATATCAGCCACCTCCTATTATCATTTCAGTTGTAGTGGTTATTCATCCCTAGGTCCATATCTGCTATTTTTGTATAGTGTGTATTCCCAAAAACCTTTTCTGGGTTGTCTTGGAAATTTGTTTTGGAGCATGGATCTCTAGTCCTAGTAATTTTTGAGCATTATATCAGAATAAATATATATTTCTACTTTTCAGCTACTATTCTCTCATAGACAATGCAATTATAGCATTCTGACATTTCATGTATTAGGAGTATTTTATGTTCTGATGTATTATTTCATGGGAGGTTTGTTTCCCCAATCCTGAGAGATATTTTCCTCAAGATATTGTACTTATTTCCTGCTAATAATCATAATGGAATGGATTTATGGTTGTCTCATTTCTTGGTCCATTGATACTTCTGCATATTTCCAGTTTTATGTCTTGTATTGTTGCTCTCCCAATTTTGGGATATTACAGTGGTATCAGAGCATAGTCTTGGCTCAGCCTGTGTACTTTAGCCATTATGTCATCCACAGTGGCTTCTCATAGAAAGGAGAATATCTATAGAAGAGATGCAGGAAAGACTCCACTATCAATAGAAATGAAAGGGAAAGAGTTCTCAAGACTTATTCTTCAAAATATGCAAGGCATGAACAAAGACATCAAAGAGATGAGGATGGAGCGATATAGAGATTCTCCGAGAGGGCTTCTACATAAAGAAAGCTCAAATTTTTCACATTATGGGTGTGAGAATTCACCTACACCATCAAATATACAATGTGGCACCATGCCTACATTCTTAGTAAGATAAGAAGAGGAAGGAGACACACCAAAGGAGGAGACTCTTGGTGATTATCTCCAAGAATATGAATCTTAGTCTAGAAGATTCAAGGAGCATATAAACTTCCAATTTTTTTTTCAAATCAAAGAAAATAGAAGGCCCAGTAACCACAATAGAAGAAGAGGGGACATGCAGCACACTTTGGGTAGATTCTTTCTACCTACTTTTGATGGGTCACCCAAGAGCACAACTAAGGCTTGGGTAGAGAAGCTAGACACATATTTTTAGCTACATCAAGTTTCAGAAAAGGAGGCCATTAGAGTAGCATCGCTAAATCTTGAAGGTAAGGCTTATGCCTAGTGGTTTTATGAATCTTCTTCATTGAATAATGAAAATATATCTACTTACGAAAAAATCACTAAGAGGTTAGTGAAGATATTCAATCAAAGACATTCTGAAACTTCCTTCGGTGAGCTAGCCAAACTCAAGAAATCAGAACCTTCGAATGAGTTGGAAGGATCCATGAAGCCAACTCCATTTAAGTATATTTTTGAGGGGGTTACAAATTTGAAAAATTCTTTGCTAAGGGAAAAAGCCCCACTTCGGTAAGAACTTTCTTCTCAAGAAGAAGACTTGAGGGTTCCTCCTTCAAGAGGAGATCAAGCCAAAGCATATCTTAATGATGAGGTATTATCCAATGGTGAGGAGGAGGAAGAAGGAGAGATAAAAAGAGCCTCCAGTGCTATAAAATCAGGAGGATATCCTCCACCATTTGGAGAGGGAGATGAAGCAATTGCTTCAACTAGAGGATCTCTTGTATCTTTCCAAGAAGTTCTAAAGGATCTCACATATGAAGATCAGGAGAAGCATGTGTCTATTTTGATAGGCAATGATACAAAACAATGGAGGAAGTGTGTTCCAAAATTGACCATAGTTTTAGGGACATACAACATGATAGATTACTTATTTTTGGCTAAGACTCTTGACACCAATCTGACCTTGGGTGTGCATGGGTTGATTACATTTGAGAAGAACACCTTAGACTGTGAGATCTTGTAGAAGGTAGGAGAAGATGAGAAGGATGGCCAACATCAATTGATTGGGAACATACACACTCATCCTTTTCAGGAGGTTTATGCACAAAAGCAAGAGGATGATTTGCATAGTGAAGGCACGAACAAATTATTCCACTCACATATACAACCTGCTCTAGGCCTTGATGTTTCATTACATGGAGGCATTCCACCAGGGAGACCCCCTAATTCAAAGATGAAAAAAATATTTCTCTCAACATGGTTCATGATTGATATATTTGGCTAATAAAGGAGGGCCCTTTGGAGGAGCTAGCACAGCATAGAGAACCTTTGATGGGTTCAAAGGATGGATGAGAAATTTTCTGATATGGACATTTCCATCTCCCACTCATCTATTTACCCTAAAATATGATGATTTAGGAATCTATGAAGGCACAACCATGGTGTCAAAGGGCTAATCCAATCAAATGGAGAAACAAATGATACTTCCACACATGAGGAATATTTATGAATATGACAAGAGGTTATTGACACTCTTGCATGCATTGGCCAAACTATGGAAGTTTTGGATGGGCAATACCTTCCAAGAGGAGGTTGACCTCCATGTACTTCAATCTTGTCTTAGGAAAGATCAGCTGCAAGGGAGACAGCAAAGGTTGGGTAGCAACACTCCAACATGTGGCTTTGGCATTGAGCATGTCAAAGAGGAGAGATATGATGTGACAGGTGCTTCATTTCAGATCTCCACAGCACTGTCACTATTGAGGATGATGGATCCACATTGGGAGTCCCAATTATTGGTTGAGTGTTCCAAGAGCCTATTCATATGTAAGGTTCTTGATGGGCAAGTGATATATGGGAGATATAGAGTGGTTTATGGAGTAATTTATTTCCATGATCAAATCTACTTGACTAGCGACTCCAAGTTCAAGGAGGAGATTCTACATGCACCATATGAGGCACTCTTTTCAGGACATGTAGAATTCATTGAGTCTTATCACACCATTATGGAGGGATTCTATTGGGAGGATCTCAAAGAATATTTGTGCCAACATATAAGGAGATATCTATCTTTTTTGATGTATGAGGAGGAAAGAAACCACCTTGCAAGGTTATTTCAGCCACTTCCCCTTTTGTTGACAAAAGGGGAAGGTTCATATATGGACCTCTTCACCAACTTGCCTACAATATATGGTAAGGATTTTGATTTGATGCTTATTGATCAACTAACCATGTATGATCATTCCTTTGCCATACATTTGTAGCACATTGCTCCACAAGAGAGCAAGCCTCTCTTTGGATTTCATGGTCCTTTTAGGACTACATTCATTGATGGTATTGCCCACTTTCTGGAGGACTTTGGAAAATACTTGTTTTGATTGGTTCATATTCAGCCAACACCTAATTTCCTCTCCTATTTTCATGTTTGGAGACAACAAGAAGTAGAAAAACGTTGGTCTCACTTGAGGGACTATTTTCACCATCCAGTATGTCATGTGACACTTATTCCATGTTTCTTTTTGAGACTATATGGTGATGACACTCTATTCACTATATGTGGGATGGATTGCGAAAGAGACATTCCTAGAACAAAGGAGTGGGATCATGAGATTCAAAGTACCTTTTGGCTTCCGAAGGACTATATTCTTGCATCCCAAGATTAGCAACTCCATATTTATCATAAATGGAGAGAGAGACACCGTGAATTGAATAAATTGATCTCTCATTTTCAGCCATGTAGCCCCTATAAATTGCAGAAGCAGGGGATTGGTGATTATTTCTATGAGCTACCAAGGATGGCTCACTTTTCTTGGATGATAGCATCGATATTGGAGTTTCCCATTGGGAATATTTTTTAGTGTCCTTGCAGTTTCTTAAGAACAAGCAGCCTTTTGGAGGGGAGGACAACAATATTCCAAAATTAATTAGAATATTAAAGTTTTGTTTTGTCACTTAGGTAGGTGAATAAGTGGGGAGGGAGACCCATAAATATCTTTATGAAGAATAAAACAACTTCTCATGTGAATTTGGATCATCATTTCATCTTCATAAAGAACCCTAAGGTGTGAACAGGGGCTAGAGAATGTGGAGTAGGTCAATGTTGACCAAATCAACAACATTGTTATAGAGATAGTGGAGGATTCTTGGATGACAGTGAAGTCGTTTAGGAGGAGTGTATGCATGAGAGTAGCTCATTTAATGAGTGGGGCCCAGGGTGAGGAAGCTCACCAAGCATAAAAGGAAGAGGATGGCAGTATTAGAAGACATGGATTTTTATTATTGATTTTGATATTTTTAGATCTGGATTTTTCAAGTGACATATCTATGCATGCTTTAGATGTTGTACTATTTAGTACAACGGTGTTTCTGAGTGGAAATACCACCCTCATCCTCGAGGGACTTCGAGTGCATACTTAGGAGATGTTATATTGAGCTGCATTACCACTATATGGCATTTTTCCAAGCTTCGGATTTCTTCTACAATGCAATCTATTCCAAATCTATGTTGTGTTGCAGGGGTGTAGCAGTGGAGGGTTGTAAAACCCCATTTCTGAGCTATTTTTCCATTGGAGGAATAATCCTTTCATCTGGGAAGATTTGGAGGAAATACTTGGAGCATCATTTCCATATTTTGCAGGAGGCCAAGTAGCTACCATTATCTACAGTGTAGTTTCCCTCAAGGACTGCATATTTTAGAGAGCAGTTGCAGTAGTGGGTTTATTTCCCTAGTTGGAGGAGTTGTATTTCCTGTGAGGGGATCAGCCCTTCATTTAGGAGATCTATTGGATAAGGATGAAACATCTCATATATCATATCAGCCACCTTTTATGAGAATTCCATTTGTAGTGGTTATTCATCCCTAGGGTCATATCTTCTATTTTTGTATAGTGTGTATTTCCGGAAACCTTTTCTGAATTCTCTTGGAAATTTGTTTTGGAGCATGGATCTTTAGTCCTAGTAATTTTGGAGCATTATATCAGCAGTAATATATATTTCTACTTTTCAAATATTATTCTCTTATAGACAGTGCAGTTATCACATTCCATAATTTCATTTATTAGCAGTATTTTACATTATGAGGTATTATTTCATGGGAGGCTTGTTTCCCCAATATTGAGAGATATTTTCCTCAATATCTTGTACTTATTTCCTGCTAATAATCATAATTGAATGGCTCTATGGTTGTATCATGTGTTGGTCCATTAATATTTCTGCATATTTACAGTTTTATGTCTTGTATTGCTTCTCTCCCAATTTTGGGATATTGCAATTGACGAGACAGAATATAATTCATGGGGTTTCATTTAGATATCAATATGGTTTTGCATAGAATAATATAATTAAAAAAGCGTTGGACAACATGGAATGTTTCCAAAGCCAACTTCTCTACATAAGCATACCAAGTCTCAGTGTCAAACAGATTTTGAATTAGGTAGTATATCACATGTTCGTCACTATTAACATCATCCTATACCAACCATTCCAATGGTACTGTTATCCATGGCCAAGTACAGGAAATAATCATGATAATAGTTTGGGTAGTGCAGTAAAGGTGTGTTGATGAGGGCAGTCTTCAATGCATTGAAAACTTTTTCGGCGACATCATCCAAAATGAGTGGTAACCTTTGCTTCAAACGTCAAGTAAAACCCTTGGCAAACCCTTCATAGTTAGGAATGAATCGACGGAGAAATTTTTCCTTCCCTTGCAAACTTTGAAGTTGATGTAAAGAATATGGAGGTGGTAAATTGACAATGGCCTCCACCTTGAGATTATAAATTTGGATGGCTTTCTTGGATACTACCAACCCTTAAAGACATCCAAATTAGACACAAAAGGCACATTTATGAGGATTTAATCAACATAATCACAGAAATGTCACCCGAAGATGAGTCGGGTGATCGTGACGCTTACCAAAGTGCATAGGAAAATCATATAGACAGGGTTGAAATATATGTTTGAAATCATGGAAAGAACAATACATGGCCTGTTGGAAGGTAGCTTCAACATTCTTGAGTCCAAACAAAAGCTTTTTGTAGGTGAAGGTCCCCCAAGGATAGATAAAGAAGGTTTTGCATTGATCAATGGGAAAAATATCAATCTTATTATATCCAGAAAATCAATCCATAAAGAAAAATATCTCACTCCTAGAACATTCATTGGTGATTTGGTCGATAAAGGGAGTCAAATATTTATCTTTAGGACATGCTCGATTATGAGTCTCCATTATTTTTTATAGAATATCCCTGCTGTGAACAATTGTTATCTCTCTAGTCTTAAATAGAGGATCTAGCAACAAACCAGACAAATACACGCAAACCTAGATTATATTAGAAAATTCAAAACGATACATATATCCTACCTTGCTCTGATGCTAACACTCATTAGTGTTGTTTCCTAATCTTATCGCTTCCAATTTCAATCCTTTAAGCGTCATCGCAGATGTTTGCCTGCAAGGAAGATCAAACAAAATTGAAGAAATCATAAATAACATAATTTACTCTAACAAAAACTATGTGAAAGATTAGAGAGTAACACACTAAATGCATAATCAATTACAGATTTATGGAAGGAAAACATATAATGTATTATCATTAGAAAAAATATAATCATACAACCACTTGAGCTCTAATGTTGGAAGCCACCTTTGGATAAGTTTCCAAGTCCTTTTCAAGACCTTCAAGCACTCCTTTGTCCTTCAGAAAATGGCAGAATTTAGGCACAACATAGCACAAAGTTGGAAACCAGCATTGATTTACCATTTGGGGAAAGCATGGCATGCATTTATAAGGAAGGAGGAGAGGTTACGGATCCAAAACAGATGGAAGAAGGTCCACATCTTAAGGGGAATGTCCCTAATAGTAGGATAAAAGACCTGAAATGGGAGCCTTCGACCCAATCCTCATTCAACTGTTACTAACTCTCTGTTCTCGAGGCTTCTAGTAGGAGAAGCTCCTGCTCCATTTTTGGAGAACCTATTAAAGAGGACCATCATGATTTCTCACTTTAATTCTCGCACTACCAGTGCTATACATAGGTCATCGTGAAGGTGACAAGCGTGAGGGTTTGACTATAGGGACCATGTTGGGTCTGCAAATAGGGTTTGTCATAATATTTTTGTAGAATTTCTTCAAAGTATTTATATTTTAGGTCTTCAGGGATGCTCTAATCACGTTTTTCATAGTAAACACTTTGACAACTTTTCATCACTTTCTGACATTAGGGACAAATTCTGACAGCTCAGGGCATGCGACAGGGAGTGTGAAAAAATTATGTATAATTGACAACTCACACAACACATAGCACATAAAGAACACAAATTTTTTCCTTCCTCCTCACTGGTCTATAGCTTTACCTACTCAAACACAACTGAGACAAGAGCTACATGATCTCATATTTCCATGAATAGGTGAACGACATCAACACTGGTAAAAGGAGAAACCCTGATATGGAAAATAAGCCTCACAACAACATTTCGTGCATGCTCTTTGCACCAGGTTTGACTTCAATCCAAATCGATGCTATAAACATCGCACAGTTTACTAGGTGGTATCCATATTTAATTTTCAATAATTTTAGCTAAAACTACACCAGTTAGCCTTGGGGAGATTCCAAAAACCACCACCCTTGCTTGGTGACTATAGAAAGAAGCTCATATGTAGGTGTGACCTTGTCACAAACCACAACTCGTCAAAGTAAATTCAAGCGACTAAGTTGACAAGGACCACACCTCCTTCTACCAATATTTCCCTTGGATTTGGAAAGGTGTAATAACTCAATCATCAATGAAGACTATGTGCTACATGGATCACTGAGCGATCAATACGAATACGACTCCTCTAACGCTGAAACAACTCCTCTCATATTATTTTCCACTGTCCAACATGAAGTTCAACCACGCGCTTCACGTGTCTAATACCACAACACATGTCCTCCTCAACCACTCAAACACGTTCCACGCCCCTCTGCAAATCACGCCCCGTTCAATGAGATATGATACCAATTTAAAATTAGAAGACAAAATTTGATTAATGAACAAGATTGCTCATAAGTGATACAATATGCATATGGAAACTCCCAAAATTTATACTTTCTCATTAAAAAAATAATCAACAATACATAAATTTATATGATTGCATTAACATACTCCTAAAAACTACATTATAAATCCTAAATAAGTACACCATCAAAATAATCAAATGAATATTTTCTCCATTATTTCCAAGTGTAGGAGAAAAACCTACTTCGAAAGTAATTTTATAGACTGGTAATTCATTCGGTGTTTGAGTGTTTTTTTCCATTGGGGTTTTCGCAACGTAAATTGTATTAAATATGTCGTTAATTGGTGTGTGAATGAGATTTATTATGTAACTTATTTTGTTGAGTGATTATTTTTTATACCAATTATATGGTATAATTATTATTTAAAATTGCATTGTATTAATATTTAAGATCTATAATTTGTTTAATTGAAAATTTTCAAGAAACTTTTGTGGTTTAATTATCATTCGAAAGTTGAAAGTGTTATAAGTGTTATATTGTTTTATAAATAAGATTTATTGTATAATTACTTTGGTTTGGTGATTGTTTGTTAGATATATTATATATTTCAATTATTTATTATTTTATTATGTTTATATTTAATATTACAATTTTTAATTGAAATTTTTTAATAAAATTAGTAATTTCATTACCAAATTAATTATTTTCCATGTTAATTTTTGTTTAATTAAATTAATGGATAGAATTTATAATTTAATTCTCTATGTGTTTTGTTGTTGACATGGAAATTATTTCTTATGTGATGTGTTATTAGTAAATACAACAATATTGAATTCCTCTTTCTTTCTTCTTATATTTTTTTTCTAAATTCCAAACCTAATTTTTGTTTGATTGAGCATGAATGATATATTTGAAATATCTATAATAGTATATTCTTAACTTTTTGGTCGAATTATTTTTCATAACCTACACGTGGCTTCTTCAAATATACTATAATCATACATCATCTAATTTGTACATATTATTTATACTTGTAGATATACCTTATGATTGATCAAATTGCAATACTCCAAAACATACACACAAGGTACCTCTAAGACTGTGTGCAACTACCTAATTGTTATAGATAGCAACTCCCAAATGAGTCAAAATACACATTTTCATCATGGAAGAGTGATAGTTAATGAGTTCCAACAATGGGTATATTATGAAGATCATGATGCCACCCTCTAGCCTTAAAAATATCCTATCCTCACATTAATTCACATTTTTTGTTATATTATACCTAGTAAGAAGAGTAAAAGGTGTTTTTCATAGTATGTGACCTAGTGTAGATTAATTTCAGGAAAATGGAGAATTTTTGAGGTATTTAGTATGCAGGGGCTCTATGGAGACAACAAGGAGATAATCTAGGGGGCTTTTCCACCTCCTTAACTCCCTAACTCTATTTGGCATTACAACACTCTCTCTCATTAGTTTGAATCCATCAGTAGTGAAGCCACTACTAGTGCAAGTGAAGTTAAAGAAGGAAAAGATCCACCATTTCCAAGATGAAGGAGGAAATCACTCCTATTTTCAAGGGAGCTGCTATTAGCTACCCTTTTTTATAAATAAAAAAGATGAAGATCTCACTAGGATTCAAATTTTGTTTTCAGCTAGGTGTAGCTATTGATCTCAAAATCTTGACAGTGTCATTTTGAACTTTTATATGATTTATATGAATTTTAATTTATGATAATGAGAAGTTGGTTATTCATCTGCATCTGGGTTTGTTTCAGAGGGTTGATACCCTTGGGTTTGGGCCCAACCTAGTGGCTTAGGTGCCTCTTGTGTATTTTTGTTTTGTTCTTAGCTTCAAGTATTTCATAACTTTCTTTCACTTCAATAGATGTTAAGCTACAAAAAATGTCATTGGAAACTTCTTCACCACCTCTTTTGTGATTGGAATTTTTTTAATAAAATTAGTAATTCTATTATCAAATTTATTATTTTCCATATTAATTTTTGTTTAATTAAATTAATGGATAGAATTTCTAATTAAATTTTCTATGTGTTTTCTTGTGACATGGAATTATTTTGTCATGTGATGTGTTCTTAATAAATACAACACTATTTAATTCCTCTTTCTTTCTTTCTTTTTTTTATATATTTTTTTCTAAATTACCAACCTAGTTGTTGTTTGATTGAGCATGAATGATATATTTGAAATATGTGTAATAGTATACCCTTAAATTTCTAGTTGACTAATTTCTCATAACCTACATGTGGCTTCTTCAAACATCCTATAACCATACATCATCTGACTTATACATATTCTTTATACATGTAGCTATAACTTACGATTGATCAAATTGCCATTTTCCAAAACATACACACAAGGTACCTTTAAGACTGTGTGCAACTCCCAAATTGTTCTAGCTATCAACTCCCAAATGAGTCAACATACATATTTGTATCATGGAAGAGTGATATATGATGAGTGCCAACAATAGGTATATTATGAGGATCATGATGCCATCCTCCGGCCTTAAAACTATCCTTTTCTCACATTAATTCACATTTTTGTTATATTATGCCTAGTAAGAAGAGTAAAAGGTGGCTTTCATAGTATGTGGCCTAATGTGGATTAATTGCAGGAAAATTGAGCATTTTTTGGGTATTACTTTGCAGGGCCTCTATGGAGAAAACAAGGAGATAATCTAGGGGAATTTTCCACCTCCTTAACTCCCTAACTTAGCTTGGGAACACAACACTCTCTCTCATCAATTCAAATCCATTGGTATCCAAGCCACTACTAGTGCAAGTGAAGCTAAAGAAGGACAAGATCCACCATTTTTTAGATCGAGGAAATCGCTCTGATTTTCAAGCGAGGTTATATCAGCTACCCTTTTGTATAAATAAACAAGATGAAGATCTCATTAGGATTTGAAGTTTGTTTTCAGCCAGGTGTAGCTATTGATCTCAAAAATTTGGCATTGTCATTTGTAACTTTTATATGATGTATAAGACTTTTACTTTATGATAATGAGAAGTTGGTTATTAAGTTGCATCTGAGTTAGTTTCAGAGGGATGAGACACTTGGGTTTGGGCCCAACCTAGTGGCTTAGGTGTCTCTTGTGTATTTGTGTTTTTTTCTTAGCTTCAAGTATTTCATAACTTTCTTTCATACCAATAGATTTTAAGCTACAAAAATATGTGATTGGAAGCTTCTACATCACCTCTCTTGTGGGAGATTGGTTGGAAGGATTCATAGTCTTAGTAAAAAAAAATTGTATATGATTTCTTGGAAGTATATGAATTCTATTTTCCCTTCTGCATAGTTACTTTCTATAGCTTAGAAGCTAGTTATGTGATTTGAGTAGTGTTAGAACCATAGAGTAGATGTTATTTAAATTCAACTCATCTTTTCCATCATAATATTTATTAATGTGTTAATGATTTACGGATTCATGTGTATGACTAATTACAGGGTTGTGCTAATCTGGAGGGAAGGGCACCTCTTTCACCCCCATACTGGACTTCTCCCTCAACTCTTTTCATCTCTCAATATTCTATTCAAAACTCTGTTTTCACAGTCATTTTTCCTAGTAAATTTAGGACATTGTTTCCATTCATCCTAGTGCAACACATGACTTTGAGAGGTCTTGGGATTGGCTAGGAGGCTTACCCAACTTTCCTTCACCCTAATTAACCTTGATCCACCTCTTCATACCTTCAATACCTCATATCCACCCTAAAAACAGCCTAATAAACCATCCTATATCATTGCAGGTCCTCTTGTATCATTATAGGACTTCCTATAGCAGCCTCATGTGGCATGATTTTAGCACCACTTTGCTTCACCATATTTTCTCCCCAATTCAAATATAGCATAATTAGGAAGAATACTGACCTTCAGTTGTGATTTGATGACCAAGAGAACTTCCTAGACAACCCCGACAATTCCTTCTCCTCACTACAAAAAAAAAGTAGAATTAGTCCTTCAATTACAACCAATTTACAAGTTCATTTTCTAATTTATTTTAGCAAGTGTGAGAAGATAGGTGATACATGTAATTTTGATATTAGTTGATGAATAATTCAACATATAATAGTCTTGCTAGATTGGAGGTTTCTGTGATGCAGTTTTTCAGATGTAAAACTCGGAATATCCACAGTAGTCATTTTTAGTGTACGTTTTGAGTCTACATCAAGACTCATCATCAGGACTCATATAATAGTCTTATTTATGCAAGTATAATAGTTTTATTTCTCCTTCATTAAAAGCTAGTTAGAATTTATAAGTAGAAATTATGTTTTCCTAGTTAAAATCACTTCTTCAATTATACTTCCATCAAAAAAGTTTCATTGTAGCAAAGTAGGAGGGATTCTCTCTAGACAACTTGATCTAATGTCATAGTTGAGGGTGGCATGAGTAGAATCTAATATATTGTGCATATATCACTTTCACCTCTAAGTTTTTACAAATCCTGGGTTGATAAGCAGAGCTTAGGAGTCCTTGGGAGTTGCAACACTCTTGGTACAATACCAGGGCTCGCCACTTTTTGGCGTCATTTATGGGGAGGTGTCTAAGTAGATGATTGTTTCTTCTTAAGTATTGATTTTTTCTTTCTGTTTTTCATTCATTTTTTAAAAAGAGAAAAAAAAACAAGAAAATTTTTCTTTTATGGCTCATAGGAGTAGGGATAATCTAGGAAAAATAGTACCCAAAACCACCACACCCTCAAAAAGAAAACCTTCACTCTTCTTCTATGACTATGAACTTCCCTCTGTAACTATAGGGGAGTTAGAATACCCTATAGGTGAGCAACCTGAAATTTTTGAAGAACCTGTGAGGGAAGAAGAAGAGCCTATTTCACCTACCAAAGCTATGGCTAAAAATAGGAACAATGAGATTTTTCCCATTATAAAAACCAATGGAGAGGCTAGAATGAAGAACATAAGTGTTGCTACCCTTCCACACTTCCATGGCCTAACCTCTGATGACCTTGACACCTTCATGTCTAAATATTTTATTGTTTGTAGAACCTATGACTATGCCTATGATGAATAGAACTTGAAGTTATTCCCCTCTACCCTTAAAGATGTAGCCCTGTGTTGGTTTATGGGTCTGCTTGGGGGTAACATCACTACCTGGGCCCAAATTCAACAATCCTTCAATATCAAGTACAAGGATTATTGTACATCCAAATAAACCAAGAAATAAATCTTTAGGATGACCCTGGGACCTGATGAATCCTTAGAGGACTATGAATAAATGTTTCAACTTAACTATAGGAGGGTCAATTACACCCTTGGTCATGATTCACTCAAGCTATTTCTTCTCCAAGGGGTCGGGGAGGAATTTTTGGAGATCCTCAAAATTATATCTGGAGGAGATATCTATCAATTATGTTATGATGACTTTAAAAATATGTTTAAAAATCACTCTAGGGTTGCTAGGAAGAAGGGTAGGGCTATTCAATTCTTGGCCGGTTCCTCTCCCTCCACAACTTCCATCAAGAATGAGATAGGGAACATTTTGAAGGATTTAAAAAGTGAAATGTGTCATACCATTGCATTTCGCATGGATACCATGTAAATCAAGAGAAAGTAAGAGGAAGTAGAGATGTCTCTAGCTATTTTCTACCCTAGATGCACTGAAAGACATCCTAGGAAGGAATTCCCATTGAATGTCATATAATTATCGTTTTTCTATGAGGAAAACGATGACACAGACAAATTCCCTTTTTTTTGAAACCTAAAATTTGTATACCAAGGGGAAGAAGGTGGGTCAAAGAAAATTTTATTAATTAATCAAAGGAGACCTCAATTACCACGACCATATTAATAGGCCATGCAAGGTGCACATTATTATTAGTACAATCCAAATCATAATGCACATTTGCAACATTGGTACTCTTCCACTCATCTATCATGGTCCACACCGCCCTCTTGGACTAATGTTCATCCATATCCTTCTCAACCTGTCAACCATCCTTTTCATCTATATCCTCCCCAATATTCTCAATGGAGCAACCCATCACAATGGTGGAGGCCTCAAGTCAAGAAACCTCATGCTTTACTGCCTCCACCCTGTTAGCCCCCCATAAATTTTTGACAGGCAAAGTAGGGGGCTAATTTGTTCCTGAGCCTTCAATGAATGCATCTCCCCTAAGACACATCATCCTTGAAGTCTCCTTTGCATTTGCCTTTGATAATCCCCTCTGTTGATTCCCATTATAAAATACCCTTTGACTTCAAAAACTTGTGCTCCTAAAAGCCTTCATTTACCCCTTATACCCCTGCAAAATATCCCTTTTCATCCCTTTTTTTCCCTTTGTCAAAGCCCCCCTTCCTCCTATAAATCATCCCCAAAACCCCCTTTGAATCAAACCTCTACCCTTTGTTTAGCCAAATTCCCCTTTGTTCCCCTTATTGTTTCCCTTCCTAGGCCTTAAAATGCATTAAAAATGGCTTAAAAAGCCATTTTCTCCATATTATGGGTCCTAGCCCCTTTCGGCCAAGCCCTTGTATCCATTTCCACCCACAAAACCCAACGCTATGACCAAGCACTGGCCCGAAAGGCACAGATCTCCATTGATTTGTCGGGCTCAGTTTCGACCATTGATCTTGGTCGATCGGATGGTGATCGTGGACTCCACAACGTGTATGCTTCCCCGTTCAAACTCCTGACCGCGCCATCACCGTCCATTTACACGCAGATCCGACAGTTCGGACTTTACCTGCCCCTGTGGACCCCGCGCACTGTTCAAAAACTAGCCTGTTTCCATCGCACTGCCTTTGGGCAGAGGGCGGTATTTACCGGTCGGCCAGTGATTCCATACATCACGCGACATGCGTCCCCATGTACGATTTCAAAACCGTCGTCCCCGTGTGTTAACTTCGTCCATCGCGCGTTATTGTTCAGACATGGATGCCCAGCGATATTGTCGTGGACCATCTGATCTGGGGCGGCCCATCCAACGACTATCGCTCGCCGAAGATGCGCGATCGTTAGCTCTGATGTGCACGCGATAACTCAGGGTACGGCGCACCATCCAGTCAATCTCCTCCGTCGATATGATCTGCAGATCGACGGTCCACATTCAATCACCCTCCGTATTTTTTCACCGTCGATCTCCTCCTGGGATCGGACGGTCCGCATTTGTCTTCCCCCCACTGTTGACTATTCCGTTATCGCCCGGTCCCGCCACGTCACCTCCACGTGTCTCCTCCGTACGTTCGTTCACCCCCGTGGTATAGATCCATTCCAAAGGTCAAATTTCATTATTTTTACATTAAAACCTTTGCCTCAACGTTTCTCATGCTTTCTCCACGGTGTCATGTTTCCTCCATTGTTTCCCATGTAGTAATCATCCTCGTCTGCGTCGCACTGCCATTGTCATGCTCGTCCACACCACCACCTCCATACGTGTTTTTGGTAACTGTTTTCATGTTTTGCAGGTTTATCAGGTGGTAAAACCTGCCATGGTTCATATATGCCATTGTAATGGCACAGTGCACAGAGGGGCTGAATTTAGAGCCTAATTCCACAGAAGACTGTCCGGAAAAGGTGTCCGCATCATTGATTTCATCCTAGGACAGAGTTAAAACTCTACAAACCCTATCCGGTGCCATTTAAAGCTCGAATTGCACAGACAGAAATTGTACGGGAGCAGCAGGGAGCTCGGGATAAGAAATAGAAGACTTTTGGGCTCCTTCAGGGATTTTGAAAGACATAGGACCAAAATCAAAGACCCCGTGGATCGTTTAGACGGTTCAATGCACAGAAATATAATACTATCGGGATTTCCGTATCGGCAGAACGTTCTTCCATGAAAGGACACGGTACACATTACTGTTTCAGTTTACTTTGCGTCCAAATGAAATTTTCCGCCCTATCAGCAGTCCTACACCATCAGAAGCATTTGTTACACGGTATGGCAGGCCCTAATATCATTATTTTTCCTGTTGTGAAATCCACCAGAACACTGCAACGAGTACCAAATATAAATACTCAGAGTAAAACCAGATGGGGCCTCGGCCCTCCTACTGCTTCAGATTGTTAATGTTGCATTTAAGTTTACAACTACCATTATCTTTCTCTTCTCCTATAAGAATTCCCAAGATCATATTGTAAAAGGTTGTTGTTGGGCCGTTGTGGTCCAGTTGCTGCTGTTGTAGTTAGAGGGATTCATGTTTGACTGTTAGAACAGTCTTGGGAGGGAGTAGCAGAGTAGTTATCATGTAGTAGGCTGGGAGGAGAAATTTGGATTGTATTTCAGCCATTGAGCTCTGATGTATATGACTGGTTTTGCATCATTAATCAAGCGCATTTCACAGGATCGTGGTCTATTACTATTCGTGATGTTTTTCTTACTCTATTTGTTACATTTCCATATTGTTCCATTGTTCTTCTGGGCTCGCATCAGAATATTTGCATAGGATTCACCCTTGTTAGGTGCCCTATGTTTCTGCTCTCCTTTCCTTCAATGTTTTCTGCTATACGTGATCTAAGAGTTGATTTCAGTTAATTTAATCAGTGTAGTGGATGTTATTTCCTACTCTCTGATGCATGAGTTAAATGGAATCTGTTCTTAGATGTTCTTGTTTGGTTTAAGCTAGAAGATTTGGGAACACTGGGGATTAGAGTTAGCCCTATCCACTAGGATCTTTGTGCAACCATCTGGCCTTTCTAAGATCTCTTGTTAAACTTATCTCTTTTTTTCCCTTGGAGTTGCTAAAGTAGACCTGGAGTTACATGACCTCTGGTCTAATCTATAATCTGCCCCTTTGACCCTTCATCGAAAGTTGCCTATGAGTATTTCCAAGCAGGTCTAGAGTTAAATGACCTTTGACCTGATCTATAGACAGAAATTAGGTTTCTTTCCTTCTTTCACTTTCAATCCTTAATGTTCCATCCCACCATCTAATCTAAAGATCCTTAGTATTATATGACTTGCCCTTTGGAAGCCTTGGCTATTTGTTGCATGTAATTACCTTTCATGACTCCATAGCCCAATGGATGGCACTTTCTCGACCTATCCTCTTTGCTGAAACATCCTGCTGTTTTGTTCCTTTCCTCTCATTTCTTTCTCAGTCTATGATCTCATGACCAACTCAGCAGATCACCAACCAAATCATTTAAAACCCCCCTTTGTGCTTCATAACTAGCCTAACATCTCATTTTGAGCTTTCAAAGATATATCATTCTTTGTTCTATTAGAGAGATCCCTCTCTGGACCCAGGAGGGCTAGATCCTGAGGTCTGAAAGTGGTTCTGATGTTGTCTCATCTTTTGGTCTTGCCAATCTGGCCAAAACATGGGAACCCCAACACACCCCAACCTCAATCACAACTCACTTATCCTGATCCACCTAATAAACCTCAAATTACTACTCAACCCAACCCGAACCCGAATAACAAGAAAGCACAATAGGTCTATAGTGGAGAGACATCCTATTATTCTTATGTTGTGGAAATCCATGACATTAACCTTCAGTATTGGGGACTTCTCCCAGATAACCATCCACCTTCTCCACCTGAATATATCGACGAGGAGAAGGAAGATATTTCTCCTCAATTAATCCATGCTAGCCAAAACACCCCAGAAGATACTGAACTTATGGGAGAATTGAAGAATTTGTGTGTCAAGATAACCCATTCTCTAGGATATTAAGGACGTTCCTATATGTAATAATATTATCAAGGAGAATTGTTTCAAAAATCATGGGAGAAGAAGGAGAGACATGCCCACCATCAATGTTGTTTGTAAAATATCTCATCTAATGTTATAGAGAGTGATCTTCCTAAAATACCTCAACCCTGGAAGCTCAGTAGTGGATGTGCACATTGATATAATTATAATACCTAATACTCTGGTTGATATTGGGGCTACAATGAATGTGATAAATAAGTACACCATGCTAAAGCTAAATCTCCGAGGGGCTTTGAGCTGAATCTCTCATTGAGCCCTGAGAAATATGAATTCCTAATGATTGCAGGGAGGTCCTTGGCCATTCCATATCCAACGAAGGGATACAGGTTGACCCAAACAAGGTGACCATCATCAAAAGGATCCCTGCCCCTCAGAAACAGAGATATGTTAGGAGTTTTATGGGATTAGCTAGGTATTATAGAAGGTTCATTAAATAATTTAGTAAAGTGTCTTCAACATTGTTTGGATTACTCGCCAAGGATTCATATTTTTATTGGATAAGAAACGGTCAAGAGGCCCTTGAAATATTGAAAGAAAAATTGACCACTACACCCATCCTTAGGGGTCACAACTTAGAATTTCCTTTCCATATCGATACTAATGCATCAGAAAAATTTGTGGGGGAAACCTTGGGACAAGTAGAAGATAAATTTCCTTGTGTCATATATTTCATTAGTAATAATTTATCTAACGCTAAGTTGAATTACATTGACACTGTAAAATAACTCTTAGCTATCAGTACATTCTTTGAACAAATTCAAGAATAAGCCCGATGTGAATGCTAGGATAATTATATGGTTGTTATTGTTAAAACAGTTTGATTTGAATATTATTAACAAACCAAGAAAAGAGAATGTGGTTGTAGATTTTTTGTCCAGAAAAACTTTTATTGTAGGATATGAGGAGATGGATGATCAACTTCCATATGAACACCTTTTTCCATCTTAATGATTTCTCCTTCATTTTCTTACATAGATAAGTACCTGGCTACTGGGAGGTTTCCTCCTAATTTATCATCCAGGGAGAAAAGAAGGATTGTAAGGAAAAGCGCCCCTTTCACTTGGATTGGGAGAAATATTTTCCAAAATGGGACCAGACTAGATCTTAAGCAGATGTGTAAGGGAAGAAGAGGTATTTGGCATCCTCTTAGCATGCCATGATGGACCTTGTGGGGGTAATTTTTTTGCTAAGAGGAAAACCTTAAAATTTCTACAGGCTAGTTACTATTGGCCCACTTTACATCAATATGCAAGAATATACACCACGAGATGTGATCAGTGAAAATGGATCAGAAAACCTACACCCGAGGATGAGATGACCCTTCAACCTCAGGTGACCTTAGAGCCATTTTAAAAGTCAAGAAAGGATTCAATTAGGCCCATTGATCCACCATCAGGACAGCAGAGGTACAAAATTGTGTGCATTGAATAGTTGATAAAGTGGGTTGAGAAAAAGGCTATCAAAACAACAACTAAGCAGAAAGTGGTTTTTTTTTTAAGAGAAAACATTTTATACAAGTTTGGGTACCCGAGGGAGATAGGAATTGATTAAGGAGCACAATAAACTTTAAATATAACTGAGTATATTAGGAGGAGGAACCATATCAAACACGAGACATCCACTACTTATCAGCCTCAAGAAAATGGGAAAGTAGAGGTCACAAATAGAGAATTGGAGAGAAGCCTCACCAAAGTTGTTAGCAACAATAGGATATATTGGGTAGACGGATTAGTGGAGCCCAATTAGGCCTATAAAAAATATTGGAAAACCACTGGGTTAACTCCATATGATTTATTTTATGTGAATAAGGCTTTGTTTTTTGTTAATTTTGAATATAGCACTTTGATAATGGCAACCCAGTTGGATATAGATTTCACCACACCACTACAAGAAAGGTTTATCTAACTTAATGTCTTATATGAGATCAGAATGCAATTTCTCCTACACACTGAAGTCATACAATTTCAAAGGAAATTCTAGCATGGAAAGAACATCAGGGGAAATACTTTTCAAGAAGGAGATTGGGCCATGTTATACGATTATAGGTTCAAATATTTCAAATTAAAGTTAATGACAAGGTTGTTGGGTCCATATCTATTAGAAAAGCTTCATGACAACATATGTATCTAGATCATAAACATTGATGAGGAAGTGATCCCTTTACTTCTCAATCATTATATGTTGAAGTGATCCCTTTATTAGACCTATGTCCAAGGTAGAATTCATTACTTCAATAAATAGAGAACTAAATGTGATTAGGAGTTTCATAGCTCCCAGTACACAACATTCCTAAAAATAAAATAAAAATAATAATAGTAATAATAAGGCCTATATGAAAACCTCTATGAGGTATTTGAGTCAACATCCAAGGTTGAAAACTTCTCTAAGGTAGCCTAGGAGCAAAAGAAAGAGAGAAAAATAAATATCCCTAGGTGAAAACCTTTTTTGAGGTGCCTAGAGTAGGCATGTAGGTTGAAAACCTCTAAATAGGCATCTTGCTTGCCTAAAAAAAAAAAAAGAATAAAAGCACAAAGCTCACACCCTCTCTACTAACCTTTTTATTGTTTTGTAGGATTACATACAAGTGGCATATTTGTTAATGCTACAGGAAAAAACCTACAAGATATCATCCATCCTTCCATCCATACCATCTCACCTCCATACCGTCACTCATATAACCATCTCTCTCCACCGTCCAATCAACCAGAAAGTCAAATTTCACCTCCTCACTCTAATTCTACAGGAAGGTCTTGTGTAGCTACAGGAGGATCCTGTGCAACTACTGTTGGGGGATCCGATGATAATAACCATCCAAAACACTATGATGCATCGAGGAAATGATGAAGAGGGACGTCCAATGATTTACTAATGACCCATCCATCACTCATCCACTCCATTTTACCTCAACTTTCTCATAATGTTTACCCTGGCCTACCTAAAAATGCACACAAAACCCAATATTCTCCATTTTTCCAATATTCACACTAATTAATCATGAATCCAACCTTGTTTACATGGATTTTCATCACTCCCCTAAAAAAAATTGTGCAACCTGAGGACTAAATGAAAGGATTAAAAGGATGCTACCAGAAGAAGCTCCTACTGTAGCAACTTGTGTAGTCAAAAGAAATCTCTAGTATTTTTTTCTCCCCACCAACAAGAAGCATGAAAGAGAAATATATGTGCTGGGAAGGGATTCATCACCCTCATAGAATCCCTCCACCAAGAGATGCAACCGATTCATTAGATAAATACCTACACACACACATGAACACCATCAGTCAAGGAACAAGCAAAAGAATCAATGCCTCTGATGATGATGATGATATATGACTCAAGTACAACACACAATCATCTCCAACAATTCAATCCATAGGGAGGATTAGGTACGGGAACCCTCACCTCTTCCCTATTTATAAAATGACTAAATTGTGTAAATGATGAGAAAGGAGTTTTAATAAGCTAGAGGTGGCCAGTGAAGTTGGCCACCCTCAACTAGTAAACTTAAGTTGATGATTAGTCCATCATGTAAAATAAAACTAACATGATGTTACAAAGAGTGGGGTGATAATTATGAGGGAAGGAGGAATGATTCCAAAGATTGGGGATAACAGTCCAAAAGAGGAAACTCGTGTAGATGCCATGTCAACATAGTGCTCTAAGCTTTCACCTCAAAAAGGGAATATTGTGTACTAGATCTCAACTTTTCTTGCACATTCGCTCATTCAAAAAATAGTTAGATAGAGGACACATTATTGTATGACACTGAGGAGTTTCAAACCATGTCTGAAAAGTGCTACAAGAGGGAGCTACAGGAGGGTATACAAATGCTACAAGAGGGACGAGAGGTTTCTAGAGGAGAAATTAAAGGGTGAGGAAGGGGATATCGTGGTTCTAATTTGTTTCCAAACCATCCTATACATTGAGAGTTTCTAGAAAAAAAGTAAGTGACATCCACCTCCCTTGTTCTTACAAAAAATTGCATGAAAACTCTACTTAGAATTGATATCTTGTAGCAGTCAAATCATATAGTAGAAGGTCTCTCTAAGGTTTGTTGTAGTTGGAAACAAGAAAATAATTTGGTTGATAGGGATTCCAACCTAATTTTCAATCACTACTACCAGGGAATTAAACATTGTCTCTGTTAGGTCCCTATATTACTAGTACAGTCACTTATTGTTGTTAGTCTAACCCCCTTATTGTTATTATTGTACCCCTATAACCCCAATATTGTTATTATTGTGCCCTTAAATTATTATTGTTAGGTCGGTTAAGATTACATTGTGGCCCCATGGACTCCTATATATAGAAAGGAGGTTTTGTAATTTGTATCATCAAAGAATTTTTCATTCATGTAATGTATTGGAGGTTCCCCCCTCAATGTGGCTTACTTATAAAGGCGGTGATATCTCTTTTCTTCTATTTTTGGAGCTGGTTTCACAACATTTGGTATCAGAGCTTTGGATTCTAGGGTTTTCGCTGCTCCAAACTAGTCATCATCGAATTTTTGCTATAAATTTTGTTCTAAGAAGAGGTTCAGAAGCTGCAACTTTTAGAGTGTGAAGCTAAAATTATAAGGAACAATGTTGCAAAATTTCAGAGCTTGGTTCACAATATTTTCGGAGATATGATCTATGGAAGTTAGGGCTTTTTGTAGGATCCTGAATTTAACCAAAACAGGTCATCGCGGGATTGTCGCTATAACTTTTTTTCTACGAATATTCAGAAGCTGAAATTTTTAGAGAGTGAATCTGAAATTATGAGGAACATTGTCGCAAAATTGTAGAGCTTGGTTCACAAAATTTTCAGAGATATGATCTGTGGAAGGTACGTCTTTTTCAAGCTTCCAAATTTCATCTCAAAAAGGTTATCATGGTAAAATATTCATAACTCTCTCTCTAAGCATCAGATTGGAATTATGTAAAGAGTCGACGCAAGTACACGAACTTTAGTTTCCTATCTATCAATTTTAGAGCCAAACGAGGAAACAATGACACGTGGCAAGTCATACAATTTCGCTCTACTGAACCAGCCCATAATTGGGTCGTTGTGGGAGATTGGACATAACTTTTCCTTAAATAATCCAAATCAGGTCAGACCTGTGATATTTGAAAGAAGCTTCAGAGGGCTACTACAAGGTTAAATTTTAGATATTGAGGATCTACAATTATAGAGATAATTTAATTTAGATATAGAGCACCTCAAAAGCAAGTAAAAGGTGTGTATTTTTTTCCCGAAATGCAGAAGTCTTGTTTGAAGAATCAAGTTGAACTAATTCCAAGGGCATATTGTATAATAGATATCAGTATTGGATTCCAAAATGGCCCCTAAAAATAATTCAATGCCCACTAAGCCCTTAGAAGGCTCTACTATGACTCATGAAGACAAAGAATGGCAACATGACATATTAAAATTACAAGAGCAAGTGCAACAAATTTCGCTCTTGCAAAGAGAAACAAAAAATGACATGGAGGTTTTGAAGAAAGGCGTGGAAACTAAGATGGCTGGTTTGAAGAAAGGCGTGGAATCTAAGATGGATGGTTTGAAGAATGGCATGGAAGCTAGCATAGAATCTAAGATGGATGACATGAAAGCTAAGATCGATGAAAAAATGGAAAACATGAAGAATGGTCTAAAAGAAAACATGGAAGGTTTGACAAAGTTGATACAAGAAATGTTTCCTAATGGTGAAAATATAGTATAGAAAACTCATGATGAGAAAAAAATAAATGTTAATCGTGATTTGATAAACTCTAACGTTGGAAGGAAGAACCACCATATTCCAAAAATGAATATGAGGAAGTTTGATGGAAAGGATCCTATAACATGGATACTACAGATGGAGAAATATTTTGATCTCAATAATGTGGAAAACACACAAAAGGTACGCACTGCAAATTTACATTTAGAACAAAATACATTTGTATGGTATCGATGGCTTTTCTCCCATAAAAAAATTGTCACTTGGTCAATTTTTATGGAGGAAATGATAGCACATTATGAGGATACAAAGAGCAGCACCTTCTTTAGCCAGTTGATAAATCTCAAACAAAAGGGTTTAGTGGGGGAGCACATTGAGGACTTCCAAAAATTGAATATAAGGGTAACAGATATTCCAAAGGAACAAATGATTGATCTCTTCATAGGTACTTTGAAGGATAACATCCAACATGAATTTTTTGTTTTGGAACCTGATTCATTGTAGAAGGCATTCAGGTTGGCAATAAAAATTGAATGTAAAATTATGGCGACAAGGAAGCCTACCACTCACTTATATAAAGAGGGAAGTGTTGCTACTCCTAGATTTCCACAACCTACAAGGTTGACACCACAACAATTGGAAGAAAAAAGAGAAAAAGGGCTTTTCTACAGTTCTGATAGAAAATAAACTAAAGGTCATAAGTGTGCTAAGAAGAAACTATTTTATGTAGATTGTGAAGAGGAAGAAGAAAATGAACTAGAAGAGGATATACAACAGGAACCAACCCTAGAAAAGGAATAAATGAGTTTGAAAATATCATTTAATGCATTGGCAGGAATTACCACTCCTTAAACTCTCAAGATAGAAGGACATATCAAGAAGAAAAAGGTAATAGTGTTGATTGATTCAGGTAGTACCCATAATTTTATTCATTGTAAGGTAGCCAAGGAATTGAATTGCTTCCTATACCCAGCACGAGAAGGTCAAGTGATGGTTGCAAATGGAGGAACTATAAATTTCTCTTGAAAATGTCATAATATCAAGCTAGCCATGGGGGAATATGTATTGAATATTCCAATGCTTTCCATTCCTATGGGAGGTGCTGATGTTGTACTAGGAGTAAAATGGTTACAATATTTGGGGACGATAGCTTTTAATTTTCAAGATTTTTTCTTGAACTTTTTTTCAGAAGGAAAAAAATTCGAATTACGGGGTATTGCAGGGATGTCGGGAAAGATAATAAGCTCTAATGTCATGAAAAAGGTTCTAAAGAAAGAACAATGCGGTGTAATTTCACAATTATGCTCACTAGAAGTTCCAACATCAAAATCATCTATTTCTGCAGATCTCCAAAAATTATTAGACAATCATTCCAAGTTTTTTGAAACTTCCAAAGGACTCCCACCTTTTCGTGATCATGATCATGCTTTTCATTTGATTCCAGGAAGTGTTCCTCCAAACATTAGGCCTTATATATATTCTTATGTCCAAAGGGGAGAAATTGAATGTATGATTGCAGAAATGTTAGAGGCTAGTATAATTCAACTTAGTCAAAGTTCTTTCTCTACTCCTGTAGTATTGGTACATAAGAAGGATGGATCATGGCACATGTGTCCGGATTATAGGGAGCTCAATAAGCTCACCATTAAAGATAAATTTACCATTCTTGTGATTGACGAATTATTGGATGAATTACATGGAGCAATTTATTTTACCAAGTTGGATCTTTGTTCAAGATATCATCAAATTAGAATGAAGACTGAAGATATTCTGAAAATAGCATTTCGAACTCATGAGGGTCATTATGAATTTTTGGTGATGCCTTTTGGCCTTACCAATGCACCTTCTACATTTCAAAGGTTGATGAATTTCATTTTCAAACCCTTCCTTAGAAAATTTGTTGTAGTATTTTTTGATGATATACTAATCTACAGCAGGTCTTGGAAGGATCACGTTCAACATGTTGACAAGATGCTCAAACTATTGTAGGAGAAACAATTATATGCAAAAACATCCAAATGTTTCTTTGGAGTACAAGAGGTGGAATGTCTGGGTCATATTGTATCTCACGAGGGTGTTAAGGTAGACCCTAACAAAATTAAAGCCATTAAAGTATGGAAAGTCCCCACAACCATAAATCAGTTGCGAGGATTTCTCAGGTTAACAGGGTATTATTGCAAGTTTGTTAAGAATTATGGGAGAATAGTAGCACCTCTAACAACATTATTGAAGAAAGATGCATTTTCATGGACTCCTGAAGAAAATAAGTCCTTTGAACATCTTAAAGAGTCAATGTGCCTAGCACCGGTCTTAGTTATGCCAGAATTCACAAAAACCTTTATTGCAGAATGTGATGCCTCAAGAAATGGAATTTTTGTTGTTTAAATGCAAGAAGGAAGACCCATTGCTTTTGAAAGTCATCCAATCAAAGGAAATTATTTACATAAAGCTATTTATGAGAAGGAATTGTTAGCAATATTGCATGCATTAAAGAAATGGCGAACTTATCTAATGGGAAGACACTTCAAGGTAAAACCTGATCATGATAGTCTTAAACACTTTTTGGAACAAAGACTATCTTCAGAAGAGAAGCAAAAATGAGTCACAAAGATGTTGGGTTATGACTTTCAAATAATCTACAAAAAAGGGAAGCTAAATGTTGTTGCAGATGCACTCTCAAGAAAGAATGAAGAGGTGGAAGCATTGCTTTGTGCCATTTCTATTATCCAACTAGATTGGATAACCGAAGCAAGGGATGAATGGAAGAAGGATGAAGAAGTGTGGAAACTCATTCAAAAATTTTAGCAAGATCCTAGTACATATGATACATTTAGTTGGAAAAATGATTCCTTATGGTACAAAGATCGCTTAAATATTTGTAAGAATTCCCAAATAAAACAAAATATTCTTTTGGAATTGCACACTTCTCCTTTAGGAGGACACTCAGGATTTTTAAAGACTTACCACAGGGTGAAGAAAGAATTTTTTTGGGATGGACTTAAATTTGATATTCAAAAGTTTGTGGCGGAATGTTTGATTTTCCAGCAGAATAAAGTTGAGACAATTAAGACCCCGGGTCTTCTACAACCTTTATCCATTCCAAGTCAACGTTGGGAGGATATTTCAATGGATTTTATCATAGGTTTACCTAAGTCTGAAGGAAATAGTGTCATCATGGTGGTAGTTGATAGACTTACCAAGTATGCACACTTTTGTGCAGTATCTCATCCATTTATATTAAGTATAGTTGCTACTACATTTAAGGACACAATTCAAAAGCTACATGGAAACCCAGGGGTTATTGTGAGCAATAGAGATCCCATTTTTACTAGAAATTTTTGGACAGAGTTATTTTCTTGCTTGGGTACTCAATTATCTCATAGCTCATCTTATCATCCTCAATCCGATGGTCAAACTAAGATAGTAAATAAATGTTTGTAAGGATATCTTCGTTGTTTTGTATCTGATAAACAAACACAATGGGTCAAGTGGTTACCTCTCGCTGAATGGTGATATAACACTTCCTTCCATACTACATAAAAAATGACCCCATTTATGGCACTTTATGGATATCATCCACCGTCCATCACATCATCTTTAAGGGAAAATTTGAAGGTTCAAGCAGTGGAAGATCACATCGAGCATCAACAAGAAGTCCTCCAACTCTTAAAGGATAACCTGAATTTGGCACAAAATTGAATGAAACAATTGGCAGATCAACATCGCAGTGAGAGAAGTTTTAATGTAGGAGACTAGGTATTTTTACGGCTACAACCATACAAAAAAATGTCCCTCAAGCAAGCTAAGAAGGATAATAAATTATCTCCAAAGTACTATGGTCCTTACAAGGTGTTGCAAAAGATTGGTACTATGGCATACAAATTGGAGCTTCCTACTTCTTCATGAGTGCATCCAGTTTTCCATGTTTCATGCTTAAATAAGGTTATAGGTGAAAATATTCCAGTTCAAACAATATTTCCAGAACTTGATGAGGAAGGAAAAATCATATTGGAACCTCAAGTGGTCACAGAAACAAGAACTTGACAACTACGAAATCGATCAATTTCAGAGTATCTCATCAAGTGGAAGAACTTACCCACTGAAGATTCTACATGGGAGGATGCTAATTTTATACAGAAGCACCCAAAGTTACTCAAGCATTGAGGACAACACTTTTTTGAAGGAGAGGGGTATGTTAGGTCCCTATATTACTAGTATAGTCCCTTATTTTTGTTAGTGTAACCCCCTTATTGTTATTATTGTACCCCTGTAACCCCCTTAAATTATTATTTTTAGTTCAGCTAGGATTACATTGTGGCCCCACTAAGATTACATTGTGGCCCCATGGACTCCTATATATAGAAAGGAGGTTTTGTAATTTGTATCATCAAAGAATTGTTCATTCATGTAATGTATTGGAGGTTTCCCCCTCTAAGTGGCTTATTTCTAAAGGCGTTGATTTCTCTTTTCTTCTATTTTTGGAGCTGGTTTCACAACAGTCTCACAACTGTGATTATTATTAAAAATACCTTCCCCTCACCTAAGTAGCACCGAGCTACAACAGGAGATATGGTGGGAGGATTCAATATAAAATAACCCTCATACACCAAAATTATCCACCAACTCCCTTCTATAGTAAACATATTCAAAAGACACCAATGGTTGGGTTTATTTGAGTTGTTGAAGGGGTATGATGATGACCTCACCCATGAATTTTCCATGTCATTTTATTTCCAAAGGGAAGACAATGCCACCATTATTTTCATGGGGCTATCTATCTCTCTCAATACTAAAACCATTATTAGAGTGACCACCCTACCTCTAGTGATTAGATGGAGAATAGAAGACAAGCAGTAAGTGTCACAACTAGAAAGAATTTCTTAATTTTGAAAGAGAAGCTTGATGAGGATAAGAATGGAGTCAAAAGAGAAAGCATACCTTATCCTTGGGATGAGGTGGCCTACCATATCCTCAAGTATATATATTTTTAAGGGATATTTAGTGTGGTATATTTTTACCATTTTATATTACTCCATGAGTTGAGATTCAAGGAATAATTTCCTCTCCCTCAAAGACTTAGTGTTACCCATTTCCTCCTACAGTCAATTATTGAGATGAGTAAAAAGGTGAGGGAAGGAAAGAACCAAAACTTAGCTCACTGTGGCGTCATTAAATTCATAGTGATGAATGCTTTGATAAATTTGAGAATCCTTGTCCTATGGACTAAATTTATGGACATGGATAGGAAAAATTTCATAGAAACAAAATCTAGCACCCCTCGAGAGACACCAACCTCTAGCATTAGAGGTAGAGAGGGAAAAATATATGAGGAAGAAGGAACAAAAACAAATGAGGAAGAGTAAAAAAATATAGATGAAGAAGGGAGGAAGAAAGAGGAAAAATAGGCAGCAAAAAAAGAGGAAGGAGAAGAAAAAATTGAAGAGGAAGAGGTGGATAAGTAAGTAGAAGGATAAATAAGACCTAAGAAACTTCTACACCACAAGAAGAAAAGGAAAAACCACCTCAAACAAGTCTATATCTAGGGGATACTGAACAAGAAGTAGTTGCAACATTAGATACATTATGCACACCTGTCAAGCCCAAAAAAAGGCAACCAAGACAAGGTCCCCTCTACTTCAAGACCAAAATAAACACCAAAATTAAACAAGGGAAACCAAAAACTCCCACAGGGGTCCTTATCATCATTGAAGAATCACCAAGTAAGAAGGAAGAGGTAGGGCCCAATGAAGGGAAAATTGAAAAGGTCACCTATACTAAACCAAAAACCGAGTCTCTTGTAGCATTTGTGAGTAGGCCCAACACCACGTCAGCTACCTTCAAGAAGCCAAGGAGACAAGCTACCCTTAAAAAATCAGAAAAGGGGAAGATACAGGAGGGGCATGGTTTTCTACAGAAGAGTCAGAGTATGCTACATTAAGGGCAACGTTTTATATAGAGAGACAAATTATGCTACAAGAGGAATAAGGGAAGCTACATGAGAAGGAAAGGGAACTACAGGAAGAAGAAGCCACACCAAGATCATTTTAAAAATAATTCCAAGAGCTCCATTAGCCTCATCCATGACCTAGCTTTTGGTCCTACTATAAATTCATTGAGGGAGGAAGGATCATCCCTGGAAAATTTGAAATCCCACTCCTCTATGAGCTCGAGATAGAGATAGGAATAACTCATAGCTGGATGAAAATTTCTAAATATAACAACGTGGAAGATGTAGGACTTATGGAAGAAAAATTAAATGAAATGGGAAACGAATTGGCTAATTTGAGACTGAGGGAGTCTTTGATGAAAGAGAATCTACAGAAAGGAAAAATAAGGATGAAAGAGAGGATGCAGGAGAAAGAAACACAACTTGCCACCATGGAAAGTCTCTCTATGGAAGCTTTGAAATGCAGGAAGCCTTAAAAATATTATGATATATTTCTCAAATAATAGTGGCTACAGTACCAAATCAAGACTCTATCACAATATGGTCCACTTCCCTTCCAAGACTACAAGTAGTTTCTTGATTTTTTTTTTTAAATAGTATGGAGGATAGTGCAAAGGCAGTTGAATTCAACATGCACAACTTCATTCTGACAAATCTGAATTCTGGAATCTCAATTCTAGATTGGGAGGCATTCAACTCATGGATTTATCATCTTGGATGGTTCATGAAGATAAAAGGGATGAGGAGGATAAAAATGCAATGACACAAGAAGAGAAGGAACATTTATACATCAGAGGTTAGTTGGTGATCCCTAAGGTTTTCATTAGAAATCATAATGTCATCTCTTTTGATGCAATTTTTACACCCAAATACATTACAAACCAGGATCATTCCATTCTACACTTTGAAAATACGTTTAGACTATTTGGAGCATAAATTATGCAAGCTATCTAGAACCAATGGTATACGTTACCCCGCAGTCTACAAGTAAAAGAATACCACTCACATGAAAGGCTAAGAAAGGCCCTGGAGAAAACACCATTATACAAGAGAGTCATGAAGAGAATGAATATCCATGGATATGATTCAAACTCAGTCCATATTTGTTGCTAGGCTTACAAGAAGGAAAGGACCAAACAAAAAATCAGAAGGAATGGACTGAGATAGAGAAAAATGGAGGATTTCACCCATAAGAAGGCACACCATGTGAGGTTCCTTGGGATGACAAAGAGGCCACCGGGGCCTTGAGAGAGCTTCACATGGATGACTAATTTTCTCAAAGGATGAGAAACACCTTCAGCAAGGCCATCATGATGAGTGCCATCGATAGGTATATTATGAAGATCATGATGCCATCCTCCAACCTTAAAATTATCGCACATTAATTCAATTTTTTTGTTATATTATGCCTAGTAAGAAGAGTAAAAGGTGTTGTTATTAGTATGTGGCATAATGTGATTTAATTGCAGGAAAATGGATCATTTTTTAGGTATTTACAATGTAGGGGATCGATGGAGACAACAAGGAGAGAATCTACAGGGTTTGTCCTCCTCCTTAACTCCTTACTCAGTATGGGATCACATCACTCTCTCTCATCAATTAAAATCCATTGGTATCCAAGCCACTACCAGTGCAAGTGAAGCCAAAGAAGGAAAAGATCCACCATTTTCGAGATCAAGGAGGTAATCACTCCTATTTTCAAGGGAGTTGTTATCAGATATCGCTTTGTATAAACAAACAAGATGAAGTGCTCATTAGAATTCAAAGTTCATTTTCAGCTAGGTGTAGCTATTGAGCTCAAGAGCTTGACACTGTCATTTTGAAATTTTATCTGATATATAAAAATTTTACTTTATGATAATGAGAAGTTGGTTATTAAGTTGCATCTGAGTTATTTTCACAGGGCTAAGACCCTTGGATTTGGGCCCAACCCAATGGCTTAAGTCCCTCATAGTCTTATTCAAAAATACAAGTGTTTATGATTTATTAGTAGTATATGATTCTTTCTTTATATTAGCAGCTAGTTCTATGATTTGAGTAGTGTTAGAAGCATAGAGTAGGTGTTATTTAAATTCAGCTCATTTTTTCCATCATAGTTTTTATTACTGTGTTAATGATCAATGAATGAATGTATGTGACTGATTGCAGGGTTGTACCAATATGTAAGGATTGGCACCTCTTTCACCCCCACACTGGACTTTTTGGTCACCTCTTTTCATCTCTCAATATTCTCTCCAAAACTCTATTTTCACAATCATTTTTCCTAGTAACTTTAGGACACCTTGGGCATTCATCCTAGTGCAAGATAGACATATGAGAAGTCATGTACTTGGCTAGGAGGCTTATACATCCTTCCTTCACTCTCCTTAACATTGATACACCTCTTTGTTAGCGCTCGAATCTGCCTCAGGCTGAGGAAGGCAAAACTCGAGGCAACATCAAACCAAGCTCAGCCTCGTAGCTAGCCCTACGAGGACAGGAGAGGGCTCTCTCCAGGTCAAACTCAGTGAAAGATGTCCAATAGGATCTGAGATGACCTAAATGAAAAAAATGATAATGATTTTAGGCTAGTAAATAGATATGAAATGAGGTTTTTGATATATGATTGGGTTTTTCTGGGCTGTGTGGAGAAAAGACGGCAAGAGCAGAGATCTAATCAAAGGCACAGGTTATTCCATAAGGCAAGGTAGGCAAGAGTTTAACAATTAATCTGAAATTAAATGAAATGTAGAGACTGCTTAAGAAAGCTGGAAAGGGCATTTAATAATGAATCCCTTCCAAACAGAAGAAAATTACACAAATACTGACGCTCTTTCAAGGCAGAGCAAATAAATTGGATTATGCCTATCTTACTACAAAACCATTCAGTGAACTGATAATGAATGAAATGAAAAAACATTACGATATTACATATAAAAGGAGAAAACATTCGCTAAACTCATACCACAAGGATCTTATGAATCAGAGCTGTGTCCTTCCATTACTCCTCTGCTGAACTGTACAATAAAACTCTGATTTATCTTCCACACACCTCTCAGAACTCTCTTCTCTCTTTACAAAATGATTTACAATGCATTAAATAAACTATCCTAGGAGAAAACAGATCGACCCAAAACAAGGGCGTTGTTTCACCTGAAGCCATGAAGATAGAAAAGCCTCCCATTATTCCAGCTTGAGGATTTCTAATGACCCATGAAAACTAATCCTGGAGCATAGACTAGCTAAAGACAAAAATAGGTAATCGAACCTTTGAATGCCACTTTACAGAAATTGGGAGAGGTCCCCAATATTTAATGCTAAAATATGGGTCAAACCGCCACATGTGCTCTTTAGATGAATCGAATGCCCACATATTGCAACGATTGCCACGTTACATTTTCCATGTGCTTATCACCACATCATACATATACTGATACCTTTAATTCATCTGAAGAAGGTTCTATCATAAAACAACGACTTCTATAAACAACTCAATGCGGCCATCAACTATCTGATGCGAATAGACCATTTTCCTGAAAACACTGTTTCCATTTCCACTTTACTCCATGACAACATACATTATCTGTTTTGAATACATGCATTAGAACTGGCAGTGATGATGTCCCACTGACGTCTGAGAAAATTCCTTTGACTCCATTAAGATGATAATAACAACTGGCTGTCATTGAAGGCATCTTTATGAACACAAGGCCCTGGGGAGCATGCTAATTTCAAATGTCCAGTAAATTGTAGCTTTATAAAAATGGGCATGCTGTATTATAGCAAACACAAAACTCTGTTGACTTTTCTGGCAAAACAAATAATTTGGCTAAAGCCAGGATTTTCCACATCAACCAGAAGCTAATAACAATCAAAGCCATTAGTGTGCAGATGTAAATATCTGAAACATATACCAATGCACATTGAACCAAGAAATTGATAATTTTACTGAGCCACGTCCCAGCGCCACATACTACCATCGTCATAGCATCAGAGAATGGTACTTCCATCATGAGATATAGCCGTCTGTCTAATAGGATGTTTGCAATGTGGATGTGATAATCTGGCAATTAAATTAGGAGGGCTCGACTGTAATTCCCAAACATAAACTTTTCCTTCCCTGTTGCCAACTGCCATAGAATTATAGTGGAAATCGCATGAAAACTTGATAAACCAAATGTCACATTCTGGCACTGGATACTTCTGCAGGATGTCCACAACTCCATCACTAGTACTTTGCTCCTTGCTGTAAGGCTCCCACAAAACTACTTCATTGTCCACACTCTTTGATAGGATGAAACTGCCAAGCCATCTAGTGCAATCCACATAGTTTGAATGCACTGCAGCAATAAAAACAGGAAACTGCACATACTTCATGGGGAATTTCGATGGAAAATCCGTCCAGGTAAATGACTTCTCAACATAGGTCCAAAACTCTTTCATAGACCAGATCTTGACCGTGTTGTCCATGCCACAGCTTGCAATACGATACACATCTACACTGAGAACTTCATTGCGATTTCCCCCAGCTCCAACAAATATCAAAATGCATATTCCAGTTTGAACATTTCAGAGTCGTACAGATTTATCTTTGCTAGCAGATAAAATAAGGGAAGGTTTCAATGCTTGGGTTCTTATTTCATTCACAGAATCTTCATGGCCAACGAAATTCTTATGGACCTTTTCATTTGCAACATCAAGCACTCGAATTATACCATTGTGACCACCTGCAACTAATAATGGTGAACCATTCACATCGCATGCCCAACTTAATGTGTAAAATGATTCATCCTTATCATCGTCAACATATGCCTGCAAAACAAAAATAGCACCTCCTTCCAAGTATTGGTAAATGGTCACCTTTATAGGTCTATGAATATCACAGCCATTATAACACTTCTAAATCATTATGGATTGCCATCATATCTGCACAAGTGAGGACGCCGCCCCCATAGTGATTATCATCTTCTGAGCTTGGCGTGCAGCCCACTGATTCAAAATTCCAGATTGTCGTTTTCTTACAGCAGAAGACTCTGTCGATTCGATACTACTGGATCTATGATGCCTGCGTGAATGCTTTGAAGAGCCTATAACTGATATTGATGATGATGGCGCGCTTGCAATTGAAGCGTATGGGCATGGAATAGGACGCAAGAGCAACAAATTTCTGAGCTCTGTTGTTGTGTGGGTAGCGCCTGCTCAAGTAGGTCGCGCCCCCCAAGTGGGTAGCGCTCATGTATTTTTGTATTGGCTGGAGAGCTTATGTGGGTAGCGCACTTTATATGGGTAGCGTGCCCTCCCTATGGGTAGCACGCACCTCTGGTGCCTGTCCACAAATCTGCAAACATGTCTTCCGCCTTCCACTACACCAGCTTGATTTCTGTTTTGGAAACTTGTGAATATAATTTGATTCTTGTCTATCCACAAACTGGGTTAGAATTTGCCAACCTGAATTTTCGTACTTTTTCCATGTTCAACCATAATTATGGTGCAGGTAAAGCTAGTTTGAAGCTCAGACTCAAACGCATGCTTCTAAAACAGGCATAGACAATGAATTTTTCGGAAAGCATGTTTTGCTTTCACCCAGTGATTTACAGGATACACAATTATTTCAGCAAAACCGAGAAAGTTAGAAGAATCAACTTATATCTGAAGCTTGTCAATTCATTAATAGTTCACATGCCTGCAGACATCTAAAAAATCCGAGCACTCATGTGTCATCAGTTTGTTTGATTTCACTTTGTCTCTGATTATCTATTTGTGCTTTTGCAGGGATAGAAGCTGCTGAAACTGAAACAAGAATGAGGAGCTGTAGAATTTGAAACATTTTGACGAATCACATCTTCTAAAAAAAAAACACATTTAATGATTTCTTCTTCAAAACAGGGTTTTGAAGAAGAATCAATATCACATTATTGATGATGACATCCCTGAAAACTTACTGAACCTTCCTCTAGTCTGCAAACAAAACCCTGAGCTCAAGAATTAAAATGACTCTTTTCTGGACCAGAGTAACATCAGTGACTGCAAATGACAAGAGATGAACCTTGGTGAATTTGACTGCAGCGGGCTGACAAGACGGAGTCTAACATTGGCTCCAATGGGGATGGCAGCTGCCGCTTCTTGGAGGTGCCAAGAACTGCAGAGCTTTGGGAGAGCAGACAGTGCCTCCATCCATTGGGCTATGGAGTCATTATTTCCCTAGACAACACGAAACTTTCAACTCATTTATGGACTGAAACGCGACTGAAATGATTGTAAAACTGACTCGGCAAACTTCAAACTAGAACTGCAATGAAACTAGAACGAAATGATGCCCTTTAGCTGCTTATTTATTTACAAAATCTACCCTACTTTGCTGCAAAAATAATAGATCAAGTAATACTGAAATGCCAGATCAACCATTCAAGTAAATCTGAGAAGAACGTTGCTCGAGAGTGCTTCAACCAGATCACAGATGCAATTGCTGGCAACCCTTCATGCACATAATGAGCCTGGTTATGTAAAAGACAGCTTGATCTATCAGTCAAACTGAAAAACATTTCCATGTATGCTGCAATAGGATCGCGAAAGCCAGACTCCGTTTGCTGCCCCAACTCTGCAATACATACCTCCAGCTGCACACTGTCAATGCAAACATCTGTAGGCAACTCTATTGTTTCTTGTTTTGAAGGAGGGAGAGTTTCCAAGAATTTTTTGGGATCTCGGAAGTCATATGACTGGATCTGATCATTTAAACACTGAATTTCCTTCTCAATTCTTTCGAAAACTAACTCACAGACACCAGTTTTAGCTTCAAGAGGAAACTTCGGAGATTTCAAACATTGAAGCAGGGCACTGAAAAAATCTTCATTAATTTCAAAATCCGCTAACCAATTTCTAACATCTTTTACAGCTTCACAAAGTGCAGGGTTTGCCACATACCCTACCATTGCATGAATGAATCAGCGAGCACTGGAATCTCTGGATCAAGTGGGAGTCGCCAGGCGAAAGTTTCAGCCTTCATATGTGTCTGACTGCTGTCCACCATCAGCATCAGATCTGCAACTTGATTTCCTGCACTGGGGCAAGACAATCTACAAGTCGACTGTCACATCAACAGCAAACCATCCTCCCCAGTATGGTCGCCACTATGTTAGCGCTCGAATCTGACTCAGGCTGAGGAAGGCAAAACTCGAGGCAACATAAAACCAAGCTCAACCTCGTAGCTAGCCCTACGAGGACAGGAGAGGGCTCTCTCCAGGTCAAACTCAGTGAAAGATGTCCAATAGGATCTGAGATGACCTAAATGAAACACAGATATTGATTTTAGGCTAGTAAATAGATATGAAATGAGGTTTTTGATATATGATTGGGTTTTTCTGGGCTGTGGAGCAAAGACAGCAAGAGCAGAGATCTAATCAAAGGCACAGGTTATTCCATAAGGCAAGGTAGGCAAGAGTTTAACAATTAATCTGAAATTAAATGAAATGTAGAGACTGCTTAAGAAAGCTGGAAAGGGCATTTAACAATGAATCCCTTCCAAACAGAAGAAAATTACACAAATACTGACGCTCGTTCAAGGCAAAGCAAATAAATTGGATTATGCCTATCTTACTGCAAAAGCATTCAGTGAACTAATAATGAATGAAATGAAAAAACATTACGAGATTACATATAAAAGGAGAAAACATTCGCTAAACTCATACCACAAGGATCTTCTGAATCAGAGTTGTGTCCTTCCATTACTCCTCTGCTGAACTGTACAATAAAACTTTGATTTATCTTCCACACACCTCTCAGAACTCTCTTCTCTCTTTACAAAATGATTTACAATGCATTAAATAAACTATCCTAGGAGAAAACAGATCGACCCAAAACAAGGGCGTTGTTTCACCTGAAGCCATGAAGATAGAAAAGAATCTTCGATCTGCTCTAAAGATAGAAAAGCCTCCCATTATTCCAGCTTGAGGATTTCTAATGACCCATGAAAACTAATCCTGGAGCGTAGACTAGCTAAAGACAAAAATAGGTAATCGAACCTTTGAATGCCACTTTACAGAAATTGGGAGAGGTCCCCAATATTTAATGCTAAAATATGGGTCAAACCGCCACATGTGCTCTTTAGATGAATCGAATGCCCACATATTGCAACGATTGCCACGTTACATTTTCCATGTGCTTATCACCACATCATACATATACTGATACCTTTAATTCATCTGAAGAAGGTTCTATCATAAAACAACGACTTCTATAAACAACTCAATGCGGCCATCAACTATCTGATGCGAATAGACCATTTTCCTGAAAACACTGTTTCCATTTCCACTTTACTCCATGACAACATACACTATCTGTTTTGAATACATGCATTAGAACTGGCAGTGATGATGTCTCACTGGCGTCTGAGAAAATTCCTTTGACTCCATTAAGATGATAATAACAACTGGCTGTCATTGAAGGCATCTTTATGAACACAAGGCCCTGGGGAGCATGCTAATTTCAAATGTCCAGTAAAGTGTAGCTTTATAAAAATGGGCATGCTGTATTATAGCAAACACAAAACTCTGTTGACTTTTCTGGCAAAAAAAATAATTTGGCTAAAGCCAGGATTTTCCACATCAACCAGAAGCTAATAAAAATCAAAGCCATTAGTGTGCAGATGTAAATATCTGAAACATATACCAATGCACATTGAACCAAGAAATTGATAATTTTACTGAGCCACGTCCCAGCGCCACATACTACCATCGTCACAGCAGCAGAGAATGGTACTTCCATCATGAGATATAGTCATCTGTCTAATAGGATGTTTGCAATGTGGATGTGATAATCTGGCAATTAAATTAGGAGGGCTCAACTGTAATTCCCAAACATAAACCTTTCCTTCCTTGTTGCCAACTGCCATAGAATTATAGTGGAAATCGCATGAAAACTTGATAAACCAAATGTCACATTCTGGCACTGGATACTTCTGCAGGATGTCCACAACTCCATCACTGGTACTTTGCTCCTTGCTGTAAGGCTCCCACAAAACTACTTCATTGTTCACACTCTTTGATAGGATGAAACTGCTAAGCTATCTAGTGCAATCCACATAGTTTGAATGCACTGCAGCAATAAAAATAGGAAACTGCACATACTTCGTGGGGAATTTCGATGGAAAATCCGTCCAGGTAAATGACTTCTCAATATAGGTCCAAAACTCTTTCATAGACCAGATCTCGACCGTGTTGTCCATGACATAGCTTGCAATACGATACACATCTACACTGAGAACTTCATTGCGATGTGCCCCAGCTCCAGCAAATATCAAAATGCATATTCCAGTTTGAACATTCCAGAGTCGTACAGATTTATCTTTGCTAGCAGATAAAATAAGGGAAGGTTTCAATGCTTGGGTTCTTATTTCATTCACAGAATCTTCATGGCCAACGAAATTCTTATGGACCTTTTCATTTGCAACATCTGTTGGAATTAATTCCCAACTGCCAGTTAAATGAACAGGCGGCAAGGCAGAAGTCCGCGGGGGTCGTGAAAGGTTTGTGGGCAGAGGAATGAACCCCCTCGAAATGCTGACGTATGCTGGGGGCCCACATATATAATACGGCCCACATATGTTATACGACCATATGTCATATGGTATATGATATATAATGATCACAGGTCAAATATTGTTAACACGGCATTTTTATAGTTGGTTTTAACAAGTTTTAAATGTTGTATGTTTTATTTTAATATATGCACATCATATATTAAAAAGCCGTGAAGTGTAATTTTTTTTACACAGCAGTGTAAGTAAAAAAAAAGAAAAGACAGCAGAATGTTTTATTACACGAGAATGTTTTTTTTTATAAAAGCACAGCAGTGCGGGAAGATAAAAAGAACAGCGGTGCCACCAACCAGTTTGCTATCAATGCGGATTGTAAGCGGTGCTGATAGAGTTAATGCAGCCATAAAGATTGTCAAGCGGTGATAATTTAGTGGTTGAGCAATTTATGATATAGATATTTATGTTTTGTAATATGTAGTGACAGAGTTGTTTTGTCAATTGTAATGCTTTTAATACACAGCAGCGTATTTTAAAACAGAGACAGAGAGCAGAGTTTTTATGCACAGCAGAGTGCATTTTGTAAGAGACAGAGGTGTAATTTTTAATTACACAGAACAGCAGAAACAGAGTATTTCTCTGTGTGAGACAGAGAAGAGTGTTTTGGTCACTGTGTGTGAAGCAGTGCCATATTTTGTAATCTCCCAGCAGTGGAAAGATAGAAGTATTGTAACAGCAATTTTTTTTATATTGAATATAAATTTTTCTGAGTTGAAAACTCTGTCACTGTATGCAAATTTTATTTGTATTTCTCTGTGTTTATGGAAGGCAGTTTTATTGTTTTGGAATTCTGAAAATTCCAACATGGTATCAGAGCCAATCCAGGCTATTTGAAGGTCAAATAAGCTGAAGGAAAGGAGTTCGTTTTTGCAGAAGCCTCTCCAGCAGAGTGAAGGTTCAGACAAGAAGAATTCGAAGTTATTTCTCTATTTAGTCTTGTGTTACTGTTGCAGAACAATTGGTTAGTTTTAAACACACAGTCAAGTGTTTTTATCATAGTTAAAAGTGTAGAATGGCAGGCTCCAGCACAGGTATGAGTTTGGGAAATGTCCATCTCCCACAATTCAATGGAAAAAATTATGACTACTGGTCAATAACTATGAGAGCTTTATTTGTCTCCCAAGAGTTATGGGAATTAGTTGAGGCTGGCTTTGAAGAGCCAAAAGATGAAACAGAGTTCTTTGTTTTAACTCAAGCAGGAAGAGAACAGTTGAAGAACAATAGGAAGAAAGATGCCAAGGCTCTTTTCTTCTTGTATCAAGCAGTGCATGAGAGTGTGTTTCCAAGGATAGCAGCAGCCAAGAAATCCAGTGAAGCATGGGAAACTCTCAAGACATCTTATCAGGGAATGGAGAAAGTGAAGACAGCAAAACTTCAGTTGCTGAGGAGAGATTTTGAGACTCTCTGTATGAAAGAGTCAGATAACATTGACTCGTTCTTCACTCATGTGATTGGAATGGTCACACAAATAAGATCTCATGGAGAGACTCTTGAGGATAAGAGGATTGTGGAGAAACTCTTGAGAAGTTTACCCTCAAGATTCGATGTGATTGTCACCACCATAGAGGAGACTAGGAATCTCACAAAGTTTTCAGTGGATGAACTTCATGCATCACTGATGACCCATGAACAGAGATTGGGTAGGAGTGAAAACTCATCTCTTGAGCAAGCCTTTAAGACCCAGATGTCTTTCGGAAGAGGAAGAGGGCAAGGCAGAGGAAACAAGAGAGGAAGAGGCAGAAGCCAAAACAGAGGTGGAAGGAACAGTCCAGCAAATGCTCAAGGAAGGGGCAGCAATCCAAATCAGCATCAAGGCGAAGGCAGTAGCCAACAGAATGGTCAGCAGAATGCTCAAGGACAAAGGTATGATAAGTCCAATGTCTAATGTTATAATTGTAAGAAATATGGTCATTATGCTAATGAATGTAGAAAGAAGAAGCAAAATGATATGAGAAGTGAAACTAGTGAAAATTTCACAAAAGAAAACAACAGTCAAAGTAATTTGTTTTTAGCTTGTAATATGGCTGAAGAAAAGAGTGAAGACTTATGGTTTCTAGACTCCGGTTGTAGTAACCATATGATAGGAAACTTAGCAATGTTTTCTATATTAGATGAAAGTGTGCAGTCACAAGTCACACTAGGAACTGATAGCAAAGTTTCTGTTATGGGAAAAGGAGATGTAAATGTTTTTACAAGATTAGGTGCAAGGAAAACCATAGCAGATGTTTATTATGTTCCAGGAATGATGTGTAACCTCTTAAGTGTTGGACAGCTTGTCCATAAGGGGTATAATGTTTTCTTTGATAATGATGTTTGTACCATCATGGATAAACCACCCAGCAAGCAGTGTATTGCTAAAGTGAAGATGACAAGGAACAGGATGTTCCCTCTCAGAATGAGAGCAGACTTGAAGAATGGTGAAGAGAAAGCAGCAGTTGCACAAGAGACTTACCAAAGCGAACCAAAGGATGATAATTGGTTATGGCACTTGAGATTTGGACATCTCAACTTTGGAGGTCTTAATCTGTTGATCAGAAAAGGAATGGTAAGTGGTTTACCATTGATAAAGAAACTAGACAGCCTTTGTGAAGGTTGTATTCTTGGGAAACAACACAGAGAAATTTTTCCTTCCGGGAAAAGCATAAGGGCAAAGGCACCCTTAGAGATTGTCCACTCAGATGTGTGTGGACCGATGCAAACTCCATCACTTGCAAACAGCCACTATATCTTAATATTCATAGATGATTTTACAAGAAAAACTTGGGTTTATTTTTTGAAAAATAAAAGTGAAGTGTTTGAAAAATTTTGCAATTTCAAAGCACTTGTTGAGAACCAGAGTGGGCTGCATATCAAAGTCTTAAGGACTGATAGAGGAGGTGAGTATATATCTAAATATTTTCTACGTTTTTGTAGAGAAAATGGTATTCATAAGAAATTTACAACTAGATATACACCACAGCAAAATGGAGTGGCCGAAAGGAAGAACCGAACCATAATGGACATGGCGAGGAGTATGTTAAAGGCAAAGCATTTGCCGAATGATTATTGGGCTGAAGCTGTACATTGTGCAGCGTATATTTTAAACAGGTGTCCTACAAAAGCGGTAATGAATAAAGTGCCGGAAGAGGCATGGAGTGGCGCAAAGCAAAGTGTCACACATATGAAGGTTTTCGGATGTGTGGCTTATGCACACATTCCGGATCAGCTAAGGAAGAAGTTGGACAGCAAGGGGGAGAAATGTATTTTCATTGGATACAGTGAGGAATCCAAGGCATACAAGTTATATAACCCATCCAGCAAGAAGTTTCTTGTGAGCAGGGACGTACAGTTCATTGAAGAGGAAGCTTGGGATGGAAGCATAGAGAAAACAGTGAATGTTAAACACTGTTTATCTCATGATGAGAATGATGATGAGGTGGCTGAAATACATCCCCAAACAGCAGCATCAACACCGCAAAGTACACCCTTGAGGAGAAATGAGAGTGCTTCTCCAAGCACACCACAAGGAGGAAATTCAAGTGCTTCTTCAAGCACTTGTACACCTACTGAAAAAGGTAAGAAATTCAGAAGTTTGAAAGAAATTTATGAACAAGATATAGCTAATGAAGGTATCAATTCTTTGTTTGCTTTATATTTTCATGTTGATGATCCTGTTCATTTTGAAGAAGCTATCAAGGATAGGAAATGGATAGAAGCTATGGATGAGGAAATAAATGCCATAGAGAGGAACAAAACTTGGGATTTGGTTGAACTCCCAAAAGGTAAAGATGTCATTGGTGTTAAATGGGTCTACAAGACCAAGATTAATGTTGAAGGCAAGATAGAGAGACACAAGGCGAGGCTTGTTGTCAAAGGCTATAAGCAGAAACATGGCATTGATTATGAGGAAACTTTCGCACCGGTTGCAAGAATGGAAACTGTGAGAGCAGTGTTGCCCATAGCAGCACAAAACAAATGGAAAGTTTACCAAATGGACGTGAAGTCAGCATTCCTAAATGGAGTGTTAATGGAAGAGGTTTACATTGATCAACCTCTTGGCTATGAAAAGAAAGGCCAAGAGCACAAAGTGTGCAAGTTGAAGAAAGCTCTTTATGGGCTGAAGCAAGCACCAAGAGCGTGGTACAGTAGGATAGATTCATATCTACTGGAAAATGGTTTTGAGAAGTGTGAGGGAGAACCCACCCTCTACATCAAAGAACAAGACGGTAAAATCTTGATTGTTGTCTTGTATGTTGATGATGTTATTTTTACAGGTAATGATGATTGCCTTATTGAACATTTTAAAACAGTCATGAAAGAAGAATTTGAAATGACCGACATGGGTTTGCTGAGATACTTCTTGGGAATAGAAGTAGAACAAAATGAAGATGGGATTTTTATCTCACAGGAGAAGTATGTTAATGAAGTTCTTGAAAGATTTAACATGCAGGAAAGCAAAGCAGCAATCACTCCCACAGTGATGGGATTAAAGCTCAGCAAAGAGGATAGCAGCAAGGATTTTGATCCTAGTTTGTACAAGAGCATAGTTGGCAGCCTCATGTATTTGACTGCAACTAGGCCGGACATAATGCATGCTGTTAGTTTGATTTCCAGGTTCATGGAAAAGCCAAAGGATGCACATTGGCAAGCAGCAAAAATAATTTTGAGGTATGTTAAAGGTACTAAAAGGTTTGGTATTTTTTATACTACTTCAGAATGTTCAGATTTAGTTTGATACATGGACAGTGATTGGGCTGGAAGTGTAGATGATCGGAAGAGCACTTCCGGTTATGTTTTTCACATGGGTTCAGGAGCCATTTCATGGGCTTCTAAGAAACAGCCCGTTGTAGCGTTGTCTACAGCAGAAGCGGAATATGTGGCAGCTACAGCAGCAGCGTGTCAAGCAGTTTGGATGAGAAAAATGTTGAGAAGCTTATGTCAAGAACAGGTAAAAGGGACAGTGATATTTTGTGACAATAGTTCAGCTATTGCATTGTCTAAAGATACTGTTTTTCATAAAAGGACAAAGCACATTGACACCAAGTTTCATTTCATACGGGAATTGGTTAGCAATGGCGAGATTGTTTTGCAACACTGAAGAACAGAGGATCAATTTGCAGACATCCTCACAAAGCCACTTGCGCAGAAAAGCTTTGAATATTTCAGGAAATGCTTGGGTATGCAGGAAAACCCAGCAGTTGAAATTAAGGGGGAGTGTTGGAATTAATTCCCAACTTCCGGTTAAATGAACAGGCGGCAAGGCAGAAGTCCACAGGGGTCGTGAAAGGTTTGTGGGCAGAGGAATGAACCCCCTCGAAATGCTGACATATGCTGGGGGCCCACATATATAATACGGCCCACATATGTTATACGACCATATGTCATATGGTATATGATATATAATGGTCACAAGTCAAATATTGTTAACACGGCATTTTTATAGTTGGTTTTAACAAGTTTTAAATGTTGTATGTTTTATTTTAATATATGCACATCATATATTAAAAAACCGTGAAGTGTAATTTTTTTTACACAGCAGTGTAAGTAAAAAAAAAGAAAAGACAGCAGAATGTTTTATTACACAGGAATGTTTTTTTTGATAAAAGCACAGCAGTGCGGGAAGATAAAAAGAACAGCGGTGCCACCAACCAGTTTGCTATCAATGCGGATTGTAAGCGGTGCTGACAGAGTTAATGCAGCCATAAAGATTGTCAAGCGGTGATAATTTAGTGGTTGAGCAATTTATGATATAGATATTTCTGTTTTGTAATATGTAGTGACAGAGCTGTTTTGTCAATTGTAATGCTTTTAATACACAGCAGCGTATTTTAAAACAGAGACAGAGAGCAGAGTTTTTATGCACAGCAGAGTGCATTTTGTAAGAGACAGAGGTGTAATTTTTAATTACACAGAACAGCAGAAACAGAGTATTTCTCTGTGTGAGACAGAGAAGAGTGTTTTGGTCATTGTGTCTGAAGCAGTGCCATATTTTGTAATCTCCCAGCAGTGAAAAGATAGAAGTATTGTAACAGCAGTTTTTTTTATATTGAATATAAATTTTTCTGAGTTGAAAACTCTGTCACTGTATGCAAATTTTATTTGTATTTCTCTGTGTTTATGGAAGGCAGTTTTATTGTTTTGGAATTCTGAAAATTCCAACAACATCAAGCACTCGAATTATACCATTGTGACCACCTGTAACTAATAATGGTGAACCATTCACATCGCATGCCCAACTTAATGTGTAAAATGATTCATCCTTATCATCGTCAACATATGCCTGCAAAACAGAAATAGCACCTCCTTCCAAGTATTGGTAAATGGTCACCTTTACAGGTCTATGAATATCACAGCCATTATAACACTTCTAAATCATTACGGATTGCCATCATATCTGCACAAGTGAGGACGCCGCCCCCATAGTGATTATCATCTTCTTAGCTTGGCGTGCAGCCCACTGATTCAAAATTCCAGATTGCCGTTTTCTTACAGCAGAGGACTCTGTCGATTCGATACTACTGGATCTATGATGCCTGCGTGAATGCTTTGAAGAGCCTATAACTGATATTGATGATGATGGCGCACTTGCAATTGAAGCGTATGGGCATGGAATAGGACGCAAGAGCAACAAATTTCTGAGCTCTGTTGCTGTGTGGGTAGCGCCTGCTCAAGTGGGTCACGCCCCCCAAGTGGGTAGCGCTCATGTATTTTTGTATTGGCTGGAGAGCTTATGTGGGTAGCACACTTTATATGGGTAGCGCGCCCTCCCTATGGGTAGCGCGCACCTCTGGTGCCTGTCCACAAATCTGAAAACATGTCTTCCGCCTTCCACTGCACCAGCTTGATTTCTGTTTTGGAAACTTGTGAATATAATTTGATTCTTGTCTATCCACAAACTGGGTTAGAATTTGCCAACCCGAATTTTCGTAATTTTTCCATGTTCTACCATAATTATGGTGCAGGTAAAGCTAGTTTGAAGCTCAGACTCAAACGCATGCTTCTAAAACAGGCATAGACAATGAAGTTTTCGGAAAGCATGTTTTGCTTTCACCCAGTGATTTAAAGGATACACAATTATTTCAGCAAAACCGGGAAAGTTAGAAGAATCAACTTATATCTGAAGCTTGTCAATTCATTAATAGTTCACATGCCTGCAGACATCTGAAAAATCCGAGCACTCATGTGTCATCAGTTTGTTTGATTTCACTTTGTCTCTGATTATCTATTTGTGCTTTTGCAGGGATAGAAGCTGCTGAAACTGAAACAAGAATGAGGAGCTGTAGAATTTGAAACATTTTGACGAATCACATCTTCTAAAAAAAAAACACATTTAATGATTTCTTCTTCAAAACAGGGTTTTGAAGAAGAATCAATATCACATTATTGATGATGACATCCCTGAAAAATTACTGAACCTTCCTCTAGTCTGCAAACAAAACCCTGAGCTCAAGAATTAAAATGACTCTTTTCTGGACCAGAGTAACATCAGTGACTGCAAATGACAAGAGATGAACCTTGGTGAATTTGACTGCAGCGGGCTGACAAGACGGAGTCTAACACTCTTCATACCTAAAAGACCTCAAATCCACCCTAAAAACACCCTTGAAATACCTTTTGTAGCATTATAGGTCCTCTTGTAACAGTACAGGACTTCGTGTAGCAACCTCCTGTAGAATGCTTGTAGCACCAATTTCCTTCATCATATTTACTCCTCACTTCAATTTTAGCTCAATTAGTATGAATAATGACCTTCAATTGTGATTTAATGACTAAAAGAAGCTCCTAGAGCACCCCACCATTCCTTCTCCTCACTACAAAAAAAAAAGTAGAATTAGTCTTTCAATTACAAGAAATTTACAAGTTCGTTTTCTAATTTATTTTATCTAGTGTGAGAAGATAGATGATACATGTAATTTTCAAATTATTTGATGATTAATGAAACATATAATAGTCTTATTTCTTCAAGTAGAATAGTTTTATTTCCCCTTCATTAAAATATAGTTAGCATATACAAGTAGCAGTTTTGTTTTCCTAATTAAAATTAGTTCTTCAATTATATTGTTCTTCAATTATACTTCCATTAATAAAGTTTAATTATAGACAAGTAAGAGGGATGGTGTCTTGACAACTTTATCTAATTTGATAGTTGAGGGTGGCATGGGTAGAATCCAATCTACTATCCATATAACACTGTCACCTCTAAGTTTGTATGAATCGCGGGTTTATAAATAGAGTTGAGGGGCCCTTGGAAGTTGCAACACTCTTGGTGAAATACCAGGGCTCACCAATATAAATGAGGAATATATATTGTAATTTATTTTTAACATTTTTAAACATATATGTGTCCATGACTGTGTGTTATCTTTGGATGAGAAAATTAATGTTTGAGTGAAGTGTTCTGTTCATGTAATTAACAACACAACTTCAATATTGTGTTCACATATATAACTAGAGAAATCATATAAATTAATAATAGGAATCAAGTTACTTAATTCATGATACATCTCACATAAAAAAAAAAAATTAGAAAATCATAAAAAACAACTAAATTAGAACTTTATTATCATTATTATTATGAAAAAACTAATATATGAGTAAAAAAATCATCTAGATTGAAATATATATATGTATAGACATATTTATTTTAAAATAGGACTTTCAAAAATTTAATTAAATTATCAATTAGCCTAGTCATATAAATAAAAGTGAAAAGTAAACATTCATGGGAATCAATCCATGATAAACATCAAAATACTTACTTCACCATTGTTAAATTATCAATTAGCCTAGTCATATAAATGAAAATGACAAGTAAATATCTATCTATATATATATATATATATATATATATATATATATATATATATATATATATATATATATATATATATATATATATATATATATATATATATATATATATATATATATGTATAGACATATTTATTTTAAAATAGGACTTTCAAAAATTTAATTAAATTATCAATTAGCCTAGTCATATAAATAAAAGTGAAAAGTAAACATTCATGGGAATCAATCCATGATAAACATCAAAATACTTACTTCACCATTGTTAAATTATCAATTAGCCTAGTCATATAAATGAAAATGACAAGTAAACATTAACAAGAAACAATCCATGATAAACATCAAAACACTTACTTCACCATTATAGATCCATCTTAACCACGCATCTAGAGGGATCAATTCTCTCGAGGTAAAAACTTCTTTTGAAGTGGAAATTTTGAATATCAAATATCTTTAGGTGCAAAATTCTTTTATAGTGGAAAATTTGAATAAAATTTTTGCACATATGAGAGAGACAGATAAGCCACTTGTAATTTTCATTTTTTAAGTTTCATTTTTTTGTGAATTTGGTAGCACCTCTCTATTCATTCTTCAAATAAAAATAGTAGGTTACATTATCAGATTGTATACCTGATAGCCTCAACCTACTAGTAGGAAACCAGGTTTTTTGGCCACCTCAGAGAGTTATAAGCCAACCAAAATTTGAAAAGTTTAAATTTGTCTCTAGCTACATTAACAGGTCTATTATCTACTATATCTAGTGACATCTGTAATATTCCCAAATGGGGAAGTGGCAATATTTGAATCCAAAACTGGAAATACTAGTGTAAATCAATTCCTAAATATAGGAGACCAATATGGAGCCACTACGTTATGCATAAGAACATCAAATCAATACAAAATAGTGAGGCACAAATCATATGATATGAGCAAACAAGCCTCCCATAAAAAATCACTCCCAAAAGTGAAATGTTGCTACAATACAAAACGTCGGAGAGATGCTACAACGCAGTCAGCATAACTACAGTTGTAGATCATACAATAATGTAAATACAATGAAATATGCATTAATATATGTTATACAAATAGATCTAGGCCCTATATCACCTTTCCAAGATAACCCAAGAGGGTTTCTGGAAAATACCCAAAACATACAAATGTAAGCTATAGCCCTAGGTCTGAAGGTTTGTTGTAACAACATAAATGAGAAGATATGGTTGAATCTTATGTATAATCCTACATATCTTCTCCAATAGACCCTCTATATTAAAGGATGTCACCTCCACTGAATAAATCACCTCTCAATACACACACTGCAACCACCCCTGCAACTCCTCCCTAAAATAACACAGATCTAGACTAAAACTGCATTGTAAGGGATAATATCAACTTGGCCTAGTGAAAAATATGTCAATAAATTCGAAGGGGCTTCCTTAATATTCTCCGAATGGAAGGAAACCTTCTTCCACTGAAAATTTAGCTCAAGAAACATCCAATACAATCCTCCATTGTTGCACCCTACAACACAACACAACTCTAAGAAAAGACTGCATTGTTGAAGAAAGTTGCATCTTGGCCAAATGATGGAATGTGGAAATGTAGTGAAAATAATTCTCTTGAGCAGGCACTCAAATTCCCCCAAAGATGAAGGTGGTATCAGGAACACCCTTGTGCTAAAGAGAACTGCAATCTTAGCTAAACAATTGAAGAGAGCCTCAAGTCTTAATAAATCATCAAAAAAATCATAATCCCATCATGCCCACAATGGCTTCCACTCCCTTCCTTATATTATTGGTGAGCTTCCTCACCTTGGGCCCCACTCATTAAAGCCACTACTTCCATGCATGGAGTCTCCCTCCAAAACTATGTTGTCCCTCAATGAATGCCACTCCTTCCATACCAGCTCTATTTGATTTGGTCAAAGTTGACATAGTCTACATTCTTCATCCTCTTTTCACACACAAGGGTCTTCAATCCAGCTTTTAGATAACCTCCTTTCACATTAGGAGTGTTTTTATTCCTACTAAGGATATTTATGGGTCACCATACCCTCTTATTCTTCTAACTAAGAAGAAAAATCCAAAATTAATATTCCAACTAGCTGTATGCTAATTTAGGAATATTACAATCCTCCCCTCCCAAATATTTCTTGTCCCCAATCAACTGCAAGGACAAAACTGAAAAAATGTGGGGAACCTGCATTCCCATATGTAACTCCAATATCAAAGATATGATACATACAAAATGAATCACCCTCCAGAGTAGTAATTCATAAAAAAAATCCTCCCACGTGCTCATGAGAGGCACCTTCCAAGTGCTAAAGTTACACAAATGGCTCATCCCATAAGGAAACAAGAGATCCAATGTAGCAATCATGGATGGTACAATTCTGTCCCTGAAATATGAAACATAAGTAATGTGGAGAATATCATCTCTGATAAGAACATCCAATCCATGTGTCATCTCTCCAACCATGCCCACAACAATGATAAGGACATCATCAACATATAGGATCATGATTAGAGTTATACTGGCTGCCATATATAAAACTGGAGAAGGATAATGATCCCTCAAGTGAAACCACCACAGTTTACTCCAAACTCCCTCATAATAGGATATTATGAGTGGTTTCCCAACCACCTGTTTACTTCCCCAATCCTCTCACACACTTGGAGATGGTGTATGATGTGAGGTGCACATTGAGCACACTCTAAAAAAGGTATAATCTCCCCAACACCCCCTAGGGAGTGGTCATTACCATCACTACTTATGTCCCCAAATGGAACATGAGGTCTATAAGAAAGAATGCCCCATATTGGAGCAATAAACTCTACATGGATGGCAAAGAAATACAAGCACATAGTAAGTGAATCATAATGCACATAAACACAATCCTTACCATGTACCTTGAACAAGTTGGTGAAGTGGCTCATAGATGAACCTCCTCTCATCCCCAATGAGGAAGGAAGCGGTTTCGTTAACTCTATCGAAGAGTTGTGTCCCTCCTCCAAACAATCCATGCATCTCCTCATGTGATGGTGCATCTCCTCTTTGATGCCTTCCCAAGTGAATCTCTCCATGATAGTACGGTATGTCCTCATGAAATCAGTGTCACTAGAGAGAAAATCCCCATGTGTTTCATGCCAATACTTCTTCTTGTGCTTGGAGGTCCAAGTCAAGAAGATCATATCCTGGTAGTAGATGTCTCCACCCACCACTTTTGAATTATAGTACAATGTATGGGATAAAATCAGCCCATACTCTCCCAAGAGTAACTAGAGCAACAATAGCTCTTGTCACCTCATCACATCTCCAACATATAGGCCATGGAGTGAAAACATGATGATTGACATGAAAAGTGTCACATCACCCCATTTCAATCAAACTCCTTGTTGCCACATGATGCGAATGTCATGCAAAGTCCCAACCAATAGCATACCCTTTAGAATAGGATATGTCACATTGTGACCAAACTCTTTCAAGAGTAGCCAACACAACTTTGCCTCATGTTGCCCTATGTCATAGATCTGAAAGTGGATCACCAACCTCTTACTCATCAACATCACCCATCCAACCAATGGTTAGTTTCTACTGTCATGCTCTAAATGGGTATTCCTCCAATCAAGAATTCCATCCTCCTAATTTAAATCACTATCTCTACACTTCATGGTATGTTGAAGTGCAGCCTCCTGGAGATCTGCATATGAAGACCACTCACCAATGACCATGTTGAACCCATAAGGATCCAAGTATATTTAAGGAAAAATATTCTCATTGAGTTGTGAAGTGCTCATCAAGGAAGATCCATCATAATAATGGGAGATAAGATGTCTCTCATCAACCATCTGCCTATCCCCTGCTACACATGTAGAATGGTCATTGGAATGCTCCAATAATGGTTGGGCATCCAACTCCTCACTTCTGCTCAATGACAGCATTGTTGATCTCCATGATGGTGCAACTGTTGTCTCATGATCATGTTCAATGTTGAACATATAGTTATGCATTAAATTTTTTAGGACAATCCTCATCCTGTCCTTCAAAAATATACACTCCAACCCCAAGAGTTGTGTGCAGCTCAACAATGACATACTAGGATGAATATATATCCCCTCCTTGATCCTCTCAATGGTCCTCTATGCAGTGATAGTCTTCTGCTCCAAATCAGCAGTGTGTCATGACCCTAGGTCATACAATGGCATGTCCCCACCACCTTCCATATGATGTGTTGAAATAACAGAAAGTGGAAACATTTTCATACCTTGGTTTTTCTTGGGAACATATTGTACTACTACAAGGGTTCCTCCCACTAGTGTGATGACTTCCCTAACTACTGGTGATGATGGCTACTCCTCTATGGATGCACCAGTGCTAGTATAAGTCTCCTCCTCCTCATGCATCTCTTGAATAATGCATGGGACTCTAAATGTCAAGAGATCAAGACCACTTTGCAAGGGTGCAAGTGTTCCTCCTCCTAATTTAGGTATCTCTGCAGCAAGTGGTGGTGGAAGTTTCTTCTCGTCTGATTTATTCTTGTCAAACTTCTTGATCGACCTTTGAGTAAAATCAACATAAGTGTTCACTTTGGCATGACTCAAATGGCTAAACCACCAAATGTTTGCTTCACCCTGAAGGTGCACTGCTGCAATCTCAACTGCTTCTCTTTATACTACAGGATGTAGCAGGAAGAATGCATATAAATTTCTCCTCCAAGCCATTTCTGTGCATGTATATGACCCATCAAAAGTATAAAATAGGAATCTATTATGTTTTATTCTTCTATTGCTGCAAGGTCTTCTTTCTTCTTTGATCTAGATAAATTATGGGAGAGTTATATTCTCCTTTAAAGCTCTTTATTGTGACTTATTTTCTGCAAGATACTCACTTAGAATCTCATGATCTAAGTGTCCTCCATCTCCATTTCTTTCACCTTCCTCTTCAAATAAATTAGACATAGTTTATTTCTTTGGATCTCTATGCAATACCGGTTTTCTCTTCTGCTGATAGGAAGTGTAGGGACCTTCCTCATCTTGAAACCCTATTGTGGTTTCATTTCTTTTCTCCATTCTTATTTGCTTTACCTCCTTAGTGAGTTCCCTTAGAGATCTAAAAATATATGAGATAAAACTCATCCCTTCCATCATTCTGATCTCTTTCTCCTTCTTCTTATTCTCCTAATAGCATAATGGCTGATATCCACAAGCTGATCCAATATTACTCTTTGATACCACTGTAATATTTCCAAATGGGGAAGCAGAAATATTTGAACACAAAACTGGAAATAACAGTGTAAATCAATGAATAAATATAGGAGACCAATATCGAGCCATTACATTATTTATAAGAACATAAAATCAATACAAAATAGCGAGGCACAAATCATATGATATGAGCAAACAAGCCTCCCATAAAAAATCACTCCCAAAAGTGAGATGCTGCTACAATAAAAAATGTTGGAGAGCTACTATAGCACAGTCATACTGAGCATAACTATATCTGAAGAACATACAATAATGTAAATAAAATGATATATTCCTCAATATATGTTATACAAATAGATCTAGGCCCTATATCACCTTTCCAAGATAACCCAAGAGGGTTTCTGAAAAATACAAAAAACACACAAATGTAAGTTGCAGCCCTAGGGCTGAAGGTTTGTTGCAACAACAGAAATGAGAAGATATGGTTTAAGTTGATGTATAATCCTAAAACTCTTCTCCAATATACCCTCTGGATGAAAGGATGTCCCCTCCACTAAATAAATCACCTCTCAATACACACACTGCAACCACCCCTGCAACTCCTCCCTAAAATAGCGCATATCCAGACTGAAACTGCGCTATAGGGGATATTATCACCTTGGCCTAGTGCCAAATATGTCAATAAAGCCCAAGGGGATTCCTTACTAGCCTCCCAATGGAAGGAAACCTTCCTCCACTAAAACTTTAGCTCAGGAAACACCCAATACAATCCTCCACTGTTGCACCCTGCAACACAGCACAACTCTAAGCATAAACTATGATGTTGAAGAAAGTTGTACCTTGGCCAAATGTCGGAATGTGGAAATGCAGTGCAAATACTTCTCCTGAGTAGGCACTCAAATTCCCGCGAGGATGAAGGTGGGATTCTTACTCGGGAACACCCTTGTGCTAAACAACACTGCAATCTTAGCTAAATAGCTAAAGAGAGCCTCAAGTCTTCACAGACCATAAACAAAATAATAATCCCATAATGCCCACAATGTCTTCCATCCCAGTCCTTATATTCTTGGTGAGCTTCCTCACCTTGGGCCCCACTCATTAAAGTCACTACTTCCATGCATGGAGTCTCCCTCCAAAACTGCGTTGTCCCTCAATGGATGCCACTCCTTCCATACCAGTGTTGTTTGATTTGGCCAAAGTTGACCCAATCTACATGGTCCATCCCCTTTTCACACAAAAGGGTCTTCAATCCAGCTTTTAGCTAACCTCCTTTCACATTAGGAGTGTTTTTATCCTACTAAGGAGATTTATGGGTCTCCATACCCTATTATTCTTCTAACTAAGAAGAATAAGAAATCAATATTCCAATTAGTTGTATGCTAATTTAGGAATATTACACATAAAAATAAATTAAATTCTATCCTCTCTTTGCATATCAAACAGAAAACAAGGAACCACTAAACTTGGTCATCTAATGATTCAATGGGCATCGGATTCTTGACACTTGACCCGGGTATATCAACTTGGTTCCATTCGACCAAGGGAAACATTGTGATGTTGTTACTGGAGGTTAATTTCTTGGATATCCCTGCTCGTTTTTGCTAAAATAGAGGCTGCGATCAAAATTTACTTGCGCATAAAGACTGCTTAAAATGTTTTAACTATAATTTTTTTTCTTCAATTTCTTTAGATAATATATATATAGTTCTTTCTTCACTTTTAACTACTTTATTTCTCTATAAAGTTGAATAATATTATGTTGTTTCATATGAACATAGAAATATTTGAAATATGTTTACTACTTATCCTTAGTATGCGAACTAAGAGTGAGATTATTGATTTTTATTATACCTTTAATTAAACAAACTAAACAAGTATACTGCTTTTTATTTTTAATTATTTATCTGACCTCAAATATTTTATTTATGGTTGAGAGTGAGTGAAATATTTTTAAGACACTTCATTAGTGAGATTATTGAGGTTTTTTTATATATTTTTCTTTTTAGAAGGGACACATGTCAAATCCAAGTTGAAAAAGAACATACTTACACATCTCTCCCATTATGGGTTGTATAAAGATATTTGTCTTCTTTAGAAGGGACATGTGTCAACTCCAAGTTGAACACAAACATACTTACTCATCTCTATCAAATTGGGTTGTAGAATGAGCCTCTCGGCTCAATTATTAATAACTAAATTAAAATTTTGGAATATCTATTCAACTCTAAAATAGACACACCTATCAATATAATAATACTTTTGATTTATTAAAAACTAATTAATGTGAAACATCATAAATCATCATTTATCCTCTTGTTTATAAATTACTTTTTACACAACATATCATTTTAAATGATATGTTTAACCTAGAGCGATCAATTCTCTTGAGGTGAAAACTTCTTTTGAAGTGGAAAATTTGAATATCAAATTTGAATATCAAATGTGAAAATTTACTTGGGCATAAAATAGTGAGACTGCTTAAAATGTTTTAATTATAAAAAAATATTTTTCTTTTTCAATTGCTATATAATGTATATGTTGTTCTCTCTTAACTTTTAACTACTTTATTTCTCTATAAATTTGAATAAGATTATGTTGTTTCATATGAACATTGAAATATTCAAAATATTTTTACTACTTCTCCTTAGTATGAGCACTACGAGTGAGATTATTGATGTTTTATTATACTTTTAATTAAACAAACCAACCAATTATACTCACTTTTATCTTTTTTATTTATCACACATGAAATATTTGTATCATTCCTCATTAGTGAGATTATTGTTGTTTTTGTTATAATATTTTTCCTTTTTAGAAGACACACTTGTCAACTCCAAGTTGAACATGAACATACTTACACATCTCTCCCATACTAGGTTTTGGAGCCAATATATTGTTTATGTTGTATTTTTAATGTATAAAATGGATCAAATCTTACTTCGGCATAAAATATCAAGACTCCTTAAAATGCTTTAACTATATCTTTTTTTTTTCAATTTCTTTACACAATGTATATATAGTTATTTCTTAAAATTTAACTAGTTTATTTCTCTATAAACTTGAATAAGATTATGTTGTTTCATATGAACTTCAGAATATTGACAATATTTGTACTACTCCTTAGTATGGGTTTCAGAATATATGGAAACAACAATTCCTAAATATGAATGAGGATGTTTTCCACAACATACCCATTTAGAAAAATCTCTCTCGGTTTTATAACATGTGTAACTATTTGAAATATTTGAAGGTATATTTGAAGGCTATTTTTAAGGATTTTTCAATCATGTTTTAGTAACATTTTTGAAAATAAGTTTCCAAACAGCGAAACTGAATTTTACAAAACCAAAAGATTTTTTTTGTGGATAATGGACCCATTTACAAAAACATCTCTCATTTTTCTAACATCTGTCATGGTTTCAAAGTTTTGAAGGGATATCTATAACCTATTTTTCATAAATTCGTGAGGGAAAAGCTCATGGACAGTTGGTGACTTGGATGCCACCTTATCAAATTCAACTTTTTGTTCCTTATCTCCAGCAATGACTCCAAAAACAACATTATATTTAGATGCAAGTAGGCTTCGAAAACTTTAAATGCATGTATTTGAGAGATACACATTATCTCTTTTATTGTTAGCAATTTGTAATCAACTTTGGAAACTATTATTTTCCAAATAGTTTATGTAAGTTCTATAAAATATTTTATGAAGAATGAAGAATGGTTGGATTTTATTGAAAACATTTAAATTCTAGTGTATTTGAGCAGTCTTGAACATATTACAGTTTTTAATGAGCATTTTATAGGAAACTCATGAGTTGTAACTCCTTGTTAGTTTCTTCCTTGTTATAAAAAAATTATTTCATGACTAAAAATGTTAGTATCCAAGATCAGGATTCATTAATGCTCCTTTCTTGTATTTATCAGTCATTATTATTTGTTTTCCTCAATCAGCTATATAATTTGTCTCATTCCAGTCCTTTGCTTCCAATTTCTCAAATAGTCAAAGGATTTGTTTCTATCATGCTTTTAATAGTTTTCTCATTATATTTTTAGGTTTAATTGTTTAGAAATTGACTCTGTGCCCATTGGTATGTTTTGTAAACAACCCAAAGAATTTCATCCTATGATCTAAATCAAGCCATAGATCTTCAAATTGAAACCTTCTACTATAGTGACCTTGGGGTAGTTTTTCTTTAGGGAGAGATCCCTCTCTAGGTTGAAGGGCTAGCTTTCAGCATAAAAGAGGTTCGAGGTTACCTTGTGGTTTTTCCCGTAGCTGGGGTTTTTCCTGTAGTGATAACAGAACACTAACTCATGAAATTTAAAAAACAATATAAAATCAACAAGTAAACTATAAAGAACTAAAGTGAATGTTACAAATAAATTCTCTTTATGTTTTTAGTTTGTTCATAAATAGTTATTTTGAATTCATTGTATAATTCTACATGTTTAATGAGTACATGTCATACTCTTTCATATAACACTCTTGCTAAAATATTTTATATATTCTCTAGTGGTTATATTTAGTTACATTGTTGCGCATGTGCACATAAATGAAACACCATTTTGGGCTACTATAAAATGTTATTAAAGCCTAGGGTTTCCTCAACTCATAACCTAGGAAGAGGTTGAAATATTAGTGAAGCTAGTACTGGTAGTGATTTCTCCTTAAGATATTGAGGCTTTAATTCATTTATTATTTAATAATTAAGTAACATAGTGCTATCTAAAACAATATCACATGCTCCTTTTGTTGGTTAATTCTTTTGTTGTTTTGGTTTCTAGTTATTAACATTGTTGTTCTATTATTGGTTAGCTTAGGAATATTAAATGTTTTTCATTTAAATTTTTTATGTATATAATTAGTATGGCTATAGAATTATTAAATGTTTAATAAAACACTTTGATTAATAATTTGTTTAGCTAATGCATGGCTTGAATTAAAATTTAATACATAATTAATTATTGAATCACTAGTTTATTAGATTTTTGTATTTTACATAAATAAATAAAGAGATTTAAATTTAATTAAATTATAAATAAAATCTATAATGTAACAAGTGTTGCGGGGCAACATAGTCCTTTCCATTGAAACTAAGATTTTGTTTCTATAAAATTTCCATATAGAAGCTGGTAGCATGATACATATAAAAAATACTACGAAATATTTAAACTAATATCAATATAATATGGAGAGGATTAATATATATCTTTCTTATTTGTAAGATAACATAAAATTATTATATATGAAATTGTTTTCCAAAGAACAATTGTATTAATAGTTATATGACAAAGTTTACAAATTTATATTTTCCAAAACAAAAAAAAAAACTTGTAATTCAATTACAAACTAGTAACTTTGGTAGTACTTATTCAAATCACATTTACATTATGTACATATACAACTAAATGGATGTCACATTCTTATAGATATGAATTAAAAAAAAATTAGTACAATACACAATTACATAGTGCCTGTCAATTTGGCATGATGATTAACATGATGCTAGATATTTGCCGAGACTAATAATGTGAAAATTGTGAGGGATTTTTCTTGGGTATCTTTTTTCCTAATAATTAAACCATTGACCATTTCATAAATTTTCGTTGACGTTTTCAAAAAGAGATGAAGAAACAACATTTATGAATGGTTCTTTAGTTTTTCTAAAAAGTATCATATTATGTCTAATAAATTTTAAAAATAATGTAGAAAGTGGGAATTCAAGTAGAGTGGAGAAGAGGTAATTTCTAATTATATGAAAATTTCATCGTAAAATTTAGGATTTCAATAAATGATAAAATTTGAATGACTAGTGGAAACAGGAGATAAGGAGCACAAGAGACAAATTTACGATCATGTCCTATGGTTGTGACCTAATATCTTCCATCAAAGTGTCAGGAGGGGGTTCAAGAAGCCCCTCCTTCAGCGATATATTCATTGGAAAGAAGAAGCAGAAAGAAACCTCCTTCACCAAATTCACCACTTTCAATGCATTTAAGAAGAAACCTACCAATAACTTGGGAGAGGTAGGGGCAGGAAAGGGTTCATACCATCAACCAATCAATCAGTCTACAATCTCTAGTGGAAGCCCACAACTCAGCCATAGGTATTCAATCCTTGCAAACCAAAGACCAAGACAATTCCAACTCTCAAAATAAAAGATCTAGATGTTGCAACCTATAGAGAATACATGCATGAGCATGTAGTAATATGTAAATTTATGGGCTTCTTACCTACGGAGAAAGGTCTTCATTGGTGGAAACAAAATAAATGGTGGGTGAAAGGAGGAATCAAGCTCCAGCACGGCTCGAAAGGGTTTTTCATAGTGATATTCGACCTACTATACGACAAGGACCATATCTTTGAGGGAGGACCCTATTTCAACTCAATAAACTATACATGAGATATTGGAAATATAACTTCACGTCAGAGAAGGAAGACTTCATAAGAGTCCCAATCTAGATCTGGTTATACTCCCTTTGTAATATTCCTAAATTAGCTTGCAGCTAATAGGAATATTAATTTTTCTTTTAAAATCTAGATAGATGAATAAATGGGCAAGGAGGCTCATAAGCTGCTTAAGTATGAATAAAAATCCCTCATAATGTGAAAAGGGATCATGTAATAACTAGATCAAGCATCCACATGTGTGAACAGGGTCTAAAATGTGTCGAAAAAGTCAAGTTTGACCAAGTCAACAACATTATATGAGGAGTGGATCCTAAAAGAAGACAACTCAATGTGAATGAAGATCAATCTAGCTAGTAAAAATGAAGACACCTTGAGTGTGAAAGGAGACAAGGCATGAAGATAAAGTCAAGCTTGATCCAGTCAAGATTGACTAAATCAAAAAGTGTTGTAAAATTATGAACAAGGCACATAGAAACAGCATAATTGTGGTTGAGGAGCCTTTGCATCGAAGCAACCTCATAGTAGGGTGGGACCCTTGGTGAGGAAGCTCATCAACTATATAATGGAGGGGATGGCAACCATATGAAGCATGATTGAGATTATATTTTATGTGGTCTGTTTAGACTTCTTGCATACTTTTTCTATTTAGCTAAGTTTGCTGCACTGTTTAGTGCAAGGGTTTTCTCATGCAGGGATTCCCTACTCTTCCTTGGAGATCTTGTTTAAGAAATCTAAGAGGAGATTTCTGAGCTGCATTTTCCACTATCTGGTGTTGGGCCAAGCATTTACCTTCAGAAAAAATGCAGTCCCTTCAAGAAATTTTGTATTTCTTAAGGTGTGCAGTGGGAGGGGTTAAAACCCCACTTTTATGGGCTAGTTTCCCAGGAGGAGGATCAGTGTTTTTTTCTGGAAAGATAGTAGACGATTCTACAACCATTTATTTACATGTTCAGACATTTTTATGCAGAGCTTCAGCTATACAGCATGATTCAGCCATAGATATGCAGCAGTTCTTCCTTATATATCTTTTTTGTCAAGAAACCATTGTCAGGTCATCTTGGATCTATGTAAAAAGAGACTAGATCTCTGTTTTTATGCCTCATTGAGTAATATAATAGAATATACAATTTTTCTCTCAATTTTATGAGTATAATATCCATTAAACTACGCTTTCTCTTTATGCAGTAAATTTTGTGTGTTGTAATCTTGGGGTTTCATCATTTTTAAAGTTGTTTGAGCATGGGAGGCCTGTATAACTAGGAAAAGACATTTGTTTCTGAAAATATTTTGCATGCAAGGCCCTTATTACATATTATAAGGGACATAACCGTTATTTTCCACTGCTATAACTTAATCTTCAGGAAATAACGTTTTTGGGGCCAATATTGTTGCATTTCCCCACTTGGAGACATTGTATGAAGGAATAGTTTGTTGTTGTGGTTTTAATATGATGGATATGTGTTCCATACACTCTTATGAGTTGATTTCTTACTGGATATCAAAATTTGGAACATATTAAGGTGTTCTTATTGTTGTATAAATTCCCTATTTTGGGATATTACAGTGGTATCAAAGCTCTAATCTTGGCTCAGCCTGTGTTCTTCATCCATTATGGAGTCTTATAATGGGAAGGAGAATATATTCAAGAGAGATCAATTCAAATCCTTATTTTCTGGAGAAAAGAGGTTCTCAAAACTTCTCTTTCCAAATCTGTAGGGTAGAAGAAAAGATATCAAAGAAATGAGGATGGAAAAACATGAAGATCCCTCAACAAAATATATAATATATATCCATGAGGAAGGTTCTAATTCCTCATCCTATTGATATGATCACTCATCCATATCATCAAATCTACAACGTTCTGTCAGCAACTTCTTCATGAACAAGAAGAAAGGAGATGTGCCAAAGAGAGAGACTCTTGGTGATTATTTGCAAGAGTATGAAGCTCAATCTAAAGAGTTCAAAGATCACTTGAACTTCCAATGGTTTTGCAATATTAAGGAGGAAATGGGGCACAAGGAGCAAGAATCATGGTGAGGGTATATTCTTTCTATCTACTTTTGATGGATCACCTCAATGTCCAACTAGGGCTTGGGTGAAGGAGCTAGACACCTATGTGCAACAACATCAAGTTTCAAAAAATGAGGCCATCAAAGTAGCAGTGCTGCATTTTGAGGGTAAGGCTTATGCTTGGTGGTTGTTTGAATCTTTTTCCATAAAAAACTCAAATACATCTACTTATGAAAATTTCATTGAAATAATAGTAGAAAGGTTTGATGGAAAATCATGTAAAACACCTTCTCTGGAGGCTATCAAACCATATCAAACAAAACTTTTGCATGGGTTGGGAGGATCTATAAATCCAACTCCATTTCTGAAAACTATTGAAGAGGATGTAAACTTGTCTGATACCTTGCCAAGGGCAAGATCTCCATTAAATGAAGAGCTTTCTTCTTAAGAAGAAGACATGGAGACTCCTCCTTCAAAAGAAGACCAATATCTAAGGTCTCTTGTTAATGATGTGGTCTTTTCAACTGTTGAGGAGAAGGGAGAGAAGGCTAGGGATAACAGCAAAGTCATGACAAGAGCACATCTAGAACCTCATGGAGAGGAGGAAGGAGAAATTTCTCCAAGGAGAGAAACACTTGCACTCTTGCAAGGAGTTCCAAAGAATCTCACATATGGAGGTTGTGGCACAGTCCATGTGCAGCATGTGCCATCATTATCAAATGGTGAGAATATAAATATTGTAGAAGATAAAGGGGAGGGCAAGCATCATATGATGAGTAGTATACACCCCTCTTTATTTCAAAATATTGATGCACAAAGAAGGAAGGAAGGTATATGCAATGAAGGCAAGGAAAAATCAGTCCATACATCTATATATCCTGCTCTATGCCTTGATGTCTCTTTGCATGCAGGCATTCCACCAGGGAGACCCCCTGATTGGAAGAAAGCTAAAGTGTTCTCTCAACTATATGCAGCAGCAACATATTTGTCTAAAGAGGGAACCTTGAAAGGAGCTACTACAGTGTTGAGAATCATTGATGGAAAGCTAAGAAATTTTCTGATATTGACTTTTCTATCTTCCATTCATCTATTTGTGCTGGAAAGGAGAGATTCAGAAATCTATGTTGATATGAGCATGGTATCAAAAGGCCACTCCATAGCCTTGGAACAACAAAAGATACTCCAATATATAATGAAAATTTCTGAATATAACAAGAAGGTATTTCCATTCTTGTATGCATGAGAAAAATTGTGGAAGTTTTGGAAGAGGAGAACCTTTCAAAAGAAGGATGACTCTCCTAAATTTTGATCTTGTCTTGAGCAAGATCATCTGCAAGAGAGGCAGCAAAAGAAATTTGGGAATACTCCAACATGTGACTTTGACATCAAGCATGTCAAGGAGGAGAGCCGTCATATGACAAATACTTCATTTTAGACTTCTACAGCGTTGTCCATGTTGGGAAGCCTAGATCCTTATTGGGAGTCCCAAATCTTGATGGAATATTCCAAGGACCTCTTCACATGTAAGGTTCTTGATGGGAAATTAATGGATGGGAAGTATAAGTTAGTTAATGGAATCATTTATGTTCATGATCAGATCTACTTAACTAAAGATTCCAAACTCAATAATAAACTACTTAATACAACCTATGAGATCTTGCTTTCAAAACCCATTGGTTTCATTAGAACATATCATACTATATTATATGGATTCATGTGGGAAAACTTCAAAGAGGAGATGCACTCTCATATGAGTAAGTGCATGAATCATTTGTTGGTTAAGGAGGAACATAGCTCTTGGGATGAGTTATCATTACTACCTCCTTATTCATTGAGTGTGAGAAGGAGCTCATCCATGAGCTACATTGCTGATTTAAACCAAGTATATGATAAAAATTTTATTGTTGAACATCATGATATATTTATTATGTACTTGCATTTTATTAACACTTATGTGCAGGTCTTGGCTCCAAGAGGGGGCACACTTTCTTATGGGCCACTTTGGGCCATGAACAATGGAAATGTTGACCATCCCCTAATAGATTTTTGGAAGATGTTGTATTTTTCATGGTGTGCTTCATCAGCACCAACTATCATACACCTTCTCCAAGCATGCAAGAAGGATGGAGCAGAAAACAAGTGTTGGGAAGAACACTTGTCATATCATATTCTATGGAAGTTGGGGGTAAAATTGCACTAGTTGCACATGAGAAACCATTATCCTTCTCCTTTATTTCATATGGTAGCTAGCATGATTTCAATTATGATTCCACATGCTGAAGATGTTCTTATATTTATTGGGGAAATTATTGGAGGAGAGGCACATTGGTTGAATGTGTCCTTTGGGAAAGAAATTTCTCACACTTTTTGCACTACATGTTTCAAGGGGAGCATGGGAAAGGATATGGCTACCATAGTAGATCACTTGTTTCTTTATAAGGTAGGCCATATGATTGTTTGGAGCACTTGGGAAATGCCTCTCATGAGCATTTGGGGGGAGCCTTACTATGAATTACCAAGCTGGGAGGTGATTTATTTCATTTGGATGATAGCATGGAGGTGGGAGTCCTTCATTGATGATAAAATTCCCCATGATTGTCATCACTTCTATCTTGAGGAGGCCCTTGATCAGCAAGAAGCTTTCCATGTAGACCTTCCTTCCTTCCATGATGAGAGCCAATTGGTTTATCCACCAAAGGCCAAATTTCACACTTGGAAGGAACCATTAGGAGATAGGGTTATTGCAGAATATCTTAAGAAATGGTGGGAACTATTGCACATGAAGGCCACAAGAGGAGGAGGGGAGATTTTGCAGCACCCTTGCGATTGCTTGACGACAAGCAACATTTGGGAGGGGAAGACTGTAATATTCCTAAATTAGCTTGCAGCTAATAGGAACATTAATTTTTCTTTTAAAATCTAGATAGATGAATAAATGGGCAAGGAGGCTCATAAGTTGCTTAAGTATGAATAAACATCCCTCATAATGTGAAAATGGATCATGTAATAACTAGATCAAGCATCTACATGTGTGAACAGGGTCTAAAATGTGTGGACAAATTCAAGTTTGACCAATTCAACAAAATTTTTATATGAGGAGTGGATCCTAAAAGAAGACAACTCAATGTGAATGAAGATCAATCTAGCTACTCAAAATGAAGACACCTTGACTGGAAAGGAGACAAGGCATGAAGATCCAGTCAAGGTTGATCCAGTCAAGATTGACTAAATCAAACAACATTTTAAAAGGATGAGAAAGGCACATAGAGACAGTGTAATTGTGGTGGAGGAGCCTTTGCATGGAAGCAACCTCATAGTGTGGTGGGACCCTTGGTGAGGAGGCTCATCAACTATATAATGGAGGGGATGGCAACCATATGAAGCATGATTGAGATTATATTTTATGTGGTCTTTTTAGTCTTCCTGCATAATTTGGCTATTTATCTAATTTTTCTACACTGTTTAGTGCAAGGGTTTTCTCATGCGGGGATTCCCTACTCTTCCTTGGAGATCTTGTTTAAGAAATATAAGAGGAGATTTCTGAGCTATATTTTCCACTATCTGATGTTGGGCCAAGAATTTACCTTCAGCAAAAATGTATTCCCTTCAAGAAACTACATTATTTCTTAAGGTGTGCAGTGGGAGGGGTTAAAACCCCACTTTTATGAGCTAGTTTCCCGAGAGGAGGATCAGCCTTTTTCTCGGAAAGCTAGTAGAAGAGTATACAACCATTTATTTTCATGTTCAGCCATTTTTATGCATAGCTTTAGCTATACAACATGATTCAGCCATAGATCTGCAACAATTCTTCCTTGTATATTTTTTCTGTCAAGAAACCCTTGTCGAGTCATCTTGAATCTATGTAAAAGGACACTAGATCTCTGTTTTTATGACTCATTGAGTAATCTAATAGAATATCTTATTTTTCTCTCCATTTTCTGATTATAACCTCCATTAAACTGTGTTGTCTCTTTATGCAATAAATTCTGTGTGTTGCAGTCTTGGGGTTTCATCATTTTTAAAGTTGTTTAAGCATGGGAGACCTGTTGAACTAGGAAAAAGACATTTGTTTCTAAAAATATTTTGCATGCAAGGCCCTTATTAAATATTCTAAGGGACATAACTGTTATGTTCCACTTTTATAACTTAATCTTCAGGAAATAACGTTTTTGGGGCCAATATTGTTGCTTTTCCCCACTTGGAGACATTGTATGAAGGCATAGTTTGTTGTTGTGGTTGTAATATTATGGATATGTGTTCCATACACTCTTATTAATTGATTTCTTGTTGGATATCCAACTTTGGAACATCTTAAGGTGTTCTTATTGTTGTAGAAATTCCCTATTTTTGGATATTACACCCTTCCCATTGACTACTAGTATCCATATTTTCTTGAAGGGATAGGATATACACTACAAGAATATATTAATATTTCATAAGGCACCCGTGTAGGGCACTATGTATCCTATGCCCACATGTGCATATTTCGATGTTTCAGGGGCTTTTCCAGAAACCATTAAGATAATATTCAAAGATAAAATTTGGCTTCAGAGCATATATTATGAACATCTAACCTTCATATGCCACAAATTCCATGAGCATGGCCATCTTTTTAGGGACTATCCTTAAAATTCCTCATGGGCTGCCAACTCCCAGGCTAAAAAAAACGGAATATGAGCAAGCTTTCACAAAGGTCATTTCTAGGCACAACAATAATATAAAGCATTAAGAAAAATAAACCCCACCAAGTTGATCCAAAAAGAACAAGTTTTAATCTCTTGGTGAAGAGTAGGAAGAGAAAGAAAAATATGGTATTGAAAAGGTACCAGGCCCCTCAACCATCTCCAACTTGACAAGGCAAGAAACCAAAGATGTAGAAATGGACCATGATGGTAAAAATGACTTAACAGAGAAAGAGGAGATTGGATAATTTTTTAGGGACATGTACCTCAATGAAATCGTCGAAGTATGGGAAAGGATAGGATTGGAAGATATCCCACAAGAATACCTTCAAAAAATAGAAGAAGCATACATGTATCAAGAAGAGATAAAGCAAGAAATGACCAAGATAAAATATGGACATCTCTCTAAGATCGATGTCAAATCCAATATCGCAACAGAATAATATAATCCCAAAGGAGAAGGAAGGAAGCATGGAAGGAAAACCACCCGTCAAATACTACGAGATTTGGGAGTAAGGTTGACAATGAAGGACAGGTTAGAGCTCTAATATTAAATCAAAAACCATCCAAATGAAGTTGATTTCATGGAATATAAGAGGTTTGAATGGACCTGCAAAAAGGATACTCCTCAAGGAAAAGATCATGGCATCTAAACTAGAAATAGTTTTCATACAAGAGGAAAAAGTAGGGTTAGAAATAGTCCCTTCCCTCCAAAAAAAAAATTTGAATCATTACGATAGTTTTGAAAGTGTAGCTATAGGCACAACATGATCCATATCATTCTATGGAATGAAATGTTGTTGTATCTCAAATCCTCCATTACAACTCCCAACATCCTAGTTGTAGTCTTCCAAAATATTGGCACCTAGGAAACCCTAAGTGTCACTAATGTTTATGGGCCTCCTAGAGACGAAGAAAGAATCAACATGGTAAACACTCTGGAAAATATTCAAGAAGCCTCTATTATCACTATCTAACCATGGGATGATACTTCAACATGATTCTCAACTTATTCGAGAAAAAAATAAGGCCTAAGAAGACTGGATAGAGATTCAGAAACCTTTAGATAATCAAGAAGCTAGATGGAAATGGTAGCCGTGGAGACTCAAAATGATATATTCACTTTTAAAAAAAAGAGGGGGAGAAAGGAAAATATCTTCCCACCTAGACTAATTCCTTATTTCAGACTTAAGCATCGAGGAGATAGAAGGGAAAATCCTCCCATTTGCAAGATTAGACCATTGGAAGATTTCCCTTGAAATTCACATCATAGGAGATCCTAAGAACAAACCCTCTATTTTTGAAGCCTTTTGGTTAGACCACCCATAGTTCCAAGAAAAAATGGAGTGGTGGCATGAGGACTTTCCCTTAATAATCTCCCTAATATCTGCTTCCAATAAAAATTGAAGCACATTAAGAATCGAATTCGCAAATGGAATAAGGAGGTCTTCGAGGGAATCTTAAAGGAGAAAATGCTCTTGAAAAGAAAATGGAAGAGATCCAGTAAGATATCATCATCAACAAGACCTCCAACCAATTTAGGAAAATGGAATTGAACTTGTAACAATGGTGGGAAACAAGAGTAAAACGGGAGGAGAAATTATGGCAACAACACATCAAGAGTGCAGTGGTTGAATATGGGTAACACAATACCAATTTTTTTTTAAATTCCATGATCTGTCATAAAAAGTAAAATATTATCCTCTCTCTAAAATAGAGGACGCCTCAATAATCAAATACCATGTGGACATCTCGGTCGAGCTTAACACTTATTTTTGGAATCTTCTAAATGAACCCATTATGGGGTAGGAACTCAACAATACAAGAAATTTTTTAACACATTCTAGCAATCATGAATGATGACCACAACTCTATGTTTCTCAAAGAAATATTCAAGCAAGAGGTGGAAGAGGTCGTAATGTTAATTTCCTTAGAGAAAGCCCCTGGGACAGATGTCTTTACCACATATTTTTTTAATGTTATAAATTAATTAACAAAAAATCAGACACATAAAATATTGTGGAAACACAAACACAGAAACACATAAAACAAGAGAGACATGTATGTACATGGTTCGCCCAATTTGGGCTATGTCTGTGAACAAACAACCAATCCTTCCTTTATATCATATAACAAAATTAAGAGATACAACCTATAGAAAATATGTTGTAAGATCATATTCGCTCTCACATGGACTCCTCTCTCTTTCTCACACATAATTGTATTCCACATCCGTAATATAATTCCCTTATATAAACTAAGGGTTTCCTTCTAGGGTAAAACACCTTAAATTAGCATAATTTATATCATCAAATTATTCACCTAATTAATGGACATGCTCCTACAAAATTACAATATTTTATAAGGAAATATTTCATCTATTTTTCACTTTGGGGGAGCTTCCCTCGAGCCCCCGCTAGAGGGCACTCATAAAATCATTGTCTCCCCCCCGGGTGCCCCTAATGGCAATCCTACAGGTGGCATTGCTACCCCGTGAGGAACTGGGATCCAACACGGCTAAAACGAGACTTATGAATCAAGAAGATAATCAAGCTCCATACCCAATATTTAAATCTTGCTAACATATAATCAAATAATAAGTGCATGCACTTATAGAGGATTTATGTGAGCCAAGACTTTTTGAGATATTTCAATGCCACTTTCCTACCCTTGATTCCAAAAGAAGAAGGAGCATGCACCCGTGACAGATATCACCCTATAGCTCTCTACAGTGTCATTTATAAGATCATATATAAGGTTATTTCTAATAGACTTAAAACTCTTCTCCCTCTCATCATATTGCATAGTCAATCAGGTTATTTCAAAGGTAGTAAAATCATTGACAACATAATAATAAACCATGAAACCACTAGTCATTCACTCAAGTACTCCAAGTAGCCTAAGATGTTGATGCAACTGGATATGTCAAAGGAATTTGACAAGATAAACTGGAAGTACATGAGAGAGGTGCTCAAGGCCTTTGGCTTCCATTAGGAGTGGATTGATTGGATCATGGCCCTAAAAAAGGGAGCCTTATTCTCCATCCTCGACAATGGAGCCCTCACACTTCCATAGTTCATAGAAAATCCACCTCGCAATACCTCCTCTCCAAACTTCATAAGGAACTTGGTAATTGGACCTTTCAATCCCTCAGCCTTGTGAGAAAAATGGTCTTTGTAAAATTTATCCTTCAGACTATGCCCCTTTATCTATTCATCTCTCTCATCTCATACATTTTTTTTAAATAGCGTATGTAACATGAAAAGGAACTTCCTGTGGTGAGGCTTCAAGGGAAAAATGAAATGGGCTCTAGTAATATAGGATAAGCTCTATAGACCAAAGTTTATTGAAGACCTGGGCCTCTGGGATCCAGAAACTATTGGAAATTCCCTAGGAGCAAAGACATGGTGGAAATGGTTTGAATATCCCTAAACCCTTTGGGAAAATTTGTGGAAAGAAAAATATGCCCCCAATCAGTAGCAGAATGATCTCATATATTTGGTTGGCCATGTTATAGGATCATCCATTTGTAATCAGTCCTAGAAAAACTAGTGGATCATCCCATAACACAAATTTTGGAAGGTGTGGAATGGCGAGAGCTCGCTTTTATAGGAGGATGCCTAGAAGCAGCTCCAAAAACTTAACAAAGGGATATTTTAACCCTTGTATAAGCTCATGTAGGGAAACAAAAGAACTCATTTATCCCACTACTAGAAACAAAACCCTCAAGAAGGTAAACAAAGATCTTGGTTTGACAAACAAGATTGGAAACCTATCCCAAATGACTTCGATAGGGAGGCCTTCTAGAAACACATTTAGGACCATAAAATCCTCTTGGATATGGACGAGGTAAATATTTGATGGGGTAGGAATTCTGGGGGGGCCTTTATCCTCAAGGAAGCTTATAACTATATAGCTAACCACAGTCAGCTATAAAATCATGAAAAATGGACCTCCCTCTGGAAGAAAAACCATGGCCAAGGATTACCCTCTTTATATGGATTATTTTCATAGAAAATTTCTCACCTAGGACAATATTTTAAAATGAGGTTTTGTGGGACCTTCCATATGTATTTTATGCAAGAACCAAGAATAATATCTTAACCACCTTCTAAAAAAATGCCAAACTACTTTCATAATTTTTGACTAGGGAGTGGAGGTTTTTAGAACCATAGATAAAAATAGGAAATCAATTCAGAGCACCCTCGAATATTGGAGATCAAAAATTTCCACTCATCCCATCGTCAACAAAGCGTGGGATTTTTTTTCGGGGGGCTCTATGTTGGATAGTATGGAAAGAAAGCAATTCTTGAATTTTCAAAAATTTGCAGGCTACAAGTGATGTACTTCTTACCGGGATTAAGAATATCATTCAAGAATAAATTGTCATGACCAAGTTCCCACCACAAAAATTCCTTCCTCTCCCTTTAGAAACCCACATCCTTCAACTCCTTGGACTCGACTGCATTCCCCTCTCAATTACGAAGAGCCCCTCCTTCCATTCCAATGCACCAAATAAATTCTCTCCTCCCCCCACCAATATCTTCAAACTAAACCATGACTAGGCATCTTGGTGGAACCTTGGGAAAGTTGGCTTCGGTGGAGTATTCAGGGACCATCATGGTGAAATTCACTAGGTTTATTATGAAAAATTGTTAATAAACACAAATAATTTGGTGGAGAATCAAGTCGTGAAGTAGGGGATTGAGATTGCTTAAGTGTTGAAAATTTTTTCCTTTAGTTGTCGAAGGGGATCCTTGGGTGGCTACTCCCACTACCTGTAAGCTACGTAATGGTACCTGAGTCAAAAAATTTACTACTGACTAGAGGCTCTCCAAAGCCTTACAGCACATACGTGACCACATCATAGATCTTGGCAGGGTCCACTTCCAAGCTATTAAGCACAAGGATAGTTCCCTGGTTGAAAAATTAGCAAATTTGAGGATAGATGGAAATGAAATGATGAGATATTATGAATGGAATATTATACATGAAGTAAATATTTAAGTCGAAAGGACAAGGAATGTAATGTTTTTCATAATCAAGGATACTCTTCCTCCAACCCTCATATCGCTCCATGATCAGAATGTAGGAGAACTTTAGAGAAGGTTCAGTGACATCTTTCACACACACACACCTCCCCCTGATGCTCTTAATGATCCTTTGATTACACTCTCTATGGATGATTGGCGTTGTCGCCTTCCTCATCCATCCATCAATAGTATGTGTTAACAAAATTTGGCAGCAGATTTTTCCATACGTGCAATGAAACGTAGTAAGAAAATTTCAATCATTTATCTTGCCCTTTTGTGCTCCAACTAAATTTAAATGTAAAATTTTTTAACTCTTCATTACATAATTTTCTCTAGAAATCACTTTTGCAATAAAACCAAATCAATTTGGGATCAAATATATCCAATAAATCCACACATATATATATAGAAATATATGGAAATAATTGGGAGATATGAAAATATATCTATGTGAAAATATATCCTAGATAAAATGTATATAGTTCAAATGAAATCTCGGTAAAAATTTCACATGCAAATGTATCTAAATATATGGGATCTTAGATATTTGGGATCTCAATGAAACCGTGATTTTTACAAGCTTAATTATGAAAATAAAACATAAAATAAAATAATAAAGAAAGCCAATAAAATAATAAATAAAATCATTCATCTAGGGAATTTGAATGGAGACCTTAACTTTTCATATAAAATGATAAAGTAATAAGTAAAATCATTCAATGTATCTCGAGAATTTGAATTCGGTTAAAAATCAATCTAGGATGGAATGCAATCTAGGTAAAAGTATTCACAATCTTAATGCATGCAAATATATTTGGATATCTAGTTATTTTGGTGAAACCATAATTTTTAGGTAAAAGTACATGCAAATATATTTGGATATCCCGTTATTTTGGTGAAACCATAATTTTTATAAATTTGAAACCTTCGAATGCCTAGATCCCCAGATAAATTTGAATAAAATAAAAATAAATAAATAGTAGTACTAAAAATTAAAATATAATATAATGAAATTAAAATTAAATCTATATTAAAATTAATAAAGTACTAAATTATAATAAATAAAGTAAAGATAAAAATTAATTTTTAAAAAATCCTTGGCATTTATTTGATGTGTGTTTATACTTTGGTGAATAATTTTATGCATAAATTAAATTCATGGAGAATACTCATTTGCATCATCTTAGTGTTAAAACTAGCAATTGCACCATATGTTGCAAATGAAATAGGAAAGAGTAGTATAAAGGAATTTCATATTCAGATTGATAAGGCTTCACTTTACACCATATTTTATTGGTGATGAATAAGATTTCATTTGATGAAACCATGATGTTCTTACAAAATCATGTGTCACTGGAGATAGGTGGTTGTTTTTTAATAATTAATTGCAGCAAGAAAGTTTATAAATCTCATTGAAAAACAATAACGAGAATGCACACCAAGATAAGAAGACATAAAAATAAGAGGAATTCCTATTAGCCTCAGCGAGCAGCTTTGCAATTGCTTGAGATGAGAAGAAACCGAATAAAGAAATGGACGGTAAAGAATGACTGTCAGGTCAGCAAAATTTGTGCATACCTGAGGATAAGGATAGTGCCCTTGAAAGTGTCTCGTCAACTTCAAATCTATAACCATCAAGGAAAAAGTTTGAAACCCTATATTTTCTCATGCAGATACAACTTTTTTTTCTTAGAAATTTTTTGAGAAGGGTTATGATATTATGCATGCTTTGACCAATTTTATGATGCATAAATATATGGGTTTGATTTCAGAGACAACAATTGTCAAAGAACCATTATTTAGTGCTATATGTTATAGCGTTTCTTTTGCAATATCTGCAACATCTCAAGCAATTGCTACTTAATTTTTTAATATAATTATTAGTTTCTAAAAAATATTGACATGAAAGAATGAGTAAATTGCATTAATAAATATAATGATGGAAAAATTACAATTTAAGATGTAGTGTGCAATAAATTGTTCAAATTTTCATCCAATAACAATAATAAATATTAATAAAAAATTGACAATAAATAAATAAATAAATTATATAGTGAAATTTTATTAAATTAAATCAAATGACATATATTTAAACACACTCATCCCAAAGCTGAATGTGTTATCCTGCGGGGCGATTGGATAATAATAATAGAAGATAAAATAGTCATAGCCTACTAATTAAAAAATGGGGATATAACATTTGTTGATCATCAATTGCAAGAAGTCAATTGTCTCCCAGATTTTTTTATAAAATAGTTAAATGACATCGAATTCAGAGAATCTTTGGATAAATGTTATAGAATAGATTGGGATGGGTTGAAACGATTCGTTGATCATTTTGAGTGTCATAGTTGTTGTATGACTGGTGGCATTAAATTGAAAAAGATAGGTTTGGTCTTGAATATATAGTTTTAGCATCGTTGTAGAAAAGCATTAAGTACAACATTTGATTTATGGAGGAAAAGTTGTAAGATTTGTTTCCTTTCCCTAAATAATCTGCAGTATACACTTCGTTGGAGCACTTGGAGCATTATTCTTTGCGCTGATTTCACCTCTGCAAAACTTGGTACATATATATTCAAAGAAGAAAATTAATTTTTGAAATGCAATTTCAGATCATTTACGAAATAGAAATGAATTTATGACCAATAATATAACCATCTAAATAATATCAATCCAAGATTATAGATTCATTTTTCAGAATCATGGAAACTGTTAGTGTAAAATCTTCAATATATCTTTCTACACCAAAGAAAGCTATAAAGATTCGGTCGAGTTCGTGGAGCTTCCTAAATTTCTGATGACTTCAGATGTAGAAAATAAAGTAGCAGTTCTTAAATAAAAGTAATTCTATAGCGCCAAACTTTCATCAAATATTTACATTGAAATCTTTAAAAGTTCTTCGAGAAGTTTGGGAAAAAAATGCATATGAATTTTTTTAAGAAAAATAACCAAAATGGTGCAAGTTATATCTGATAACCCTCTTTTCAATTCATCCTAATTACAGTCTCTTTCAGATTCATTTGGAAATTATATCCACCAAGAATAATTTAAAACAAAGATACTAATAGTCGCCATTGCAAGCTTCTTACCTCAATTTTCCTACGAACCTTATGGTGCTCACTAGCTATAAACCTTATGGTGCTCGTAGAGTTCGAAATATGCCCTCAGTTTCAGAGAGCATTCAGCTAAACCAAGAAAAAACCACAAATTATTTTCATGCAGATGAAAGGAGGAAAAGTTGTAAGATATGTTTCGTTTCCTTAAAGAATCCACAGTAAACACTACGTTGGAGCACTTGGAATGTTTTTCTTTGCGCAGATTTCACCTCAGAAAAACTCGGTCCATATATATTCAGAGAAGAAAATTAATTTTTGAAATACAATTTCAGATAATTTACGAAATAGAAAAAAATTTCTGATCAAGAATGATGAAGAGCTAGAGCACACCATGGCTTGCAATTTTTGGTGGTTATGTTCATCTTCTTGGCTCAAGTTCGTCTTCACGAGGCTCGTCTATAAAAGTGGAAAATCTAACTAAAATTTATTTGATTATTTATGTAACTTATTAATAATTGTATTTAATCTAAATGTAGAAACTTTTTCAATCGTCTAACATAAAAATCAATGGTGCAGAATGGTACAAGCAGCATTTGGGAGAGTTGTTTTCAAATAGTGACACTTTACAGCGTAATTATAAGGAAATTTAGCATTATAAAACTTGTTTAGACCTAACAAATGGATTCAAGTGCTATGATTCTTTTTTTTACAATGTGGAATTACCCTTATCAACAAAGAACCATAAATTGTTGAAGAAGGTAATGCATAAAAGAAGAGAACATGTTAAATGAAGCAAATAAAACTTGCACTATAATATAAGTGATGAGGATTCCAGATATGATCATTAATATATATGGAGATAATCATATAATTTATTTTTTGTCATTCTATTTTTATTTTTTCTCATTCAATAAAAATAATTATACTTATTAAAAGTGTAAGAGTTATTTTTACCAACATAACTTAATAAATCCATCAATCTAGATACAAGAGTGGAATTTAATTGTATAATATCACTAAAACTCCCATGTCACAAAACATAAGACAAAGGGATTGATAATAATAAATAAATAAAACAAACATCTAAGAAAATAAACCATCAAATTATCCTCTCAATTCAAGCAAGACAAAATCAAATGTAAATGAAGTCATTGTTTTCCAAAATGAAATGGTATTGAATCCTCAACATAGGGATAGATATAAAATAAATAATTTTAAATTTTTAAGGTCATCACTTGCTTCTTCAACTCTATAACAAAGTTATGTTACTACCTTCTACACATAGAATAATTAACCTTGTTTTCCATATATCTAGAATTGATAATCATAGTCTCCAAACTTACCATAATGGTTCCATGTACCACTATTCTCCATACTGGTGACTAGTTTTTATTAAACACCGTCTTTGATACCCCTTCCTTTTAGGTTTTCCTTTTTTAATATTTACTCATATATTTAATTTGTATTTTCTAGTATTTGGCCATCAAATCCTTATTTGATTTTTTTAATGCATTATAGATTCCCTCCCTCATTTCATCTTCTTGCATAAAAAAGATTCCCTTATTTTTTTCTTTACTCACGGCCTTCCTTTGTATGATTTCTCGTCTTTGTTCATCAAAGATTGATCCTAATTTTTTAATGTATTATATACACTCTGATTTCTTTTCTCTTCTTGCATAATGATCCCTCTCAAGTCATTTAAGGAACATGCTTGAACTCTCTTGTTACAAACTATGATAAATACTTGATATTCAAGTAATATACCATTAAATGTTACAATAACGAGGTCACTGTGATACTCTATCATCAATATCAACTAACTTATCATTATAAATAATTAGGAATATATTAAGTATTTTTCCAATTGAAAGAAGAGTGCACTTAAAAAATAACATTTTATTTGAATTTTTAATGTTTGACACAAAATATTTTACTCTCCCCCATGCCTTATGTCATATTAAATTGATAATATATATACATTTTGCTATGTACTAAAATGAAATGTAAAATAAATAAATCATAGAAACTATATAGAATCAATGACACATAAATAACATCAATAAATATCTTATGAAACCCCAACTCTAGGGAACAACCTAGCCCAATCGAATTCAATTAGTCTTTAGAAAAAACCCTAACCAAACATGTTCACCCTTGATCCCTTACACTAACCAGTGAGCCCTAGTTAATCCTTGGCCCCTCACAATGTTCAGTGACCCCTGCTCAACCTTTTGAAAATAACACATTACAATGGAAATAAATATTCCTATATATAGGTTCTTTGCAACAAAATACAACAAGCACAACACCATGGGCCACGAAACCATGTGCCTGAAACAACTAGATATAGACGATCATTCCCAATTCAAGATTAATCCTAATAACCCCCCCTTAAACATGAATAGGGAATTTCAATTGATCTAACCCCCAAAAATATCTAGGAATTCCAGAGAAACTTGCATGCCCCCGATCATTCTAGACTTAGGGGTATAGATGAATATAAAGTCCTATGATAGTATGCCCACTTACATCATCTCCATTATAATTAATATATTTATTGGTTCATCAATTCTTACCATTCCTTTCCAATGTGCTACATATATGACATTGATTTCCATAAAAAATAACAATATACCATATTACATGGGTCATATCACTGTAACCACTAGTTTTGTAGGTGTTCTCTTTATATATGTGAATTGTCATTTTATTCACACACACATATCCTCCTTAGCCACTAACTTTTGTTGCACACTTACCTTCCTAATTATCAATTAACATGCACATTATCTTCCTCAAAAATTCTCTTTGTCCTCAAAAGCTCATTTTCCATGTTATTCTACCACTCATATTATCATCATCACTTACTTCTACAAACTTAGACAAAGATAAATGAAAATATGTCCCACAGTACATGAAATTCCAAGGTTTCCTATTGGATAGAAATAAAGATACTTAAATTATTAATACAAATGCCAATTTAAATGTTATTCATTATGAGAAACATTGAAAATAAAAAAATTTCAACCTCAACTGGAGGGTGGAGGACTACACCTTTAGATTTATTTTTTTAATTTGCATGAGAAAAATATTTTTTATTCAAATACACTCAACTACTCTCCTTGTTCATATGCTTTTGATCATATTGCTTCATCCTATGTTGCTTATCATTTACACACAATTTCCATGGGAAGTCCAAATCCTTGCATAGGAATCTAAGTTCCTTGTGCAATATTGGAACATCTTTTTTTTGCTTCAATGTAAGCAGAAGGTATGTGAATTAAATTTATTGTTGTTGGTCATGAGACTCTTCTCGATGAAACAGGTTTCCAATAGGAAAAATATTGTTGCACGCCATCCATAAGAGTTGACCCCATGACCACCGATATCCAACCTTAAAAACACATATCAAAAGCATGATTCCAATGTTGTAGCCTATCAGAATCTTCTCCCCTTAACTAAATTTAATTGCAAGAAAAATGCTAATAATAATGTGGAAAATAATTATCTATATTGCACCATCCATGAAGAGGAATATCACTCTTAACTATAGATGCACATCAGATCTAACTGGATATATGTTGATTTTGCTTCTTCATGTGAAGATCTATTCACAATCAAAATTCACACAATAGATCCAACTTCTTCACACACATATCTCCACAATAAAACTTCATGCAACAACAACAAAACTATAGAAAATAAAATTATTACATTTGCTTTGATACCAATTTTATGTATTAAAAGGAAAGGTAAAATAAATAAATCATAGACATGATATAAAAGAAACCCATGTAAAGAATACCAATAAATACGATGGGAAACCCCCAATTCTAGAGGAAAACCCAACCTAATATAATTCCATTATTCCTTGGCCAAAACCCTGACCAATCCTACTAAGGAGCCCTGCTTATCATTCATGATTCAAGGTTAATCTTAACACCCTTTTCTTGATTCCTCATCAGTTCCACTCACAATTTCCCATGCATTATATAATTGCAACAAAATTTTTATCTTGATATTTCAATTTGTATAATTTAATCCATTAACATATTTTCCTTAGTTAGATAAGAAATTTAAAATTTTTGATATAACTAAGTATCAAAATAAACTAGAACAACATATATATCATAAATAAGGGAATGACATTAACCAACAACTTTATCACTTTCTTACTCATGTTTATTATTCCCATAGACCACCTCTTCCTAGTCGCTTCTAAGGCCAAGATTTGATGTCAAATCTTTGATATCAAATCAAAAATTATAAACACAACAAATATGTAACATTGGAAAAAAAAGTTTGTTGTTTGTTTCATATATATAACCAACTTTATCCATCTCTAATTAAACATATAAATATTTTATTGATTATAAAAATTTGGTTATCGTTGTAAATATATTTACATATATAAATTTTATAAAAAAATAATATCTCTCAAAAAAAATAGTCATATTTCCATTTAATGGATTATCTTAATATTATGTCAATTATCTGATTAAAATATAGTCTATCATAATTCTTAGTTTAGTGTCTAAAAATTATGTCCCTATGATTTATTCTCTTATTACTAATGTACCAACCCTAAGACCTATTAACGTGTTGAAGCACAAAATTTTACCGCCAATAGTTAGGGGATCTTGTTGGTGTATAATTCCAACTAGGCTTTACATTGTTTGTTGTGGGAGTCTCATCCTATATGTGGGCTCGACTGCCACCATGTTTTTTTGAGATTTTATTTAGACAATATGAACAACAAATATTAGAGAACCAATACAATTTCAACAAACACAAGTTAAGAAACTTTATGGAGATTTAACATATGAGATATTATGAACATATAAATGGCTAAATAACATGACATGAATCTTAAAAGAAGCGATATTAGCAAGACTTCAATTAAAATGCATGTATAAATATAAGTATCCATTATCAACTATGAATTATTTCTAGATCAATAATAAAATTCAAGCATTAAATAACATACAACTTTATGATTTATATGTGCTCAAATCAAAAAAACAATTTGTTAATGTAAATATAATTTAATAAAAACATGTAGTAGCAAATCACCATAATAAAATTCTCATAATGATCAATTACACATGAAATGAATTGCATAATTGAGCTTAAATAGATACAACCATTAAGCTAAAATATTTTCAACATCGTCACATGAAATTTCCATGAAATCCAATAGTGGAGATGCAAAGCTACCACTTGAATCCACAAAATTTCTATTTGCTCTCAGACATGCACAATTGAAGTTGAAAACTAAAGGTCATTTACATCTATCCATGAGGGTTTATTTATATAAGGTAGGGTGACCTTTCACCTACCATGACCTTTCATCTATCCTCATGACTCTTTAACTTCCCTATGAATTTTCACATTCCAGGTGACTCTCTCTACTCTAGATTCTAATTTGTTTTTAATAAACTACGAAATATATTAAAGAAAAAAAAATATTCTCAATCAACTAATATGATGATGGATAGATATAGAGCATCTTTTTTCAAGTCCCAAAAAAAATATGTCACCATATTTTTTATTCACCCGCAAGTGTCAATACTTTTTTGCAGCTCATCCCCATGCCTAGAAAGAAATTATAATCCATCTAGTACTAGGATTGGGTTCTTAGCTTGTATTCTAATCAATAATATAGTGATATTTGTGTATAGATTTAGAGGCTCAACCATACATTTCATAATTACCTCTCTTGTAGCTTCCAAATTTTCTCCGATAGTGGCTTGCTTGATTTTTTCCAAAACTACTTGGATCTCTTGCTTTATCTCTTCTCTTGATATAGTTTCACGTAGTGCGCCTATGGAGGGTATTTTTTGAAATTTAACAGTAGATTCTAATCCATTATATAGCATGTTATAATAGGCCACGTTATTTTCCAAGTCTCATCTCAACTTATCGTGTGACTGCATCTTGATACAGATAGCAACATTATCATTCTCTGCTACTATCCAAATATTTCTTGGAATGTATTTAGGTGCATTCGGATACTTGATGGCTCATTCATAGATAAGATCAACCATTGAGGAGGATAGCCTAATATTCATTCTTTTTTCTTGTATTTCACTTTGCATTCTAGAGAAAGGAGCCATAACTTGTTTCGAGGTCAACATCTCATAAACAAGATCCATGACTTCCTCTAACACCTTGACTTTGTCGAGAATGGAAGCTTGTAATTATTCAATTCTAGAATTCGAAGCTAGAAAGGTTTGGTTTTCATTTTTAACTCTAGAGCCTTTTTCTCAAACAAGCCAAATTTTCCTTCAAGAATTAATAATCAATCAATATTCAATTTTGTAGACTCTAGAGCTACCAAAGTGGTTCCAAAGGAATCTATTATCTCAGGCTTCATCATGGTGTTTGTTGTAACTCTCAGAAACAGTTCTTGGTTGCATGGGAACTAGTGCCTGAGACAACTTGAAATTTATGAGAATATTTAAAATTAGTGGAAGGAAGGACATCCTATGAGGGCTTATAACCAAAACTTCTAATTTTGAAACCCTAGCTTTCCAAAACAGAATGGCCAGAGAAACTCTAAGAGTTACAGGGTTTTGAACTAAATGAGTGGTTTGAGGAAAAGAAAGATGACAAAGTTCATACCCAATAAATTAAGAATATGAATAAAAATACACTAAATGAGTGATTTGAGGAAAGGAAATATGACAAATTTCATACCCAAGAAATTAAGAATATGAATAAAAATATCATAGAAAGAATACTAAAAATTTGAGAAAATATGGGTGAATTTACAGCATGGTGGAGCGCCCTTTGAGGCTTCTTTAAAAAATATTGCAAGTACTCTTTGCTGAAAAAAAACATTAGTAAATATGCGAAATAAAATAATATAATAACTTCATTACACTCATGCTGATAGAGGAAAAACATTAGATGAAAGAATGAAAACACAAAGAGAAAAACATTTTTGCAACTACTCCCAAACCTAGAATCAAAACTATTGTATATTCTATAATTTCAAAGAAATATTTTTATTACAATGCAAGACTTCATAACTAAACTCCAAACTCTAGAACATGTCTAATTTCTCTATCTAACTATTGCAATTTGTTTTAAAATTGATTCTTAGAACAATTACGAAATTTGTTTCTCCTTGGTTTTGAAATAGGTAAATAAATAAATAGATATATATATATATATATATATATATGGAATTTCCTTTTTAAACATTCCACCTCTTTAGATTTACAATACAAATATTAAAATATTGTGCTCCTAAATTAACACAAGATGGGTGTTGGTCCCATAGAAATCCACACATGGCTTTTGGAAACCATATAACACCTACAGGATCACCCCTAATGGTTTCTAGAAACGATGAGAGGTGATAACATAACCAATATGGATCGTTGATCCTTTTGATGAGTGGTTTAAGAAAAATTCCTCCCGACATCACATAACCCATTAAATTCTTTTACGTCGTGTGCTCTTGGATACCGCCAGATTTGGGTGTGAAACAATGTAGATTGTTGTTCTCTTCTTGTACCTTTCCTTGTGTTAGATGTCATAGAAGCACAAAAAAACAGAAAGCAAACAACGACAGGTGAAATTATGATGAACACACAGAGATTGGACAATAAAACCATGGATTTCTATTACAAAAAGAGGCCTTGCCTTTCTTGGCTTGACATGCTCAAGAAGAGGTAGTAAATACAAATTTATAGTTGCAGAAGATGGCTAATTCTGCATGTGAAAAAAAAATGATTACACAGTCAATCATGGTGGTTGGACGACATGTTAGGTTTGGCACCATTTTTTGTCATAGAGTCAGTGACGGCATTGGTCAGTTGGGACTGTGTGGGCATCGAGGTTAGGTTCAACACCATTGTTGAATGTGGCTTCACATTTAACATTCTCCCACCTGAAGATGAACAAATAATCTTGAATCAAGTCACGTCGATGCCTACCATGCCTCTACATAACTCATGCTTACTTCTTTGTATAATCGTAGTGAGCATATCAGTAGGGTTCTTATGTGTATGGATCTTTTCCAAATATAACTACCCTTCCTCCAACACATGTATATTTTTCGCCAAGTGAATGGCACTCTGACTATCCCATTACAACACATATTTGTACCACTTGATTCCTATCTCTCCTAGGAATCATTACATCCACAACATTTCTTTACAATCCTTTGTTGCATCTATGTACATTGCGTCTATTGTAGAGAGAGCTACTATTCTTTGTAGCCTTGACACCCAAGATACAGCTACACCTGCAAATGTGTACAAAAAACCTATAGTGGACTTTCTGGTGTCGATATCTCCATCCATATATCCATCTATAAAACCTTCAAACACAGTATCATTATGACCAAAACATAAGCAATAATGACTAGTGCCCTTGAGAGAGCTGAAAATCTATTTTACTTCTTTTCAAAGTTGTTTTCCTAGATTGGAAAGGAATCTGCTCACAACTCCCACTGAATATGCAATTTTTGGTCGTGTGCATAGCATGGCATACATAAATATGCCAACTGCTAAAGCATAAGGAATCTTGCTCATTTCTTCCTTCTCTTTGTCATCACTGGAACATAACTCAACACTCAACTTGAAGTGGGTTACAAGGGGTGTACCAACTGGCTTGGCATCCTTTCTATTAAACCTTTCAAGCACCTTCTTGATATATTTTTTTGTGACAGCCACAAGCTGTTGTCTTCCCTGTCACACATGATCCTCATGCCCAATATCCATTGTGTTGGACCCAAATCCTTCATTGCAAACTTGCTGCCCAAATCCTTCTTCAACCTATTGATCATATTCTTATCATGCCCAACAATTAACATGTCATCCACATATAACAATAATATGATATACTTTCCTTGATCATACCTCTTGATATAGACACAATGGTGAGATTCCAACTTGTGAAAACCATGTTCTAACATGAATGAATCAAATTTCTTGTACCATTGTCGAGGTTCCTATTTCAACCCATAGAGACTCCTCTTCAAACTACAAACAATCTCTTCTTTGCCTTTTTCTATGAAGCCTTTTGGATGCTTCATATAAATTTCTTCCTATAATTATCCATGAAGGAAAGAATATTTTACATCTAACTGTTCACATTCTAAGTCTAAAGTAGCAACAAGACCAAGAATGACTCTAATCGATGACATTTTGACAATAGGTGAGAAACTTCAGTGAAGTCAATACCTTCATTTTCGGTGAATCCTTTCACCACCAACCTTGCTTTATACCTCTCCTTATTTTCATCACCTTCATGCTTAATTCTATAGACCCATTTATTTTGCAAATCCTTTCAACCTTTTGGGAGATTTATCAACTCCCAAGTTTTATTTTCTAGAAAAGAGTTCATTTCTTCCTCCATTGCTTTCTTCAATTCTTTACTGTGCTCAACATTACAAGCCTCTTGAAAACAACTAGGCTCACCTTCATCACTCAATAGGATATATTTTAAAGGAGGATACCTTTGTGAAGGCTTATGAGGCCTAGAATATCTATGAACCAACTATGGTGGTGCATTATCAGGTTTAATCTCCTATAAAGGTTCCTGCAAGATTCCTTCTTCTTGGTGTTCATCACTTTCCCCTTGTTGTCCTTCCTGCTCTTGAATTTGCTACCAATTTTCCTGCATTGGTGGGATTCCTTCATGATGTTCTTCAAACATTTCAATAACTTTATTGACTTCCACCTCACCTACATTCCTTTTAAACATTTCCAACTCATTAAATGCAACATCCCTACTTCTAATAATTTTATGTTTGACTGGATCCCATAGACGATAACCAAATTCTTCATCCGCGTATCCTAGAAAAATGCATTTCATTGATTTATCATCTAGATTAGTTCTATTTTCTTTGGGAATATGTACAAATGCTTCACATCCAAATATTTTCAAATGAGAATAATTCAAATTCTTACTATTCAAAACTTCTTCAAGAATGCCTCCATCCAAGGTTAAAGATGGAGATCTATTTATGAGGTAGCAAGTTGTCCTCACAGCCTTCGCCCAAAAATGCTTGTCCGAACAGGAATTGGACAACATGCTCCTTACATTTTCCATAATGGTGTGATTCATTCGTTCTGCAGCACCATTCTATTGAGGTGTACCTGGCACAATATTCTTATGCTTTATGCCAAACCTATTACAATATTGTTTGAATGCATTTGAGCAATATTCTCCACCATTATCTATTCTTAGGCACTTGAGCAATTTGTTAGTCTCTCTTTCAACAACAACATGGAATTTTTGAAATATTTCAAACACTTCACTTTTACTTTTCATGGGATAGGCCTAAACTTTCCTGGATGTGTCATCTATAAATATTACAAAATATGATGCTCCTACTAATGACTTGACGTTAACAGGTCCAAACACATCAGAGTGTATCAATTATAACACATTTTTCTTTCAGTCATGACCGCCTCTAAGAAATGAAACCCTTCTTTATATACCATATATACAATGCTCACAAAGATCAACATTGTAGGATCTCAAACCTGGTAGTAAATTTTTACCAACAAGGATTTTTAAACCCTTCTCGCTCATGTGACCCCCAAGTGCTTATGCCACAGATCTGTTGAATTTCCTTCTCTTGTGACAACAACCAAATCTGGTTTTCCTATCATTGCCTTCAATGAATATAGTGTTCCTGTCTTGGGTCCTTTGGCCACGATGAATATTCCTTTGCCAATTTTCCAGCCTCCTTTTTCAAAGCTTATGGAATAGCCTTCATCATCCACTCTTTCCATAGAGATAAAACTCATGCGCATTTCTGGTACATGCCTAACCTGTTTCAACAATATATCTTGTCCATTCTTCATTTTGATATGGACATCTCCCATTCCAACAATACTGCAAAAATGATTATTCCCAAAATGCACTCTACCATAATCACCAAGATTATATGCAACAAAACTATCTTTGAATGGAGTTACATGTTGAGATGCCCGAGAGTCGAGGATCTAATCAAAGCTACCGCTAGATGTATAAACATGCATCCTCTATTGAAACAATAAACAACACATCACCATCTGTGACTACAGCAGTAGTCTCACCTTCATTTGTGCTGGATGACTTCTGATTTGTATTGGTTGGTCTTTGATCCTTTTGTCCTTTCTTCAAGGCTCGAAATTCTTTCTTCATGTGCCTGGGTTTTCCAGAATGAAAGCATATGATCCTGCTCCTCCTTGATTTTGATCTGCGTCTCAATCTTGATTGTTCTTGTCGGCTTCGATCAATTCTCCTACCACAATCAGCTAGAGCTAGAGCTTCTCCTCCCTGGTTTTCCACAATTGACTTGCATCACAGCTCCTCATTCACTAAACTACTGCTGACATCATCAAACTTCAAAGTCCCTGCAGGTGTTGAAGTACTCATAGCCACAATTAAATTTCCCAAATGTCTGGCATATAACACATTAACAAAATATCTCTAATTTCATCATCTAGAGTTATTTTAACACAGGAAAGTTGAATAGTTATAATATTGAATTCATTCAAGTGCTCAGCAATTGAAGCACCTTCCTTCATCTTGAGATTGTAAAGTTTTTTCATCAAGAACACTTTGTTTGATTACGTGTTCTTCTCATATAGATAACGGAGCTTCTGCCATAATCCTTTTGTTGTCTTTTCTCCATACATATTGAAATACACATTCTTTGCTAGATATTGGCAGATTGTCACAATCGCCTTTCTATCTAGCGTATCCCATTCCTCATCTATCATCGATGAGGGTTTCTTTGTTACACCCTCAATCGGAAAATATTGATCTTTTAAAATCATTATATTCTCCATCTGTGATCTCCACAGGGAAAATTTAGCCCCACCCAACTTCTCCATATCATTAACTATGGTCTCTATTCTCAATAAAAATCAAGACTCTACTTTCAAGATAAAACTTGAAAATATTACACTTTCAAAATAAAAAAATCCAATCTTTAACCAAATTAATTATTATAAAACATATATAATATATGTTTATAATAATTTTAAACATTCTTTCACCTTCTAATTAGATAGTATGCAATTCATTTTAAAGGTGAGAAGACACTTCATAACAAAGCCAAAAAAATGAAAGTAATTAAATCGAATGATAAACCATTGCCCTTGTCTCCAGCTTAGTGAGAAGGATCAACGTTCACTGTATGATTTTGGAAGCGACAAATGTATTTCCATGGGGCTTCCTCAGTTGACCAATGCAACAGCTGCCTCGGTTGAGCAATGCAACAATTTTGGCCAAATATGACTACGCACTCTTCCCACGGTAACCAACAATTGCAGAATTTAATGAACCCTTCTTAAGCGAGCGTAGAAATTTCAGCGAGCTCTTAAGGCAGCACAACGATTTCAGAAATGACCCCTTAAATGGGTTAAACTCATCCAATTATGAGCTGCAAAAAATCTCTGTGCTCAGTTCACTGTAGTGGCTTTTCACATACAGAAATTGCAGGCATAATTTCACTCTGCTTCCAGATCACGAATTGATCTACAAATAAATTGAAAAAATTGCAGGCACAGATTCACTCTACTTCCGCATCATGAATTGATCTGCAAATGAATTTCAATGGCTGAGAGATTAAAATGGATCTGACACCAGTTGTTAGATATCAGAGAAGCACAGCAGAAAAGAGAACAAACAATGATAAGATAAATTATGATGAACACACAGACTGGAGAATAAAACTACAAATTTCTGTTACAGAAAGAGGCCTTGCCTTGCTTCGCTTGACATGCTGGGCAGAGGCAGGAAATACAAATTCATAGTTGCAGAAAAGGGCTGATTCTACATGTCAAAAACAAATGATTACATAGTCAATGACGGTGGCTAGACGGTGCATTAAGTTCAGCGTCATTGTTTGCGAGAGAGTTGTTTGTCAGAGAGTCAGTGACAGCGTTGGTCGGCTGCGACTGCATGGGCGGCAAGGTTAGGTTCGGCGTCGTTGTTTAATGCGGCATCACATTTAACACCTTGTAGGTGTTAGAATACAGGAAAATGAATGGTGAGTAGCTGAAGTTACATTGTTTATACGAGAAGCATGCAAAACGGTATTCTGTGAGCCACCATAACGTTGAACAGGGACTGATAATGTCTCATCATGCTTAAAGGGTATCGACCCATTTGATTCATATTTCAACCAAATTACCATTGCCCAGAATATGGATTCGTGTTTTTGAATGTCAACAACATGGCATTGATGATTTTTCAATTCATCAATGTGCAAAAACATAAGGCATTCAACTCCACATATTTATTCAGTTTATGAACGCCGAAAAGCTACACATTTTATCTTATGGATGTAGAAAATTTTGTGACAGTCAACTCGACACTGTGCATTTCTCCTCTACGTGCCCTAGGCGCATTTTGATGGATAACAATTCATTATTTCTCAGTACATGCTTATAATCTAGAATGGCCATTTATTTCTCAGTACATGCTTATTGTCTAGAATGGCCATTGTCGCTGGCCTTGAGTTATGATACCAGTAAATTGAATGTGTTACACTTTGCACACTTTATTTCATGGGCATATGGATATCCCAATATCAAATGTAAACACATTATCGATTGGAAAAGCAATGGCATGAAGTGGTTGTATACTAGGGATAACATAAATGTTGATTTATCTCTCAACAATTTTCTTGAATTAAACCAACCCAATCTCTCAGTCATCCCGACCATATACAGGCTATGAAGTATGCACACATATGCTTCTTTTTGTAAAATAAAGGTGTAGTGTTAAAAAATATTAAGGTAACTTTGCTGTGAACTATGTGGCGGTCGTTGATGAAATAATGGATAGAGAAAAGGATAAACTAAAACCCAGTTTCTACTACTTTTTCGATGGAAATGTTTTCTCCATTCACTAGACCTCTTCTAAGATGGCAGAAGGAAGAAGGTTGTCCTGTAATTTTGGTCAATGATAGAAATTCCATTCATTTTAATACATGGAAGATTAGCCATTTGATACGTTAAATAGTGAGAAATATCCCCAAAACATCTTTTTCCAAGGTATTTTGTCTTATTCCAGGCCACATGGGAAATTTCAAATTAACTCATTGTTTGCTTGGATGATATCGTTGAGATTTCAAATATTTAAGGAAAGTTGTCCCCATTTTGCACTTCCGCTGGAATTCACCCTTTAAATAAAGGGATTATCCCACATTTATTTATCGATGAGATAACAATGAACACCCCTATTAACTTTTGACACGTTGTGCAAAACTTTGGCCGTATCATGGACTTCTCCTTGTATGTGTGGCGGTTTTACTAGAGTATAGTTGTTGTGGTTCTCGACTTATGACTATACATGACTTGAATATTGAGATCTTACCAGACCAAAAATTTTAAACAAAAATAGCGACCTGTGCACAAGGGCCGAGAGCATAATAATGCCTAATAAAGTAACAATTTATTCATGGATAAAATCCTCCTTTTTTTTTAATTGCATGAATCTTTAGAGAGAAAGAAAGAATAACTTGTGTAAATGAGATTCACAACATCCTCAAAATAGCCCTCACTTAATTTTAATTGTTGGCTTTTTGTTTGTGCACAATTTAGCTATAACATATTGGCTTTATCCAGGGACAATGGACATGGAATCTGAAATTATGAAAACCTTGAAATATGAAAACTAAAATATGACATTCTTGAAATATGAAACTCGTCTAAACTTCTTTCCAGTTGAGACTTTTGCCCTTATTCATCAACTAAAAACTGAACTCAAGAACTGCAATTGAAAATAAGAATCTCAAAACCTGAGCTTATTTATGCACAGGTTCCTACCTATGTACAATCCTCAATTCTTTCAAATGAAATTCACCTTCCAATGATACCAAGCCAGTAGTTTAGTATTGGACCTTATGCCTTTGTGCTTAAGGAATTCAATAATTAAAGAGAATTGCAAACAAAAAACTTGATACATACCCCAAAAAGATATTTGTTGCCAAACAAAGAGGGTTGCCATATATTTAGCTATTGGATCTTGAAAATAATATTTTATTTGTGTTGGCCTTTGTACAAACTCAACTTTCGAGGTTTGAATATCAGAAATTTGATTTCCAGCCAGAAACCATTTAGGATAAAAAGAATAATCCAAAGCTTCCCCATATTGTTGGTGTCCTACATGCAATGCGAGCTCTTGACAAAATTATTTTCCTTCCTTCAACAACACTTGAGAAACTATAGTAGATCCTCCTTTGTTCAAAAAATTATTAAAGTCACGAAGACTATAATTATCTTCCCAGTTTTCAAAGTGTTGTTCATTTTTTGCAACGATTTGTTGATTAAAATTATCATAATGCTTGAATTCTTGTGTTTAAACAACATGGGCATCCTTTGTCACCTTTTGAAAACCCCTCCTTATCTCTTAACCTACATTTTCCTGCAAATCATTTCCATTTTTTTCGTGGCAGACCCTCTTGTCTTCAGCAATACTTTTTCTTTCAGTATGATGAGAAAGATTTCCACAAACCCATAAATTATCTTCAGGAATTGTAATGCAACAATCATTTTTCTCCTTAGATTTAGGGTATTAAATCATCCCAAGGTCAATGACAAAAGAAGAAGGGAGGTCTTCTTTTTTCAATAAAGAATGTATTTATTGGGTCTTACAATATTTTGAGAGTATAAAGCAGGAAACAACCATTTTAATGTGTATAGGAAATTAGACCACAAAGATGATAATAAAAAATAGAAATTTCTTGAATAACCTCAAAGTATGATACCTGAATTTTCCATGCTTCTTCCTCATTTTCTTGTCAGCAAAATTTTTCCTCCCGTAAAATCTCCTCTTGAATAAGAAAAAGCCAATTTTATATCTAAATCTTGTTCATCGTCAATAAATAGAATTTAACACCCATGTAAAAATAACTTTTTGTCTCTGTTCACTGGAAACGACGCCAAACGATTTTGCAACTCTCGAAGACACTTCCTGGATTTGGGGGAATTAGTTCCTCAGACATCTTGAAATTGATGAGGAATATTAAATTTTTTGGTTGGAAGGACACACCATGAGGGCTTTCAACCAAAAATTCTAATTCTGAAAACCTATCTTTCCAAAACAGAATAGCCATAGAATCTTTCAGAGTTGCATGGTTTTGAACTAAATAAGTGATTTGAGGAAAATAAAGATGGAAAATTTCATACCCAAGCGATTAAGAATCTGAATACAATTACTATAGAAATAATACTGAAAGTTTGAGAAGATGTGGATGAATTTACAACATGGTGGAGATCCCTTTAAGGCTTCTTTAAAAAAGTTTTGCAGGTACTATTTACTAAGATATCAACATTAGTAAATATGCTAAATAAAGAAGCCAGCAACTTCATTAGAATCATGCTGAAAGAGGAAAAACATTAAATGAAAAAATTAAAACACAATGAGAAAATAGTTGTGCAACTACTCCCAAAGATGGAATCAAAATGGATGTGTATTATATAATTTCAGAGAGAATTTACACGATTACAATTCCAAGGCTCAAAAATGAACTCCGAACCCCAAACATATCTATTTTTATTGTCATTTACTTTTTCTCTAGCATTCTCTTTCTAATTGTCGCAACCATTTTCAAAATTGATTCTTAGAACAATTATGAAAGATGTTTCTCCTTTTTTTTAAGTTTCGAAATAAATCAAAACATTTTATATATATATATATATATATATATATATATATATATATATATATATATATATATATATATATATATAATGATAATGTTAAATGGAATTTCCTTTTTAAGCATTCTTCCCCTTAAGATTTACAATACGAATATTAAAAATATTGGGCTCCTAAATTAAGTCAATATGGGTACGGGTCCCATAGAAAACCACACATGGTTTTTGGAAATCATATACCACCTACGGATCACCCCTGGTGGTTTCTCGAAACAATGAGAGGTGCTGTCGGAACCAATAGGGATTACTGATCCTTTTGATGGCTTGTTTAATAAAATAGCCTCCCAAAATCACATAAGCTATTAAATTCTTTTGCATCATGTGCCCTCAAATATCATTGGATTTGGGTGTGCAACGACGTAGGTCGTCGATCTCTTCTGGTACCTTCCCTTGTAGGTGCTAGAATAAAGACAAATGAATGGTGAGTAATCAAAGTTACATTTTTTACAAGAGAAGCATGCGAAAATGTACACTATGATCTCCTATTCTGGGCAATGGTATTACATATTTATCGATGAGATCACAATGAACACCCCTATTAACTTCTGAAATGTTGTGCACAACTTTGGCCTTATTGTGGACTTCTCCCTGAGCACCTTGTATGTGTGGTGGTTTTTATAGAGTATATTTGTTGTGGTGCTTGATTTATGACTATTAATTCCTTGAAGATCGGGAGCTTACAAGCACAATAATTTTGAACAAAAATACCCACCTGTGCCCAAAGGCCGAGAGCATAATAATTCTTATAAAAGGCCCAATTTATTCATGAATAAAATTCTCTCTTTTTTTTAAATTGCATGAAGCTTCAGAAATAAAGAAAGAATAACTTTTGTAAACCAGATTCACAACATCCAAAAACAACTTTCGTCAAAATATCCCTCACTTGATTTTGATTGTTGGCCCTCTGCTTGTGAACAATTTAGCTACAACAGTGTTCATGACTATCTCCCTTTATGTAACCACTGATATGAGCTTTCCAAGGTTCTTGGCCAAGCACCTGCACCTTCCTTACATGATATTTCATTGGACTTAGTTAAAGTTAAGCCTAGAGATATCTAACACCTATTCCTCTTCTTCCTTTAATATGCATAATTATTACAATGGGAGATGTCCATCAATGATAGGAATAGGTGGCAAGACCACCAAAGTGGGTAACTCAAACTGCATTTATGACATATTTGAGTTGTTATCTTTTATTGATACATTTTCTTGTTCATTGTTAAGTAGATATTGTTTGAGTTTCTTGGCTAAGGATTCTTATTGTTGCCTAGACTTTGTTATGCAACCAACTCACAAAATAGAAGAAAATATCTATCAATGACTTAAAAATTATCCTCTTCGAGGGGGAAACCTCCTTTATATTGCATAAATGAAAAATTCTTGGATAATACAAATGCTAATACCTCCTTTGTATACATAGGGGTCTAAGGGGTCACAATATAATCAGATCCTACATATCAATACTAATGTAAGGGCACAACAATAATAGTAGGGTCTACAATAACAATAAAAATAAGGGGAACATACTAGTATTATAGGGACCCAACATGCCTCTCCTTCAAAAAAGTGTTGTCCTCAACGCTTGAGTAGTTATGAATGCTTCCGTATAAAATTATCATCCTCCCATGTGGAATATTCAATGAGTAAGTTATTCCACTTAATGAGATACTCTAAAATTAATTGATTGTGTAGCTTTCGAGTTCTTGTTTCGATGACTACTTTAGGCTCTAATATTATTTTTCCTTCTTCATCGAGTTCAGGAAAAAATGTTTGAACTAGGAGCTCGTCATTGAAAACCTTCTTTAAGCATGAAACATGGAAAACTAGGTGTTCTCAGGAAGATGCACGCAGATCTAATTTGTATGCCATAGTACCAATATTTTCCAACACCTTGTAAGGACCATAGTACTTTGGTGATAATTTATTATCATTATTAGCTTCCTTGAGGGACATTTGTTTATATGGTTGTAGTCGTAAAAATACCCAATCACCTAAATCAAAACTTATTTCACTGGGATGTTGATATGCATGTTGTTTCATTCGATTCTACACTAGAGTGAGGTTATCTAGAGTTGTATAACTTATTTTTTATGCTTGATGTGATATTCTACTACTTAAACCTTAGAATTTTCTCTTAAATATGAAGCTATGGATGGTGGAGGATATCCATAAAGTGACATTAATGGGGCCATTTTTTCTATAGTATGGAAGGAAGTGTTATATCACCATTCAAATAGAGGTAATCACTTCACCCATTGTGTTTGTTTATCAGATACAAAGCAACGAAAATATCCTTCCAAACTTTTGTTCATTACCTCATTTTTTTACCGTCATATTGAGGACGATAAGATGAGCTATGAGCTAATTGATTACCAAGAGAAGAAAATAATTCTGTCCAAAAATTTCTAGTGAATATGGGATCTCTGTCACTTACAATAATTTTTGGGTTTCAATGTAGATTTTGAATTGTTTCCATAAATGCATTAGAAAATATACTAGCTTTAAAAGGATGAGATAATGAAAAAAAAGTGTGCATACCTGGTAAGTGTATCAACTACCACACATGATGGCATTCTATCTTGCATACCTGGGTAAACTTGCGATAAAATCCATTGAGATTGTTGCATCATAATTTTCAAGGAGTTGTTGCTTCGTTATCTAGTGTTTGATTAGATCACCGGACAGAAAGAGAAAAAATGGTCAATATATTGACAATCAAATCTCAACCCAATGCTCAAACATGCAGCAAGAAAATAGTTCTATATGTTATAAATTAAAGAGTGTGCACCTAGCCTCCTCACAGGTCGGTGAAGGATTTTGAATTGGTAGTAGAATCCCTGATCTCCACTCAACCAATATTTTTCGTCTATGCTCGATCTCAACACCTACACACAACCACAAACACTCAAGGACGATAAGTAATCTTCCTCGAAAGATCGTCATCTCCTAAACATCATAGAATCGATATATGTAACTAATGCAAACATGTAAATAAAATGAAGGAACATAAATTGCTATTAACCACGAATTAAATTCTATGATTATACCTTCAAGCATAAGATATCCTTTCTGAAATTCGGCAGAGTCTCACCCTCTCTAGCCAATATGACCTCAAGAAGAAGTATTTCTCTCAATATCTAAATCAAGGTAGCTTCATCTCGATATAATTCCCACTTTGTCCTCTCCCTCTCCACTTGGTGAGATTATAAATGTTTATTCTATCCTTTGGGACAATGTATCTAGACACCTAAGGGCTTGAGAAGTTAGGAAAATTCTACAACAATGGACCCCTAGCCAAGTCATATATAAGTGGGTCAAGTTGATCTACTTGGGAATGACAAACTCTAGAAACATTTTTCACAATAATGAGCTTTTTCTCAATTATCTCAATTATGAAATAATTATTATCTCATAATTATTATATTTTGGCAAAATAATAATGAGAAATTTCTCAATTGTGTATTTTCACCCTTTTAAGATGGGATAAATCTCATATAAGTAAATGAAAAGGTTGAAAGAGGGTGTATTTTAGCCAATAACTAAGATAAGTTGAACTTGGGTTTCTCTCACTATAATGGAGTGGAAAATAGGGGTATAGGAGATGCCCCCATAATACATGAGGTTAGAATATAAATTGATAGCCGAAATGCATTACAATAAATCTTAGATGACAAAATAGGAGGAAGGAGACAAAGACAAGAATCTAGATCAGAAGACACCAAATGTTGTAGTCTCATCTGTGATGATAACATACCTGAGATGGGCATAGCCATGCTCGGTCATACGAGGATATTGAACATGCCCACCAAAACATACACTACGCATCCATGACATGAAATGCTAGAGTGTGGCCACGAAGACATGCACAGTGGATCCATGTGACTTAATAGATGGAGCATAGATATCAACAAATACAATGTGGATCTATGTCATAGTATACATTTGTAGGACTAATGACACATGACATATAGAGAAGTGTCTCAATATAGTCCTCAATGTACATAAATGATACATAACTCCAACACATCCTTAGAATGATGCCATATAAGAGTGATAAATCCCTAACCTAGGGTTTTTGACATAACCCTGATAATACGAATCTACATCATGTGAATATATGAGATGAGGTTGAACATGGTAGAAACTTCTTGATTATTGGCTAATGAGGAAAACTAGTAACAGACGCAATGGAATCCACCAATGAGGAAAATGGAGCCCAAGGTTCTTAGTACAATCCACTAAGTGTGAATAAATGAGCTAACGTTGAACACCAGTGAACTTGACCAATTAGGATCCAATGATGTGACCCCACTACCAATATCAAGGAGGACTACCACTGAGGTTTGCAAGCTCCAAGGTACTACCAGTTCCTAGTTCAAGATCCTGGATAATGAGCTAAAGTCGATAGGAGAATATCTATCGAATGAGGGCCTTAATGTATCCCCCATCAATCAACATGGAACAGATCAGGATGAAGTTATATATGGATGAAAGCATGAAGCGATGAAGTGCAATTAACACAGAGATTGTCGACTCAAAAATATCAACAGGTTGCTACAGATATCCGACACAAGTTGAGACTTCCCTTGAATACATAGCGACACACAACAAGAGTGAATTGGCAACATAATTAATGAGCACCATGTGATATCATGCAACGATTCAGGATACATTGAGGCATGCTCCATTTGGCTGGAAGAGTAACAATCCAGAGGATTAAAGAGACTCATATAGATTGTATGGATCCTAGGAAAGCTAAGACCCAACTCTAAGATAATGAAGCAGATAGGTGCCATGTTCAAGGGTGATGCGACTGATACTCTCATGTTGATGACTAATGCAAATAAGTGCTCCCTCCCTTCTCTTTTTATAAGTTTGGTTTTCGTAAAGTTGTCCCCAAAGCCCGAAGAAGAAATAAAATTATACAAGGGGGAACCTCCTATCCATAGTAGAGTAGGGTATTCCTTTTTCATAACTATTTTATCCCAGTCTAGAAAAGGGTTAAACTTATACTGGGTAGATGAACCTTCATGTAATTTTTCGAGCGTGAAGAAGACAATTTCACTCAAAAATATTTTCTAATTTAAGGAGTCTTGAAAGATCTTAAAGGAAACTCCTCCTAGAGGAACAAGTGGTATAAAGGATAAAAACTAGTTCTGGTGATGGTACTTCTACTCATGATATAAAGTGGACAAGAGGCTAGCTACTAGGACCACTCATCATAGTGGTTCCTCCACGAAAGGGTAAAAAACCAAGTGAAAGCGGATGATAGGCCAAGCACATGATGATGATGGAAGAGACAAACCAAGGCTCAAACTGCATAAGTGGGCTAATAAAAGTGGCAATCACAATGGATAAAGTGTGGAATCCTCCTAGGGTATGTACAAAAAAAATAAAAAGAAGAGGACATGAGGCTCAGTTCCTAATTCATGGTGGGTTAGAAGGAGGGATTCCAAAAAGGTAATAAAAATCAATGCATGGACACTAATTTTGAAAGAAAGTGCTAGCTATGGTATCCATGAGCAAGTAATCTCTACCACCAGGATATGACATGCCTAAAGGAAATGGAAAGAGTCTCAACATGATGGGGTCAGACCTAAGATATAAGAATAGCGCTAACAGTCAAAATGAAAAATTAGTGAAAATGAACTACCCCTATATGCTAGTTCAAATAAATGTACCTAAGGTCTAATGGATGTCGCAATAAAATGCCACCTTATCCTGTAAAAACCATCTAGATAGACTATACTCATAGTTAAATCACATAATAAAAGAAATAAGCATGGATAAGGTAAAAACAAAACCTATCTATATCTACACACACACACACACACATATATATAGTTTTATCTCTGTTTCTATTTTTTGCATAAATAAGGCATGATAAATACTCACATCACACAACAAACCAAAAAAAGGGTAAAATATCACACTAATATGTACAATATGTAAAACCGCGACAAAATCCAGTAGGTCATGCTAAGGTCTGCCCACAATAGGGCACAGGTCAATGGTTTGTGTATGCAAACTCACAGACGGTAAGGGAACCATATGGTTCGCCAAAGTGGGGCCATGCCAAAGAAAGTCAAACTTCCTCATCTAGAAAGTTTGACCATGTTAGGAAAATTTTAACATATTCGTGTTCTCAAAATTAACCTGAGGACATAAGGGAGGAGCTAGACATAAATGGGGTACAAGACACTCATCAACAAGTAGAGAGGATTTTGATAATTCATTGGAAAGTTCGATAGTACAAGCCCAAGACTTGACTCGGTCCAAGGGTGGCAATTCCAAGGAACATCGAGGAAGTTCTCCCTAGGTCAATTCAAGATTTATGTTTCCAAGCTTTGCTTGTTCCGAATTGGGGAGACTAGAGGCAGAAAGAGGCATAACCTCCCTATGATTATCAATGGACATATACATTACCTCCAAGTTGAATAACCAGGGAGGCTAATCATCAAGGGAGTCATGTGGAACAAGCGAAGGGGTGGCTCATCTAGGAAAAAAAACTTGATCATATTCCATATTAGGATGGATTTTTTAACTAGTGTCGGGAGGTATTTATACGACTTTCAGAGAGGAAATATCTTCCAAAATAGGTGACGAAGGGTGATTACTAGATTGATGAACATCCATAGAATAAAATGACACCACCCATGAATCAGGAGGTTTATGGGGTCCACAGGTGCCATAAGAGATCATATAAATAGGAGAAGTGGTATGATTTGAAGGATTTTTGGGTGAAGTGGGCTGACGAAAAAACCCCATGAGAATAGAATTTTTGAAAATTATAGTGCCAACACTTTGAAATTGACCAGGGTGGTCTCCCACATGTGGTACATAATTCTCCATGGTGGAAATCTAGGTTGAAAACATGCAATAGTCAAGTTGGTTGATGGTGACTATTTTTCCTTCATGAGGAAAGCAGAGTAGATGGAAAAAAAATGAGATGGTTGTGGTCATCGCATAAAACCAACTACAACCAAGGAGTAGGTTGTAATCTAATGAGGCATCAACAACTTCGACATCAACATATACAGTTTTTACGCCTAAATTGATGGTAAAATGTGGAAGGACCCCCTTGGGAATGAAATTATGACCGTTAAAGGCATGGAGAGTGGTGTTGGACGCAGTGAGTGTTCGAAAGCTAAGAGCACGTGGAAGAGATTTCTCCACTACAGTGCGATGAATATTCTTGTGAAAGATTCACACAATAATTTGGAGAGAAATTTGATGGGAGAGTGTTGTAGAGGTAAATCCCCTATGCGGACAGAGGCGATCCCTACTAGCCTAGAACGGGTCTAGCAACAATTGTAACACGCTATGGTGCAGGTCCCTAATTGCAATAAACCAACTTGCGAAGAAGGCTTAACTCGAATCCAACGCTGTTGTTTGTAGAGAACGTAGTGCTCCCGTTCCGTTGCTCCGGCAGATCACAATCCTCACGCTCGTTGCAATCGAACACCTGCATATGCAAGAAACACAACAAACACAAGCGTAAAATCCAATATCTACAATTATGCGTCAGTCAGAGAGGACACAACTCATGATCATAATGAACAAAACGAGTGGAACCATAACCAATAGTCGCTCATCATTAATTCATACAAAGGAAAATACAACCTGGCTTTGACGCTGAATTCTCCTTCGAAGGGTTGCCAGCGGAATACGTCTCGGTAAAGCTTTTCGGGAATGGGGACAAGCCTCTCTCTTCAATCGTCAATCTCCTTGCTATGAATTTGGCACTATGAGGACTATCAAAGCTCTTGCAGCGTTCTTTAGGCTATGAAGGCTCTTGGAGACTCTTGGAGACTAGCTTGCAAAGGGAAATGGCAAGCTTATATAGATGGTGGAAGAGGAATTGGGATCCCTACAATCATGGGATTGGCCCTATCCTCAAGGAAGCTTCCATGAGAGGTGGAAAACTACTTCCTCTACATGGAAATCCGAAGCCAAACGTCCCAACTCAATTTAGAGACCAGTTCAGGAGTTGGTTGGAGTCAATCTTCCGCCATTTATTTTTTAAAAACACCCTTTATTAAGCCTGGCGCGAGTGCGACTCTGAGACAGAGCGCTAATTGGTGCGCCCTCTTTGAAGAATTTCCCCCATTGGCGCGGGTATAACACATGCTAGTCGCGCCAAGGGTGAAAAGGCTATTTTTAGGGTTTTTCACAAGGAGTTGTCTTCAGGGCAATGAAAGTACATGTTCAGGGGAATGCCATGAAAGTGTTTTCAAGTTATGTCACTGCTCACAGGTCACGGAATAAGACCTCCAATGCGCAGGATGGGGAATTGCAGGGACGGTGACAAATTGTTGTGTAACAGATGCCCCCTAAAGCATGAGGCCCAAAAGAGAGAGAGGGGTGAAATGCTTTACGAGAACATGTCCAACTGAAAACACCGCCGTCGGAAAACCTACGTAGAGAAATACAATTGATATCTCAGACACATGATATATATGTGGTATGGGTGCAACCATCCATAACAGAGTATACAATAATCCAGATCCAAGGTATGGACGCATCCATCCAATGAGAATCGATAAATAGACTCAGGTATGGTCGCAGCCATCCAATCAGTGAGTCATGTAACTAATCATAATAATCCACAAAATCGCAGCCTGGATGATAACAGGCAGGAATCCAGGGTCTTGCGCTCCATCTTGACCCGAACAGAGTACAAGTTCAAGCATGCGAATATGTGAGCTAAAGTCAAACATGCAATAACATCATCTGATTACCAGCCAATGATGAAAGCTGTTAACAGACGCGAGAGGTACCACCAATAATGACAATGGCCCTCAAGGTACTATAGGTACAATCTACAGCATGTGAATCAGTGAGCTGGCGTCGAATACCCGTAGAATCACTCGATCGGAGGTCAATGATGAAAACCTCATGTCGAACACGAAGAACCTACCATTGAGGCATGCAGGCTCCAAGGTACCAGAAGGGAGTCTCTAGATCAGCTTCCTCGATAATGAGCTGAATTCAACAGGAAGTGACCTCAATTGAAGGTGGTCCATAGTGTTTCCCACATCATCGACACGAGACAGAGGAATATAATGTCTTTGTGAATCAAGATCAGGTGAGAATCAGAGGAAGGTTGAAATTTGTAGAGGTCAATTTCTCTTGAACATATGGCAGCACGACAGTGAGTTTGGTAGTATTTGACATCAACAGATCAGAGGTCATGAAGACGGGACAAAGATCAGATGAGAGGTCAAAAGGGATCACCCAAACCCACAGAGGAAAGTGGAAAACGAGATGAGATGTCCCCAACCTGACATGAATGCAGACAAGTGCCATGTTCAAGAGCGACATACTGTCGACACGACAATGATGTTAGTTCCATTTTCCCCACCATTTCTGGCGAGTACCTCTTTATTTTTACACAAGCTTGAAGAGGGTACCATATGCTTGCTATATGAGTCCATCCTAGTACATTTTACGAGCCCTAGGAAGAAGGAACTCGGATATCGTCATTATAACTGAATCCAATGTCATCAGGGTTTAACGAGTCTGACAAAGGAAGAAATCAGTGTCTTTTCATGTTTAGAGAGTTTGAAAAGACAGTGGAAAAGTAAACTCCAACGGTCCCTTTTCGTAAATAGTTCCTCAGACCCGAAAAGGTAGAAAAAAATATCTGAGAAAACCTCCTAGTCGCGATAGGCTAGGGTATTCCTTTTTCGTAAGTAATCTATCCCAGCCCGAAAAAGGGGTAAACGTATACTGGGTAGATGTCATTTCGTGACCACTTTAACGAGATCAAAACGACAAGGGACTCGGCAATATTTTCATATTTAGAGAGTCAGAAAAGAGCTGAAAGATGAATCCTCCTGAAGGAACGAGTGGTATAACAGGTAGCAACTGGTTCCGGTAATGGTGGAACTTCTCAAAACAAGTAAAGGTTAAGAGGCTGGCTAACAAGACCACTCATCGCAGCGGTTCCTCAGGAACAGGTAAAACAACCAAGTGAAGGCATATGATCGTCCAAGCAGATAGTCACGATGGAGTGAGAAAACCAAGGCTCATCTGGAAAAACAAGATGATAAAATGGCAATCACAAGCGGTAAAATGGGAACGGTTTCATTTTTACACAAGCTTGAAATCAGGAAACTCTGCTTGAAGTTGGTTTTATTTTTACACAAGCTTGAAACAAATATAAACTATGCTTGAAACCAGTTTCATTTTTACACAAGCTTGAAACGGAAACAAACTATGCTTGAAAAAGTAAGCATTCCCTCAGCATGGTGACTCAATTCGAGGTACATGCCCCCCAAGCTTCAGTCCATACACCTGAGTAAATAGATGGAGGGAGTGAAGGTTCAAGTTACGAGATCTAAGAAAGACTCGACTGGGATTTTACAAGATCTGATCAAAGACTTGAATTGAACAAGAACGTGTTTCATTATTTTAACGAGGTTGACACATTAAAAGAACTATCCTCAGGACACCTTGTTTCATGGTTTAAAGACAGCACGACAGGGAACTGCTGCTCATGCAAGCTTGTTTGTTTGCAAGGTAGGCACAAAGAGAAGCAAGCCCATGCTTAAAGAGCTTGTTTCATTTTTTAAGGAGCTTGACACAAGACAAGGAACTACACTTGACAACCTTGTTTCATTTTTTAGGGAGCTTGACAGGAAAGGAAGGTGGCTCCAACCCCGATCTCATCCGAATAGACAAGAAGTCATCGCTTCCAGGTTCCACTCAAATGGAAGAAAAACATCTTGGTGGGGACCAATGCCCCCTGCTTTGATGCACGGCAGGCACTATCCTTGAGCACGGTACCCAGGGGTAGGCAACCACACGTTGACTGTGGGTGGGGCAGATACAACGTTAGATAAAAACAGAGGAGGATGATGGTAGGCAAATTGTACATATCAAGACCAAAATTGGTAAGTCGATGGTCACGATCTTGTCCTTCATGTGGAAAACAAACCACACGAAAAAGGGAGGAGACAAGCGCTCCCATGGCATAGGTGTAATCGCGCCCCAAAAGCAGATTGAAATCCAAGGGGCCTGGAACAACCATCACGTCCATATGGACGGTTTTACCTCCCAAAGTAACGGGTAACCTTGGAAGGATCCCCAACGGTTGACTGGTTCTTCTATTGAATGTCAACAGATTCTGCGTAACAGGCGCAAGCGGCGGCGAACCGAAAGCTTGCCAGGTAGTTGAAGACAGAATACTAACAGAGGCACCTTCGTCTATAATGGTGCTGGGTACAACCAGACCAAGAGCCTGTACTGTGATCTCGAAAGGCACATAAGACGAAAGGCGAAATCCTGCAAATCGGCCATGGTAAAAGACGATAAAACTACTTGGAAGCTGCCTTGACGCGAGATGGTCTTCCTGGTGTTACGAAGAAGGGCTTGTCCTCCAGTTTTCTGACCAAGAGAGTAAATCTGCGGACAAAGGCGATCCCTACTAGCCCAGCAGGGGTCTAGCAACAATCATCAAATGCTACGGCGCAAGTTCCTAATTGCGAATAGATAAACCAACGATGGAGGCCTACCTAGAGTCCAGTGCTATGATTCTTATAAGAGACAGCGTTCCTGTTCCTCAACCTCGGTAGATCACGATCCCCACGATCTCCGTGAATGGACACCTGCACATGCAAGAAACAACACGAATACAAGCATAAAATCCAGAATACGCAACTATATATCAGTCAGAAAGGATATAACTCATCATTATCATAAGTGAAAAACAGAGTGGAACCATAACCGGTAGTCATTCATTAATAAGCAATCGAAAGAGAGTACAACCAATGTTCTGACGCTGCGGTCTCCTTCGGAAGGGTCTCTAGTCGTTCACGTTTCGCAAAGCTCGCCAGGGAAGGGACAAGCCTCTCTAGAGTCTCTCGACGATAGTCTCCTCGCTTGAGTCGGCCTTAAGGGAAGAATGAGGGCTCTTGCAGCATGAAGGCTCTTGGGAATTTGGAGATTCAAAGCTTAGGCACTTCAAGACTAGCTTGCAATGGCAATGGGCAAGCTTTTATAGATGGAGGAAGGGAGTTGGGATCCCTATAATCGTGGGATTGGCCCTATCTTCAAGGAAGCTTCCATGAGAGGTGGAAAACCACTTCCCTTTCATGGAACTCCCGGAGCCAAACCTCCCAACTCAAGATAGATAGCAGTTTCTGAGTCTGTTGAAACGAAACTTCCGCCATTCTTATTTAAAAAACACTCCTTAAATTGGCTGGTGCGACTGCGACTCTGGGACAGAGCGCCAATTGGCGCGGCCTCTTTGTGGGATTTTCCTCATTGGCGCGAGTGCTGAACTGGATACCCGCGCCAATGCAAAAAGGGATGTTTTTATGGTTTTTTGCAAGGAGATGTCTTCAGGGCAATTGAAGCTCATGTTTAGAGGAATGCAATGATAATGGTTTCAAGGCATGACATTGCTCACAGGTCACATAATGGGCCCTCCAATGTGCGGGACGGGGAATGGTAGGGACGATGACAAATTACTGTGTAACAGATGCCCCCTAAAGCATGAGGCCCGAGAGAGAGAGAGGGGTGAAATGCTTTACGAGAACGTGTCCAACTGAAGCTCCACCGTCGGAAAACCTGCGTGGAGAAATACAACTGATATCTCAAGTACATGATGTATATGTGGTATGGACGCAACCATCCAAAATAGAGTATACAATAATCCAGATCCAAGGTATGGTCGCAGCCATCCAGTGAGGATCGATAAATAGACTCAGGTATGGTCGCAGCCATCCAGTGAATAAGTCATGTAAATAATAATCCACAAAATCGTAGCCTGGATTACAACAGACACAATCCAGGGTCTTGCGTTCCATCTCGACCCAAACAAAGTACAAGTTGAAGCATGCGAATATGTGAGCTGAAGTCGAACATGCAAGAACATCGTCTGATTACCAGCCAATGATGAGAGCTGTTAACAGACGCGAGAGGAACCATCAATAATGACGATGGCCCTCAAGGTACTACAGTTACAATCTACGGCATGTGAATCAATGAGCTGGCGTCGAACACCCGTAGAATCACTTGATCGGAGGCCAATGATGAGAACCTCACATCGAATGCGACGAACCTGCCATTGAGGCATGCAGGCTCCAAGGTACCATAAAGGAGTCTCTAGATCAGCTTCCTGGATAATGAGCTGAAGTCGACAGGAAGTGACCTTGATCGAAGGTGGGCCATAATGTTTCCCACATCATCGACACGAGACAGAGGAACATGATGTTTTTGTTGTGAATCAGGATCGTATGAGAATCAGAGGAAGGTTGATATTTGCAGAGGCCAACTTCTCTTGAACATATAAACGGCACGACAGTGGACTTGGCAGTATTTGACATCAACGGATCAGAGGTCAAGGTGACGAGGCAGTGAGCAGATGAGAGGTCAAAAGGGATTGTCCAAACCCACGGAGGCAAAGTGAAGAAACGAGATGAGATGTCCCCAACCCGACACGAATGCAGACAAGTGCCATGTTCAAGAGCGACATACTGCCGACGACAACGACGATGGTTCCATTTTCCCCACCATTTCGGTGAGTACCTCTTTATTTTTACACAAGCTTGAAGAGGATACCATATGCTTGTCATATAAATCCGTCCTTCGGACGAATCCATCCTAGTACATTTAACGAGCCCTAGGAAGGAGAAACTCGAATAACGTCATGATTGACAATTTCCGATGTCATTTAGGTTTAACGAGTCTAACAAAGGAAGAACTCGGCGTCTTTTCATGTTTAGAGAGTTTGAAAAGACAGCTGAAAAGCAAACTCCAATGGTCCCTTTTCGTAAGTAGTTCCTCAGACCCGAAAAGGTAGAAAACAAAATCTGAGAAAACCTCCTAGTCGCGATAGGCTAGGGTATTCCTTTTTCGTAAATAATCTATCCCGGCCTGAAAAAGGGGTAAACGTATACTGGGTAGATGTCGTTTCACAACCATTTAACGAGTTCAAAATGACAAGAGTCTCAGCAATATTTTCAATTTTTAAGAGTCAGAAAAGAGCTGAAATTTGACTCCTCCTGAAGGAACGAGTGGTATAAAGGGTAACTACTAGTTTCGGTAATGGTGGAACTGCTTAGAACAAATAAAGGTCAAGAGGCCGGCTAACAAGACCACTCATCGCAGCGGTTCCTTAGGAACGGGTGAAACAACCAAGTGAAGGCATATGATCGACCAAGCAGATAGTGACGATGGAGTGAGAAAACCAAGGCTCATCTGGCAAAAACAGGCTGATAAAATGGCAATCACAAGAGGTAAAATGGGGATGGTTTCATTTTTACACAAGCTTGAAATCAGGAAACTCTGCTTGAAGTTGGTTTCATTTTTACACAAGCTTGAAACAAAGATAAACTATGCTTGAAACCGGTTTCATTTTTACACAAGCTTGAAACAGAAACAAACTATGCTTGAAAAAGTAAGCATGCCCCCCAGCATGGTGACTCAATTCAAGGTACATTCCCCCCAAGCTTCAATCCATATGAAAAGCAAATGGAGTAAAGGTTCAAATTACGAGATCTAAGAAAGACTCGACTGGGATTTTACGATATCTGATCAAAGACTAGAATTGAACAAGAACGTGTTTCATTATTTTAACGAGGTTGACACATTAAAAGAACTATCCTCGGACACCCTTGTTTCATTTTTTAAGGAGCTTGACACAAGATAAGGCACTCTACTCCGACAACCTTGTTTCATTTTTTAAGGAGCTTGAGGCAGGGAGGAAACCGTGCTCTAACCGACTTACATCAAAATGAACAAGAAGGCGGTGCTTCCAAGAGTTCCACTCCCGGTGGAAGGAAAACATCCTGGAAGTCAAGACCCAATGCCCCCAGCACATTATGTACAACGGCATCATCACTGAGCACAGGCATGGGGTAGGTAGCCACATAGTTGACCTGCGGTGGGGCAGATACAACAGGTGGATAAAAACCAGGAGGGGGTGATGGCAGACCAGTTGCCACATTAGGACCAAATAACGACAGCTGATTAATGGTCACGATCCGTCCTTCATGTGGAAAACAGGCCACACGAAAAAGGGAGCAGATGAGCGCTCCCATGGCATAGGTGTAATCGCGCCCCAGGAGCAGATTGAAATCCAAGGGGCCTGGAAAGACCATCACGTCCATCTGGACGGTTTTACCTCCCAAAGTAACCGGTAACCTTGGAAGGATCCCCAACGGTTGACTCGTCCTTCTGTTAAAAGTCAACAGATTCTGCGTAACAGGCGCAAGCGGCGGCGAACCGAAATCTTGCTAGATAGTTGAGGATAGAATACTAACAGAGGCGCCTTCGTCTATAATGGTGTTGGGTATGACCAGACCAAGAGCCTGTACTGTGATCTCGAAAGGCACATAAGACGGAAGGTGGAATCCTACAAATCGACTCCAATCAAAGGAGGCGACCAGACTACTCGGAGGGGATACCATCAAACCGAGAAGGTCTTCCCCTGGTGTTACGGAAGAAGGAGCACCCTCCATAACCTCCATCTCAAAGGCGGGAGGTATATCCTCCGGAGCCTCCATCATGGGAGGCGGAGGAGCAGCTTCTTGAAGTACAGGGACAGGAGAATATTTCTCCAAGTCTGAAGAATCTGAAGAAATCAAAAGGACATGGGGGGTGTGAGATCCACTCTCGACAAAAAAGACCTGGTGCACCGCGGACGGGGCCAGTTCAACCGATCCTACGACCAATGGTTGGTCAGGGATGGATTCGTGAATTCAAATTTCTGAGGGAGTAGGATCGACCAAAGATGATTTTTGACCAATCGTAGGATCAGCTGGCGGAGGACTCAAAGAAAGCCGATTATAACCAGGTGGAAGGCGTGGTGTAGAACCAGTTGGGTTGTCCAAAACTCGCTTGGCTTCATCCATATAAGGACAAAGGTGAATGGCATGGTGCCCTTCACACAACTTAGAGGGATTGGTGATCTTACCCTGCTTCTTAGGAGCCTTATCAGTACCAGTTGAAGACGTACCCCCAACCTGGCTCCCGGAAGTCAAAGGCAATGGCGGACGGCCATCGGACCATGCTTCGAGCACCTTGGGGATGCCAGGGCAGTCTCGAAGAAGATGGTCTCCCGTGCACAACAGGAAAGGGAACTTGACTTTCCGTGGAGGGTTGGAAGGTTTATCGAGAGGAGATATTTCAGAAACAGTGGCTGCACTTTTAGCCTCTCTCTTATCAGACTTCTTCTTCTTTGTCTTCTTCTTCTTCTTCTTAACCACCTAGTTACTCGAATACAGGCTTTCACCAGGCGAAGCAGAAGAGGAGGACACAGAGACAGGCGAAGAAGGGGAGAGGTCCACCTTGGAATCAACATGATGTTGTTCAGGTGGAGGAACTGATTGAAAAGTAGCGGAGATATTTGGGACCACAGAGGTTGAAAACAACCAAACAGGAAACCCAACAGTTAACCTAGGAAGGGACAACGTCGCCATGTAAGGAGCACCAACATTCCCAAAAGGAGGAAAATGACCAGGATTCCCTTCTGAGGGGATTCCTTGGTTGGTAAACTCTAAAAAAGTTGCCATCAAGTCTCAAAACCATACACAGGCCGAAAAAGAGTCAAGACACACGATCAAACGGTCAACAAGCAAAGTCTAACAAGGCGTGTAATCGTGGGTGATTAATTTTTACCACATTGAAAAATAAGAAACTTTACCATTTCATGTTTTAAGAGTCGAGAAACGATAAAAAATATGACTCTATCTCTTTCAGATTTGACACAAGCGTGAAAGGACAAGCGCTTGGCGATCTTTTCAAATTTAGGGAGTCAGAAAAGTTCAAATGACTGCTCAGGAATACTAGGCAAAAGGGTGTACCAAATAATCGTGAACTGCAATATACACCTTGGTTTCAATAATGAAAGAGAAATCAACCAAGGACTTTCCGTACGTGCAGGAAATCTCCCCGAATGTTATGTCCGGTGTATCATGGGTATAGGGCGGTAGACTCGGCTTCCTATGGATAAAGGATTAAAACCTAGAGGGGTCTCCCTTTATATACGCGACGGTACGGGGAGCACAAGTCTGTACTAGCGCTCTCTAGAGCCAAAAGGCGAATGACAGCTACTAGGTTTAAAGACGCCGGAACACATCTCTAGCCTAGACCTCTAAATGTGCTTCGTTAGATTTCAATGCTGCCTTAGTGTAAATTGAGTAGATTTTAAAGTTGATCTTCAATTACGTTTCAATTTTTAGGCCCTAATGAATGTGTGGTCTCAAAAGTCTCCTAAATGCAAAATTACATGCCACAGTACATCATTTCGTTCGATGAAAACTAGCTACAGAAGAGTTGAGAGCTTTGACACAAAAAAAATGATTGGAAGACAACCAATGATATCTCTAATGCAACTAATGAAATCGAAAAATTTTCATTCAAATCACTAATTACTAGTAAAATCGAAAATATTTCAATTTGCACTAATCAACCAAAAGCAAAAGAGATTTTTTTTTTAAATTTTCAATGTTTAATGGCTAGATGCACTAAACAAAATGAAAACAAAAGAGAAGCAATTCGAGAAACGATATTAAGAGAGCAAAAACAAACAAGTTTCACTCGATGACACAAACAATCAAATCTCAAATCGACCAAAGTCTCTCAAAACCAAGAAAAAGTCTCAAAGGTTCCAATGGACCGTGTGATCTAGGTCCAAAGCAAGACCAAACGAAGTTTGAATGAAAAGAAGAGTAATCACCCAAAAATCGCAACGAAATGGTGAACAGCCACTAAGAGAATGCGGAGGAGCAATCAGAGAATTGACTGGACTAACAAAACACCAAAACTCCTAAGGAGGGCTCGATACACAAAGCCACTAGATGCCCTAGGGCTTAAAACGTGAAATCGATGTAGAAAAGAAAACAACCAAAGGACGAAGGCAAATTCCCAGTCAAACAGGACTCCAACACACTCAGGTAGCCGAAAAACCAAAAATAAAAACACTGACTAGACCCAGAGAGCTCAAAACTGAGCAAACCCTAATGCTTCACAGGAGTGGCATGACTGTGAGGTTGTAACTGGCGCTAGAAAGCAATTGGCGTGGACAATACAAAAGAAACATGCGCAAATTGGCGCGACTGTCGAGCTAAAAAGTGCACCAGCTGAGTTCCTCAGCCAAAAATAAAAATAACTACTCCAAAAGCAGATCAATGATAACTAAGCAAAAAACAGCAAAAGAACCCAGCCCGGAAGGCTAACCAAGCAAGGAAAACCACGAAACAATCAAAACGAGACATTCAAAACTAGACGATCCCCAGCGGAGTCGCCAAATTGTTGAGGAGGTAAATCCCCTCTGCAGACAGAGGCAATCCCTACTAGCCCAGCACGGGTCTAGCAACAATCATCAAATGCTACAACGCAAGTTCCTAATTGCGAATAAACAGACCAACGATGGAGGCTTACCTAGAGTCCAGTGCTATGATTCATAGAAGAGACAGCGTTCCCGTTCCTCAGCCTCGGTAGATCACGACCCCCACGATCTCCGTGGATGGACACCTGCACATGCAAGAAACAACACAAATACAAGCATAAAGTCTAGAATACACAACTATATATCAGTCAGAAAGGATATAACTCATCATTATCATAAGTGAAAAACAGAGTGGAACCATAACCAGTAGTCATTCATTAATAAGCAATCGAAAGAGAGTACAACCAATGTTCTGACGCTGAGGTCTCCTTCGGAGGGGTCTCTAGTCGTGCACATCTCGCAAAGCCTGCCAGGGATGGGACAAGCCTCTCTAGAGCCTCTCGACGATAGTCTCCTTGCTTGAGTCGGCCTTAAGGGAGGAATGAGGGCTCTTGCAGCATGAAGGCTCTTGGGAATTCGGAGATTCAAAGCTTAGGCACTTCAAGACTAGCTTGCTATGGCAATGAGCTAGCTTTTATAGATGGAGGAAGGGGAGTTGGGATCCCTATAATTGTGGGATTCGCCCTATCTTCAAGGAAGCTTCCATGAGAGGTGGCAAACCACTTCCCTTCCATGGAACTCCCGGGGCCAAACCTCCCAACTCAAGATAGATAGCAGTTTCTGAGTCTGTTGAAACGAAACTTCCGCCATTCTTATTTAAAAAACACTCCTTAAATTGGCTGGCGCGACTGAGACTCTGGGACAGAGTGCCAGTTGGTACGGCCTCTTTGTAGGATTTTCCTCATTGGGGCGAGTGATGAACTGGCTACCCGTGAAAATGCAAAAAGGGATTTTTTTATGGTTTTTTGCAAGGAGATGTCTTTAGGGAAATTGAATCTCATGTTTAGAGGAATGCAATGATAATGGTTTCAAGGCATGACATTGCTCACAGGTCACATAATGGGCCCTCCAATGTGCAGGACGGGGAATGGTAGGGATGGTGACAAATTACTGTGTAACAACCTCCATCTCGAAGGTGGGAGGAGTATCCTCCGAGACCTCCATCACGGGAGGCGGAGGAGCAACTTCTTGAGGTATGGGGACAGGAGAATCTTTCTCCAAGTCCAAAGGATCTGAAGAAGCAAGAAGAACCCGAGGGATGTGAGGTCCACTCTCAACGGAAAAGACCTGGTGCACCGTAGATGGGGCCAGCTCAATCGATCCCACAACCAATGGTTGTTCAGGAACGGATTCCTAAATGGGAATTTCTGGGGGATCGAGATCGACCAAGGATGAATATTGACCAATCGTAGGATCAGCTGGTGGAGGAATCAAAGAAAGACGTTTATAACCAGATGGGAGGCATGGTGTAGAACCAGTTAAGTTGTCCAAAACTCGTTTGGCTTCATCCATATACGGACAATGGTGAATGGCATGGTGCCCTTCACACAACTTACAGGGATTGGTGAGCTTACCCTGCTTCTTAGGAGCCTTACCAGCACTAGTTGAGGACGTGCCCCCAACCTGACTCCTGGAAGCCAGAGGCAACGACAGACAACCGTTGGACCATACTTCGAGCACCTTGGGAATGCCAGGGAAGTCTCGAAGAAGATGGTCTCCCATGCACAACATGCAAGGGAACTTGACTTTCCATGGAGGGTTGGAAGGTTTATCAAGAGGAGGTGCATTAGAAGTAGTAGCTGCAACTTTAGCCTCTCTCTTATCAGACTTCTCCTTCTTTGTCTTCTTATTCTTCTTCTTAGCCACCTGTTTACTCGAATCCAGACTTTCACAAGGCGAAGTAGAAGAGGACGACGCAGAAACAGATGAAGAAGGGGAGAGGTTCACCTTGGAATCAACATGATGTTGTTCAGGTGGAGGAACTGATTGAACAGTAGCCGAGAGATTCGGGACCACAGAGGTTGAAAACAACCAAACAGGCAACCCAACAGTTAACCCAGGAAGGGACAACGTTGCCATATAAGGAGCACCAACATTTCCAAAAGGAGGAAAAGGACCAGGATTCCCATTGGAGGGGATTTCTTGGTTGGTGAACTCTAGAAAAGCTGCCATCGGAAACGACCCAAAACAACACCCTAAGGAAACTAACTTTAACCCGGAATATTTCATGGGCAGTTAATTTTTAAAACATTGAAACAAAAATCTGTTGTTTCATCTTTTACGAGTCAAGAAACAGGCAAAAGGTGACTCTATCGCTTTCAAATTGGAAACAAGCATGGAAGGACAAGTGCTTGATGGTATTTTCAAATTTAATGAGTCAGAAAATATCAAAATGACTGCTCAGGGATGCTAGGCAAAGGGTGTACCAAATAACCGTGAACTGCAATATACACCTTGGTTTCAAAATGAAAGAGAAATCAAACAAGAACTTAACATACGTGCAGGAAATCTCCTCGAATGCTGTGTCTGGTGTATCACAGGTATAGGGCGGCAGAATCAGCTTCCTATGGATAAAGGATAGAAACCTAGTGGGGTCTCCCTTTATATATGTGATGGTACAGGGAGCACAAGTTCGTACTAGCGCTGTCTAAAGCCAAGAGGTGAACGACAGCTACTAGGTTTAATGACGCTGGAACACGTCTCTAACCTAGACCTCTAAATGTTTCGTTAATGTTTCAATGCTTCCTTAGGTTGATTGAATAAATTTTATAGTTGATCTTAAATTATGTCTCAGTTTCAAGGCCCTATCGTATGTCATTTGACAATCTCCTGTATGCAGCTATATGAGAAAAGAAATCTTTCAATTCGATGAATGCTATCTAGTTAAGGGAAGAGTCTCAAACAATGATGCAACATACAACAACACTGTAAATGGAACTTTTCCAAACTAGATAAATTTCACTATCCAAAAATATTCTAAAACATTCAACGATGTGAATAATGCAATGTAATCTATGCAAAATCCTCTTTTCTGAAAACTATGCAATTGTAATCTATGCACAATTTCCTTTTCTTTTCAAATGATAAGAATGCACTCAATGCATTTTTCGATGAAATGAGAATCTACTTAATGCACACTTTTAATAAAAGAGAATGCAATCAAAGCAATTTCTAATTTTCAATCATTAAACAATGTAATCTAAGTTCAATGATGGATCTCAAAAAATACTTTTCAATGCAATGTGATCTAATGCATTTTAACGAAAAGAAAACTATGAGATGAAAACTAAAAGAACGCAAATCTCCTTAATGAAGGATGAATGCAAAAGAGATGTAAACAAACACTAAGAATGCAATCGTTGTTTCAAACACTTTGTCACAAAATCCCTCAAAAGGCTACAAGACATATGAGATCAAACACAAAGAGGACTTCCAAAGCATGAGATCAAAACAAGGCATTCATTCCCTTTTACATCCAGCAATCATGGAAAGAAGACATTTCAAACAATGAGCAATGTAATCTATGCTCATACAGTGAAAATAATGGAAGGGAAAGACAAAGTGGTGAAGGATTTAGGGAAAAAATCTCAATTTTCACACACCCTAAAATTGGCACGACTTTATCATTGACAATTAGTGCCAATTGGCATGACTTGCTCACTGACAACTAGCGCCAATGGAAAATTGGCATGGGTTGCTAACTGACAACAAGCGCCAACGCCTAAAAATGAAAAAACAAAGAATTTCGCCCAACCAATACCAGACTCACCACTTCAAGCAGAATCTCCAAGACTCAAATGAACCATGTAATCTAGGCTCATAGCGAGACAAAGCGAAACAACCACCAAACAAATGCAGAGAAGCAATCACAAGGTTGACTGAACAGATAGAAACCAAAAATTCCCATGGGAGGCTCGACACACAATAGCACCTAGATGCCCTAGGGCTAGAATGTAAAATTGATAGAAACGGGCAAAAAACCAAAGGATGAAGGTCGCAGTCAGTCAAACAAGGCTCCAGAACACTCAAGAAGTTGAAAAAATGAAACCAAAATCACAGATCAAGCTCAGAAAGCTCAAAACCAAGCAAACCCTAGCACCTCATAGCATTGGCGCGACTGTCAAACTGAAACTAGCGCCATAATAGGATTAGCGCGGGTAGTAAACTGGCAACTGGTGCCAATTGGCATGACTGTCAGGCTATTCAGCATGCCAGTCAAGTTCACTATGAAAAAATAAAAAGAGCAATCCAAGATGCAGACCAGTGATGTTGAAACTCAAACCAAAAGCCAAAGACATGAAAAGAGCCAACCAAAAGAGCTGATCAAGCAAGCAAAGTCAAGAATCGATCGAAAGACAAGATAATACTCTAAGTGTTCAATTCATAAACTACACCAGAGATTGACTGAAGCAGCATTGATCTACTTTCGCTAATGCAGAGCAAGAGCATTTCGAAGGCTATCTGGCTAATTTCAGGCTCCATCTGTAGTTTATAAAGAAAACAACAAGCTAACTCCCCAGTGGAGTCGCCAATTTTTTGTAGAGGTAAATCCCCTCTGCGGACAAAGGCAATCCCTACTAGCCCAGAATGGGTCTAGCAACAATCGTAACACGCTATGGTGCAGGTCCCTAATTGCAATAAACCAACTTGCGAATAAGGCTTACCTCGAATCCAACGTTGTTGTTTGTAGAGAAGGTAGCACTCCCATTTCGTTGCTCCGGCAGATCACAATCCTCATGCTCGTCGCGATCAAACACCTGTACACGCAAGAAACACAACAAACACAAGCGTAAAATACAATATATACAATTATGCATCAATCAGAGAGGACACAACTCATGATCATAATGAACAAAATGAGTGGAACCATAACCAATAGTCGCTTATCATTAATTCATACAAAGGAAAATACAACCTGGCTCTGACACTGAATTCTCCTTCGATGGGTCGCCAGAAGAATACGTCTCGGTAAAGCTTGTCGGGAATGGGGACAAGACTCTCTCTTCAATCGTCAATCTCCTCACTATGGATTTGGCACTATGAGGACTATCAAAGCTCTTACAGCGTTCTTTAGGCTATGAAGGCTCTTGGAGACTCTTGGAGACTAGCTTGCAAAGGGAAATGGCAAGCTTATATAGATGGTGGAAGATGAATTGGGATCCCTACAATCATGGGATTGGCCCTATCCTCAAGGAATCTTCCATGAGAGGTGGCAAACTACTTCATCTACATGGAAATCCAGAGCCAAACGTCCCAACTCAATTTAGAGACCAGTTCAGGAGTTGGTTGGAGTCAATATTCTGCCATTTATTTTTAAAAAACACCCTTTATTAAGCCTGGCGCGAGTTCGACTCTAAGACAGAGCGCCAATTGGCGCACCCTCTTTGAAGAATTTCCCCCATTTGTGCGGGTATAACACATGCTAGTCGCGCCAAGGGTGAAAAGGCTATTTTTAGGGTTTTTCACAAGGAGTTGTCTTCAGGGAAATGAAAGTACATGTTCAAGGGAATGCCATGAAAGTGTTTTCAAGTTATGTCACTGCTCATAGGTCAGGTAATAAGCCCTCCAATGCGCAGGATGGGGAATTGCAGGGACGGTGACAAATTGTTGTGTAACAGAGAGACAAGGAATAGATTTTTCAGCATTGAAAGCGATGAGACTAGAGTTGGATAAATCAACTCCACCGGTGGTAGATAACAAGGTTTTTCATTACTGGAAGAAGGAGACCTTCAATGAAGACATGGCACAAGGAGACTAGGAAAGATCCTCTATAATATTGTAATGTTGAGAAACCCTCACAAAAGGAATGTGTGTCATCTTCTAGAGAACACCATCGGGTGGGGGGGGTGGGGGGAAGATAGGTTCTAGAGGCTTATCTGAAGTGAGATATTTGGTGTGACTCAGTGGATTTGGTGTGTCCTTGGGAGGAGAACTCGACTCGGGAACATCATAGGATTTGGCTCGTGTAGTCACATTGACATATTCCATGCACATGAAGAGAGATGAACTATGAGGGGGATGGGAAGAGGACTCCTCATTTCCCCCTTGTAGAGGTTGAGAAGGTTAACCTCCATCTATTGTTGAGTTTGTGCAGGGAACAGACGAGTCAAAATAATATTTTTTTGAGTAGACGGTGGTGAAAGAAGCCTATGGGCTTCATTGATTCAAGGGCACTCATTAGTAAGGTGATCGCCTTGAAAATTTTTACAAGGGAACTTGACTTTGTGGCAATGGTCACCGGTGCCCCCTCCCTGACTTTGAGGACTAGTTTGAGAATCCTGGGAAATATGATTCTGTTGTTTATTTATTTTATTATTTTTTTTTTCTTACCACCAAATTGAGGTTTTTTCTTCGTTTGAGTGGGCTTCACCGTGAGAACATCAATGGACTTCTAAGGAGGGGGTGCTTTAGTAGAGTGAGATGCACTTACTAGGATTGAGATGTAAATATCAATTTCCCAAGGTGGGCAACAAGTTGGCTGATTGAATTGGAAATATACCCAATCACACCATCTACGTGCAGGCCGGGAACAGGTTTAGGAGGGCCAACAGAAGGTTTGGGGGAATTCAACAACACTTCGTACAATGTACCCGATTGTGAATAAATGAGATCCAAATATTGGGCAGATAAAATAGCTTTCTCCTCAGTAACAGCTCGAAACATAGACACATCCTTGGAAATTTGAGGTCAGAGATATCGAATGAACTATTTTAGTAAAATTTCATCTAGTAATTTGGTTCTCACTAACCTCTTAAGACGACGCCACTCATGAATGTGATTAGAAATTAGTGTGGCATCACCTTTCTTAAATTTGGATAAAATTTTAGAGTCGGGATCATACCTTGTATGCAACTGGAAATGTGTCAAGAAATTTTGAGCTAGGGAGGAAAAGTCACCGTAGGATGTAGTATCTAACTCAATATACCACTTTTTAGCATCCCTAGTTAACGTTCATTGGAACAAGGAAATTTTAAAATAATAATCCACCAAAGAATTAGATGAGCACCAAAATGATAGGTGGTAATGTGAGTGGATGGATTCTCCCTCAGGCTTCCCTTAAAAATTTAGAATATTTGACGATAACTTGGTGTGCAATGGTGGCCACCAGGGATAATGATGGACATGGTCGTTAGTCAATTTGGACAAATCCGTTAAATCGAGAGAAGATAAAAAATAATTATGGATTTGACCTAATGATTCATAGGTGGGAGAGGCCCATGACCAACCTTTTAGTCCCCCCACATATGGATTATATGGATGTACTTTTTGGTTGAGAAAATGATTCGCCTCGACAAAAGGTTGTTGTAGACTAGCATAACTAGTAGATGGATGTTAACCCCTGGGGTAGAAACTTCTGCAGAGAAATGGACCCCCAAGAGAATTATTTCTTATGGGGTTGTACCCAAGGATAAAATAAGTACCACTCTTCACAATAGGACTGAAATAAGGAGGATAACCTGTGTGGGAGATAGTACTAGTAGCGGGGTTTCCCCAAGCTGAACTATCCCCTCCAATAAAAGTATTGGTAGGTGGTGCCTCTCCAAAGAGCGAACTATACCAAGTTTGCAACATAATAGAAGTTAAATTACCCCCAAGCTTACTAGTGACAAATGACAATCCCCCCACATATTTCCTAAAGTAATTGTTTGTGACTAACGAACATGAATGGTTCGTTGGGAAAACCTTGGTGAATAAATTCCTAGAACTACCACAAAAATAGGTTGAGTTTCCATAGTCGGCATAGAAGATGGTATGGACATGGAAACATTTAGGAAATTAGTAGGAGCCATGGGAGATATTGGTGTAATGCCCTAGGAAGAAGTGATAGGTGTGGACAAAGGAGGAGGAATGGCCACACTAAAAGGTGGAAATGCTGACATGGTAGCCAAGACTGTTGATGTCGCAAGGTAACAAGGTCTCAGACTCTGCCATAGGATAAAGAGTGGACAAAAGCATGTGAGTATAGGCTGGTGTGGAACCATCTGGGTTCAGCCGCAACAAGTTATGTCCTAATGGATCAGTTTAAGGTGGATTGGTAGGAGTGTCTAAGTCATCCACCAAAGTCTTAATAGATACCAGATCACTATCAGTTGGACTGGACAGAGATTCCATTACTATGTGATGGTCTAATTATTGAGTGACGACAGGCACTCTCTATGCAGGAATAATGAGTTCACCTCGTTTAGGAGGTAAACCATGAAGATGGTGTGACCGTCAATGAAAAAATTCATCCAAGGTGATTATAATTAAAACATACTTATGTTATTGCAAATACCCTAAGGCCAAAACTATGAATTACACCAAAACAAATACACTAGAAATGTCCTAAAATATAGCACACGCAAGTCAAATACAAAAAGGCTTGCAGTCGAACAGTTATACTAGGGACTTTCTTCCCAAACCTTTCAACTATGAACTCAGTATAAGTTGCCTCATAAGATCTGGAACACTCCCCGTGAGGACTGAGAGATTATTACTAATATATATCCCAGGTTTAGAGAAGATGACCCAGACCCTCGACCTGTGTATGGGCCATAGAAATAAAGGCCACTATGGTCACCACCAACAATAACATGACCTATAGGGATGGTCGCATGACAAATCTGGATCCAAGGGCAGGAAACTTAACCCTGAAAAGGATCCAAGACCGAAACCCCCTTGAGAGTTACCTCCTAAATGGTACTTAAGTGATAAAAACATTGTTTGCATGTGTACAAAATATGTTATATCGTGCCACCCAAAACTAAGCAAAATGGGTCATGTCACCCCACCAACCCAAGTGTGACCTCATGCTTAACCATCTTGTGAGAAGGGATTCCAAGCTTGCACTATTGCAAATGGATTTTACTCCCTACCACAAGTTGCTAAGTTTATTTTGTGGTCTTGGAGTAGTTAACTCACTCTCCCATCCCCAAGACCCTAGCCTAAGCTACCGTTGTTTTACTACTAGTGAAAGTAAAAGACGAATCTAGTTAATTTTATTATCACATTGATTTTAATGGTTGATGTTTACAAAATAAAGATATTGCGTGAAACTGAGATGGTGTTAAAGACTCTTAGTTAGTCACCCTAATGCATTTATATGCAATTTTCATTTTCACTTTGATCAATGCTAGCTATGAGAGGGTAATATTTTTCAAAACACACCAATGCCTATTATGATGCACTTTTCACTAGATATTCTGGAATGAAAAATATCCCAAGAATTTATGAATTAATGACCCAAAAACAAACCAAAAAGAAAACCGAAAAAGATACCAAAGAAAGTTTCCCAAGTAAGAATGCAAATCACTCCAAAAGTGAAACAATCAAAACAATTAGGAAAACAAATCCCAATTAAACACACTCAAAGAAATCAAAGTGAAAGCCAAAGTGAAAATAAAATAAAGGCAATGTCAATCAAGCTAAGGTTGCAACACAATGGCTCAACCAGGGCCAACGTTCTACAAAGGACTAAACCAAACCCTAGAGGAAAGAGGCCTAAAAAATATCTAATGAGGGAGATACAATATGAAAAAACACTTTCAAAAGAACTTCTGATGACAGCTTCACAACCAATCACAACACCATTTTTTATGACACAAATGACCAAAATATCAAAGAGAATGCTCAACAACAAGTGGAAAAAGTGCACAAGGACACAAAGATCTAAAAGTTAGATATGAAATAGATCCAAGAAGACACCAAAAGCATCCAAATAGATTTGAAAGTGAGATCTATAGATGAGAACACTAGTCCTCAACCAAAGCACACAAATAATCCTTCGAGGGAACCTTGAAGAATATAAGCAATGGAAGATGCCAACCAATGAATAATAAATTGTTCAAATATGACAAAGATTAGTAGCTAACAACAAAGAAAACAATATATCTAATAGATATCCAATAGATCAACAATTTCTGAAGAAAAAAAATTAAATTATGAAAATAAGCTTAAGAAAACCTAAAAATTGGGAAAAAAAAAGATAGAAAATAGGCTGAATTTTCAATCAGCCATATCTTCCTCATACGGACTCTGTTTGAGGTGATTCTTTTTGAGGTAAAATTTAAATAGTAATACAAATATTTAATTATTTTTACTCCGATCCGTATAGGAAATAACATAAACGAGCCAGAAAATTAGCCACATGGGAGGGTAGAAGAAAATGAAACTGGCCAATTTCAATTGGCCACAACTCCCTCATACAGAGTCTATTTTTAGTGATTCTTTTCTTTTTCTGACTAAATTCCTAATGGAATTCATATATATGATGCATTTAATACAATTATATACATAAAATTATAGAATTTTATTTTAAACTTACGATCTATTATTCTCCCATAAAAAATAAAAATAAAAACTCCAGATCTAAGATCAACTTAGATCTAAATAAAATAAAATCAATGAAGATTAAAATGAATCCAAAAAACTACATAGAACTCAATGGGAGACGAATCAGGAGAGAAATCAATCAAAATCATAGGCAAAGCGGACACAAAGCAAGTATGCTCTCATTGAAAGCATTGGTTCTGTTGCATCAGAATTTGCAAGTAGTTGCTTCTCTGTGATATAGTGTCTGATTATATCACCATACAGAAAGATAAAAAATGAACAATAGATAGATAATCAAATCCTAACCCAATGCGGAAACACACACCGAGAAAATGGTTCTAGATGTTATAAAGGAAAGAGTGTGAATCTGGCCTCCTCGCAGGTTGGTGAAAGATTTTGAATTCGTAGCAGAATCCTCACTCTCCAATCAAGTGATCTGCTTCATCTGCACTTGATCTAAACACATACACATAGCTACAAACACTCAAGAACTACAAGAAATATTCCTTGGAAGATCGTCAGTTCAAAACATCATATGATCGATATATGTAACTTATGCAAACATATAAATACAAGGAAGGAACATAAATTTATATTAGCCATGAATTAAATGGTATAGTTATACCTTCAAGCATAAGGTATCCTCTTTGAAATCCGGCAAAGTCTCCTCCTCTTTGAACAATATGAACTAAATACAAAGTATGTCTCTCAATCTCTAAATAAAGGTAGCAACATCTCAATATAATTCCCACTCTCTCCTCTCCCTTTCCTCTTGGTGATATTATATAGGTTTATTCTATCCTTTGATACAATGTATATATACACGTAGGGGCTTGACAAGTTAGGAAACTTCTACAATAATGGACCACTAGCCAACCCATACACAAGTGGGTCAATTTGATCTCCTTGGGAATGACAAACTCTAGAAACATTTTTCACAATTATGAGTAATTTTTTCTCAATTATCTCAATTATGAAATAATTATTATCTCATAATTATAATATTTTGGCAAAATAATTATGATAAATTGCTCAATTATGTAATTTCACCCTTTAACATGGGATAAATCTCACATAAGTAAACGAAAAGGTGGAAAGAGGATGTATTTTAGTCAAAAACTAAGGTAAGTTGAATTTGGGTTTCTCTCACTATAATGGAGTTGAAAATAGAGGTATAAAAGAGACCTCTTCCCAACGTTGACTTTGAATGGCCAAAAGTTGTAACACACCCGGGGTCTTAATTGTCTCAACTTTAGTTTGTTGGAAAACCAAAAAAAATTCCACACAATTTTGAATATCAAATTTAATGACATCATAAATGTTATCACCCTAGTAGTTTCGAAAGATTGTGGCCTTTTGATTTTTTACTTTTAAGAAAACTAGGGGTAACCACAAACCTACTTTGGAAATTTAGGATCTAGCCTTCCTAAATTTTAGAGAGGGCTCTCTCTTTATGATTTAACTTTATTTTTGTTTAATATTTCAGGCTAGTTATGATAGTTCAATTTGGTTTTGGTTTTGAAATATTTGGTGGAAAATAATATTACTTGAAGACAAATTAAAGAGGGATCTACTAGTCCATTGGGCTATGGAGTCAAAGTCTAGCAAGCAGAACTAGAAGGCAAGGCCAAGAGGATGCTAATGTATTTAGGGCAAGGTAGATAACCCTCACAGATTTGGATGGATTGTTTTGATGAGATGGCTTGCTTCGGGATAAATGGAAATGAAGGATCCTTTGATCCAGAAAAAGAGGAAGGAGGCAGGCGTCAAACAATACTAGGAACAATTAAGAATTCCTAAATCTGGAAATCAGCAGAAAACATTTAAATGATTAAGTAGTTAAGACAGGGAGTTCTAACACTAGTCCTGAAGTAATACTCGTATTTAATCATTAAGATTGAACAACAGATATGAAATGAATGGAACTTAGAAATTAAACAATGACAGGATAGATGCACTTTACTCTTCAAATTATCGCATGACTCATGAATTATGAAGTCCAATTGGCAATTTTCTAGACCGTTGCTTTGAAATCAACACATGTGAGTCTCCAACGTACCAGCAAAATGTCTATAATGTTCTTAGAAATTTTATTCCACACTAAAAACTTCATAAACTGAAGTATTTATACAAATGTTTATTACAAAATATCATAGAGAAATCTAGGAATAACTCTAGGAAATAAAAAAATATCTTTACATATTAAGAGGGATAGTTGCTTAACAACTTAGCAAGTTGTCCTCTTATCTAGAAAATATAGTTCTATTTTATCTAACAAAACTTGTTTCCATGAATAGTTGTCCATGCTTGTTTTCATATTGCAAAATATATTTTGGAAGATGTCTTCACTGATACTCTTTCCACTTATACTCTTTAACACTGTCTTTCTTCCTGATACTCTTTCACGTTGTTCATCTGTCACTTTACTGCTTGTAAAATAGTGAAATTACAATAGTAAAAAAAAACGAGTTGGTTGTTTCTTCTCTGATACTCTTTGACCCTGTTCTTTATTCGGATACACTTTCAACTGATATATTAACCATTTAGCTGCTGTAAAAAAGGAAATTACAGTAGTAAAATCAGTTAGCTGTTGTTTTCATTTTTGATACACTTTTACTCTGAATTCTCACTCTGATATTATTTAACCTGGAAATTTGACCTCTAACTGCTGTAAAAAGAGAATTTTTAGCAGTAAAAAAAATCAAAATCAAATACTGTTCGATTTGTTTCCCTTTCAAACTGATTGTTTCTCTTGCATTGTCTTTCACTATTTGCTTCTTTGCTGCTATAATAAATCTGTGAAGGTATACCATTTTTCAGCATCTAGAATCTTCATACTTTTCAACTTTCTGTATTTCTCATCTGCTTCAATGTACTTAGCAAAATTTGGCTTAATCACAAATAAGTGTTTAATTTCATTCTGAAGGAAGAATAAATCTTCAAGGTATTGGAGAACTACATTCTCTGTTGGAGATCCCTGTGGCAGTTGCTTATTCACTTGTTCTTTGGCATGATCTCTAATTTTCTTATCATATTATTTCTGGTCCATTAACTTGTCTTTGAATACATGTATGTTTGGAATGCCTGCTTTTCTGAGCATAGTATACTTTGCTAAAAACTTGGTAATGGAAAAATTCATAGCATCACTTTTTTCCTTCAAGTTATTCATCAAAGTTTTCTTTGTTAATACCTTTTTGATTTGCAATATAGCTTTTTTCCTATCCTAAATCTTCAATTCCTCTAGCTCAGTCTTGTTCTTATTGTTTAAGAAGGTAATTAGCCTTTGTGCCTGTGCTGGTTTGTCTGCTAATTCTTCTATAGTCCTTTGTATTTCATTTTGAGCTGCTAGAAGGAGGTACCTTTGTTCATAAATTATCTTAATTGATGGCCATTGAAGATGTATGGCTTCAATAATTTTGGCCCATAGGTGATTTCGTATTTATGAAATCTGTGTGGTAAATCTCAAATCGTTTTGAAGATTTTTGACTTGCTCTTCAAGTCTTTTAGTTTTTTGTTCATAATTATTGGCATTAAGCAATGTTGTTTTATTGGATGCCTCCATAATCTGAATTTGTTTCTTCAAACTGTTGATTTCATTGGTTTTCAATGTCATTTCTTCCATTTCTTTGATAATTTTCCCTACATCATTTGTATGCTGCACCTATGATGTTTGGGAAGTAGTAGCTGATTTCACTGACACTACAGTTGCTAGTGGCTCTTTGGGTGTTAACTTCTCTCCCAATGTAGAAGGAACAATGGCTGTAATAATGGGAATAAATGTGGGAATGGTGAAGGTAACTGTTTCCTTCACAGTTTCCTTTTCTTTCATCAGTAAATCCAATTGGCTTTCCATGTCCTTGATTTGAGCAGTAAGCTTTATAATCAACTAGATCATGTCTTCTTTATCTTTCTGTTCCTGAAGTATTTCTTTGCTCTGTGGGTGCTCACTTTGAGGAAGTCTTAATTGTTTCCTCAAAGTAGCAATATCCTCATTTTTTTGTATGATTAATACTTTAGTAGCTTGTACATTAGATGGTTCCACTCCTATTTGTAGAATCAAATCTTCTAAGGCTTTGATCCTTAGATCTTTTGCATATAAGGAGCCTTTATCAAGTTTCATCTGATCTTGCAAGTTGATGATAGTATTTTTCAAATTGGTTACACTCATGGCTTTTGTTACCACAGTGGAATATAGCATCTCTGAGCTATGCCTGTGAAATTTTATTTGATCCAACTCATGTACCTTTTCAATATCTACTTTAAATTCCTTCTCTTTGTAATCACCCACTGTTTTAGGAGTTGAAGTAGTAGGCTGTAAATAGGACATGATCATTTTATTTGAAGAATAATCAAATGCTGAAAGCAATCTATCCTGTTTTCCTGGCTTCTGCTTGAGGAATTTAGAATAAATATCACTTTTAATCTCCTCATTCCTTTGTTTAATCTGTTTGTATCTGTCCTTGATGTCTAAATTGTTTTCTTCTCTTGTCTGAGAAGAAGAAGTTTCCCTATTCACTTGTTTTTCAATCACTTGGGTCTCTTTTCCTTTGGAGGTTGTTTGTTTTTTTTTTTCAATTTCTATCAAGGTCTCTTTTATTATTGTAGTTACCTCATCATTACTATCCTCTGGTTCATCTTCCACTTCAATGAATTTTTCTTTGTAATGGAACAAAATCTTAGCCTTTTATTGTAGATGAGTTTAAATTTTGTATATGTTGTAGTTTATGTTGTATAGGCACCCTCCTCTCTACTCCTTTTTTTTGAAGTTTCTGGCTCTTTAGAAGTTACCACAGCAAGTGTGGTACCTAATTTTTCTATTGGTTTTGTATTTGCAGTCAAATCAACCAATGTATTCTCTTGCCATTATTCCTGATTAGCATACTTTTCAATATCAGGTTTTGGCTCATGTATAAAAGGAGGTAATTTGTACTTAACTCTGATACTGATCAATAGACCTTGGGGATCATAATTCCAAGGAAAACTCATTTGGAATTTCAATTCTGACAATCTGTTTTTATCTCTTTCTCAGTATCCCTATTATTCACTATAAAAGGTCCAATCTGATTTTTCAATTTAAACTAAGTCTTCTTTTTGGATGCCATGAAATTGATGGCATCAGATTCAATACCTGCCTTAAATATTTCAGAGCAAAGACTCTTAGAGTTAAAAACATAGGTAAATTATATGGAAGCAAATTGGTTCCAAAGATTCTTAACTCAATGTGCTTCTCATATAAGTACCAATATCCCATTTTACACTCTTCTGAAAGTTGTACTATTCTTTTCATCTCCTCACTTACTCTTGGTTGTTCTGATTTTTATAGCAAACTCGTAGCTGGTCTGATAAATAAATCTGTGAAATATATATAACTGTATTCATTTCCTTCCTTTCTCAACAATGATGTCCAAAAGACAATTGAGAGAGGTTGGCCCTCTCCATTCATCTTCTGCAGTACTATAGGAAAATTATCTTCTTGTGAAAATAAGAAAAAATGGAATAAATATGAAGAATACCTAAACACCCCTTCAGTGGGTAGCTTTCTCAACTGGTGGTGTATGGAATCAACAATAAATCTGGCAAAATCAAAGACCATAGCAAGAGACTCACCAGGGGATAGAGTGCATAAAAATCCAAGGATGGACTCATAATTCAATTCATCAGTAAAGTATCCTAAGATGAAGGATAACATTGAAATAACATGTCTAGAACCCTCTGGGAACTTGGAAGTGGAATATGGAGGATTCAACTTTGGGATATTCACATGGCTGGGCATGAAGTTCCGGAAAATCATGAATCTTTTAGGGAAATCTAACCCTAAATATAATTGAGTCAGGGCTTCAATGGATAATGGGACTGCACTAGAGTCAAATTGTAACTGCAACATTTCATTGATTGACTCAGCAGTGATAGAAAACAGGATTTCCCTCTCATTATTTACAATGGATCTTTGATCTGGGACATAATAATGTTGGCATAGTCTTACCAAATCCTGACTAGGGTGTGTTAAGGGGATTACATAATTGGGTAGATTTGTAGCCCAGAGAGGCATTTCTTCTTTGTCAAGGAACTTTTCAAGACACCAATTATGTACTTCTAATAGATTGAATTCTACGAGAGGATCTACAATTTTATAATCCAAGTCAACTAGAGGGATAATTTCTTCACTAGATACTGGAGGTTGAAGAGGATTTAAGTGACAGTGGAATTAGTAGTGATGGCAGGAGTAGACTTTGGAACTTTTGCTGCATCATTTTTAGGAGATTTTGACCTTCCAGGCTTAACAGGCTTTGATCCTCTAGCCTTACATTTGAATTTCTTTTTTGTCATTTTGAATTAACTATAGCAAGATTAAATAGTTTTCTATAGTGGATTTTTCTTCAACAGAGGGTAATTGAGCAATTTGATGGGCAAGGATGATATCAGTGGGCAATTCAATGCTCAATTTTGGAATTTTAGGGCACAAGAAACAGCTTAAGACATAAAACGCAGGTTTTTTGAATGACTGGGACTGAAAAAATGGTTTTTAAGGTTTTCAATGGGTTTTAAAACCTTTTTAACCTTGGAATTTATCTTTCGTAGGGTCTGGACTAAGAATTTTAGCTTCAAAATGAGGTTTTATGCATCTAGAAATTTTGGGAAAAATTTGCGAGGGTTTTCCCTCTTTTCCAAGGTTTTGGTACAGAATTGATGGGCACTTTTACTCTTGGTATCTTTAATTGGTTCACTTGAAGGTTGAAACTGTGAAATTGCAGGCGAAATTCTGAAAAAAAAAACCTGATTTGCAAGTATGTTGATAGCTGAAACTAAGGGTTTCTGAAGCTTTTGGGTGATTTCTTGAATGTTGATTCAGAAAATTTGACTTCAAATAGTCTTAAAACAAGGGTCGTCGAATGAAAACATGTTTCACTGGATAAATTTCAACAATTTGTGAGCAATGGACTTTTGCGCAGTTGGGCGGGTTTTTTAATAGTCTGAATATGTGTAACAGTTGGGCACGGCATAATACAAATATAACATAAATAAAAACATATAAAAAAGGTTTTATCGTTTTTTTATAAATCTTTAAACTATGTCATAAATGCGAGTCAAATCGCGAATGGGAGCGGTTTTTGTTTTATGAACGCGGAAAACCATCAGTGGTTTTCGCGCTGGGTTGGGGTGGTAACTAGTTTCTCTCTAAACGAACGTGATTGTTGAGTCCCGAATTTGCCTCTTGTCCATACACTTTTCCATATCTTTTTCACTCACCTAAACCTCCAAAATTGTCAATATCATGTGCAAAAGGGTATCTAACATGGTTTTTAATTATGTTTGTGTGTTTTCTATTTGATTTAGATTTTGTTCATACAGCTGCGGAAACTTGTCACTTTCCACAGCTGCTGCAACTTTCCACAGCTATTTTGTGGAAATCGATGTTACAGATGTTTACGAAGGAAACGAGCCACATGGGCAGGCTAGGAATGACAAGGACATGGTTCGTGTCCTATTGGTTCAAGTAAATTCGTCAAAGAAAGCCGCGGTCAAAGCCATCCACGTGGAAGTCAACTATGGAGTTCTATGTCGGCTGGACTCTGTTTTGTGGCATATAAACATCCATACGGCCGTTTCTAAGCTTGCGGAGGTTAATTGACATCTGTGCAAAGTTCTGGAGTTGAATTCAAGCGCCCACCTTCCATAGATCCGTTTTCCAACATGGCCATACTCCTATATCCGTGGCCTTAGTGGTCTACGTGTTGGCTGCTATCATAAAATTCAGGAGACAGTTACAGTTTATTGCTTTATATAGAGCGTTTGCATACGCACGTAGAGTGAGTTGATAGATGGAAGTGTCTATCACTATAGAGCGCGGGATTTTTAAATATTGTTAGTTTTAGACCAAAGGGGGTGTTTTTCGGTTTTTTTTTTTAATTTAAACATGTGGATATTTAACTTTGGTCAAAAGTCTTATAATAGTGGGTTTTAGGGATAATAAATTAAAAGGATTTATAATAATAGGACAAGGTCTTTTTATAGGGATTTGATAGATAAATTAGAAGTTAATATGAAAAAGGGACAATGAAAACACCAAAATGTAATTACATAACTTAAGCAAAGTGATAATATAACAAGCAAAAAGCTTTTAACCATTTATAATTTAACCACTTTAACATAGAATATAATAATTTTGGAGGGTTTTTATGTTTTTATGAATGAAGGAAATTAGTCAAAAGGGGATTTTATTTTTCATTAAGTAAAAAGGTCTTTACTTATGAACTTAAAGCGCAAATGGATGAATGTAGGGTTAATGATGACAATTAGGAATTAACATAGAAATTCAACACTTTTAACTTAACAGTCATTGAGCCTTGGGTCCAGTCCCAACAGAAGTCAGAGAAATGCTTTGAGCCTCTCTAACTGAAAGTCTAGAATGCAGAATAACTATGGGGAGGGGGAATTAGTGATTTTTCCTGGTGAAAAGTATTTACATAATTCTCCCACTTCTTTCTACCTACCCAACTTTTAATCTAACATTTTTTCTTCCATTTTACAGGTGCATTTGAGCTAGCAACCTTGAACATTTTATTCTTTTGAAAGCAATAAAAACTATCTAAATCTACCTTATATCATCCGAGGGCTTAGATTAAACTGATGAGCTCCTCTTTATTCTCTACCTATCTACTAATTAGTCAGGATTAAACTGTCTGACTAATTTTTATTCACTATTCTACAACAATAAAATTGAAACATGACAAGTCAAGATTAAGCAGTTCAACTCATCATGGATTATGGCATTTATTGACACTCTGCCATAATCATCAGTAACAAAGTAAAAAGAAGTGGCATTTGGACTTGAACACTTTCATGTTTTATTTCTTTTTCTTTGGGGTGTATTATTTTTTCTAAGTCCTTTGATTTTTTCTTTTAGGACTTTATCCTCTTTTTTCTTTTCTATTTTTTATTTTTTATTTTTACAAATATCGGAAAACAACTTGCAAAAATAAAAGTATGTACATATTTACAAGACTGTCATAAGTCAATTCCAAATTATGAATCCTATACTTATAGGATCCTAACAGCAGCTTCACATGGGGATGGCATTTCCTGGTGAAATGTCAAGAACTCTAAGATCAATAGCCTTCCATTTTAACCATGATGATTCAGTAACTGTCTTCTGATTTCTGCAAGAACTCATACTTATGATATTTTACTCTTCAAAGCTTAGGGCCTTCACTCCGGGCTTTAACTTTGGAAAGAAAACCTCCAATCCAATCTACAAACTGCAATGGATATTTAAAATGATATGAAAGGAAATTAGGACTAAGAATTAGTTAACTCAGAAGAATATTAATGTTTGAGCATTCTACCATTCACTGGTCCTTCTAGAATGTCTGTTCCATCCAAATTTCTGATAAAAAATGCATTGTTACCTTTGTACCCATAAATGACATAAGGACCTTTCCATAGAAAGTCAAACTTTCCATGTTTTCCTTTTTCTTCTCTCATGGAATCCCATTTTAACACTTTATCTCTTATGGAAAAATCATCTTCTTTAGTTCTTTTATCAAATATTTTCTTGATTTTCTCTTGAATGACTTGATATTTTTCATATACTTCTTCCCTTGTTTGTTGAAGATGAATAGTTTGATTTATCCTTCTCTGTATATCATTAAGTTCTACCTGTGATTCTTGGATAATTTTCATAACTGGGACACCTAAAGATGATGGGAAAACTGCATCCATCCCATATACAATCTGGTAAGAAGATGTTCCAGCTAACTTCTTGGTAGTAAGCCTATCTGCCCATAAGGCATAGACTAACTTCTTATTCCAAGTTTTCTTATTTTCTTCAAGTAGTTTTTTGATGATACTCACAAGGCTTTTATTGGAAGATTCAGCTAGGCCATTACCCTGAGGGTAATGAGCAGTAGAGTGGCCTAGGCTAATATGATGCTTGTGGAAAAAGGAAATCATTTTCTTAGATTTAAATGTAGTTGCGTTATCAGTAATAATTTTCTGTGGGCATCCAAATCTAGATAAAATGTTTTTTTCCATGAAAGAAATAATGACTAAATCAGAGGATTGTCTGGTTGGAATTTCTTCAATCTAGGGTCCTGTGATTTGGCTTATCACAGCCAAATGACGATGTAACATCAAACTAAGCTTTGGAGCCCAAGGACCTAGCCTTCCGGACTCAGAGAGGGCTCTCTCTATTATATGCAAAATATGTCGGTGTGTTTACTTGCGGTGTTTTGATATTAGGCTAGTTATGAAGTATGTTTTTAGTTTTTTGGTTTTTTAAGTTTGTGAGGAATGAAACTGATCAAATACATAAACTAGATAACAAGATGTAGATAAATTGGGCTATGGGGTCAAACAGGTCAAGGAAGCTATGAAGTGATGGTGTAAAGCTGCTGTAGGGCCGATTTGATTCACAGTAGAAGGGATCTCTGGGCAAAATGGATTAAGTGGACAACAAGTTGGTGAAAGACAAGGGATTTCAAGTGTAACTAGTTAATAGCAGACAATAAACATGTAATAGCAAGCCATTAATCATGCTAAGTATAACTATGAGCTAATTAACACATAGAAATCAAACATTCCAGCCATACATAGAGGTATAAGACCCTCTAACTTCGGGAAATGGCTATCAGACTTTGGGGAAAACATATAAGACAAACTAACAACTCATAAACTATGCCGGAACGCCTAAACATAGTCTCTAAGTCATTGGGCACTTGGAGAAATAAGTTTTCATAGTTTTAGGCAAAGGGCTAGATCGGGACTAGGCCTCCTTGGTTCAACAAGATGATCAACAAATCAGTCAAAGAGAAAGTTTTATGGACATAACTATGGGCAGCTTGTAGGTAGGTAAGGCAAACCATACATCCTACTCAGCATACATAGAACTTATAAATAAAACTTAGCAACAATACCTTAGGTTACTAAAGAGCAGCTAAGAATTCTTTAGCATAACTAAGGGAGAAGAAAACATCAAGCTATGGAGATTCAGGGATTTTGAGGTGCCTCCATGGGCATATCTCAAAATCAATCTTTACTGATCTATAGCAGCAAGAAATATGTAATATGAATGAGAACTAGGAGACAAAACACATTAAGAAGCACTATACCATTCTACCATGACAAGGAATCCATCAACAAGCCTTCACCATTCCTCAAAAGCATCCAAGAGGCAGTCCAAAAATCATAACTCAAGTGTATTCTTCAAAGCTCATATGACCAATGCATTAATTCTTCTCTCAAGTTCGGCCTCTGATTTACAATGAGAACTATGGAATAAATAGGCTTGAGGGAGGAAAACCTCATAGAGCAACTAGCTATCCCATTGGCCAAGTCAAAATATCTAAACTTGTCCTTGAGGCTTTGCAAAGCCCAAGGCACAAAATATCCCATAAAATATCTAAAAAACCGCTAAAAACGGAAATTATATTGACTTTACATGATTTCCCCATGATAAAAATAGCTTAACGCACATTTGGGAAAAGCAGATTTTTGGAGTTCAAAAATTACAAAAATACTTCATATTTATGCCTGAAAAAGGTCCCCTGACTTGCTGAAGGAAAATGGCAGCCTTCCCGGTGTCGAAATGAGGCTCATGATGGCTCGTTGGAAAGCTCTCTGTGTCTTCTTTCCAACGCAAGTGGAATCACCTCAATCTGATCTCTGAAAGTCCCTCAAAACTGTACCTGTGTGCAAAAACCCAGAAAATAGCAGGCTGCTGATATGGCGGGCAGAATGTGCAAAATGAGGTTGTTTTTCGCCAATTTGAGGGGGCGAATGATCTTCAAATGCCCTGAAAATCGCTGGAGACCTGCTCATGGAATTATGGCATCCATTGGTATCATCCTCCTCCCTTGAAAACTCATCAAACTGAAATGGCGAATTTATGAGTTTTTGGCGAAAAACCCAAAAATGCCAAAAAACAAAAAGTTTCCGAAACAAGCCCAAAATTGGCATGCATGACCCTCAAGGGTCCATAGAAACATGCTCCGAAGCTGAAGCCAAAATATCAAGGGCTGATATGCTTTTTTCTTCCTTCCGTGCTAGGCGCCTCTCCTTCAACTTCTTCAATTTTTCTTGTGCTACCTTCAATTTTCGCCTGGCAAATTGATTTAGCTTCTGAAAGTGAAGAGTCCTCTTTCTCTGCAGCTCAAGATCCCTATTTGCCTTCTCAAGCTTTAATTCCAAATGCTGGTTGGCTCTCTCAAGCCATGCTTCCTTGTTTTCCTCAATTTTTTGCTCAAAGAGGGTAGTGAGAGGAAAGGCTTCGAATTGAGCTTGTTCTTCTGCTCTCTGTTTCTCCAAGGCTCTTCTAAGCCCGATGGTCCTAGGCCTCTTTCGCCTAGGCTGGTCTTCCTCCTCTTCATCATCAAACTCGCCAATGAGCTCTTCAATTCTTACTTGCACCTTTTCTGCCTCCTTTTTATACTTGATCGCCCTTGCCTCATGAATGGCCGCATGATACTTCATTTGTTTGTTTTCAACCTCCAAGAAATGGTTGAAATTCCTCGCCCTTTGAAGATCTTCTTGTAACACCTCAATTTGCCCTTCTTTGTGAATGAGGAGGTTTTCAAGGAGGCGGGCCTCATTGTCACTATCATCACTTTGGATAGGGATAATAGCTAATTCACCTCCATGCTTTGCACTTTCCCCAATTTTACTTTTGCCTTTGAATGCCAATCTAGCGCTTTTTCTCCTTGGCAAGCTAGAAGTTGTCCTTTTGGGCAATTTCCTCTTTTTAGGAACAGTTTTGGTCACTGTCAAGGAGGCAGCTTCAGCTTGCTGTCCTTCCTCAACATCCTGTCCAGCTTGTGGCTCAAAAGGCGCTTCAATTGTTTGCTCAACCCGTTGTTCTTCAATTTCTGTCTGCTGCTGTTCCTCTTCCGGTACTTGTTGCTGTTCATCAACCTGTAGCCGTTGCTGATCTTCAAACTCTGGCTGCTGCTGCTCACTAATCTCCAACTGCTGCTGTCCCTCAAAATCTGGCTGTTGCTGCTCACTGCTCTCCAACTGCTGCTGTCCCTCAAAATCTGGCTGCTGCTGCTCACTGCCTTCTTTTTCTCCCTGTGGTTCACTACCCTCTCCTTCTCCCTGTTCACTTGGCTTCCCAATGGTCATCTTGAGTTTTTTAGGTGTAGGCCTACTAGACAAAGGCACTGGGCGATGAACCGGCTGAGTAGGAGACACATGAACAGGAGGGACAGTGGCGAAATCTGCATGGCTAATGAATGAGTCCCATGAAACCCCTTTCTTCTCCAGCTGGTGTAAAAAGATAATCTTGATCAAGGAATGATGAAAGAGAGAAGGGATTTGCTGAGGTGGAGCCTTCTTTTGGACAGTAGCTGCCATTTTCTCTATGCTTTTGGACAAAAAGTATGGAAGGTTTAATTGCCCGCTTCTGGTAAAATGCATCAACAAGCGGACATGATAGGCATAAATTTGGTTAAACCTCCCTTCACAAGTGAAATATATCATTATGGCTTTCATCAGCGGAGCATAACTGTCAAGAAGATAGGAAAAAGGGAAAATAGCAGTGATGGTTTCCCTATGTTCAGGTTTGATGAAAGGTTTATAATCCTCTAGATCAAGATGAGCTTGTTTAAACCACTTTTCACCATGATACGGGATCTTGGTAGCCTTGGATACATACCTTGGGGAGATTTTGAAATCAAGACCTGCTAACTGGAAGTGTTTGTCCTTGAATCTCAAAGCGCATAAATGTGTAAGTGGCGAAAAACTCTTGACTTCTTCTATCCTCTGGCAGAAATCAAGACAGCCTACTTCATGGAAATTAAAAAGCACTGATGGGTGAGCATTGATTTCTTCTATGGAGATAGGCTCATATCTCTTATGTGGACCGCTCTTGTGATCTCGCTTTGGAGGCATTCTGACTTTGACCAAACTTTGGAAGAGGCAAACTGCCTTCACTGTATGAAAAATGTTCTGCTGGATTGAAACTGGCCACTACACTGTTTGGACAGATATGGACCCTGTGGTGTTGAATAAAATGCAACAATGTTTCTTGGAATAAGCCACCTCTGCACTTCTTAAAAACAATCCTTCAACTCTGTATACACTTCAGCCATGCAAACTTTTTAACAATGGTACCATGTGTAAAAGATGGGATAACTGCTTTGTAGATTCCCTGTGCACAGTTTTGAACAATCACCCCTCTTGTGATTTGGTTAGGCCAACCTACACTGGTATTCGTGCTTTCAAAACAAAAATCAAGTATTAAAACCCTGCTCTTCAGGTCATTCACCTTAAAAATACCTTTGTCAACAGATTTCTACAAAAGATAACATATAGTGGAAAAGAAAGGAGACTTTTTGGTTAGGTGAAAAATCAGCTCACTGTGTTTAGGAAAACACCTTTCACTTGTGAATTTTGAGAAATCAACCACCACCTTTGTTCCTCTGGCTTCAATGTTGAATTCGATCATCAACAACCCTGCCTTCTAGAAAATGGCCCTATTCACCTTCAGAAAATCCCTGTTAACAAATCTTCAACCTGATACAATATGGTTTTTGTAAAGGCAGACCCAAGTTAGATGTAAAATCAATGCACAGTGGTTTAAGAAACACACTCTCTGCTTGTGAGTTTAAAAGATCCACCAACACCTCTATACCCTTGCCTCCAATGTTTAAAGTTTCAACCATCAACAACCCCTGCTTTTAGGAAATGGCCCCTTTCACTTGTGAAGTTTTAAGAAATCAAACACCACCTTTGTACCTCTACCTTTAATGTCAAAATTCAACCATCAACAGCCCCTGCCCTTCAATATGCTGTTCACCTTTGGAAATTCTTTGTTAACAAATTTCACAGTGGGAGAATACAGTGAATGAAAAGCAATCTGCTTAAGTAGTGTGCTGTGAGAAAATGCCAATGATTACTCTGTTTTATGAAGCCTTAGATGTCCACCTATACACAAAAATTCCTTGTTCAAGGAGGCTTTCAAACATTTAACAATTTCTATCCTGTACAGGTGTGCCCACTTTCCACTGTTTTGCATCTCAAGCAAATCACCATACACAGGTCTAGACAACAAAAACACAGGGCTGAGGTAAAATGACAGAGCTTTAGAAGACTATCAAGCTTTTAGACAGAGATTATATGAGTTTTCTTTTTCAAACAACAAGAATGTCGAGACCCCCTCACTGAGTGCACTTCGTTGTTTTAGTAGTGTAGAAATGTTTAGATGACAGTGTGAAAAACTCCTTTTCAGAATTAGGTCTGTATTTCTGCAACGAAAATCTTCTTCTAATCAAAACCCTGCTTTCTACAGGAAAACCTCTGCCCTTTGATTGATTTTAAGATGAAACAAACTGGCCCTCTGCCTCAAAACCTAGTCTTCCTTTGTATGTGTTCTTCGAATAACAATTTAGCCCTTATCTCGGATGTAAAACAACTCTGTGGAAAATATAAACTCTGTTTCTTTATAACAATTTTCCTCTGCCTTTAGGTGCTTCCTTTTGGAATTTCAGTCAGCAAACTTTTGAAATCGAGGGGGATTATGTGAGAATACCTTGAATTTTGGTGAAACACACGTTTTGGAAGGCTAAAAAATCGCTGAAGACCTTGGACACTTGCGCGGCATCCTTTTAAGAAAACCCGTCGCGCAGAAGTTGTTTGTCGGGTCGGCCTGTCGTGTGGTCGGGCGGCCTTGTACAGGCACGTCGCGCCAACGTACAGGCACGTCGCGCCGACAAAGGTGGCCTTTGTAAACTTCTGCCCAGGCACGTCGCGCCAGAACCCAGGCACGTCGCGCAGCCTTAACCGGTGCAGACAAACTTCAAATTGCTCAAAAAACGCCTTGATACTCGGGGGTTGCGGAATTTGGTTTTTGAATTTCGAAAATGACTTACTTACTTTCCTATTCCACTCTTTTAATCACACCTCCAACGGTTGTTTTCATTGTCTATTTGAAATCCATGAATAAAGAACCCATGGCTATCCTTTTGATCATAGTGAAGTCTTCCTTTCAAATAGTGGCATTTCCTTGTTTTGAGAGTTAATGTCTTTATTTGCTTTCTTGATTTCTTTATTACTGCAGGTATTTAAACTTTGCCGGCTCTATTTGGTCTTAATGATAACTCTGCCCTTCTAAATGATATAAAACTGTGTTTTCTATCGAGCTGTTTTAAGCAGTGATAGTAATCTCTGTTCTTAGGTGGTTTACAGGTTTCCCTCTGGACTGTAAGTGCCATCTTTTGATGGCATGTTTTCACACTAGACTTCTCTGTTTACTCAGAAGGGATTTCTTGCCTTTAACCATCTTAAAGCAACTGCTCCTTTTGGCATCAATAGCATACAATATGTTCAATATCTTCTTTTTTTCTACTACAGGTACTGTCTGAAAGACAGTTCTTTGAAAAGGGAAAACAGTACCTTTGCCTCATAAACATAACACTTACCTGTGCAATGACTTCTTATTCAATTTCTTTGTATCCTTCCATTGTATTTCAAATCAATCAGCTTCAGCAACTTGCAATGGCTTTGGCCATCTACTCATGCATGGAGGAGGCTCTTCATCAGGTAAGGTGTCCGAAGGCTTTTTGACTACTATGTTTGACACAGCCTTTCTCTGAATGTGGTGGTAAGTAAACCACTTGAAAAACACCAATCTTAGCATCTTTACTTGCAAGCATCACTGTGTTTTAGAAGAAACCCTAGCCACAGTGACATTGTTCTAAGGGTGACTGAGATATTTATCATTTGGCTTGTTCATCTCATGACCTGTTACTTGACAAAAAATCTTTGTGACTATGAAGGTCAGTGCTTTTTGAAAAACCAAGGGCTTTCCTTCTGCCTGTGTAATGGCATTGGTTAACAGCATCTATTCCATTTGATCTTGGACAAAACAAGCTTCTTATGATTGGGATGTTTACTGATGACAGGCCTTCTAAAGCTTCAACAATTCACATGTTTTGCAAGTTTGAAATGAGCTCCTTTACCAGACCAAACTCTCCTTTCCTTTGAGCCATCATATTCCCACTATATTCCTGTTATGATCATCAGTCACATTCATAAAACCTAAATGGTGTCAAAGTATATAGCAAAAATGATACATAGTGGAGTCCTAACACTAACTATTAGTTAACTCAGAGGAATAGTAGTGTTTGAGCATTCTACCATTCACTGGTCCTTCAGGAATGTTAGTTCCAACCAAATTTCTGATAAAAAATGCATTTTCACCTCTGTACCCATAAATGACATAAGGACCTTTCCATGTTTTCCTTTTTCCTCTCTCTTGGAATCCCATTGTAACACTTTATCTCCTATGGAAAAGTCATTTTCTTTTGTTCTTTTATCAAATATTTTCTTTATTTTATCTTGAATGACTTGAGATTTTTCATATACTTCTTCCCTAGTCTACTGCAGATGAATAGTCTGATTTATCCTTCTTTGTATATCATTGAGTTCTACTTGTGATTCTTGGATAATTTTCATAATTGGAACACCTAAAAATGATTGGAAAACTGCATCCAGCCCATATACAATCTGGTAAGGAGATGTTCCAATTGACTTCTTGGTAGTAATTCTATCTACCCATAAGGCATAGACTAATTTTTTATTCCAAGTTTTCTTATTTTCTTCAAGTAATTTTTTGATAATACTCACAAGGCTTTTATTGGAAGATTCAACTAGGCCATTACCCTGAGGGTAATAATTAGTAGAGTGGCCTAGGGTAATATGGTACTTGTGGCAAAAGGCAATAATTTTCTTAGATTTAAATACAGCTGCATTATCAGTAATAATTTTCTGTGGGCATCCAAATCTAGATAAAATGTTATTTTCTAAGAAAGAGATAATAACTGAATCAGTGGATTATCTGGTAGGAATGGCTTCTATCCACTTGGTGAAATAATCTGTGGCAGTCAATATCCATTTGTGTTGGCCAGAGGATGGGGGATGAATTTCTCCAATAAAGTCTAAACCCCATTTTTGAAAAGGCATCTCAGTAGAAATAGGTTTGAGTGGTAAAGGTAACAACTTCCTTTTTCCTTCAAAGATTTGACATTTGTGGCATGAAGTAACAAATTTTTTCACATCAGAAAATAAGGAAGGCCAATAGAAACCAGCCCTAAGAATATTATCTGCTGTACTTTTCCAGTATAAGTGTCCTCTACAATCACCTGCATGAAATTCTCCAAGAATTTTGTCAACTTTTGATTTCAGTAAACAATTTAGTAAAATACCACTTTGTTCTTTCCAATAAAGCATTTTATCTAGAATACAATGTCTCATTGCTTTCATTTTGATGAATCTAGCTTTTTTTCTAGTTAATCCAGGAGGAGATTGTAAATTTGTAAGTACAAAGATAGTATCTGAGTACCATGGTGAGTCTAGAAAGGCTTCACTGATCGATGGAGTCGCCATCTCTTCCTGGTCATCAACTTGGGCAACAAAATTTATATTTAAAGCATTACAATTGGATTCAGCCATTAACCTGGCTAAACCTTATCCTTTTATGAGCTTAGTTGGTTTGATCTCGATATCATACTCTAGGATAGTGGCAATCCACTTTCCTCTTCTTCCATCTGGCCCATCCTGTGTAAGAATATCTTTGACTACAGTATTGGGGACATAGGCAATAATGTGGGAATAAAGAATGTACACTCTGAAATATTTTATGGCTTTAACCAAGGCTAAATCTTGTTTTTCCATTATGTTATATCTCAAAGGTGCATCTCTAAGGGTTTTACTGAAAAATGCTATGGGCTGTTCAAAACCTTGGTCATTTTTCTGTAGTAGAACTGCAACTATGGTATGTTCTGAGGCAAATGAAAATATTATGAAATCTTTCTTGAAGTCTGGGCTGATTAGGACTAGTGTTTTTGTTAAAGCATGTTTAATAGCTTCGAATGACTGTTTTTCTTCAACTGTCCATTTTAAAACAGAGTCCTTTTTTAACATGTTGTTCAATTCTTTGATGATTTCTGCTAGATTAGAAATAAATCTTCTTAAAAAGTTAATTTTACCTAAAAATGCTTGTAACTCCTTAATGTTCCTAGGTGGTTGAATTTGCAATATGGCTTCTATCCTTGCTGTATCTATCCTAATACCTTCCTTTGAAATTATGTGTCCAAGTAGTTTTCCTTCTTCTAGTCCAAAAAGATTTTTCTTAGGATTTAATGATATACCATATTTTCTACACTTAATGAAAACTTGTCTCAAATGATCCAAATGTTCATTATCTGACTTAGAAAAAACAATAATATCATCTAGATAAATAACCAAAAACTCATGTATTTCCTTAGCAAAGGCTATGTCCATAGCCCTTTGAAAAGTAGCTCTAGAAGTCATCAAACCAAAAGGCATTTTCACATACATGAAAATGCCCTAAGGAGTGGTAAAAGATGTTTTAGGTTGATCTTCTTTTTGAACAAATATCTGGTTATATCCTGAGAAACCATCTAATAAAGAAATCATAGAAGATCCAACTACCCTTTGTAAAATATGATCCATCTTGCGTAAAGGGTAATTGTCTTTCAGTGATACTTTATTGAGATTTCTGAAATCTACACATAATCTGATTTCACCAGTTTTCTTTCTTGTAGGTACTAAGTTAGAAACCCAATCAGAATATCTGATTGGTGTAATGATTTGGGCATCATACATGCATTTAACTTCTTTTTCAATCAATGGTAATAGGACAGGATTAATCCTCCTCAATTTTTGTCTAAATGGTTTCTGATTATCTTTTATAGGAATCTTGTGTTGAATTATGTTTCTGTTATATGATTTTAAATCTTCATAACTCCATGCAAAAACATCTTGGTATTCCTTCAAAAGTTCAATATATTTTTCTTTTTCTTGAGGGGGTAATTTTTTTGACAATTTGATCATTTTTGGTTTGGTGTCTGTCCCAATGTTACATTCTTCAATGTCAGACTTGACTGGTTCCATTTTAGGCTTTTGGCACATCATTGGAATCAAACAAATCCTCCAAAGGAGTTAAACCCTTAGGTAAAAAATTATCTTTTAAATCTAACATTTCAATTTCATCTTCACTTAATTCCTTTATATCTACCTTCTCTAAGTTATCTATGTCAAATTGAGTAAATACAGTGGGTTTGGTAAGTTTATGTGCATCTAAGTTATTTATTTTACAATTAACATCTAAATCTATGTTACATTCATAATCTAAATTACCATCAGTGTCTATTATACAATTTTGAAATTCATCCTCACTATTCAAAAAATGGTAAATCTATTCATATTCAGAGAAAATCTGCCAATATTTAACATTATCAGGGACAATGGGTCTATATTTAACTTCAGCAGTATATCTATGTGTTGGTTGAAAAGGTAAGTTACATGTGCTAGCAAAAGTTGCTAGGCAATGTGCTTGCAAATTTTGTTTTCTTGGAATAGTAGCAAACTTACATTCTAGTAGATCATCACATAAATCAACTACTACATCTCTATATCTGCCTAATCTAGGATTATGAACATAATAGTTTCCATTTACTTGTTTAATGATTAACTCTGAATCTCCCATAATCAAAATTCTTTGACCTCCTAAATTTCTGATGATTTGAATGCCTAAGATAAGTGCCTCATACTCTGCCATGTTGTTGGTGCATCTAAAGTTGAGTCTAAAGGCATGTCCTTCCGAATGACTGGTCTCAATGTTTGTGATCCACACTCCAGCTCCTGCTCTCGACTTATTCACTAAACCATCAAAGTATAAATGCCAAAGGGCTTGATGAAAAATATTATCATTGTTTGGTTTAGGCTTTATTTCAATCAATTCAGTTTGGATCTCATTATTATTAGATTTACATAAGATGAAAGAGTCAAGATCAGTTGGTGTTGAGTAAATTGGTTAATTTATTGATCTCTCAGCACTGCTAACCATGTATTTCATAGAGTTTCTCTGTAAAGTTTCTTAGGTTGTCCAAACACTGTTATGGTGGCATAGCTCATGTCTAATTGTAGAGATCCCTACAACTTAACTCCCCATGAGCGAGAAAGAAGCATACCATTCTTTTGTGGGATATCAGCTACTACAATATCCATGACCATACTTTTATCGGGATACTGAACCAAATTGACACATACGTCTTTTATCAATCCTATGCATTTGACCTTGCTTGAATCAAAAGAGAATAAATCTTTATAAGGCCTTGTTATTTCTAAATTCAGAGTCTCCATGATAGCTTTTGGCATTAAGTTGTGAGAGGCTCCTGAATCTAACATTGCATTATGCAGAATTTGATTGTGAATAGTAAGACTTATATAGAAGGGAGGAACTGATCCATCTGAATGTTTACCATTAACATCAGGGCCAAAAATTAATTCAGGCTGACCATCATTTAGATTAATAGAATCTTCACCAACATTCATATTCAAAGTTTCAGTAATTGTTGTTTTATACACATCATTCATTACCAATTTTGTTAAAGGAATTGGTATCTTTAACTTTTCTATTTCAGTTTGAATATTAAATGCTGGTTGAGATTTACTAATCTGAATTAGTTCATCTTTTGTGACAGTTATCTGAGTGGGTTTTTTAGGTATTTCAGCAGATGTACTCTTATCTTGAGTTGTCCTATTGTTCTCTGTTTGATTTTCTTGATTCTTGTTGTCTTTAGTTCTCTTTTCAGGGACATATTCAGGGACAGTAGGAATTTTTTCAGACTTTGAATTTTCAGCAGAAGTTTTAGTGTTAACAGTTTTGGGATTTGTTGACTTAGAATCAACAGGATTCTTATTAGGATCATGAATTGTTGATTTTGCTGAATTAGGGGCTTTGGTAGTGTTTATATTTTGAGTATTACTAGAGGATTGGGCCACTTCTTTAGTGATGTCAACAATTTTTGGACTTGGCCCTTTTTTAGGACTGGGAGGATTGGAATTTTGCTTTTTTTCTCTTGGGAGAATTTGCAAAATATTTGTTTTTGGTGCCTCTACATTCTTTTTGATTTGATCTTGAGAAGTGTTTTTTGTAGAAGGCTCAGTGTTTTTTCTGTTTCTAAGGTTTTATTGACTGTGAATTTCATTAATGGCGAAGTCATAACCTTGGTTGAAATCAAAGGATTCACTAGATTCTATTTTGAGTTGTTGAAGCTCAAAATGTTCTTGATCCTCCTGAGTGAGGAAAATAGTGTTTTCTTCATCTATCCCCATTACTATATTGATGTCATCCTCATCTTCATCATCATTTTTTTGATAACTTTCAACATAGTTCTCTTGGAATGGGGGCCTAATGTTTTGATCTCGAGAAGTTTCTTTACCTTTTCCAGGATTGTTGTTTTTTCTGTAGTTGGGATTTCTAATTTGGGGTTAGTTATCCCATTGTGGTTTTTTCTCAATGTTGTCTAATATTTCAACTACTCTTTCTAAAGTTTTAGCAAAAAAGTAAAATTTACCATCTGAGTTTGAATTCTCTTCTTTGATCGTGACTCTTCTGTCATTGCTAAGTCTGACTTTTCTAGCTAAAATATTAATATCTACACTAACAACATCTAATTGCATTTGTTCTAATGTTTTAACATATCTTTCTCTTAGTTTGTATGCCATATCTGGATCAAATCTATCAGGGAATTTAAGAAGCACAGAATATGGTGTAGGTTTAAGATCTGTAGAAATAGAATTATAGACACTGTTATATCTAGTGCAGTAATCTTGAATAGACTCATTAGGAGCTCTTTTTAAAGAATCAAATTCAAACAAAATTTTCAAAGGGTTATTTTTCTTTTCCCATTTATTTAGAAATGCTCTATGAAATGCAGCTAAATCAGCTAACTTTTTAAACCATTTCTTAACTTCCCCAGTTAAACTTTGAGCAAACAACCTCACTCGAACATCTGATTCATCTATTTCATAGATTTCACAATAGTCTGTCATTCTAGTAACATGTTGTTTAGCAGTAATTTGTGACATGCCATCAAATAAAGGTATATTTTTCTGATAATCTTGGGGCATATTATGAAGGTTTTGGGGTAAGACAAGAGGAGCATACCTAGCAGCCATGGCTTGGAGTTTTGATGAACTAGGAGGTATAACAGTAACGATAGGAGCAGTGCTGGATATGATAGCTGATGATGTAGTGCATATAAAACTAGTGGATGCAGTGGATTGAAGGTATGATGGAAATAAAATTCTAGGCTGTAAAGGCAACTCAGGAATAAAAGGTTCTGTGGATGAATTGACAGTGGAGTCTAAAAATGAAGTGACAACATACAGAGTTGAATCTACTGCTGGAATGATTGTTGTGTGCAATTGAGAAACTGGAGGCTTAAAGTGAGATAAAAAATGGGCTAATTTAATAGCTTCATCAACGTCTTTAATCTGTGTAACATTAATCCTTTCTACTTGACTTTGAGTTTCAGATTTATCTGATTTTATTTTTGCTGAAATAATATTATGTTTTGTTTTCAAGAAAGAAGTAAAAACAAGATCTATTACAGTATCTTTTAAATCAGTTTCAGATTTAATTCTAAACAATGGTTGTTCAAATTTGAAATCAAAACCAATATCAGTTAAACTCACTAACTCTTTGGGTAAAGAATTAGCTTTTCTTAAGGGCACTTCAACTTCTAAATTGACAATTTGTTTTTTCTTTTTATTTTTTCCAATCTGTTTTGGGTTATCTACTATAACTGCAGGCTTAGGATCCGGGTTAGACTTGGTATAGTAGGTTTTCCTAGAAGCCAAAATGACTATTTATGAATACCCACAACCCTTAAAACTAATCTTAAAGTAAAAATATAGATTAAAGATCTTCCTTTAAGACTAATTTTAAATCTAGAGATTGGTTATCCCCAGCATGGTCACTAGTATGTTATCACCCTAGTAATTTCTAAAGATTGTGGGCTTTTGATTTTTAGTTTTAGGAAAAATAGGGGTAACCACAAACCTACTTTGGAAATTTAGGATCTAGCCTTCCTAAATTTCAGAGAGGGCTCTCTCTTTATGATTTAACTTTGTTTTTGTTTAATATTTTAGGCTAGTTATGATAGTTCAATTTGGTTTTGGTTTTGAAATGTTTGGTGGAAAATAAGATTACTTGAAGACAAATTAAAGAGGGATATACTAGTCCATTGGGCTATGGAGTCAAAGTCTAGCAAGCAGAACTAGAAGGCAAGGCCAAGAGGATGCTAATGTATTCAGGGCAAGGTAGATAACCCTCAGAGATTTGGATAGATTGTTTTGATGAGATGGCTTGCTTCGAGATAAAGGGCAATGAAGGATCCTTTGATCCGGAAAAAAAGGAAGGAGGCAGGGGTCAAACGGGACTAGGAGCAATTAAGAATTCCTAAATCCGGAAATCAGTAGAAAACATTTAAATGATTAAGTAGTTAAGACAGGGAGTTCTAACACTAGTCCTGAAGTAATACTCCTATTTAATCATTAAGATTGAACAACATATATGAAATGAATGGAACTCAGAAAGTAAACAATGACAAGATAGATGCACTTTACTCTTCAAATTATTTCATGAATCCTGAATTATGAAGTCCAATTGGCAATTGTCTAGACTGCTGCTTTGAAATCAACACATGTGAGCCTCCAACATACCAAAAAAATGTCTATAATGTTCTTAGAAATTTTATTCCACCCTAAACACTTCATAAACTGAAGTATTTATAAAAAATGTTTATTACAAATATCCTAGAGAAATCTAGGAATAACTCTAGGAAATAAAAATATCTTTACACATTAAGGGGGACAACTTCTTAACAACTTAGCAAGCTGTCCTCTTATGTAGAAAAAATAGTGATATCTTATCTAACAAAAATTTGTTTGTTTGAGTAGCTGTCCATGCTTGCTGGAACTTTGCAAATATCTTTTGAAAGTTGACATCATGGATACTCTTTCCACTTATACTCTTTGACCCTGTACTTTATCTCTGATACTCTTTCATGTTGTATATTTACCATTTCACTGCTGTAAAAAGGAAATTACAACATATAAATTAGCTAGCTATCATTTTTATTTTTGATACACTTTGACTTTGGCCTTTCACCCTTATACTCTTTAAACTATTACTTTGACATTCAACTGCTGTAAAAAGATATTTCTTAGTAGTAAAAATTCAAAATCAAGTACTGTGTTATTTGTTTTCTTCTCAAACTGATTTCTTCATTTGCACTATCTTTCACTGTTTGCCTCTTTGTTGCTATAATAAATCTGTGAAGGTCTTCCATTGTTCAACATCTGGAATCTTCATACTTTTCAACTTTCTGTAATTCTCATCTGCTTCAGCATACTTAGCAAAATTTGGCTTAATCACAAATTAAGTGTTTGATTTCATTCTGAAGGAAGAATAAATATTCAATGTATTTGAGAACCACTTTCTTTGTCGGAGATCCCTGTGGAAATTGCTTATTAATTTTTTCTTTGGCATGATCTCTGATCTTCTTATCATATTCTTTTTGGTCCATTAACTTGTCATTGAAAACATGTATGTCTAGGATACCAGCTTGTCTTAGCATGGTATACTTAGCTAAAAACTTGGTGATGGAAAAATTCATAGCATCACATTTTTCTTTCAAGTTATTCATCAAAGTTTTCTTTGTCAATACCTTTTTGATCTGCAATATAGCTTATGTTCTATCCTGTATCTTCAATTCCTCTAGCTTAGTCCTGTTCTTATTGTTTAAGAAGGTAATTAGCCTCTGTGCCTATGCTGGTTTGTCTGCTAATTCTTCTGTAGTCTTTTGTATTTCATTTTGAGTTGCCAGAAGGAGGTCCCTTTATTCATATATTATCTGAATCGATGGCCATTGAAGATGTATGACATCAATGATGTTGGTCCATAGATGATTTCTTATGTAAGAAATTTGTGTGGTAAAAATCAAATCCTTCTGAAGATTCTTGACTTGTTCTTCAAGCCTTTTGTATTTTTGTTCATAATTATTAGCATTAATCAATGCTGCTTTATTTGATACCTCCATAATCTGAATTTGTTTCTTCAAACTGTTGATTTCATTGGTTTTCAATGTCATTTCTTCCATTGCCTTGAAAATTTGCCCTGCATCATTTGCATGCTGCACTTGTGATGTTGAGGATTTTGTTTGGGAAGTAGTAGTTGATTGTACTGACACTGCAGTTTCCAGTGGCTCTTTAGGTGCTACTTTCTCTCCCAATGTAGAAGGAACAACAGCTATAATAATAGGAATATCTGTGGGAATGGTGGAAGCTTCTGTTTCCTTCACAGTTTCCTTTTCTTTCATCAGTAAATCCAATTGGCTTTCCATGTCCTTGATTTGAGAAGTAAGCTTTATAATTAACGTCATCATGTATTCTTTCTCTTTTTGTTCCTAAAGTATATTTTTTTCTCTGGTGCTCACTTTGAGGAAGTTTTAATTGTTTCCTCAAAGCAACAATGTCATCATTTTTCTTTTTGATTAAGACTTCAACAGCTTGTACATTGGATGGGTCCACTCCTATTTGTAGAATCAAGTCTTCTAAGGCTTTGATCCTTAGATCTTTTGCATATAAGGAGCCTTTATCAAGCTTCATCTGATCTTGCAAGTTGATGATAGTATTTTTAAGATTGGTTACACTCATAGCTTTTGTCACCACAGTGGAATATAGCATTTCTGAGCTATGCCTATGGAATTCTATTTGATCCAACTCATGTACCTTTTCAATATCTACTTCAAATTCCTTCTTTTTGTAGTCAACCACTATTTTAGGAGTTGAAGTAGTAGGCTGTAAAAAGGACATGATCATTTTATTTGAATAATAATCAAATGCTGAAAGCAATCTATCCTATTTTCCCAGCTTCTGCTTGAGGAATTGAGAATAAATCTCACTTTCAATCTCCTCATTCCTTTATTTAATCTGTTTGTATCTATCCTTAATATCAAAATCCTTCTCTTTTGCTATTTGAGAAGAAGAAGTTTCCATATTCACCTGTTATTCAATCACTTGGGTCTCTTTTCCTTTGGAGGCTGCTTGTTCTCTTTCAATTTCTGTCAATGTCTCTTTTATTATTGTAGTTGCCTCATCATTACTGACCTCTGGTTCATATTCCACTTGAATGAGTTTTTCTTTGCCAATGGAACCAAATCTTAGCCTTTTATTGTAGATGAGTTTAAATTTTGTATCTGTTGTAGTTTCTGCTGTATAGGACCCTCCTCTCTAGCTCTTTTGTTTGAAGTTTCTGGCTCTTTAGGAGTTACCACAGTAAGTGTGATACCTACTTTTTATATTGGCTGTGTATTTGCAGTCAAATCAAGCAATGTATTCTCTTTCCATTCTTCTTGATTAGCATACTTTTTAATATCAGGTTTTGGCTCATGTATAAATGGAGGTAATTTGCACTTAACTCTGATACTGCTCAATAGACCTTGGGGGTCATAATTCCAAGGAAAACTCACTTGGAATTTCAATTCTGACAACCTGTTTTGTATCTCTTTGTCAGCTATAAATGGACCAATCTGATTTTTTAGTTTAAACTGAGTCTTCTTTTTGGATGCCATGAAATTGATGGCATCATCATTCAACACCTATCTTAAATATTCCAAAGCAAAGACTCTTAGAGTTAAAAACTTAGGTAACTTATAGGGAAGCAAATTGGTTCCAAATATTGTTAGTTCAGTGTGCTTCTCATATAAGTACCAATCTCCCATTTTACACTATTTTGACAGCTATAATATTCCTTTCATCTCTTCATTTATTCTGGGCTGTTCTGACTTATGAAGTAAATTCATTGCTGGCCTGATAAATAAATCAGTGAAGTCTGTATAGTTATATTCATTTCCTTCATTTCTTAACAAATACGTCCAGAAAACAATTGATAGAGGCTGGCCCTCTACATTCATCTTCTGCAGTGCTATAGGAAAATGATCTGCTTGTGAAAATAAGAACAAATGGAATAAATAGGAGGAATATCTAAACACCCCTTCAGTGGGTAGCTTTGTCAACTGGTGGTGTATGGAATCAGCAATAAATCTGGCAAAATGAAAGATCACAGTAGGAGGCTCACCAGGGGATAGAGTGGATGAAAATCCAAGGATAGACTCATCAGTAAATTCATCAGTAAAGTATCCTAAGATGAAGGATAACATTGAAATAACATGTATAGAACCCTCTGGGAACTTGGAAGTGGAATATGGAGGATTCAACTTTGGGATATCCACATGGCTGGGCATGAAGTTCTGGAAAATGATGAATTTTTTAGGGAAATATAACCCTAAATATAATTGAGTGAGGGCTTAAATGGATAATGGGACTGCCCTAGGGTCAAGTTGTAATCTTATCAATTTACCTGCCACTATTTACAATGGATCTTTGATCTGGGACATAATACTTCTGGCATAATCTTATCAAGTCTTGACCAGGATGTGTCATTGGGACTATATATTTAGGTAAGTTTGTATCCTAGAGGGGCATTTCTTCTTTGTAAAGGAAATTTTCATGACACCAGCTATGTACTTTAAATAGATTGAATTCCACTTGAGGGTCTACAATTTTGTAATCTACATCAACCAAGGGAATGACTTCTTCAGTGGACACTGGAGGTTGAAGAGGATTTACAGTCACAGAGGACTTAGCAGTGATAGCAAGAGTAGACTTTGGGAATTTTTCAGTTTCAGTTTTAGGAGGTTTGGATCCTCCAGACTTAGCAGGCTTGGATCCTCCAGCCTTTGGTGTGAGTTGCTTTTTTGTCATTTTAAATTTACTACAACAAGTTTAAACAATTTTCTATAGTTTGTTTTTCTTCCAGAGAGGGTAATTGAGCAATTTTTATGGGCAAGGATGATAGCAGTGGGCAATTCAATGCTCAATTTTGGAATTATACGGCACAGGAAATAGCTTAAGACAGAAAACACAAGTTTTCTGAATGAATGGGACTGTAAAAAAGAGGTTTTAAGGTTTTCAGTGAGTTTTAAAACCTTCTTGCTTTGTAAATTGAATTTCAGAGGTCTTAAATTGAGAAATTTGGCTCTAAAAGAGGTTTGCTGAACATAGCAATTTCTGGGGAAAATTTGTGAGGGTTTGCCTTGTTTTGGGGATTTTTTGGGCAAATTTATATGGTCAATTTCTTTATTAAAAGCTTAATTTGTTTAGCTGAAGACTTAAACTGTGAATTTGCAGGTTAGATTTGATGAAAAATACCTTAACTGTGGGTATTTTGACGGTCGGAAGGGTTTTCAGATGCTTCTGTGGTCGAATTTGAGCTTTATTTCAATTTGTTGGAGCCGAGAAAGCCTTTCTAGTCTTCAAATAGGGTATTTGCTGTGAAAACTGAATTTTAAGGCATGAAATCGACAAACAGATGTTAAAAACAGAGTTTGGGAAGCTTAATAGGGCTAGGCGAAGTTCTTTTAACAGTCGAGAAGCAAATAAATATGTAAAATATCATATCCAAAGGTTTAATATTGGATATAATTCATTTCAAGACATATTAAATGCGAGTCTAATCATTGGCGGGAATTTGTTTTGATTCTCGAATGCAAAAACCATAAGTTGTTTTCGCGTTGGTCTCAGGTTGTAAGTGGTTTTCCTCCAAATGAACGCGATGCAATGAAATCACGCCACGTCATAGGAGGGTGAACAGTAAAAACCGCCCGTTTTGCGTTCATTTGGGCTGCAGGTGGGCGATTGATTTGTGAATGCAAAAATCATCTTCCGCCATTGGATCATTTGGATAGGAGTGAACGGCTTAGATTGCGTCAGGAGTTGCGGTTGGAAAGTATGGTGGGGCTGGGAATGACTTATGTGGGCGGAATGGATATATAAAACTTTTGTATCATTTTCTTTATAACCATAGTTTTATATATATATTATGAGTTTATATATACATGCGGGCTATGATATGTTATATAGTTATAACAAAGGTTTAGATGTAGGATATGGGCACGTGAGGCTGGTTATGAAGATTTAACCATGGGTTATGCTATGTATAGCGTAAGGCTATTACATAGTTGGAAAATACTTGGGAAAAAGCCAACCTAAAACATGATATAAACCTTTAGCTCTTTTGCAATAAACCCTGGGTTTAAATATTTTAATGCGGGGATAGGAACATGTATTTGCAAAGGCTTTGGGGGATTAAATTTTAGTTTATATTAAACTTTATGTTAAGCTCGACAGTATTTTTATTTTTCAAATACATGTCATACTTCCGAAAGCTTGTTGGTATTTTATTTTATTATATAGTTTATTAAACCATGGAGGCTTAATAACTATAGTGGGGCGGGATATTTAAATATTGTTAGTTTTAGACCAAAGGGGGTGTTTTTGGGTTTTTTAATTTAAACATGTGGATATTTAACTTTGGTCAAAAATCTTATAATAGTGGGTTTTAGGGGCATATTATAAATAAAGGAGTTATATTAATAGGATAAGGTCTTTTCTAGGGAATTAATAGAATAAGTTAACAATTAATATGATAGGGAAAATGGAATACTCAATAAATACATTTGTATGACTAAGTAAAGTGAAAACCTTAAAGCAAGTTTAACATTTAATGAATTCACCACTTGTACTTAGCATAGAGTGCTCTATGAGGGTTTATATGCTTTGTATAATGGAGGGAGTTAATCAAAGGGGCTTTCGTGTATGATTAAGTAAGAAAAGAGTTCTTACTCAAAATTTTGAGTTATGATGGGTGAATGATGGATAAATAATGATAATTTGGGGATTATTATAGGAATTAAACACTTTCGACTAACAGTGATTAAGCCTTGGGTCCAGTCCCAACAGAAGTAAGAGAAATGCTCTGAGCCTCTTTGAGTGAAAGTCTAGAATGCAGAATAAATATAGGGGAGGGGAAATTAGTGATTTTTTCCCGGTGAAAAGTATTTACATGATTCTCCCACTTCTTTCTACCTACCCAAATTTTAATCTAACATTTTTTCTTCCATTTTGCAAGTGTATTTGAGCTAGCAACCTTGAACATTTTATTCTTTTGAAAGCAATAAAGACTATCTAAATCTACCTTATATCATCCGAGGGCTCAGATTAAACTGATGAGCTCCTCTTTATTCTCTACCTATCTACTAATTATTCAGGATTAAACTGTCTGAATAATTTTTTATTCACTATTCTACAACAATAAAATTGAAACATGACAAGTCAAGATTAATTAGTTCAACTCATCATGGATTATGGCATTTATTGACACTCTGCCATAATCATCTGTAAAAAGTAGTGGCATTTGGACTTGCTCACTTTCATGTTTTATTTCTTTTTCTTTGGGGTATATTATTTTTTCTAAGTCCTTTGATCTTTCTTTTAGGACTTTTACCCTCTTTTTGATTTTCTATTTTTTTATTTTTTACAAAATATGGGAAAACAACTTGCAGAAAGCAAGGTATGTACATATTTTTACAAGAATATCATAAGTCAATTCCAAATTATGAATCATATACTTATAAGACCCTAACACCTCCCAAAAACAATTATCTTAATATGATTATGCTAACCAATGTACCAACCTCATACTTTGTCTTATTCATTCTCACACTTTATTATAAAATGTCATTCAAATTGTTCAAGGAAACCATGGAGAATGATGGAGAATACATGAGAGATGAGGGCACAGGGAGGCCAATGGAGCCATGAGCAAAGAGAAGGCAGGTCGGATGAAAGAAGGACATGCATTTCGAGGCAGGATGGTGCGCACAGTTCGAGGGAATATTTTTTGATGCCAAGGGAATATTTTGATTCCACGGAGGTAAAATTTTCCTATGTCAGAATGTATTAAGCCTCATATGCATTTTAACCATAATTCGCAGGGAGCGCGATGGTGTGCTCGGATTTTCCATTTGAGTATCAGTTTTGAAGATTCCTCGTGGAGGAGGATCTTCAAGAATCTTGAGGGAATCTTTCAGATTCCTTGGAGGCCGAAATTCGCCTGTGTCAGAATGAGGTCAACTTTATACCCATTATTTTCGAAATTTCACAAGGATCTCAATGGTGAGATCATATTCCTATTTTTAGTTGTAGATTTCTATATTTCTTGTGGAGCAGCATCTTTGAGGATTCTAGGGGGAATATAAAAGATTTCGTAAGGCCCAGATTTTGACAGTGTCAAAATTCAACAAATTGACAGTCGGTCCTACACCTCTCGGTGACACGAGTTCAACGGTGCAGTCAGATTTTCCATTTGAGCCTTATGTTTTTTAGCCACTTTTCAAAGTGGAGTTGCAGGTGTCAACATTCAGTGAGTGAGTAGTCGATTTCAAGATATTAGACACCATGAGATTGATGGTACAACCAAGTCCAGTATGCTATCATCCTCTTCTTCAGATAGCTCCTTGATGTGAGAGGAACATCTCGTGGAGAGATCTAGTCACTCCTGCGTGAGGGCATTTTCCTTGTATGATAGAGAAAACACCATCCATGTACATCTTCACTCTTTCTAGCACTTAATGCAACGACCTATACCATCCTGACACCGAGGCCCAAAGACATAGTCCCTCCTGGATGAACTCCATTATCAATATCATATGTTGCTAATGCTTGTTATGTTCCTCTTCTTTACAGGATGCAGATGTTCATTTATGTTCATTAACGCTTTGATTAAATGCAATTCTAACACATCAGCCGAAGTAAAAGGTCTTGGTTAAAAGTGTATTAGGAATTTACCTGGATCACTCATAGTGGACTAGTGCTTTTTGGCCTATTGATGCCTTTTAAACCTTCTACCTAGATTTGAGAATGGTTTTTCTTAATATTTTGACTTATGCTCTAGAATTGAACTTGGATCCTTGTCTTTCCATTCTCTAGAAATATTGGGAAGGTTTAGAGCATCTAATTTCGTATCCTCATTTAATTCATTAGTGAATACAAATTCGGTCTTGGACTTTGGTGGTTCTTGAGATAAAGGGTTTCAGGGTTTTGATGATTGGGTTTGAGAAACCTTGATATGATTTTTGGGAGTTCTTGAGTTTGACATGTCAACCTACAAATGAGGGGGATTCATTGATGGATTTGGGATTTCGATATTTTTCAGGGGATCAATATTTTTTCTCGTAACTAGCCTTTTTCTAGAGTGTAATTGTGGTGGTTGGGATTGGGACCTCGACAAACGTTTACTAGTTTAGAGATGCCATCTTGGTTAGTGACTTGGGTGGGGCTGAAGTAGGATTAGGAACAATTAGGGGAGAATTCTTGTATATATAGTCATATTTATTGCATCTTCTACAATAGAATTGTATATGTTCATAGTCCAAGCTCTGCTTTTGGAGCTTGTATTAATAGTAGATATCCATTGACTTGGAAAGGGGCTATGAAATGTTCATATAAAAAAAGGTACATATGTATGAGAAATAACTACCTTATTTCATAGGATTTGAAGCCTTGATGAAGTGTCCCATGACATTGTCGATTCTGGCTAATATCTCCATATCATAGAATTTCTTGGGAAATAAGTAAATTCAGATATAAACTAGGGCTATCATGAAATCCTTTTTGTCTGGGACAATTTTTTCCATTCATAAGCTAAGATAGAGTCATGTAGATTTAAAGAAATATGAGAAAATTTCAAATACTTTGATATGGTCTTCTATGTTGGCAACGAAAATGGTAAAAATGCCTTTTGTGTCGAGTTCTAGATTTATTTTCCCCTCAGGCTTCAATTTTTGTTGCATCGAGTAGGATAACACCTTTTCCAAGGGTTATATGCCAATGACATTGAGAATTAGGGAGTGATCCCTCATGTATTGAATGTACTTCCTAGTATAATTAGAGTGCACATCAAACTTTGGATGTATGGTTTCTTTTGCAAGGCCGCTCCCTAGAAATGTTCATATAGTTGAAGCTTGTGATGAGGAACCCTTTTAATACTTTTCCTAAAATCCATTTCAAGATTTGGGGCTTTGAGAATGAAGGCTAGCGATTTCATTTATCTCTTACAACAACCTTGCTATAGGAAGGAGTGCCACTCCCTTCTACATTGCTGACCATGGCTGATGAGGAGTTTAGTGTCAACAAAAATGACAACAACTAAGGTATTCAAAGTCTAGTTTGCATGGTAGCTATTATCATATAATTTATATATTCTTTTATATCAATATTCTTTTATTTTTTAAAATAAATTTGTTTTATAAAAAGTAATTTTACTTCTAATTTATTTTATCAAATTTATATTCTAATTTATTTTATCAAAATTATATTCTATATAATTATAGAGGATAGCATACCAATATCCAATTTTAAATATAGATAATATTAAAATTATTATTATATTAAAATGTGGGAAAAAATTGTAGGCAATCAAAGTTAAAATTATTATTACATTAAATAGTGAAAAAAAATTATAAGGCAATAAAAAGTTAGACTGTAGAAAGAAAACTAAAGTATTATAAAGAAAAAACCAATATAATTTCAAAAATAAAAAAAATTGTCCTCACTAATGTTAAGATGGCCATAAACTTTAATAATAACTTAATATTAAAACTAAATATTAATACTAAAACTAAATACTAGTCCATTATATTTATAACACAAACCATTAAAAATGAAAACACTCTTTTTGAAATTATCTATCTTATAATAATTTTCTATATTAAATAAATTTTAAAATATTTTCATCTCAGTAAATTTTTTAAAATTTTAAAATATTTTCATCTCAGTAATTTTTTCCGACCTCAATGGAATAATCTTTACCATTATTCTTATAATCACCATATCCACTACTGGTTTATGTCCGGGCATTACTCATATTTGGATGCCAAAGTTTTTACTGTTTACCTGTTTACTACTTTTTCCAAAATGAAAGGTGATAATTATGATTCAAACTAGATATTTCAATGTGACTGATATTTCAATTTGACGACTTTGGATTTCAATGGTTGGGTATAGTGATCCGTCAACCTTTTGAATACAACCACTATAAGCTTCTGATACTATTTTTGCTGAAAAAACCCACTAAAAGCTTCTCATGCAAATTTTGCGCTTCTGCTGTACAACATGGCAAGGGACATCTGTTTTCCATCCGAATTTTATGACGAATTGGCTTGGCTAATAGAACCCACTTGAGCTGTAAAATACCGTAATACAACACGGATGGAGTTGAGATACAGTTATCCTCTTTGCTTGGCGTGATCAAAGTAAGCTCAATATCTAGTAAATTACCTCGTCAGAAACATAAAATTTAACATGAATAAGTGGAAATTTATGTTGAAATTTCTAATGGCAAGTTCCGATACCATGTTGAAAATATTGAATGAAATCAATAACATAGGGATGCTCCTCCATAATACAGAGACTTTAAATAAAATGCGGAAATAACAGTCAATTATAGTCAATTATACACAAGCAGTGTAAAAACACAAGAGAGGAATAAAACTTCAGTTTCTCTATTCAACTCTCATCACCTGAAAACGAATGAAATTACATTAGCTATACAAAATGGCCGAAGCCTGAAAACCTAATTCTAATCAATGTTGTTTAATGTTGAACAATCTTTCAACAAACATTCATCTTTTTGGGCCGTCAAAAGACCTTTTTCTGCATTTAATCGGCACGAGCGCCGTATTCTGCTTATACACAAAAACACCCGAGAACACATTCAAACACACAAACTGGCGGACCTCAAACTTTATGTGATTCGGCTTGAGTCCTCATCGCAGATCGCAGATCGGTGAGCTTAAATTTTATCTGGCGGGAACACGGATAAACATAAAAGGTTGCGGGCGCGATGTGCGACGGCGCAATCACGTCACAAAAAAAAATAACATATGTGCGATGTGCGATGGCGCAATCACGTCGCAAAACAAATAACATATGTTGCGGCACTTTATGGGAAAACATAAACGGTTGCGAATGCAATGTGCGATAACACAATCACATCACATGTCAAATAACTTAACTTGCGGCTGTGTAAAAGTAAGTCATAAACAATGTGAAATGTGCTTTGCGGGCGACTTAGACGAAGGTAAGTGCGGTAAGCGAAATACAAAAGATTGCGGTGGTTTGCAAGTGCAGTGAAGGTTTGGTGGGTCCCGCCGATATCGCATCAGCGGAGACTTAACGTATCAATGGAAAAGGTTTATGGGTAAATGTTAAATGTTGCGAAATGTGCTTGCGAGCAAAAAAAAAAAAGGTAATTCAATGTGGTGGATGGAAATAAATGCAAAGTTTAAGGCTCGGGTACTTTGTTTTGATCTTTGCGTGGATTCGTGAAAACGGATCCAGTTCTCGGATATTTTCTTGTCCTTTATCTGCTGTCAAAAATTTATGGAATTGTAGGACGCTGCCGCTTCTCATTCATGGCGGTGGTTGGTAGTAAAATTCCAACACTCCCCCTTATTCACAACTACCGCCATCAGTCATTTCTAGACATTTTCTGAGATACTCAAAACTCTTTTGTGCTAATGGCTTTGTGAGGATATCAGCAAACTGTTCCTCTATCCTGCAATTCATCTATGTGCTTTGTTCTCTTGTGGAAAACGTAATTCTTTGACAATGCTATTGTTGAGCTATTATCAAAATAAATTGTGGTTCCCTTGTCTTTCTCATGACATAAATCTCTCAGCATCCTTCTCATCCAAATTTCTTGGTATGCTGCTGTTGTTGCTACCACATATTCTACTTCTGCTTTTGATAAAGAAACAATTGGTTGCTTCTTAAAATCCCATGAAATGACTGTCGATCCCAAATGAAACACATACCCAGATGTGCTCTTCATATCATCTACACTTCCAGCCCAATCACTGTCAGTGTAACCAATCAACTCAAAATTATCAGTTGAGGAGTATAAAACACCATACTCCTTTGTTCCATTCACATACCTCAAAATCCTCTTGGCTTCTTGCCAATGTGTCTCCTTTGGTGTCTCCATGAATATGGAAATTAAACTTACAACATACATAATATCAGGCCTAGTTGCAGTCAAACACATGAGGCTGCCAACTATGCTCTTGTACAATGTCAGATCGACATTCTTGCTGCAATCTTCTTTGCTTAACTTTAACCCCATAACAGTTGGAGTTATTGCTACTTTGCTGTGCTGCATGTTAAACCTCTTCAAAAAAATTTCAACATATTTTGCTTGGCAAATAAAAACTCCCTTTTCATTTTGTTTTACTTATATGCCCAAGAAGTATCTCAATAAACCCAAATCAGTCATTTCAAATTCACTCTTCATGACTGCTTTAAAATCAACAATGACAAAAACTTCATTGCCAATAAAAATTAAATCATCTACATATAAAACAACGATAAGGATCTTACCATCATTTTCTTTGATGTAGAGTGTGGGTTTACCATCACATTTTTCAAACCCATTTTCTATTAGGTAAGCATCTATTCTGCTGTACCATGCTATTAGTGCATGCTTCAGCCCATAAAGAGCTTTCTTCAACTTGCACACTTTGTGCTCTTGGCCTTCAATCTCATAGCCTGGAGGTTGTTCAACATACACATCATCTTTCAACACTCCTATTAGCCATCTATAAATTCTGTTATACCTGCTGATGGCTAAATAGGTTCCTTAAGTTTTCAAGAAACAAATTTTATGAAAATCTATGAGTTCTTGAAACCTCACTATGTTCATTATCTTCAAAAGAATCATTTCACTGATAAAATTCACTCAAAGCCTTTAAGTTACCCTGCCAAGACAAAAGAGACTGTTCTCAAGCTTCTTTCACCATTTCATAAGTTCATTTCACTCATTTTCCACCTATCTCCACTAATCATTTTTTTCCTCTGAAAAATCCCTCCTTTCCCTCCATTTACCCTTCATTTCCTCTTAAAAACCCTCTAAACCTCATAAAACCCCTTTTTATGTGGTTTAAAACCCTTCTTTTATACCTGTCGGAACACTAAAAAGGCTAAAAACCCACTTTAAAAGCCTAACTCTGACCATTTTTATAAAATAAGGCCTTAAGCCCTCATTGCTTAAGCACCTTATGTCCTCCCCTCCATATAACCATTTTCTCTGCCTCGTTTAGCCCCCTTCCTTTGTCATTTCACTCCTCCACACCACGTTTTCTTGGTGAGATCTTAGCCATCGATCACGAAGATCCAACGGTGATCACGTCCTAACCATCACCCTTCCTCCCGACCATCCCCTCGCCCATGCATATTTGTGAACCCATCACAACCGTTGATTGTAAAAATCCAATGATCAACATGCTCCCTGATGTTTCAACCCTGCCTATTAACATTTCACTACCTTACGAATCTGCTGACCTCAGCACCAGTCCCACTGCTGATCATCTCTGCCGACCGTGCTCGTTCTCTGTCGTCGATTTGGCTCCCCCAGATCTGACGGTCCACAATCAATATTGTGTCCAAATTTCCAAAGTAAGTTAACGCGCTATTTCTGCTCGATAAAAGCGGTTTACCCAAGGACACGTGTCACTTCCTGAGTGGCATCGTGTTCGTTTGGACCAAAACCATTTACCGCCCATCTTCTACGCAAAAACCACCTGATTTTCTGCAAAACCACTCTTGCCTCCATTCACACCAAAATTCAAATTTCTGTCCTTTCTCCTAGTTCCGCCTGTGGAACCCTTCCTCTGCGCATCTCCCCTTCTTTGTACATCACCCTAACGCCTCCTCCGATCCTCTAAACGCAGTTTATCTCGTGAACACAGGTTTTATAATATGTTTTTGTTTCTTATTTACAGGTTTAATGGCGCCCTATGATGAACAAGCCCTCTTACGGCCAATATCAGTGGCAGAAACCCCAGGATGACGATCCTCGAGGTTTAAACACAAAGAACAGGGAAATTTAGGGTTCAAAATAGTGTTTAATCGATGCTTCATGGCCATTGACACAATCATGAAACCCTCCAGCGCAGCAAAGAAGACACCTGCACACAGAAAAGACAAAGAGATCAGTGAAGGAATGAAGGAAAGGCCTAATCAAAGAAATTAAAGTAAAACAGAGGATTAGCATAAAGATCAAGGATAAAGACAAAAGGTTTAAAAGACAAAGCATAAAATTCATAACAATCATAAAGAAAAAAGACAGCAAGGATGATTAAAATCATTATCAAAGGCCTAAACAGAGTTTAAAGACATCATCAGACAGATCAACAAGAAAGAATGCTTCGAATGACAAATCACTGAAGCAATTACTCCTCCAAAAGACTAAAAATGCCACCTACAGGCCTAATTTGCCTCAAAAGACACATAAAGTTATTACAGTAAGAGATATCTTTTAGAGACAGCTCAGAAGTTATTGCCAGCCTACCAAATAAGTCTGAAAGTCAACAAAAGCAACTGAGTAGTTCAAAGAGTTAATGTAATATTCATTATGAAGAGTTAGTTTTAAATACATTTTTGCCTTGGGCCTTGCATGGTCTCAAAGGTCAAAAACATTTACTCTGCCATTTATGAAACATTTAAGGACCCATTCTTCACCCCACCTCCTCATTTCATCTATAAATATCATATGAGGAGTTCATTGTAAGTGTTGGTTGGATTATCATTGAAGTGTAAGATAGTTGCTGAAGCTGTTGAAGAGCTGTGGAGTAGTCGAAGAATACTAGGGTGAGAAGAGAAGTTTTGAGCTATAAAGCCCTGCTGGACTTGAAGTATGTAATTGGTTTGAACATCAATAAAATAGGTTGATTCATGGGATCCCGGTCTATGTTAATGCTGATGTTATTCCTCACTGTATTTGTTTATCCTTTTGTCTTACAAACTGTCCATTTTCTTTGATAAAGAAAATAAAATTTAGATTAGGATTTACTGTCAAATTACCCTATTTCTGTCTGAAAGCTTTATCTTTATGTTTTCCTCTGCTAAGGTCTGATTGGAGGATTTTTAATTGCCCTCATGTTTTATCTAGCTTGTTGTTTTAAGAATGATTCAATAGAGTGTAACTAGGGAGAAATGTTGGTGAGTCCATGTTTGTTTGAGTATAACTTGAGATATTTTTTTTAAAGATCTTTTCATAGCTTGCCAAGTAGAGTCTAAACCAGGGAAGTCTATGGTTAGCCCTGTCCTTTGGTCAATCTTTAACAGTTTCTTTGAAAGATCCCTTGAGAGTATGTCAAAAGCAGGCTTGATTCATAGTTTCTGTCTGATCTTAGGCTATTTTCCTTGTTCTCTTATATGTTTTCTCCTTTCTAAAAGTAGTCTTAGGATTACTGGATTGTTGTCTTAAAAGTTTGCTTTATTACAAGTTTTCCCAAAGAAGTTTATGGTTTGCCCTGTCTTTTGGCTTGCTTCAAACAATTAATTTGAAAGGTTTTTCTTGTTTAGTAGAGTTAATAGATTCTTAAATGATTATTAGCTTTTATTCTTTCACAATATCTTAATGTTTCATATCACAACTCAATCTAAGAGATCCTTTGATATAGATGACTTTCCCTATGGAAACCCTTGAATAATTGCTGTGAAATTAAATCCTTTTGTGACTCCATAGCCCAATGGGTTAATACTGTTTCATGACCTATCTTTTTAGCTGAAACATTCTTTCTGTTTACTCTCAGCTTCACCCTTCAACTGACCTCTTCAGTTAATGATATCCATCCCAACCAAACAAACAAGTTCCAAAGAGCTTCATAGCTAGCCTAATATCATAAACAAAGTATAAAGATATATCCTTTGAAAACACTTAATAGAGAGATCCCTCTCTGAATCCAGGAAGGCTAGGTCCTAGGATTCCAAAGTGGTTTTGATGTGGACCCCTGCAGTGTTTATTCTTGCCATTATTGTAAATCACAGGGAGCCAACATAGTGGCGACCATACTGGGGAAAAATTGAGTAATAGATAACTTCACAACTCATAAAACCTCTTTCTTAAAATGAATCAGGTGTCTGCCAAGAATGGTTCCTGATTGTTGATGGTGGACAACAACTAGTCCTATAAAACAAGTAAAAATCTTCCACCTGGTGACTCCACTGGTTTTCAGTAGGCCTGCTGACCCCATTGGTGGTCCAAAGACTCCACTGGGAAACTTACTTGATCAATAGAACATCACAAAACCTAGTTAAGAAAACTTGGTGGATTAAAAGTTTTCTTACATAGATTAGTTTGCCTTTAAAAAGACTATCATATTTGGCTGAAATTTTCTTATCTTGGGTCTAAATCCTGGCTTCCAAAATAATCCATACTAGATCCCATCCTGACCCAAATCCTCCTACAATATTTGATAATCCTGAAAACATTCTTAGGAAGTCTCCTTCATCTAAAAACCCAACTATTGTCAGACCAATCCACAGAAAAAATTCAGTCCCTGAAAACCTTATAAACTTGCAGAATACCCAAGTTGACTTCCCTCATATCCGAAGCTTATCTAGAACTAATTCACAAAGGGGTATAGATCAGATAGACTTTGAGCCTATAAATTCACAACACACTAGCAGTAGAGAAACCTCCCCTTCCACACCTCCCGATCTCCATTTCATTCACAACTTTGGTTTCTCTCATCCTAAATCTGCTTAACAGTACTTAGCTAGTGCTAGTAATTCTGTTACATTCACCCACACATCCACAGTTCAAAACACTTCAGCTCATCATCAAACTCATATCACAAATCCTCCACTTGTAAACCCACCATTGTTTCCACAAGTCCATACCATGGCAACATGGTATGCTCCCTTAGTCCTTCCTTTACCTTTTATTGCTCTACCACAGGACTATCAATCCAAGATTCCATTATATGATGCTAGTAGTTCTACTACAGCTCAACAACGTGTGGATAGAATGAATTATTACTTTGACAGACAATAAATAGATGATGAAATTGTAAAACTTAGGATGTTTGTTCAAAGTTTAGGGGGAGAAGCAAGAAAATGGTTCAAAGACTTAACCCTTAATAGCATCAATGACCTCCATGCTTTCCATCAATTATTCTTAAACAAATGGAAAGTCAAGAGAAATCCCCTTCAAATCTTGTCAGAATACAATGATCTTAAAAGAAATGTTGGAGAGAGTGTTCAAGATTATTGCACTAGATTTAATAGTGTTTATAATGCACTCCCTCCACAAATGAAACCAGCACAAGGCTTAGCCTTAATAAAGTTTCCTAAAGGATTTGACCCAGACATGTGTTATCAGTTAAGGGAAAGAGAACCCCTCACATTAGAAGACATGCAGAAAGGGGCAGTAAGTGTAGAGGCTAACCTGAATGCCAGAAGGGCTAGATTGAAAGCAGAGAAAAAGGTTACCTATAAAGATGAAGCAAGACCTTCCACATCAGACTCCAAAATTGATAATTTGGTTAGAACCATGGAGATGATGATGGAAATAATAAACATGAATGAGAGGAATTATCATAAAGAAACCCAAATAGCTCCTCAAAACAAAAATCAAAATCAAAATCAGAACTTTAGAAGGAATTCCCCTCAGATTAGACAAAGAGGCCCTGATCAACAAGTTAGACCTTCTTTCCAATAGAATTATGCTGATGCAAATGAAGGAGTGATTGAAGAAACAAAGGGAAATCACATAAACATGTTGGGAACAAATGATGAGGATACTGTCTTCCTCACTAGGAAAAAACAAGTTATATATACACCTTATGAAGAAGAAAGCCTGGACTCTGCAGACTACCAACAAGGCTTTGAAAATGCTATAATAGAAGTACATAAACAATATGAATTAAGGAGTAAAAAGAACCAAGAAGTTCCCAAGAAAAAGACCTCTGAAATTTCTACAAAAAACAGCCCTGTAAATACTCCCACAAATATAATAGAAAACCAGAAAACAGTGGCTGAAAATTCTGATAAAAACAAAGGGAAAAACACTCAAATTCATAGCAAACATAATGGTGACCCTAGCAACACTAGCACCTTAGCTAATGCTCCTGATAAAACCATCCTAACTGCTATCCGTAATAAAAACCAACAAGCTGATTTTGCTGAGAAAACAATGACTAAAAAAGTTGAGTTAAACATTTCTAAAAATCAGACTCCTTTTAACATAGAAAGTGAAATTGCCAAAATTAAAATCTCTATTCCTCTCACATAATTTTTCACACAAAATGTATATAAATCTCAACTGTTAAAATCCTTGAACATAGGAGACTACAATGATTATATTAACCTAAATGATGACAAACCCGAGCTTCTGTTTGGACCATAAGTGGAAGGGAAATTTCAAGAAGGAGGTGTTCCTCCATTTTATGTCAGTCTCAACATCCATGATAAAATTTTGCACAATGCCATGCTTGATTCAGGAGCATCACATAATCTCATTCCCAAAGTGATAATGGAAATATTAGGCCTTGAGGTGACTAGGCCTTATAAATATTTATACTCCTTTGACTCCAGCAGAGTCAAATCCCTAGGCCTAATAAAGATCTCTGTGTCAACTTAGCACAAATCCTAGCCCAAAGCTTAGTGATGGACATTGTAGTGGCTGATATACCTCCCAAGTATGGCATGCTCCTTTCAAGATCTTGGGGTGCAAAAATTCAAGGCACTATGCAGATGGATATGACTCATGCTACCCTCCCTATCTTTAGTCAACCCAGAAGACTATATAGGGAACCCACATTAAATACATGGTGAGTAGTAAAGAAAGACCAGAAGATTCCCCTCTTTATTCTATTCATACAGACCTTGACTCATTCATTCTTTACAATGATGAAATTCCTAATGAGCAAGAATTAGAACATGACATCTCAACCAACATAGTGGCAGCCATAGAAGAGAAGGAAGGGAAAGAAAAATCATCCAAACAATTTGCCAATTTAGAAAATCATAGCAAACAAAATAAAGGTCATCAACTACAAAACAGTCATCAACATGGTGTCAACCATGATAATCAAAGAAAAAATCCTCAATACATTGAAAACCTCGAGGAACAAGTTAAAAATCAACATAGTGTAGACCCTCAAAAAGAACATAATGGCATTCAAGACAAACTAAACATAGAGGATAGAAATGAAATTAATGATAAATTTGAAACCAATCCTCTTTGGAGTATGAGTTTTGATGGATCCTGTAGTAAAACTGGTGCAGGAGCAGGCATATGGGTGCATAATACAGAGAATAACTATGCTGAAGGCCATTCATACAGACTAAATTTTCAATGCACTAATAACATAGTAGAGTATGAAGCACTCCTCTTAGGACTACATTTACTGAAAAATTAGGAGCCAAGAGGATAATTGTTCATGGAGATTTAGAACTATTAATTAGGCAAGTAAATGGAGAATACACTCCCAAACATCCAATATTGAGAGCCTATAGAGATGATGCTATGGACCTCCTAAAAACCTTTGCAAAATTTGAACTCACCTTTGTCCCTAGAAACCAAAATATCCTTGCCAATGGTTTAGCTTTTGCTGCTAGTACATGTCTTAGACCCCATGAAAACAAAAAATACTCAATCCAAGTCAAATATAGACCATAAGTCCCAGATAATAAAAAATACTGGCAAATTTTTGAAGGAAATAAACAAACAGAAGACTTCCTACAGTCTAGAAATGAGTTTGAAATGCCAACTTCAAATTAAGAGTATGAGGAAGATTGTCCTTCTGAGGAAAAATCACTTTTTAAGGAAGAATAATCTCCTGAGGTGGCTGATATAAATATGTTAACCAAAGTACCCAAACATAAAACATAGAACTACACAGATTTAGAAAAAGAAGATCTAGAAGTACTACAGTCTTTCAATGAAAACTTGCCAAAGGGACTAGTGCCTCTAGAATAATTGTTTGACTTTAATGATGTTGCCAAAAATCCAAAAATAGAACCTACTGAAGCTGAAGTAGAAGAGTGCAATATAAGCAGTAAAGAAAGGCCTAAAATGATCAAATTATCCAAAACACTACCAGCTCACATTAAACTGAAATACCTTGATCTGTTTATAGAATTTTCCGATGTGTTTACTTGGAGTTATGAAGATTTTAAATCATATAATACATAAATAATTCAGCATAAGATACCCATCAAAGAGAACCAGAAACCTTTTAGACAAAAACTACGTAGAATAAACCTTGTACAATTACCTCTAGTTGAGGAAGAAATCAGAAAAATGTATGATGCTGGAATTATTGTCCCTGTGAGATACCCATAATGGGTATCCAATCTTGTATCTTTAAGGAAGAAGACATGAGAAATAAGGCTTTGTATAGACTTCAGAAACTTAAACAAGGCCTCATTAAAAGACAACTATCCCTTACCCAAAATGGATTGCATCTTACAAAGGGTAGTAGGTTCAAAAAGAATTTCTTTGCTAGATGGCTTCTCGGGATACAACCAAGTGTTGGTACACCGTGATGATCAATTTAAAACAACCTTTACCACACCTTGGGGCACTTTCATGTATGTGAAAATTCCTTTTGGTTTAATGAATGCTGGCACCACATTCCAGAGAGCCATGGATATTGTTTTTTCAGAAGAAATAGGTTACTTCATTGTGATTTACTTAGATGACATAACTTTCTATTCCAAAACAGATGAAGAACACCTAATACACCTAAGAAAAGTCTTTGAGAAATGCAGAAAATATGGTTTATCCTTAAACCCAAAGAAAACATTGTTTGGTCCCCAAGAAGGAAAAATTCTCGGTCATATCATATCTGAAGAAGGGATAAAGATAGACCCAAAAAGGATTGAAGGTATATTACAAATCAATCATCCTAGAAACATTAAGGAAATTCAATCTTTCATTTGAAAGATTAATTTCTTGGGAAGTTTCAGACCCAACCTAGCTGAACTCCTTAGAAACATGACAAATATGATTAAAAGAGAAGGAGTCAAATGGAGCTTAGAAGCAAAGAAATCCTTTGAACTGGTAAAACATGCACTTACACAAACAATAGTTCTCATTAGTCTTGATTTTACAAAAGATTTCTTCATATTTTCATTTGCATCAGAACACACAGTGGTTGCTGTCCTATTACAAAAAAACATCAAGGGATAAGAGCAGCCTATTGAATTTTTTAGCAAGACATTAAGAGATGCACCTTTGAAATATAATATAATAGAAAAACAAGCCTTTGCCTTGGTCAAAGCCTTAAAATACTTCAGAGTTCGCATTTTACACTCACACACCATAGAATTTGTGCCTCATTCAATGGTAAAAGACATCTTGACACAAGTTCCTGATGGAAAAAGAGGAAAGTGGATTGTTGTAATATTAGAATATGATTTAGAAATTAAACCCAGTAAGCTTATCAAAGGCCAGGGAATAGCAAAACTAATGGCTAAATCAAACTTACAAGCACTTGATATAAACATGTTTAATGCATTAGATGAATAGGAAGATTTGGAAACTCCACTTATTGAAGATCATTTTCTATATTCATATTAGTATGTTGATATTTTGTATGTGCTACTTAATCTAAATGTCCCTTCTGGTTTGCCTAAAACAAAGGCAAGGTTTTTAAAGTTAAAGGCTGTAAATTACTGCATTTTAGATAAATATTTATATTGGAAAAATGCTAGTGGATTATTGCTTAAATTTTTTCCTGAGAATGACGCAGATAGGATCAAGCATGAGTTTCATGAAGGAGAATGTGGAGGCCACCTCTATTGGAAAACTATTGTGAAAAAAATCCTTAGAGCTGGTTATTATTGGCCCACCCTCTTTCAAGATATTCAAAAAATGGTCATTGCCTATCATAAATGTCAAATCTTTGAAGGCAAAAGAAAATTTCTACCCTTACCTCTGCATCCAATCATTGTTGAAGCTCCTTTTCAACAATGGGGTCTAGACTTCATTAGGGAAATCCATCCTGCCTCATCTGCCCAACATAAATAGATCCTCACAGCAACAAAGTACTTTACCAAATGGATAGAAGCCATCCCTTCTAGGAATGCCACAGACTCAGTCATCATTTCTTTCCTTGAAAATCATATCTTTTCTAGATTTGGCTGTACTAGGAAAATTATCACTAACAATGCTGCTGCATTTGGATCCAAAAAGATAGTTGATTTTTGCCACAAATATCAGATTACATTGGGTTATTCCACAGCTTATTAACCTCAAGGTAATGGTTGGCAAAATCCTCAAACAAAAGTTTAGTGAACATAATAAAGAAGTTGCTGAAAGAAAATAAGATATCATGGCACAACAAGCTAGTACATGCACTTTGGGTAGACAGATTGACAGTCAAAAAGTCAATTGGAATGTCCCCTTATCAACTAGTTTATGGAGTAGATGCAATATTTCTGACCAGTCTGGGAGTGCCAGTCATGAAGCTGATCCAAGAAGTACAATTTGAAGAAGATGACATGATGAGAATAATTAATCAGACTGTCCAGTTGCAGCAAACTAGAGAGGAAGTCTATAAAAGAGCACAACAAATACAAGAAAACATCAAGAAGCTGTTTGATAAAAGAACAAAAAAAAGTGATTTTAACATTGGTGACAAGGTACTAAAATGGGATTCTTGGAGAGAAGATAAGGGAAAACATGGAAATTTTGAAAATTTATGGAAAGGTCCTTATCTCATTCAGTCTGTTATAGGTAAAAATGATTTTTTTCTTCAGGAAATGGATGGGACAGAACTTTTTGGAGGTCGTGTCAATTGCAGGATGCTCAAACATTATTTTTGTTAAAAAACTTGGTTCAAAGCTTTGTCCATTGTAAATAACATTGCTTGAAAGAAAGTTTGAAAATAAAATACAAAAACAAGAGAAAAGAGAAAAGAGGGCAGATAAAAAGAAAAGGTATAGCCCCATACCAAAAAAGAGAAAAATCTGAAAGTGTGCAAGTCCAAATGCCACTACTTTGAAAAGAAACTATTATTTAGTCATATAGCCTAATCATGATTGAATAAATTTAAATTTATTGCTGATAGGTTAGTAAATGAAGATCTGCCAAACAATGTAAACTTGGCTTATCAGTAGAATAGATTAGGAAAGAAAGAAAATGGTTCTAACAAGCTCAAAATCTGAACCATGAAAAAAAGAAGGATGCTTATACATTTCAAATCTTAAGCCTTCACAATTTTGTTTTAATTTTCTGCAAATAAAGTCTATGTGCAGCCTGTACATAATGTCATAGCCACCATAACAAATCAAACTGTCTAATCCTAATTTGACTGTATTTTAAAGTTCCTGTTTTAGAAATAGAGAATAAAAAATCTGTCAAATAGCCTAATCTTGACATATAGTTAGAATAGGTAGAGAATCACTGAGTTCAAATATTTAATCTGAACTCATGGAAGATATAAGGGTAGAAATAGATTAGTTTCCTGCTTTCAAATAAAAGAATAAAATGATGTTAAAAGGGTTTGCAAGTCCAAGTGCACCCACTGGAGAAAAAATGTTAGGAAAGTAGGATGTGTAGGTAGAAGTTTGGGAGTAAATTGTCTTGTTGTGATAAATATTGATCATCTTTTAAAGCAGCATGATCATCAAAGAAAAGAAGATTGTCAAGGTGAAAAACACAAGGCACTGGTCTACTTTCCAGAGATTTATTCTCTGAGGTTCTTGAAACCTCCAAGGAGCTACCCTCCCCAAGTGGAGTCACTGTTAGCCATCTATAAATTCTGTTATACCTGATGATGGCTAAATAGGTTCCTTAAGTTTTCAAGAAACAAATTTTATGAAAATCTGTGAGTTCTTGAAACCTCACTATGTTCATTATCTTCAAAAGAATCATTTCATTGATAAACTTCACTCAAAGCCTCTAAGTTACCCTGCCAGGACAAAAGAGACTTTTCTCAAGCTTCTTTCACCATTTCATAAGCTCATTTCACCCATTTTCCACCTATCTCCACTAATCATTTTTTTCCTCTGAAAAATCCCTCCTTTCCCTCCATTTACCCTTCATTCCCTCTTAAAAACCCTCTAAACCTCATAAAACCCCTTTTTATGTGGTTTAAAACCCTTCTTTTATACCTATTGGGACATTAAAAAAGCTAAAAACCCACTTTAAAAGCCTAAGTCCGACCCTTTTTATAAAATAAGGCCTTAAGCCCTCATCGCTTAAGCACCTTAGGTCCTCCCCTCCATATAACCGTTCGCTCTGCCTCGTTTAGCCCCCTTCCTTTGTCATTTCACTCCTCCGCACCACGTTTTCTTGGTGAGATCTTAGCCGTCGACCACGACGATCCAACGGTGATCACGTCCTAACCATCACCCTTCCTCCCGACCATCCCCTCGCCCATGCATCTTTGTGAACCCATCATAACTGTTGATCGTAAAAATCCAATGATCAACATGCTCCCCGATGTTTCAACCTTGCCCATTAACATTTCACTACCCAACGAATCTGCTGACCTCAGCATCGGTCCCACTGCCGATCATCTCTGCCAACCGCGTTCGTTCTTTGCCGTCGATCTGGCTCCCCCAGTTCTGATGGTCCACAATCAATATCCCATCCAAATTTCCAAAGCAAGTTAATGCGCTATTTTTGCGTGATAAAAGAGGTTTTCCTAGGGACGCATGTCACCTCCTAAGTGGCATCGCGTCCGTTTGGGCCAAAACCATTTACCGCCCATCTTCTACGCGAAAACCACCCGGTTTTCTGCAAAACCGCTCTTGCCTCCATTCGCGCCAAAATTCGAATTTCTGTCCTTTCTCCTAGTTCTGCTTGTGGAACCCTTCCTCTGCGCATCTCCCTTCTTTGTACATCGCCCTAACGCCTCCTATGAGCCTCTAAACACATTTTATCCCATGAACGTAGGTTTTATAATATGTTTTTGTTTCTTATTTGCAGGTTTAATGGTGGCCTATGATGAACAGGCCCTCCAACGACCAATATCAGTGGCAGAAACCCCAGGATGATGATCCTCGAGGTTTAAACACAAAGAAAAGGGAAATTCAGGGTTCAAAACAATGTTTAATTGATGCTTCATGGCCATTGACGCAATCATGAAACCCTCTAACGTAGCAAAGAAGACATATGCACACAGAAAAGACAAAGAGATCAGTGAAGGAATGAAGGAAAGGCTTAATCAAAGAAATTAAAGTAAAATAGAGGATTAGCATAAAGATCAAGGATAAAGACAAAAGGTTTAAAAGACAAAGCATAAAAGTCAGAACAGTCATAAAGCAAAAATACATCAAGGATGATTAAAAGCATTATCAAAGGCCTAAACAGAGTTTAAAGACATCATCAGACAGATCAACAAGAAATAATGCTTTGAATGACAAATCACTGAAGCAATTACTCCTCCAAAAGACTAAAAATGCCACCTACAGGCCTAATTTGCCTCAAAAGACACATAAAGTTATTATAGTCAGAGATATTTTTTAGAGATAGCTCAGAAGTTATTGCCAGCCTACCAAATAAGCCTGAAAGTCAAGAAAAGCAACTGAGTAGTTCAAAGAGTTAATGTAATATTGATTATGTAGAGTTAGTTTTAAATATATTTTTGCCTTGGGCCTTGCATGGTCTCAAAGGTCAAAAACATTTACTCTGCCATTTATGAAACATTTAAGGACCCATTATTCACCCCAACTCCTCATTTCATCTATAAATATCATATGAGGAGCTCATTGCAAGCGTTGGTTGGATTATCATCGAAGTGTAAGATAGTTTCTGAAGCTGTTGAAGAGCTGTGGAGTAGTCGAAGAATACTAGGCTGAGAAGAGAAGTTTTGAGCTGTAAATACCTGATGGACTTGAAGTATGTAACTGCTTTGAACATTAATAAAACAGGCTGATTCATGGGATCCTGGTCTATGTTAATGGTGATGTTATTCCTCACTGTATTTGTTTCTCCTTTTGTCTTACAAGCTATCCATTTTCTCTGATAAAGAACATAAAATTTAGATTCTGAAGAGCTTCCCAGATTATCCACAGTATCACGGACAAATGTTTCGTGATACTGTGGATAATACGAGAAGCTCTTCAGAAAATGATAACCACAAGAACTTGAAAACCAAAATTTAGATTAGGATTTACTGTCAAAGTAACCTATTTCTGTTTGAAAGCTTTATCTTTATGTTTTCCTATGCTAAGGTCTGATTGGAGGATTTTTAATTGCCCTCCTGTTTTATCCAGCTTGTTGTTTTAAGAATGATTCAATAGAGTATAACCAGGGAGAAATGTTGGTGAGCCCATGTCTGTCTGAGTATAACTTGAGATATTGTTTTTAAAGATCTTTTCAAATCTTGCCAAGTAGAGTCTAAAACAGGGAAGTCTATGGTTAGCCCTGTCTTCTGGTTAATCTTTAACAGTTGCTTTGAAAGATCCCTTGAGAGTATGCCAAAAGCAGGTTTGATTCATAGTTTCTATTTGATCTTAGGCTATTTTCCTTGTTCTCTTATATGTTTTATCCTTTCTGAAATTAGTCTTAGGATTACTGGATTGTTGTCTTAAAATTTTTCTTTATTACAAGTTTTCCTAAAGAAGTTTATGGTTTGCCCTGTCTTTTGGCTTGCTTCAAAAAGTTACTTTGAAAGGATTTTCTTGTTTAGTAGAGTTAATAGATTCTTAAATGATTATTAGCTTTTCTTATTTCACAATATCTTAATGTTTCATATCACAACTCAATCTAAGTGATCCTTTGATATAAATGACTTTCCCTATGGAAACCCTTGAAGAATTGTTGTGCAATTAAATCCTTTTGTGACTCCATAGCCCAATGGGTTAATATTGTTTCATGACCTATCTTTTCAGTCGAAACATTCTTTCTATTTACTCTCACCTTCACCCTTCAACTAACCTCTTCAGTTAATGATATCCATCCCAACCAAACAAACAAGTTCCAAAGAGCTTCATAACTAGCCTAATATCATAAACAAAGTATAAAGATATATCCTTTGAAAACACTTAATAATTGAGAGATCCCTCTCCGAATCCAGGAAGGCTAGGTCCTAGGATTCCAAAGTGGTTCTGATGTGTCCCCCTGCAGCGTTTATTCTTGCCATTCTTGTAAATCACAGGGAGCCAACAACTCCATTCAAGAATGCTGACTTCACATCCATTTGGTAGACTTTCCACTTTTGTTGTGCTGCTATGGACAACACTGTTCTTACTATTTCCATCCTTGCAACTGGTGCAAAGTTTTCTTCATAGTCTCTTCCTTGTTGCTGCTTGTAGCCTTTTACAAAAAGTCTTGCTTTGATTGTTGCAGAATCCGGATTATCCACAGTATCATAAAATATTGGTCGACATTTCGAATCCCAACGAGGGTCCATCATCAGGACGAAAATGAAGAATGAAAGAAAGTCATAGAAAGTCAAGGTATAAATAGTGAAGGAATATGATGCTTGAGAGGAGCCGACAATAGAAAACAATCTAAATTAAATAAATTATTTTTATTTTTATCAATTTTTTTTTTAATTAAAATTTTTTTATTTTAATAATAACCAAATTTTTAATAAATATTTAAAGCTTTAAATTTTATTTTTTTATAAAAACCCTAAGTGCTTAAATTATTTAAATTTTTAATAAATTAATTAAAAGTTTTTTAATAAATATTTTAATCATTTAACTTTTAATTAATTATGTTAATGTCTAAATTTTTTCTTAATGTCTAATACTATTTAAATTTAAGTTTAAATAATATTAGACATTAAGAAAAATTTTATACATTAACATAATTAATTAAAATTTAAATCATTAAAATATTTATTAAAAAACTTTTAATTGATTTATTAAAAATTTAAATAATTTAAGCACTTAGGGTTTTTATAAAAAATCAAATATTAAAGCTTTAAATATTTATTAAAAATTTGGTTATTATTAAAATAAAAATTTTTAAATTAATTTTTGTTAATAAAAATAAAAACAATTTATTTAATTAAGATTGTTATCTATTGTCGGCTCTTCTCAAGCATCATATTCCTTCACTATTTATACCTTGACTTTATGCGACTTTCTTTCATTCTTCATTCTCGTCCTGATGATGGATCCCCGTTGGGATTCGAAATGTCGACCAATGCTTTATGATATTGTGGATAATCCAGATTCTGCAACAATCAACGATAACCACAAACGTTTAAAAACTATAAGTCTTGCTTTGTGCCTTTCAATCTTGCCTTCAACATTGCTCTTGGTATTATAGACCCATTTTACTCCAATGACTTCTTTACCTTATGGAAGGTCCACTAACTTCCATGTGTCATTCTTTTCAATTGCACCAATCTCTTCATTCATTTCGTTAATCCATTTTTCTTCTTTTACTGCATCTTCAAAATAGATTGGGTCATCAACATGAAAAAACAAATAAAATAAAGAGTTCAGACCATTATCATTATCAGCTTCTTGCTCATAAATTTCACTCAAATTTTTGAATCTTGGTCTTCTTGGTGTGCTTGGAGTTCCACTTGAAGTCGAAGGTGTTTTTGATCCCTGTGGTGTGCTTGGAGAAGCACTTCCTTGATTTCTCAAGGCTGTTCTGTTTCCTGCTTGTGGTGTGCTCTGATGTGCTTGTCTAGGTGGAGGAGGAACCACTGTGGAGGAATTATTTGTTGTTGTGCATTCCTCTTGCTCTTCGTGAGACACACATGTCTTCACATTCACTATTTTCTCTAAGCTTCCATCCCAAGCTTCTTCTTAAATAAAATGCACATAATTGCTGATTATAACTTTCTTGGTGGATGGATTATAGATTTTATGCCTTGGACTCATCACTGTATCCAACAAAGATACACTTCTCCCCCTTGCTGTCCAACTTCTTCCTTAGTTGATATGGGACATGTGCATAAGCCACACATCCAAATGCCTTCATGTGAGTGACAAACTGCTTTTTTCCACTCCATGCTTCTTCCGAAACTCTGTTCATAATAGCTTTGGTTGGGCATCTATTCAAAATATACGCTGCACAATTTATAGCTTCAACCCAATACTCATTTGGAAAATGTTTTGCCTTCAACATACTTCTGACCATGTCCATGATGGTTCTATTCTTCCTTTCTGCAACATCGTTTTGCTGTGGTGTGTATCTTGTGGTAAACTACTTGTGTATGCCATTTTCCCTACAAAAACGTAGGAAATATTTGGAGATATATTCTCCACCTCTGTCAGTTCTTACCACTTTGATGTAGTGCCCACTCTACTTCTCAACAAGAGCTTTGAAGTGGTAGAACTGTTCAAACACTTCACTCTTCTGTTTTTGGAAATACACCCATGTATTTATGGTGTAATAATCTATGAATGTCAAAACATATTGGCTGCCAGCTAAAAATGGCATTTGCATTGGTCCACACAAATCTGAGTGGACAATATCTAAGGGTGCCTTTGCCCTTATACTCTTCCCTGTTGGGAATGCTTCTCTGTGTTGTTTGCCCAAGATATAGCCTCCACATAGGCTGTCAGGTTTCTTGATGAGTGGTAATCCTTTTACCATTCCTTTTCTATGCAAGAGGTTCAAACCTCCAAAATTGGGATGTCCAAATCTCAAATGCCATAACCAGTTTTCGTCTTTCACTTCTTCTTGAAATAATTCTTGTGTGATTGCTGCTACCACACTTCCTTCGTTCAAGTCTGTTATGAGCTTGAGAGGAAACATCCTATTCTTTTTCATGTGCACTTCTGTAATGACCCTTTTACTTGGAGATATGTCCATGATAGTACACACATCATTCTTAAAAAATACATTGTAGCCCTTATTCACGAGCTGTCCAATGCTTAGAAGATTGCATTTCAGGCCAGGTACATAATATACATCTGGCACAAATTTCTTTTCTCCCTTCCTTGTGAGTATTGATACTCTTCCTTTTCCCTTGACAAAGACTCTACTATCAGTCCCTGTTATCACTTCAGATTTAACATTCTCATCCAGATTGGAAAAATTGCTATGTTTCCAGTCATGTGGTTGCTACAACCCGAGTCTAAGAACCATACATAATCTTGTTTTTATTGTGCTACATTACAAGTTAAAAGCACAGTACTTTGGTTCTTATCTTCTTTTGAAAAATTTGCATTTTTCCTATTATTCATGCCATTTTGTTTCTTTATACATTCATTGGCATAATGCCCATACTTTTTGCAATAATGACATTGGACTTGGGATTTTTCATACCTTTATCCTTGTTCTTGGTGTTGGTTTGAGACTTCACTTTGATTCTGATTGTTACCCCTTCCACTTGTGCTTGTAGGGCTGTTTCTTCCACCTCGTTGTGGGCTTCTTCCTCTTCTTCGGTAGTTTGATTATCCTTGACCTCTACCTCGACCAAAAGATAACTGTGTCTTGAAAACATGATCCAATGAGAATTTCATTGTTCTGTTCAGTCTATGTTCATGAGACATCAGGGATGCATGAAGTTCATCCACTGAAAATTGTGAGAGATCCTTTGTCTCTTCTATTGCCACTACTATGGCATCAAATATTGAGGGTAGACTTTTCAAGATTTTCTCCACTATTCTTCTTTCCTCAAGTGTCTCTCCATGAGACCTTATCTGGGTGACCAACCCAATCACATGTGTGAAGAATGAGTCTATGTTATCAGACTCTTTCATACAAAGAGTTTCAAAGTCTCTCCTTAGCATTTGTAGCTTTGTTGTCTTCACTTTCTCTATGCCTTGATAGGCTATTTTGATAATATCCCATGCCTCCTTAGACCTTGTTGCTACTGCAATCCTTGGGAAATACTCTCATGCACTGCTTGAAAGAGATAGAAGATGTCTTTGGAGTCCTTCTTTTTATTATTTCTCAACAAGTCTCTTTATGCTTGCGTTTGCTAGTTCTTGGAAACCTTTCTCCACCAGCTCCCATATATCTTGTCAAGAAAACATGGCCCTCATTGTAATGACCTAATAATCATAATTCTTCCCATTAAATTGTGGTATTTGGGGATTCTTCAGGTTTGTGCCTGCTGCTTCCATTATGACCATGTTAAACAAACAATCAACCTTGACTGTGTCAAATAGAAGCTTTCTCACTGCTGGAGAAATCTGCTTCTCAAACCAATCTTACAACTTCTACAGTAAAGAAAGTGAGCTTGTGCTTCTTTGAATGAGAGCCTAGAACTACTCTAATACCATGTTGAAATTTCTAATGGCAAGCTCCGATACCATGTTGAAAATATTGAATGAAATCAATAATAGAGGGATGCTCCCCCACAACACTGAGACTTTAAACAAAATGCAGAAATAATAGTCAATTATACACAGGCATCGTAAAAACACAGGAGAGGAACAAAACTTTAGTTTTTCTATTCAAATCTCATCACCTGAAAATGAATGAAATTACATTAGTTATACAAAACGTCCGAATCCTGAAAACCTAATTCTAATCAATGTTGTTCAATGATAAATAGATGTTCAACAAAAATTCATCCTTTTGGGCTGTCAAAAGACCCATTTTTGCATTTAATCGACACGCAGGCCGTATTCTGCTTATACACAATAGTACATGAGAACATGTTCAAACACACAAATTGGCGGACCTAAAACTTTATGTAATTCGGCTTGAGTCCTCATCGCATCTGTCTCCTCATCACTGATGGAATATCAGCAAGCTTAAATTTTATTTGGCGCGAACACAGATAAATATAAAAGGTTTTGGGCATGATGTGCGATGGTGCAATCGCGTCGCAAAACAAATAACATATACTGCAACACTTTATGGGAAAACATAAATGGTTGCGAATGTGATGTGCGATAACATGATCACATCGCATGTCAAATAACTTAACTTGAGGCTGCGGAAAGTTAAGTCATAAAAAATGCTAAATGCGCTTTGCGGCAGCTTACACGAAGGTAAGTGCGGTAAGCGAAGTACAAAGGCTTGCGGTGGTTTGCAAGTGTGATGAAGGTTTGGTGGGTCCCGTCGATATTGCATCGGTGGAGACTTAAATTATCAATGGAAAAGGCTTATGGGTAAATGCTAAATGTTGCGAAATGCGCTTGCGGGCAAAAATAAAAAGGGTAAGTCAATGCGGTGGATGGAAATAAATGCAGAGTTTAAGGCTTGGGTACTCTATTTTGATCTTTGCGTGGATTTGTGAAAACGCCTCCAGTTCTCGGATCTTTGCTTGTCCTTTCTCTGTCATCAAACATTTATGGAATTGTGGGCTGCTGCCGCTTCACATTCATGGCGGTGGTTGGGAGTAAAATTCCAACAATTTAAAGCATAATAATAGTTTTACAAGGCGTAGTCTAACTGCTCGGGCATCCTCCACATACAATTCCCAATTCCATACAACTAAAGAGATGGTTCATGTTTTTTGATCGCTGCTACCTTGCCTTTATACATAGAGAGCATCTCATTTGTGTTTCCCATGCATGGAAAATAAGCTCATTGTAGTTCAACGTTTTATGTTAGAGTAGTGTTTAATAATTTTATTGTGTTGTGTGTGTTTAACTTGCTAGTTGGTCATTGCAATGGCTGAAAAACATTGGTAGTTTTTGTTTTAGTTGCAGCAAAAAGCCCAAAGTGCTATTGCCTAAATTCTACTTTATTTTATTAATATAAAATATATTTACATGCATATATTTTTATATTTCATAAATAAATGTGTGTTTTCTTTTCTAACTCTATGTGGGACATTTGTGTAAATGGAAAAAAGGTCCACTCCACAGAGATCCAGGGGAAGTGGTTATATTTTTTGAAGGACTATTTCAAGCACATGATGGGTCCTTTGTTGAAGATCATATTTGGGGACTGGAGGAATATCTGGTCATGTTTTTAGATGTATACAATATCAAACTGACATCTAGGGTGTGCGCCAAGGAGGTTGAAAGGGTCAAATTTTGCCCGCGACGGATGGACCACTGATTTTTTTCACATTTCTCTTAATTTTTGATGCAAGACATTTTGGACATGGTGGAGGAATAGTGCAAGGAAGACTATGTGACTGGGGTGATAAATTCCACATTTATTGCCCTCATCTCCAAAGAAAAGAGACACTAGCTCATTCTTGGACTATATGCCCATTTCTTTATGAAATACTTTATATAAAATCATTTCTAAAATTTTGGCTCACACGATCAAAGATGCATTGTCCATACAAATTACGACGGAACAATATGGTTTTCTCCATAACCGTCTCATTCACAATGCGGTGGCATCCACACAAGAAATAACAAATGCTATATACAAAGAAGATGGAGGTGCTTGTCATGAAAGTCGGCCTGAGAAGGCCTATGATCGCGTGGATTGAACGTACTTAGGAATGATTCTTTTTAAAATTGGGCTAAATTGCAATACGGTTGAATGGATCATGGGTTGCATCACAAATTCACCTCTCGCAATCTTGATTAATGGCATGCCATCATGGTTTTTCAGAGCCGGGAGAGGACTCAAACATGACTGTGCTTTATCATTGTTGCTATTCATACTGGTGATGGATAGTTTCAACAATAAACTTAATGCATCTGTACGAGAGGGAAATTTCAAGGGCATAAAAATTATGAGGGATAAGGATGCCTCACATAGTTTCTTTGTGGATGATGTATTGATATTTGGTATCCTCCTCATGACTCAATGGATGGATATCAAAAATATTTTTGAGAAGTTTGGAAGGGCATCTGGTATGCTTGCAAATGAGGGAAATTTTGTTATATTACATTCTGAGGGTGATCTGAATCTAATCAAACTGGTTGGTGAAGCTTTCAATTTTAAAACCACCCCCTTAAAAGACAACTTCACTTATTTTGGATTCCACTTGAAGTCGAGCTGCTACATGGTAACATATTGGACTTGGATTCTTGATAAATTCAGAAAACAAGTGAACAATTGGACTTTGCGATGACTTACGAAGGATGGAAGGTTCATTTTGGCACAAGTTTCCCTGTAGCAGCTTGTGATATATTGGGTGCATCTATACTACATCCCAAAAATAATTATCTATCATATCAAATCCACCATGGCCAACTTCATTTGGGTAGGCGGCGGGGGGGATGGAGGGCAATATCATCTATCCTCATGGGAATGCATCACGATGCCAAAGGACATGGGAGGATGGGTTTTTTTCGATGTGGAAATCTTTGGGAAGGCTCTCCTTCTCAAACCTCTATGGCGGGGACTGAATATACCTGGCACATGGAAGGATATTATCAATTACAAATATTTGAAAGAACATACTATGGAGGAGTGGTACCTACAAGGCACACTTGGAAACATGAGGGGATCACATATTTGGAATAGTTTCAGGCATATTTGGAATCTATACCAGAAGAGACTGTGTTGGTCCTTTGGAAATGGGGCGAAAATCCTCATTGGAATAGGATACATATGAGGCACTACTGCGATCAATCATGTGAGAAATTATCTCTTTTAGGCCTTACATGTACGCGACATATTTTATGTGGGCCATGCCATCAGATATTAGCAAGGGGGATACCTAGTTTGGAAGGAGGTTGATAATGTGAAGTTAAGGGGCAAAGGTGCAGAGGAATGAGATTCATGAACAAGAAGACTGAGAAACATGAATTTATCTCTATCTGGTAGGGGGATTACATATCATGGGGTGGCTTACTAAAACATAATTTGGTTTAGGCAGGGGAGACGTATAGGGAGATATTCCAAATCATTAGAGGGCCTGCCCAATAGAGCTGTTTTTTTAAGATATGGAAGTCAAACGTTCCTATCAAGATCATAATATTTCTATGGCTCGTATGAATAAATAAAAATCTAACATGGGAAAACTTAATCAAAAGAGGACAGTGCAGACCTGGGAGATGTAGGATGCATATGAAAAATGGAGAAGATAATTTTCATTTATTTTACCAATGCTCATTTGCAAGACAAGCATGGAGGCACTTTCAAGATGTTCTGAAAATAAAACACATGGTTTTCAGCTCGGTTTTAGATTTCATATCCTGGTGGGTAGAGAAGGGATCACACTTATCCACCATCCCTTTACTGTTTCATTGGAGGTTGTGGTGTGCACGAAACAAATGGGTCTTCTAAGGGGAGGGCACTAGTCCTGACATACTAGAATTACAGATACTTCAGTGTTGGGGTGGTATTAGCCTGGTTAGTCCACCGTCGGGGGATCTCTCACACCAAATGAGACCACATCCTATTTCATATCATACTAGGTTCTTCGATGGAGCAACACAAAATAAATGTTGTGATTGTGGTGTATGGTTGAAGTTGGATCCAAAATGTCACTACAATATATATTGGAATGGGGGACAGGGCTCTAACACCAGGGCAGAGATGCTAGCTCTGTGGGGCTTATTGTGGTTTGCAAAACAACTATACATTGAAAACCTGTTTGTATATGGAGACTCTAAAGTTCTTATAGATCATATGAAGCATAATACTTCTTTTTCTCCACCTCAACTGTCACAATGGATGGAAATAATATATGAGCTCAGGGGAAACTTCAACCACATTTCATTTCACCATGTTTACCAGGAAAATAATGGGGAAGCAAACAGACTATCAAATAAAGGACTACAAGGCACATACGCCTAGATGCACTATGTGCTATATGATGTTGAAGGCACTCCGACGACAAGAACGGTGCCGTTTTATTGAAGAGATGGTGCTTAGGTTTTTGGACAGTATTGGAACTAAGGATGGTTCTGGTGTTACATTTTAATTCTGTTTTGTGTGTTTTTATGTTTTTGCAAGTCTATATATGTAAAAAAGGACACATCATATTGTCTTTAGTACTATATATTTCTGATGTAATTCTTTCTTAACTTGTGGACTCATGGGAGAGGGTGCCCAGGGAGGGATCCTCGAAAGAAAGATGAATGTAAATTTTTGTATGACTGATACTTTTAAAATGTATAATTGACAAATGCGTTGGTACATTATATTCACTAGACAATTTTTTCTTTTGAAAAAAAAAAAAATTGTAGGATTGGATTTAAGACATTTGTGGTCCAAAATTAGTGTTTGTTTACTATGTGGGCAAAAAAAAATCCTAAATTTGGCCATCAAGCATTGGCATAGGGAAAAACACAAAGTGTTAAGGTGCCTGCAAGAAAAAGTGCATGCTAATTTTGGGGACACATGGGATACTCCTTTGAATCCTCTAATCAAAGAAGCAACATTCATCATTAATGTGTATTGTTGTCAATGCCACCAATCTCATCTGAAGGTTCAAAGATGGCACACATTCCACTTCATCTAACTTATCTTTTCTCGACATTGATCTTAATCCTCCATTGCATGATTTTCCACCACATGGTTCAAAAACCAATTGACATTCCCTTGTCCTCTTTCACATGCATTATTATTTACATCAACCTCCAATCCATCTCCTCCACTTTCACATGTGTCACAAAATACACTATCTACTAATGACCACTAGCAGTTCCTCTTCCTCCTCCACATGTATCAGTAACGGCACCATTTCCATCAATCAACCCACTTTTCATGTTCCTCTCCACATGTTCCACTAGTCAACCCATTTCCCATTTCCATCAATCAACCCACTTTTCATGTCCCTCTCCACATGTTCCACTAGTCAACCCATTTCCTATTTCCACCAATCAACCCACTTTTCATGTTTCTCTCCACATGTTCCACTAATTAACCCATTTCTCTGGTTCCCCTCCACATTTGTCACTAGCTATACCATATTCTAACAATCCATGCATTTCTCCCCTACTCCTCCATATATGTTACACCTACTGCACAAGTTATTGATGCTGTACATGTTATGGTCATGTCAAGTGTTATATTACTTGGTGGTGAGATATCATAATTTAATTTCGTTATTTTTATTTAACTTGGGTAGTGATAGATAGTCTACCTCTAGTAGAAATTGTTGGCTTTGGTGGTGGACCTGGTTAGAAATGGTACTTGAAATACATATATATTGTTATATATTAATAATTAGAGTTGAGATGTATATATGACATGCTTATTGGTTTTCATGAGATGTACATTTGACATGGATATTACTCATTTTTATTATATTTTTTCATATCATATTGACGGTTTAATTTTTTTTGCTATTTTTTCCATGATTTTTGGGACCCTAATGATTAACATTATTAATGATTACATTTATTTTAATTAAATTTGAGATGTATCACTCATTTAAATTTACACTGCAATATAAAGCTTTCCTTTAGTTTTATGAAATCATTTTATTGGAATTGTGATTGTAATACCATGTAATAGTTAATGCCGTATAGTGCTTAACTCTTCTCTAATATGACTTTTTTATGGTCTACCGAAATATAATATGTTGATTAAACATGTTTACAAACTCAATTAAATAATTCATTACCTATAGTTTTATGAAAACATTTTATTATATAATATGTTGATTAAACATCTTTACAAACTCAATTAAATAATTCATTACCTATAATTTTATAAAAACATTTTATTATAATTTTGATAGTAATATCTTGTAATATTTAATGCCATATAATGTTTAAGTTTTTTTCAATATGATTTTCTTATGGTTTACCAAAATATAATACGTTGATTAAACATGTTTAAAAACTCAATTAAATAACTCTATCAATGATGACATAATTTGATTATTTCTTAAAATCAATTATATTATTAAATGATATTTCATAAATTTATTCTTTTATAAAAAGTCCCCAAATTTATATGATAAAGTACATATTAAACTATAAAAATAATCTTAAATTACATTTAATTAATTTTTTTAATAAATTTGTTTTATTAAATATATTTATTAAATCATGATTATATTTTTTCATTTAAATATTAAAAAAAACTTCTTTTAAAATAACATACATGATAATAGTTTCTATAATTTATCTTTTGAATAACGATGCCATTTTATTATTAAAACACAATAAAATTTATAAATTATATTTTATTGTTTTTTAACATACATGATAATAGTTTCTATAATTTATCTTTTGAATAATGATGCCATTTTATTATTAAAACACAATAAAATTTTTAAATCATATTTTATTGTTTTTTAAATTAATTTTTCTAGTTAAATCTTCATGTATTAATTCGTAAAATAATTATAAATACTTGTATCAAAGACACAAATATATATTAAAATAAAAAATTCATATATTTACACTGAAGGTGTTCTATTGTGGGGCTTTTCGTAGCGACACTGTAGAGATTAGTTATTACTAACAGAATCTGAACAATGTCATGCTACGTCATGTCCTCACCAAGAAGCCACGTTGCATTGCGGTCATGCTACGTCATGTCCTCACTCGGGCCTGCAAGAGTGGACCCTTCCTCCTCGACGTAAATTCAACAAACGTCGTTCAAACCGTTGTGAACAGTATACGATATAAAGTGCCCGAAAGAAAGCGGAGGCAACGCTTCTGCAAGAAAACGATTTATGCCATGGATTATCACAAGCCCATCGTTATAAAGATCTGGGTGCGAAACCGCTTCTCCATTGACGTAGATTCTTGATGTCGAGAGCTCGAGGCCGACGCATTCGCCTTGGTGATTACCAGGCCGCGCCCATCTCCGGCCACAGTTTCCAGCTGGGTTCCGTCGTAGATTTCTCAACATTAGTTCTATGTTATATGTTAAAATTGAGACAAGGAAAAACAATTCTCATTAAAAAAACATAATCTATGGTTAAATCTATGGACTAATGTAATGTAACTATTTGTCGTCCAAGTTTCAGCGACTATAACGTTTGGTTAAGCATTACAAGGAACTAATGCTAAATGAGCGCATTCGATTAACTCACGGCAGGGACTAATAAAGTAGAAAAGGATGGAGATTGGTAGAAGGAAATTCCCAACCCATTTGCAAAATAGGTGGAAAACTTGAGACCTCGGTACAGCTTTTGGCCACATTTTATTCAGTACAGCTTTGTCTTTTTCCTATATTTTTAGACTGCCACGTGTATATCGGCCAAAACTCTGCACGCGGAAATGGAAAATAAGGTGGTGGTATTATGCATATATGCTGGAGCCTCCATTTACATCATATACGAAGTTAAAAAATACTCTCAGACCTGTGGATTTGGGAAAGATCGACGCCAAAATGGATGACAAAAAGAAGAAAGCTCACATAGCGGTATTCCCCTCGGTGGGATTGGGGCATTTCATTCCCTTCTGTGAGTTTGCCAAGCTCATGACCTCCCGCCACGGTTTCTCCATAACATTGATCACACTCTCTTCTGCTCACACTGCTTACACAGAGTCTCTCAAGTCTTCAGGATTGGGCATCCACTTCATCGAGCTCCCGAAGTCAAGATGGATTCCAAAGATGAAAATGATGGGAAACCCTCGGTATTCAAATCAATGAACAAATCTAAAGGCGCAGTGGAACATGCTCTGAGGGCCCTGTTGAGTGATTCATCTAACCCCGTAAGTGCTTTCATTACAGACATATTTTGCAGCAACATGCTGGAGGTGAGCACTAACCTCAATATACCTAGCTATATTATTTTCACTTCATCTACCCCTTGGTGATGTTTTGTTATTTGACCAACATTTACAAAATTTACAAAAAGGAGTATGACAATAGGCCTCCATATAACCTCTACCAGGTCTCCTATGCCAGTCCAGCGGCGCGGCCCTAACAGTTACGAAGCTGCTAACAATTCTAAACATAATAACAGTACCATAACAGATACTGAAAAAACAACCACCAGTAACATATTAGAGACAAAAAGACATATTAGCGTTCAGGGTCTTCGCCGGAGGGGTTTCTGCTTGTCCAGGTAGCTCCTGGTTGCTGTCCAGATGCAAGGTCTCTCCCAGTTGATCTTCGTCGATGCCAAGAGTGATGTCCAGGTGATCAAAAATATCAATGAAAACGACAGACGCAAATTAAATTTCATCCTTCTGGTTTATTTCGAGGTTGATCTCCATAAGAACCACCGTAAAACACTGCTGCAAGGGTTATGTATGGGTAGAACTCTGTCGGACTGTTGGGAGACGGCGCAGAGAAATGGAACTGTGCTTGAGCGCAACCTGGAGTAAGGGGAGCGGAACCGCGAGGTGTAAACAGTGAACAGTAAAGGCTGGTTTCTGGTTTTGATCGCACCACCCTCGCTGAGCAAGCGGTATTTAGGAAATTGGAGCGATTCCACAGATTGAGTGACGCGTGTCCCGGTATGACTTTGGAAAACCGCTCTCATCGCGAGTTAACTATCGTGCACTTAGCCTGTGCGATATCCGTCCAATCAACAGTGGAGGCGCCACGCCTTACGGATCGTTGGATCCCCTTGAGATTTAACCAAGGTACGTTTGTACTCTGTTTGCTCCCAGCGATTCAGCCTTACGCATGAATTTTTCGGCCCTGCTAGATGATTTCTCTGCTACTCGCCTGAATCACCACATTGTGAAGGGGTTTTCAACTTTCGGGACTGGAAAGGCTCTTCGACTTATTTTATATGACAATTGCTTATATATCATTTTTTCAATTAATTAATTTAATTTAAAAAAGAAAAGAAAAAGAAAAAAACATAACTACTATAGAAATAAATTCCAATTTTTATTTTGTATATATTATTCAGAATATCCTAAAATATTTAATAAAAATGAAATTTTACTTTCCACATAATTAAATTAAATTTCTGAAAATTTTATTCCAAAAAATTAATATAACTCTTTTCTAAATTAAAATTATATTTTATATTTTAAATACTAAATATATATATATATATATTTTATCAAACACTTTTTTATTCATAAAATTAGGCATTGATTATTTTTAAAACAAATTCTTTTCAGATTTCTATTAATTTATTATTTGTGTTCAAAATGGTGTAGAAAAATTAAAAGTATAAATGTAATCTTACTTTTGTATTTTTTCATTTTATATTATTATATATGTTGCATATGAAATTAATTAATTAATTATATATTTAAAATTTTCAACCAACTTTTCATTTTACATTATTATTATTATTATTATTATTTTTCAGATTTCCATTAATTTATTATTTGGGTTCAAAATGGTGTAGAAAAATTACAAGTATAAATATAATCTTACTTTTGTATTTTTCATTTTATATTATTTTATATATATAAAATTATTTGTATTTTTTTTTAATTTTTTTTTTTTAATTCTTTTTTAAGCTTAAATAAAATTACTTATAAAATAAGGTAATGATGTTATGAGTTTTGAATCAACTAACATATAATTATTAAAAATAAAATAATTCTTTATATATTTAAACTATAAATGGTATTTCATTATTCTTAACATTTAATTTATTCGAAAATGTCAATTGTTAATCTCAATCAAAACACACATGACCAAGGCAAACTCTTTCATAGGCACAAGAGTTAATACAAAGTCTACTCCTTCGGTGTACCTTTGCACCCTTAGGGGCAAATGCTAGTGTTATATACAAAGCATTATGCGTTAGCAGGATTGACAAATAATAATGCGCTAGTAGTACATACGTTACTGTGGATGAAATGTAGATTCCAAAGAAATTACAAGTTAGATGAATCAAGTGCGGAGGCCAGAACAATTATAAACTGACCCATTTCCATTGATTTCATAGGGGGAGATAATAAATAAACATTGCAAATGGAGAAAAACTTCTCAGTACCAAAAGGGGAGGACCAAATCAACAAAACTAATCAATGAAGAAGCAATGTTTAGTGTTGTCATCAATTCCAAAGGGGGAGATTGCTATCAATGTTGGAATTGATGTCAAATGTTTTTTCATTATATCAATTTTATCTACAGTAGATAAAACTCCCCATGTGGGTCATTATCCATCACCTATTCAAGGAGAGCAGTGTTCCTGTGTCAGCTGAAGGTTTCCTGCTCACATGGTTTGATTCCTACTACTTGAGTTCAATTCAGAACAAGTGTTCAAAAGTCATCATACTTCCAAATGTCTTGGCTCAGATCGAGCGCATGGCTTTGAGGATCGAAGGCTTGAAATGGTTGTGTTGGTCCATTCACACTTACTCATTATGAAGCGTGAATCATCAGTGAAAGGTTTGGTCAAATTTTTCCTTGTGCGTAGGTAGTTGATGTATTATTGTTCAATCTGATCTTTGGGATCATGTCAGTTGGGCAGAATATCAATGTTTCAACAAACATTTTAATAACATTTTTTATGGCCCAAGCATTCCTTGCCATGATTTTCCACATGAAGTTTTTAGTGTTTCTATTCTTTATAGAGTTTGTTTAATGCTCATAATGTGGGTTGGATTGAATTTATTGTTACATCGTCTAATAGATCATAAATATGTAATCCAAATAATCTCCCTGCACCAAATCCAAAATTTGAGCACATTTGTGGTCGACCATTGGGAATGAGGTTCCATAAGTAAATTGGTGCCATTTACATTGCAGATGGTTATTTTGACTTTCTTCTCACGGGTTATGAAGGAAGGCTTGAAAAAATCATTGTCAATGAAATCTAGGAAGTGCCATTTCAATTCATAAATGATCTTGACCTTGATGGAGGAGCTGTGCATTATGGTTGAGTCTTACATGCAAAAGTATCAGTTATAAAATGAAAGGAAATTTGATTCAAATAAGCTCACATCTTTCGTTAGCACTGAAGATTCAAATAGAACAACAAGACATGCACCACCCTTTTTTGTTCCTGAACAAAGTCAAGGTAAGAGGCTTGGATATAAGATAGAAATCATAGGAGACGACTGCAATACTGTGAAATTGGAAGGTGATGTAGATGGAACTCATAGCGCATCTAATAAATTTAAGGGGTCATAAATCTCACAATTGTTGCAAGAAAACACATTATGGGGTAATTTCAAGGCATTTACAAAGGAGAATTTCAGTTTCTAGAAGAAGATATAAATGTTGGATATTTTGCAGTAACAATTTTCAAACATAGATAGAAATCATTATGAAGCTCCTTGTGAATAGTTTTTTTGATACTTACCTAGTCCATATTGATTTATTTTAGTGGAAACTTTATTATAGGCATAGCTTCCAAGTTTACATTGGAGGAGGAGTTTTGAAATTCAATATGGAGCAATTTGAATGATTTTACGTATAAGTGATTTGAATTCCTAACATCGAATAGGAGGTGATGATTTGCACAACATTAAAAATATTTAATCTAATATTAAGGTCACTATAGGTGTGAATTTCTAAGTGTCTTACCCTAATTTCAAAATTTGAAGACTATTCTTTTTCTTGCTAGGCATATGGAATACAAACAAACATTTGGAATACTCTTCATTTCCTTGCTAGGAATTTGTTTGTGCAAATGTCAATTCCAACTCTCAAAAGAATGTGAAATGAATGGGTGGACCAAATTTTAATTTCAAATCCTTGCATTGGAATACAAATAGAAAGCGAGTCATATAAAGATGGATTTTAGGAATGCAGAACTGTTGTTTGATTGAATTTTGAGAGACCTAGTTTGACATTTACCTAGAGAGAGAGAAAGAGAAGTTGAAATGAAAAAGGAATGAGATAGAGGAGATTAAAAATTGTAAAGAAGTACATATAGAGTAAAAAAAGAGATAAGGAGGAACTCAAAATTTAAAAATTAGATAAATCGGCAAAGTAAAATTTTAATTTGTTAGATGATTGGTCTCTCCTTTCAGATAGTAGCCTGAAAAATAAAAAGTTGGAGCCTGTAAAAAATGAGAGTGGGTGCTTCCAGTAAGTTTTAGCTTGCAAATTAAAGGAGGGGTTGAAGCCCCCTGTAGGTGGGTTCCTACAAAATATTATGTAAAAAGGTAGTGGGTGCTTGCATTTACATCACCACAAAAAAATTAGAGTTTTTCTCCCTTTATGGGTTTCCACTTATATCATGTGTCTACATGTGTTACATGTGTTGCTTGTGTGTTTTCCTTTGAATTCATGGTTAATTGTTCAACACCTATATAAATCTACTAATTGTTAAAGAAAAGGTTAAAATGTTGTTAAAATATTAAAATTGGTCATTTCTAAAAAAACACAATTATTGATTCAACCCCCTCACAGTGATTTCCTAGTTTCCAACAAATGGTTGTAGGAATTTGTTGGTACTTAGTTCACTTTTACCAATTTAAGTAAAGGATTTGTGGGGATTTATCAACAAATTTTATTGAGCCCTTGTTGGTGCTTGCGGGAGGGGAGACCCAGGGTTCAAGAGATTGCTAACAAAATCACCATATTGTCAACATTTGCAAGCATATGAGGTCTCACCTAAGATAGCTATGCTTTGCAAAATTGGTTTAGGTTATGCAGGAAGACAGGGGCGTAGGAGGTGATTTTGGTTTTCAATGACCCAACCTAGTTTATCGCAGTTATTATTTTCCATAGTCAATCCATTATATAAACATGCAATATTAACCCTTACTACGCACTTAAAGCATTTAGATATTATATTCAACAATTGCCACACATAACACACAATTTATGAATAAACTTTAGCCTATGCACAATAGTAGCTTCAACAAGAAATAACAAAAACAAGGTTCATTCATTATACACCAACATATTTATATACAACACATGGAGTAATTACAATAACATAAACCAAACTTCATGCAGACTGAGATCCTAATCATGGTATTCACCATTGACACTGAGTAATTAAATAGTAAAGACATAAGTCTCAGACAAATCTCCTGATAAGCGCATGTTTATATTAAATAGTAGTAGAAAAATATACATCCAGTTCAAGTCCCTGACATCAAACTTGGAAAGCAAATATTCAATTTATACCTTTGGCCAACGCCACAAAATGCAAACCCATGCAATATTTACAAAAATATATCACGTCATAGATCTATCATATAATTCCTCATTAGACCCATGATACTCATCATAAAATACATAGAGTAGGACACAATATAGAGTAATTGAATAACAGAACATCAGAATAATAGTAGAACTCTCAGAAAATAACAGTAAAAAAGAACTAAGTAGAGAACAAGAACCCTTAATCAACATTAGTTCTCCTCTTTATAGTAGAGGTGTTGCAGATCCAACTCGAGGAATCTTTCGCCAACTCATCCTGTCAGTTCACCTAGCTGAGCTATCCTCATACATGCTAACTTCAAATATTTGTCGCACCATCCCTTACCAAATCTGCCACCTCATATGATATCTAAATACCCTATATTATTGGCAGATACTCTGTCAGTTGGGGAATAAAACAATTACCACGCAGTTTCTGTCACACATCCCTATTGAGCATCATTTTTATCGAGTGTTTGCATTGTTTGTCGAACCTTTACATGGTCTTCCATTCATAGTATCCATATATTGTATCTACTACAGCCCCCTCAAAAATTTTGGCCTATACCAAACTTTCAGAGCCTTCCTTGGTCCTATCCATTGTTGTCGCAAACTTTGAAGTTCATTTTGTTGGTTTTCTCACAATGTTTGAAACCTTTCGTAAGATAGGCAAAGTGTCGTATTTTGGCATTTTGGTTGTTGTATCATATGTATTAGCTTGTTCTGATGGTTCCAAGAGGTCACCTTTGTGAAAATGAGTTTTTCTAACCTTGTAAGTACCTGTCACACTCATTTCCAAAGTTTTGAGCACTGTCGCACAAGTGTCATCACTATCGTTGTAAATTCTATCTTTAGTGTTACACTTGTCATAATCAATCATAAAGATGTCGCAGAGAGGAAAATAATTTTTTTGTATGTCATGGATGATCTATGTTGTTTGAGTCATCAAAATATGCTAAATGTGTGATCATAGTCAAAGTTCATCACTGATCACTGATATCATCGGTCCCGCACTTAGTCATTTTCAAGAGAACCTACCAACCAAGAAACGTAACTTCACCTTTCCTCCCCTGAGCTGCGCACTGCACAATATCAGTCCTCCAGCTGTGATATTTCTACTTGGCACTGCGCTGTGTGCAGTACTGGCCTCCTAAGACAACTTCATTTCACAATTTTTGCATCTAAAACTCGACCTTAACCTTTGAAATTGCACAGTTATGACCTCCGGCCCAACTTGAACTGTGAAATTTGCAACTTCAAGAAACAAGCTCATCCCCCGAGCCTTAAAATTATGCACTACGTAGTCACCCAGGCCCCCTTGAACTCCTGAACTGCACATTAAGATTTCCCATCTCTTATCCCTGCAACATGTCCCCACCATCTCTGGAAACTGCGCAGTCCATTCCCCAGCCCAGCCTGAAATGCACACTGCATAGTCTCAAGGCTCAAGGTTTTCCCTTGCATGCCTTCATTGTGCAATCAATGAACCTCCTTGTCCAGCCTCTCACTTATTTTAGGCTCATTTCATGGATCAGAATGCACCATCTTAGGTTAGGGGTTTTCACATTAATGTTGTCTCGTCATGAGTGAATTTCACGAAAAGTTACTTTGTTGTGTCATGATCAGAAGATAAAAGAAGGGAAGGAGGAGGGAATTATGCTAGAAGACGCTCTTGCAGCTGAACTTGTAGGATGATTGATCAAAGAAAGCGAAAGGGCATCAGTTTGTGACCACCGTCCAAGACATGAGATCATTAGAGACTCATTGTCACCAAGGCACACAGAGGAAAAAGAAAGCTCTTTCATGAAGACACTTAAATTTCAGCAGCAATAGTGGCTTAATATTGCCATGTCATCAAGTAGTCCATGTCAACAATGTCATGTCATGTCACGTCACCAGTGGTGATATGCCACATCACTATTGTACAACATGTATATTGTATTCAAAATGTATTGTAAAGTGGAAGTCCAAAGGACACACATGAATGTAAAGAGTCATGTAAGTTGAAAAGTCATGGGAAGTCACACAATCATGAGGGTAGTCAAAGAGTCACCCTTGGTTATATATACTCCCTCAATGTATGAGCAAAGGAATTTTTCACCTTGGCTCCACCAGTAAAGCATTATAGAGATAAATTAGTTCTTTTGTGGAGCAAGGAGTAACTCCAACGCTCCACTACTATAGCTAGATATGTTCATTGTAGATATGTGTCTTGGAACTTTTACTTAATAACACAAGCCTTCAAGGAATGCACATTTTTCATGCATTACTTATGAATATTTGTAATATTGTCCTGCGGATGTTTTTATTTCATGTTTGTTGTTACATGTACTAAGATAATTCAACTATTTGGGTTATTTTAGTGCTTATCTCGTTGAGAATGTGTTGTAATGGTTTTAATTTTTGTCTAATCCATGTGGACTATTTCACAGGATATTAGGAAGATACTTCTTAAACCATTGTGTGCAATGACCGTCGCATCCATTGTGGACTATTCCACTAGATGTTGGAGAGAATCCTTTAGTTCATGTGTGTCTCTTCCTGGGTGGTACTATTACCTTTTTTAGAGACTCGCTCCTATTTTCCCCTGCAGTAGAAGAACCTTGACACACATACAATAAAACACTCACCAGGCACACCACCCTTGCTTTTCGAAGGTTCATGTGCACCCATCTCTCTTGCTAACAGCTAGAGTCAATGAAAATATATAAGAATACATGGCAATCAAGCCGATATTCTAGATGGGAACCTATTCCAAATGGTGTGAGGTCTAATTGGGACTTCACATCACGGAGACCCCTTAGTTGACGGATTTCCAGCACCGTCAGCAATGGTGCTAGAAGGAGGGCCAAATGACAAGTTGAGCCCGTTAAATCTGGTTTGAACCTCTTATCTATAATGGCTTATCCTGAAATCTATCTCCTAGGGTGTTTCTCTAATTTTTCCCTTTATCAATTTTCAATCCATGATGAGCGTCTCTATCACTCTTCCAAGTTAAATTTTGACGGTGAGGACGGAACATAACCGCGCACATTTCTGATTTTCTTAAATTTTGTGAATCTTACGAAATCGATGATGATGAATTTGTTTGTGTGTTTTTCTTCCTCATCCTTGAAGGTTGTGTTAATCGATGGTGTCATACCTTGCCCCCTGCTTCCATTCATTCCCTTCGACATTTCCTCGGGGAGCTTAATCAAGCCTTTGGTAGGTATAATCAATGAAATGTTTGTAGAATAATAAATCTCTTAATATAGCCTAATTAATCAATTTAGGATATTTCTAATCGATTCCTTCACCTTTGCTATGAAATTCCGAAAGAAGATTTGAATTGGGATTTCTTGAACCAAGAGTTTGAGCGTTTGGTTCTTATCGCTTTACGCAGTGAACCTGAACCCCCCTCATTTTCCCACTCTCCCAACTCTTGTGAATCACGAGACACCTCTAATTTTAGAGGAGGAACCTACTATTCCTTTTGTTCCTTGTCCTACTCCTTTTCTAGTTTTGACGAGGGTGCCTCCTTGCGATGATAACAATGTTGAGAGATCTGTTGATCAAATCCCTAATCTATCTCCTCATTCTTATTCCACTTGTCATAACTCAAGTTCAATGGAGTGAATTCCAAAATGGATCTGAAGAATAACTCCTCCATTCTACAAGATGAGGTTACTATTCATAACTCTACTCTTGAATCTGATTTATGTCATCCTCTATCATCTACATGTCATGACTCTTTATACCATGACCTGCTTGAGTAATCTGTTCCACCAACTATTTTTTCTAACTCACTTGATTTTTGTGTTGCTAGTTAAAATTGTGATTAGATACAAGGTAGTCATATTAAACAGGTAGAGGAGAAGGAAGGTGAAGAGGCTTTCAATCTTGCTTCTGTTTTAAAAAATCCTCCATGTGAAGACAACGTGTTTCCATTCTTGGATGATTCTCAATTTGGTAATCTCAGTAATGAATCAAATGTAATCAATTATTCTGATTGATCTGTAGCCTTGGGCAATAATCATTCTGATGAAAGTGATTTGATTTATGACCATTTGATCTTTACGTTTCTCATGAAGATTCTAATCTAGATCCAGAATTTGATTCAGTCAAAGAATATGTGATTACTGAAACATCCTCTTCACCTCACTATCCCTTGTGCTCTACTGTTTGGAATGCATCTACTTGCGACAAAGATACTCCATGCTCTTCGAGTTCTTCATCTGATGAGTTAAATTTTCAATTGGCACAAGTTAGTGAGATTATCCATGACACAAATGAAAACAATATTTTATTTTGCATGAAGATAACTCTTCAAACTAGCTTTCTCATGAAATTTCCTTGATTTATTCATATTTGAATTTGTGATCAGAAGAATCTTTCAACTAGAGAAATCTGGTTGTTGAAGTTGGGAAATTTGGTAAAATTAGTGACAAAGATGGTTTTTATCTGGTGAGGAGTGACCTTATTGAAACCAGTGGTAGCAGTTATTCTCAAACCATGCATAATATGGTTCAAGCTTCAAAATGCGATTTTAGAATCCTGGAAAGTTTTGGGACCTATCACGGAGTCGAGGCACTTCAACTTCCATTGATGGTTATGTCCAGAGTTCGCGACTCTAGTGAGCCCCCCGAATTAAGTCAGATCTGGTTTCTCTCACGCAATCCTTCTCTTTGCATAATTTCTCTTGATGTAAATATAGTTCTCGAAGATGTTTGGTATTTAATATGTAACCTTTCAAACTTTCAAGATTTTTCTTCTGACCAGATTCAAGAACCTTTTTCAGTTCATTCATCTTCATGCAAATATATTGCACCAAACTTGGGTTTGGAATGTGTATCTCTCGTAGAGTCATGGAATTGTGAAGTTAATCATTCCAAAGACCTTGTTTGGCTAAAGGAATCATATCTTTCACATTTGTTTCATGATCAACAACTCTTGGATTCCCGTGTGAACATCATATCATAAATTTCGTTCATCATCGCACCTGAAATCCTCTTGAGTACGACTGAATGCTTGTGTTATTCTACGAATCAAGTTCTTCTCCATTCACCATGTCTAGACTGGTCTCATGAATTTTTTATGCTAATATCCCTTTTAATTTATTTTTATAATTACAATGCCTATACAATTTTCACCAGTTACAGGAAAACAATTTGTCATATTTATCTTATGAGGAACTTGGTTCGATTGTTCAAAGAATTCGTAGAGTTTCCCAAACTGATTTTTCTTAATCAGATGCTTTAATAAGCCTTTATGATCATTATTTGGTTACCATTGACTTCCATTCAACCTATCATTTTTCCATCAACCCATCCGATCACAGTTGATATACATCCTTTGATCTTCATCATTCAACATCTCACTATTCGGATTTTTGTTGAGTGGTTGAGGCACTTCGGCCTTTGATAATGGTTACGTCAGGTCCTCACTGTCTCGACATGACTACTAAATATGATTATATCTATTTTCCCTCATAAAATTCCCATCGCAATCCCATGACTGTAATTCAAAATTCATATTTCCAAATATTTCAGGGTTTTCAAGAGGGTCATCATGAATTTTACAATCCAATCATTAAATGGTTGGAACAATCTTACCTAGCAAGCTCAATCACAAATAACAACTTTCGATTTTTCCTCACGCTTTCTAAGGAGTTAGGTGTAAGTGGAGACACATCCATAGGAAGCTTCAGAGGTTTTTTGAATGATGGTTTTCATCAAAGAGGTAAGATCATAAACTGGTTAGAAGCGATGGTTATGGCCTATCTTTCTGCTGACAGGAAAGAGCTTCAAAATTTTGTGCAAGATATTCAAGTTATCTTTTCTGCTGCACATTACAATATATCTTTTTAATTGTTCATATATTTGTGGATGCAGGTCGTGTTGGAAATATTGTCATTGATGGCAAAGGAGCAAACTAGGATCATCAAAGAAGCAAAGGAGCAGCATAACCATTATCATTTATGGCAAAGGAGCATCATCAACATTATCATTGGCTTTGGAGCAACGTTAGTGGTCGCATGGGAGTAGTGGAATATTTCCATTGAATAGATGATGAATTCCCCTTCACTTTGTGCATAATTGTGAGAAATTTACAAATCATTGCAGGAAAGAGAATCGTAGAATCGAAAAATGTCAAATCATAGAATCGCAGAATCGCAAAATCGCGGAATCACAAAATCACAAAATCGTAGAATTGCAAAATCGCAAATCGGTAACAAAGTTGCAATATGAGCATGTGCTATGGGAAAATACGATAGTGAAATGTGAGAGATGACGTGGTGATATATGACATGGCGATATATGACGTGGCGATAGATGACATGGCACAGATGACGTGGTACAGATGACGTGGCAAAATATGACGTGGTGATAGATGACGTGGCACGCCCGGTGGGACCCTAACCCATAAATCGCAAAATCACAAGTCACAAGATCGCAAGTGATGACAACGCTACGATATGAGCAAGTGCGATGGAGAAATTGCGATGGCGCAACGGAAGTCGGTGGGACCCTAACCCACAAATCGCAAAATCGCAAGTTGGAAGATCGCAAGCAATGACAACGTTACGATATGAGCAAGTGCGATGGGAAAATTTAATGGAGAAATTGCAATGGCACAGTGGAAGTCGGTGGGACCTGAAACACAATCACAAATCGCCTAATTAGAAGTCAAAAGCCTTGGGCTAATGTGTGATTCATGAATGGGCGCGGTATATTCCAAAACTAAATTCAAATGCCATAACGGGTCCTGGGTTATGCGGATATTCATGTTATCAGAGAATGGACAAGAAGGTAATCGATACCTGTTGAGATTCAACAAGATGATGAGCTTAGTGAAAATCAGTCACCTTCACTAAGTGGGCCCGCAGGCTATTTTTAGGTGTAAGTATATTTTTAGACTATGTCTATTTTTAGACATGGTGATCATATTTCAAAAGTTGCAGGATGATATTTGTGGATGGTTGGTCAACTTAGTTGGGAAAACAGATGAAATTCAATTTTTAGAATATTGGGCGAAGTCTATTTATAGATCTTCGATCTAAAAATATAAGTGTCAATTATTATTAGCTCTTAATAATAATCTGACAATTAACATCAACTCATTCTCTTGGAGTACTTAATTTCAGTGTACAGATTTGACAAGTCAGTGAGTTGAAGGAATTACACAATTCCTAGGGTTTATTGGTGGTTCATGCATGCAGGACTCAGTTAGAACTGAAGTGGCAAAGTTATGACAGAGTTGGAAGAGTAGTTCAGGGAGTTGTTATTCAGTTTAACTCAGTTAATGGAGTTAAACTTAGTTGAGCTAGTTGTATCTAGTTTAACTGAATGATACACTAGTGAGAGTGGAGTGAATTAATTCACAAATAATAACTCATTAATCAATTGAACAAATACAACAGTTAACTACAGTGCGTGTTAGTTCTAGTGGAGACCCTGTGGAGAGATAGGTGAAAGGGAAAGATGGAATATCCGTTGTGACTATAGTGATGCATTGATTGCACCACACACACATTGGAGTTGCCAATGAGGATTGCGTAGTGAAAGCAAGGTAGATTCGAATTCATTCAGGGGTCTTCTTTAACAGGGATTGCGCAGTGGAGGTAGGCTATCAGGTGGCAAGAATTCAATGCATGGATTTTCAAATTTCTTCTGATTAGTGTGTGATGATTGATTGTACTGAGAGCTTGATGTACTAAGCTTTGTATGAGATTGTTACATGATCTCCATGATACATAATATATGATAGTTGGGGTTTTCAGCTTTAGGTTTTCCCATTAAACAACTGTGTTATGTGCAATTGTTTTTATTGCTTCATGTGTATGCAATTGAGTTTAAATTTCCGCAAAAGATTAACAGTGGAAATATTCTGCATTTAGCAAGAAGATAAATATTGTTAGATCAGGCGAATTTGGATATATACATGCATCTTGTATATAATTTCTACAATACCTGTGGTAAATTTTGTTTCAATTTACTAGCATCATTCCTTTGGAAAATCTAACACTTGGTGCAGACTATGGTAACCATACATCTTTGTGACATACTCAGTGGAACCAGGGACTGAAGCTGCTATCTAAAGGCGTGATATTGTATTTTTCAAGCAACGTTTATGTTGCAAAGTTTTGAAATAGAACATTGGAAACACAATTATAATAAGTGCTAACAAAACATAGGGATTGACGAAGGTATAAACGTACAACAAGGCAAAGAAGACAAAAGGGCTACATTGAAGAAATTGTAATAATGTGAAATTATTGATTGAGCTAAATTGTTGTGATTCAAAGGCAAGTATCTAAGGCAAAGACAAGTCTCTAAGTCAAAGGAAAGACTCCAAGGAAAAGATAAAGATGTGTTAAGCTGAATTGTTGTGATACGTTACATATGGCTAAAATTGATATTGGATAAATGATCTATTTCTTATTCTAATATTCATGATATGAAGAGATTGGAAATGAATGTGTGGAAGGAAAAGAGTCAAGTATGTTCACTTCATATTCCAATATAGAATACAAACAACCATAAAATTATCTCTATAAAGGTGTCATTTTGGTGTGCATTCGCGAGGTTAGAGAGTTGGAGAATGTGAGAGAGATGATTGACATACAATGCACATATGGAGATTATGAGAAGCAAATTTGAAGGGATAAGAGGCAGAAGTAAAGATGGAGGAATACATAGTTGATAACCAGGTAAATCAACATATTGTTTTCATGTTGTGTGAGGGGATTGTGGTCTCCTTTCAAGTTGTATCTTGGTAAATGTTCAGTTGGAACTGGTTGAGATAGGATCCTCCTGTGGGTTGTAGCCTGCAGAAAACATATGGGAGTTGGAGCTTCCTTGCAAGTTGTAGCTTGCAGAAAATTGAGGTGGAAGCAGGCTCCTGTAGGTTGGAGCCTACAAGAAATCAGATGTAATAGGGAGTAGGAGCTTTCCTTTGCATCACAACAATAATAATCGTGGTTTTTCCCTGATGGGTTTCCACTTATATCTAGTGTCTTTGTGCATTATTATTATGTGTTGATGTGATGAGTTAGCCTGTTTATTACTTGTTGTTCACATATTCAGTTTGCTGATTATTAATTATTAATTTTCCCATGTAATGGTTATGTTAAAGAGTTTAATGAAAATAATTTTAGTGTCCATTAATGGACTAAATTGATTCACCCCCCCTCTCAGTTTAGTCAAGGGTTCATCAGGTTGGGAAAAGCTACGCTGGCTTCACTAGAGATTTCATTACACGTGACCCCAACCTACTAGTTGTTAGGTTAGGAGTAAGATTAGCTTCATCTTGGTTTTCTTTCTCTTGCACCCATCCTATCTTGTTCTCTTTAGTCTCTCTTGTCTTTTCTTAATTTTCTCTTGCATTCTACTTTGATTTAGCTTCTTTTCTTATCTCCTGGTTTTGTCTACTTATTGTGTGTTGTCCTTCCTTTTGTTTTTGGTTCTTTTGTTTTGTTTCCTTATGTTTGTCCCATTTTTATTTCATCATGTGAATAAGTTTTGTCCTTATGTTGGGATTATGTGTGGCTAAAGTTTAAGGAGTCTTGTGACACTTCAAAATTTGGTTAGCCATTGGTTTGTCTTCCTTGTATTGGTTATGTATTTCTGCCGATGAAGTTTCGACGAAAAGTACGATCCGTCCATAAGGAGATTTTGGGAAAACCATGAACTCATGTCTATCAGAGAAACATTGTGCCTATATTTTACTTTTACGTTTCGGTGTTTTCATGCCTATCCAATCAGTAGAAAAGGAGAAGGGGAAAATATAAATGAGAAAAACTAAATCAGAGGTACTTATATACTTCTCTGAAGGAAAACCATCTCATGCTCTCAATAATTTGGGATCCCTCTTCCACCCAAATAAATAAGTGCCATTGCATAACCCTCTTTCAAATAAAAATTTAAATAAAGGTGAAAGAAGAGAAAGGATTCCTTCATGGAGACGTGAAGCAAGAACTCTGTCGGGGTACTATTCAGGCTTAATGGCAGTAGAGTAATGTTTGTGTTCCTGAAGTGACTCCTCTGAGGTACTGTCCAAGCCTCCTTCCAATGGAGCAACACTAGATATGAAAACTTATACTCTAAAAATATTAAACTCACAAGCTTCATTATCCCTCCCTATTTGAAACATTGTGATAAAGATGAATTTTTTTTTTAGCGTGAAACTGAAATTACATGATAGGGACTTAGTCCATTCACAGGGTAAGTGGGGAAACCAAAGTGATCTTCACGATGAATATATACTCCCCAAAGGACCAAGGTCTTGCACAAAAGAAGTTAACTGAGGTAGAGACACTCGAATTATACCAGTGTGTCGCCAAGTGTTGTAGCTACTACAACCCCCTACAAAATTTTTGCCTATACCAAACTTTGGAGCCTACCTTGGTCTTGTCAATTGTTGTCCCAAACTTTTAAGTTCATTTTATTGGTTCTCACAATGTTGTGATTCCTTTCGCAAGATAGGAAAAGTGTCGTATTTTGGCATTTTGGTTGTTGTATCGTATATATTAGCTTGTTCTCATGGTTCCAAGAGGTCACCTTTGTTCAAATGAGTTGTTCTAACCTTGTAAGTACCCGTCGCACTCATTTCCAAAGCTTTGAGCACTTTTGCACAAGTGTCGTCACTTTCGTCGGAAAGACTATCTTTGGTGTCGCACTTGTCATAATCGATCACAACATTGTCGCAAAAAGGATTTTTATTTATTTATTTTTTATGTCATGGATGAACTATGTTGTTTGAGTCATCAAAATATGCTACACATTCAAATTTCATCATTGATCATCGATCCCACCGATCCCGCACTTAGTCATTTTCTGGAGAACGTCCCGACCAAGCAACGTAGCTTCACCTTGCCTCCCTTGAGCTGTGCACTGTGCAGTCTCAGTCCTCTAGATGTGACCTTGCTATTTGGAACTACACAGTGCGCAATACTTTCCTCCCAATATTTCTTCATTCCGCAATTTTTCAGCCAAAACTCGACCTTGACCTCTTGAATTGCGCAGTTATGGCCTCTAGCCCAGCTTGAAATGCGCACTTCGCAACTTCAAGACACAAGATCATCCCATAAACCTTATAATTGTGCATTCACCCAAGCCTACTTGACCTCTTGAACTATGTAGTAAGCTTTCCCAGCTCTTATCCCTGCAACCTGTCCCCACAGACTCCGAAAACTGCACAATCATGTTCCCCAGCCAAGCCTAAACTGTGCACTACACCATATCAAGGCTCAAGGTTTCCCATTGCCTGCGCACACTACACAACTACAAAATCATTGAGCCTCCTTGTCCAACCTCTCACTTGTTCTGGGCTCAATTCATGGATAATAATGCACCATATTAAGCTATGGGTTTTTGGATTGATGTCATCTCATCATGAGTGAATTGCAGGAATAGGTACTCTATCGTGTCATGATGGTGACAAGAAGTCTCCAACGATCTCATGTCTTGGATGGTGGTCTTGCAAACTGATGTCTCGCAACATTGTGGTTCCTATCTTCGAGAACTTGTAAAAAACATTCCTTCTCGTTCCTCGGCCTACTGCTTAACGTCTTCTAATTGAGTCTGCATGTCTTATAACACTTGGTTTTCTATATTTAGTTGGAATAGGTATGTTGTTGTCTCTTATGCTCGAACCTAAATCTCCTTCGCAATGGAACATTATAAAGAATTAAGAATGTACATGGGTAATTGCAATATGATCATGTCTATCTATGGTAAGACTTAATATGCCCATTGTTGAACTTTCATACCAACAAAATGGATCACAACTAGTGTCATAACTAGGGTGCAAGACTCCGAGGATGTTGCAAAGGGTTGTGATCATTCTGGTCAAGTCTCTAGTGCAGGGTGCATGCTGGTTTCTTCTGTGACTGCCACTGGATATGGTGCATTGGGCTTAGGAGTTATCACTATTAAGGATTGTATCATCAGGAAAAGTTGTTCTAGTTTTTGTTGAGTGTGATCTTGCAGTTCTCTTTACTCTCAAGTTTCTTTTTATATGTTTGTGATAGGGGTGAAATACCCTATTATATCACCTCTTTGATTTCAGTTCCTAGCCTCTCCAAGTTGTCCTTTGGTAGATCGGGTTGAACCCCCATTGACTTAGTCACCTTCATCTTATTTTTTTGTGCCTTTTTCCTGGCTTGGAAGTGTCCTCTTTTCTCTTTCCGACTTTGTCTCCTCTTCCTTTGAATCTCGAGGTGGTATGATGGGATGCTCTTACTGTGCCTCTTTCGACAAGGGCTCCATATGACCCTCTGTTTGGGGCGCAATTTGCCCGCCTGGTTGGCCATTAGTCTACATGACCTCAATGTTTGTCTATGTCTAAGAGTCGACATACTCAAAATCTACCTATGTATCCAACATAGACACATCATATCCCATTATACAAACATGCAACCTCAACCCTTATTGCACACGTTAATGCATTCAGATATTATATTCAATATTGGTTTCAGATAACAAACAATTTATGCAAAAAATTCATTCCCCGACAATTCTCCATAGCCTATACACCATAGTAGCTTCGAAAGGAAATAAAATAAATAAGGTTCATGCATTATACACAAGGATAATTATACACAATAAATGAAGTAATGATAGTAACAAAAACCAAGCCTCATGCAAACTCGAATCCCATCCATGGTAATCACCATCGACACAGAGTAATTAAATAGTAAAGACATAAGTTTGATACAAATCTCTTGATGAACGCACATTTATATTAACCAGTAGTAGAAAAATATAAATCTAGTTTAGGCTTCGACAACAAACCTGGAAAGAAAATATTCAGTTTATACCTTAGGCCAATGCCACAAAATCCATACCCATACAATATTTACAAAAAGATACTCTTTAGACATGACAAAATAAGAAGAGTATGGAGTATTAGAATATCATAACATCATAATAATATAATACTCAATAGTAGAACTCTCAAAAAATAACAATAATAAAGAACTAAACAAACATACCGGAGCCCTTGATCAATAGTAGTTCTCATCTTTCTAGTGGAGGTCATCCCGTTGAGAAATGTAACTAGTTCTGGTCTTCATAATCATTGTACTCATTTCAATATGTATCCTATGTAACAAACACGAAAATTAAAATAGAAATTATTATTATTAAATCATGGGTTACATGCTCATTATTGATGGTATTCTAGGTAAAAGTATGTTCTTCGTGCTTCTAGGGTTTGTTAGGTCTTGATATTTATTATCACGAGTCAATGGAGTCAACATCATGTTTATAATACCCTTCTAAGAAATTTGTAATTGGAAAAATAATTATTTTTTATTCTAGAAAGTCCTAGAATCTCCAAGAGTAGAAGTCAGCCCTAGGATCATCGATTCAACCTAAAGGAGGGAATTTGACCCCTTGAGAAGGATATAAAAGGATACAATTCGACTTCATTTGAAAAACACTCACTCACAAGTTAGATCTTCAAAAAATAGTTCAATCTATAGTTGGGAAGGGAAGAAAAAGAAGAGAAAAGGTCTAAAAGAAGTTTTGAGGATGAAATTTTCTTGTCTTTGGGCTCTATCTCTCTCACTTGTGTGAAATTTGCAGAAACCGGCCGAAGTTGCAAGTCTGAGTTGTAGTAGGATGAAGTGTATAATCTAGTAGTTTGAAGATGGAAAAACCTATCTTTACCTCGTTGACCTTGGGAGAGTTATCTTGATCTAAGTAGGTCTCAAGAGGAGGCTATATTAAGGTTTCCACGAATTTGCAAGGATTGAGTTGTTGGGTCAAAGTTGTAGTTCGAGTAGCAGTGTTGTAGCTGACAATTCAAAGTTGTAGGGTGTACTTGTTTGGTGTAGAATAAAGGAAGAACTTGAGAAAGTGCCGACTTGGTACTAGGAGAAGGACTTGGTCTAGGAATTGGGTCTTAGTATCTCATTTGAAGCAGATTATAAGAAAAAAGTTTCTAGGTTTTCCCCTTGGAGTGTTTTTCCCTGGATGAGAGCTTATATCTATGTCCTCTTTTTGTTATTGTTATTTTTCTTGATATTGTTTGATGAAATATCTAACTAAAGAAGTTAAAGAAGATAACTAAATATTCACAAGCACTATCAAGGTTAAGGAAAATATGATGTAATAGTTGCTACTTTACATTTTCTAACGTGGTATCAGAGCTAACGTGAACAAGGAAGGAAACTGAAAGGACACTAGAAAGAAGTGTTGATCAAAATATAGGAAGCTCTCAAAGCATGAAAGAAGAAGACTACAAGGAAAAATGTATCTTGAGCAGATTTAGTTAAAGGCTCGTTGGGAGAAGACCCTTCTAATCTAGGGTTTCTACATTGAAGAAGAACAAGACTACATCAATCTCACAAGGAGGGTGTTGATCTTGCAAGAAAGAAGTCTATTTGCAAGGAATCAATATTAGAAGTTGTTGGTGGAGGAATCCTACATAACATATTTCAAGGACATCATCAAGAAATATCCAAAGGTCCTGAAGGCATCAAGAAGGTTGAAGATATCATCAAGGAAAATCGTGATCTCAAGTAAGTAACATATTATTACACTATGTATGAATCATCAAGTCATATGGGTTCTTTCTGAAAGGAGAGCAGTAAGATCATTGGGGCTTCAAATTATTTAGCATGGAAGAAATAATTGACTTGATACTCATATAACAAGAAGTAATGGGATATGTTACTGGACAAATTATTGAACCTAAAAAAGATAAGGCACGAGAATTAGCAAAGTACAAGAAAGGAGAAGTAAGAGTTCAAAGGATCATAGTTGAATCAATTAAGGATTCTCTTGTTCCATTTGTTGCAAATCTGAAGACTTCCAAGGCCATGTATGACAAGCTAGTGAATTTGTATTCAGTGAGTGCAACATAACAAAATATTTCATTGAGGAACAAGCTATACATAACGAAGAAGTCAAAGGATGAGGATGTGGCGTCCTTTCTTATGAGAGTCTTTCAACTAAGAAACTACCTAAAAGGACTTGGGGAACCTATTACTGAGTCAAAAGTAACCATCTATGTATTGAATGAATTTCCACAAGAATGGAGGAATTGTGTAACAAGCATTTACTCCAAGAAGGATTCAACTCCATTTGAATAATTGTGGGTGCAATGCATATTGGAAGAATCAAGGATCAAGGTCAATGATGACATTAGATCAGATGAGAAATCTCAAGCTTTTCTAGCCTGAGTCAAGAAGTCGAATAAGGGGAAGTTTGGTAAGTCCAAGAATAAATACATGTCCAAAGTGTAATGTTTTGGATGCAATGAATTTGGACACATTAAGAGGGATTGTGCAAACAAGAAGAACAAAAAGAGAAAGGGAAGGAATGAGGCTCATGTGACCAAGGTAGTGGGAGAACCTAAGAAGAAGGAAAAGAAGGAAGAAGTGAAGTATCTTCACTACTACAGAAGGTTCATTGACTGTTAGGTTCTTTATGAAGGTTAATTCTTCTTTAAGATAGTATTTTTTGCTTAGCATCATAGAAATAAGCATATGATAGTAGCATTTCTAGAATTTACATGATTATGTTGCTTTATAGAGATCATCTAGATAGATGAATAAATAGAACATTTTGAATATTGGTCATCCAAGACATTATCTAACATTATGTCAGAGGTATTCATATTGCTTAGGTGGATCATCATTATCTTGGAAGAACCATCATTATGGAAGGTTCTTAGGAAAAGAATCATGACAAGGTTAGTAGACATTCCATGTAATGTGGAATCAATATTGATAAAGGGATGCAAGAATGAAATGGATATATGGATAGCTAGATTATCAGATAAAATCATAAGAATGCATGTTGGATATTAAACTTTGGAAAATATTCATATGTATAGAATCTTGTGGAGAAAAAGTTGGCCATAAAATATGTTTAGGTATATGAATATATGATGCTTGACAAGAATAATATTTGACTTAAGGATGTATAAATAATTTAAGGCTTTCTCTAGAATAGATATTCAATAATTATTAACATCCAGTATAGTCTCCAGAAGAAAATATGTAACTTGGTAATCAAGTTTGATCCTTGGGCACTTCGATGCATGAAGGAAGATTCAAATGGAGACGATTGATGAGGATGTTGATGGAACGAGAAGTTCCATCACGATGAGGTAAGTTTGTTCTTCGTTATTGTTGGTTATCTAGTTAACTTATTATTTTTCTACCTCAAAGATGTTGCAACAATATATGATGGCAGTTGAGGCCAGTTCAACTGTGTGGATGAAGGATATTGAGGGAAGCTCGATTTTTGGTACTTGGAAACTGTGAAGTCAAGATGTGTCCATCTTGGGATTGGAAGGTATTTGTGCGAAAAGATAAACCTGAAGGTCAAAGGAAGATCACTATCAAGAAGAAGCTATGATTAACTTGAAGTCTGGAAAGGCTCAACGTCGAAGAAGAAAGTGATGAGAAAGAAGATTAGCCTAGAACCTGTCACAATATTGAAAAGAGAAGATGGATCCATGATACCTTGAGAGAAAGAAAGCTCGACGATGCAGAGGAAAGAGGGAGTCAGGTAACTACGAATAACTGGTCATTTATACTCTTATGAAGACAATTTTTAAGGCTTGTGATGATGACTTCCCAAATAGAAAGGAAGTTTAGATCTCCTATGATTTTCAGGAGTAAAGGAGTCTCCTTGTAAAGGAGCAAGGTTCTATTCTCAATATTAAGGGAGAATAGGTATGTCCTCTCGGTTTGAGAGGGGGTGATGTTGGACATCACATGTGCATTCTTCTCTTTAGGCGATGAAGAGAGAATGGTAGAGGATTGGATAAGCATCCATGGATTCCTTAAGGATATAACATCCAAGAAAGGAAAGGGACTAACACTCTTTGAGGATGTGACAAGTTTCCAAGAGAAGAGTGGTCGAAGAGGACCGATATTCTTTGAGGACTCAGGATTGGAGATCCAAGATAAGAATATTCCTAAAAGGACATACCTTGTAGAGCAAAAGTTAAATAAAAAATATTACCCACAAAGACAAGAGAGAAAAGGTTTAAATGATAAAGTCAAATATTAAATGCAAAATAAAGGAGAAACAATCATAAAAATAGACATAAAGGCAGAGTTAAAGAAAAAGATAGTGAGGCCAACAGTTAAAAGAATAAATCAAGTTGGGAGGCCTAAATCAGAGATTAAAGATAAAACAAAGGCAGATAAGACACACAGGCACATTCGAATGAAAAAACAAATTCATTTACTTCTTCAAAAAGATATTTTTTTCCACCTACAACATGTTTTATTTCAAGAAAACATCAACCAGTGAAAACAGAACAGTCAAAGAGCAACAAAGCTAAAGTGTATCAGATGAAAGTCAGAGTGAAAGTAAAATCAGAAAAAACAAAGCATTCAAGGTAAAACAGTAAAAGTAAACATGGAGGCAGTAATGGTTAAACAGAGATTAAAACATTTACACTAGCAACAATGAAGTTTATCCAAAGTGAAAGTAAAAACAGTTAAAAGAACAGTAAGGTTAAAAGATGAAAACATAGCAGTAAGAGACATTTTCCATAAATTTCCTGTTTAAGTCATTATTTTGCAATAGTGTGACCAATCCAAGATGAATTTTCCCAAAACTAGAGGAGTTTTGTGTTCCTAAGAGGCCAATCTACAAAAACCTATCTCACTTTTTACACAGGTATTACAGAATGAGAGAAACATGCACATCTTCACAACCTAATTTTCAGATTAGGCAAAATTTTGTTTTACACATCTTTTTGCAGAACTATTGTGAACAACTGGAGTGGAATTTCAGGAAAATGAGAGAGGTTTATCTCAAAAATATATTTATCTACAATAACCTCTTTCACTTTTTACCTATCTATCTCGTATTGAGATATAAAAAGGTATCATTGAAACCAAATTTTGCAGAATTTCTAGAACAAAATGCACAAAGGAAGGAGACAGTTAGTGACTTGGATGCCTCATCATCAACTAAGAGTTGATATAAAATTCGAATTTCTCCTCTTTGTCATCATCAATCCATAAAAAATAGTGCCAAATAGATTCATTAGTTTTGAGTGTCCTTTTATTAAGTTCTATTTATGTAAAACAATTTGAGATATTTTTAAACCAATCTTGATATTTTTTCAAGATATTTTAGTTTAAGAATTTCTATAAATACTTCATCATTTGAAGTATTATTGTGGAATAAATTGATGAAGATTTATATAGTCATTTTTGTTGTACTTGAAGGCTTTTTGTTGCAATTTCGAGTAGCAGACTGGATCAAATCATCTAGCATCATATTTTAGGATTCATGTGATGAGTCATTGAAGTGAAATACTTTCTACTGTCTTTGTTTATCTTCTTATGTTTACATGAATCCATATATGTTCTCTAAATTTGAATGATAAATCAGGGGTATTATTACAGGATTTGTTAAAAGCACCTTGTCTTTAATTGTTTATCATTTCTATGTTTTCTGCCGATTTCTAGAGTAGGGAACCCTTAATTGCTCCCTCTTTCGAATGACCTCTGTCTACTCCTTCCTTATCCGGATCAAAGAATCTTTCATTTCTCTCTATCCCAATTAAACCACTTCACCAAATCAGCTGTCCAAAATCTTCGAAGACTTGTCTATCTTGCCCTGAAAACATTTGACTTTTTGACCTTGATCCTAGTTATGTTTGCTTGAATTTTGACTCCTTAGCCCAATGGACAAATAGATCTCCCACTATCCATCTCATTAAGTGATTCTTCCCACCAAACCAAACCAAATCAAAACCAATTTGCACAATCATAACTAGCCTAATATGTTATAATCGAAACAAAGTTAAATATTAAAGAGAGAGCCCTCTCTGAACCCTAGGAAGGCTAGATCCTAGAGTTTAAAAGTTGGTCTGTGGTTACCTCCGTGAATTCTTTCATTAACCTTGAGAAATTACTAAGTGATAACATAATGGCGACTCCACTGGGGAAGACTAACATTTTCTTCAGAAATATTTTATAGGTTCAAATCTGATCTATGATGGTGGACAATGATCAGACATACAAAGGTTAAAATCATCCACCTGGCGACTCCATTGTCCAAGATCCAGAGCTTCTATGTTTTGAAGAAACTCCATAACCAAAGAATCCATATTCAAAATCATTAATGGTGATACAAGATGATAGGGTTTGTGGCAAACCTTTCATCTCATGAGATTTTCAATGAATTCAGGGATGGGTTATTAGAATTTCAGCCTGATGAGGATTTTCTAAAAGCTGTCTTTCTTCTTTTGAAATCAAGAAAATATTCTCCTCGACTTAAAATATGTGTTCTTGAGATAATTTCTGAAAAATATGAAAATGGCATTAAACTTTTGCATTCTCAAATTCAATCTTATAATTTCTGAGATCCTAAAGAATTTTTGGAAAATCTTCATTCTCCAAAACAAGAGGAAATTGTACTACCTTTTGACTTGCATATTCAGGATGCTTGTGCTTTCAAGTACAAGACTGAAGAAATAGTTTCATGATTTAATATTAAAGATGAAACTAATCAATTAGTCATTGAAGGCCTAGAAGCACAAATCATACATCATGCTTATGATTATCCTATAGCAAATTACATGGAGACAATTTTTAGCTCAAGCTTGCAAACATGTTTTCTCTATGAGGATCAAATACATTAGCAATTGCCATTACACATCATATCTTTGATTATGAAGACACATGATCAAGTTATACTTCCAAGTTTGATGACAAGAAGTCAAAATATCCATTCATTTCCACAGCTACTCAACTGGATTCATTGGCATTTTTGTATTACTTGATTCAACAAGATTATCAGTAGATTAGAGTAGGTAGATGAGTGCAAATAAGCTTAGAATTCTAAGTATCTTTTCAGTTTTCAGTTTTCGGCTAGTTTTGAAATAATTTATTAAGATTTGAAGCCAAGGAAAATTCCCTAAGATATTGATGATTTAGTAGTTTGGTTTGAAGGTTGCAGCACCTTTTAGTCTCAGATCAGATTTCAGTTTGCAGAAAAAAAGTGTAAATTCAGTTCAAGAGTTTTCAATCACAGCATATGCATGTTTGGGATTGGCCCAATGGATCAGGTGTTAGGTCCCTATATTACTAGTTTAGTCCCTTATTGTTATTAGTGTAGCCCCCTTATTGTTATTATTGTACCCCTGTAACCCTAATATTGTTATTATTGTGCCCTTACATTGTTATTGTTAGGTCAGCTAAGATTATATTGTGAGCCCATGGACTCCTATATATAGAAGGAGGTTTTGGTCATTTGTATCATCCAAGAGTTGTTCATTTATGTAATGTATTGGAGGTTTCCCCCTCTAAGTGGCTGATTTCTAAGGCGTTGATCTCTCTTTTCTTCTATTTTTGGAGTTGGTTTCATAACATTTGGTATCAGAGCTATATGCAAGATCCTTAAAGACGACAACAAATTAACCTTTGGAACTAAAAAGCATATCTAAGTTCTGCGTCCAATTCTGAAAAACCCAATCCCTGAGGGCTGAGGGCCAAAATCCATTAAAACAATAGATGGCCACATGTTGAAATAAAAATGAATCTTTATCGTGGTGGAGAGCTTATTCATCTTGAGCGCTAGAGCTCCCAATGAATGTTCAGCCGTAAAGGCCTAGCCAGCAAGTGCCTTCAAGGGTTGGGAGCTAGACCCTGAATTGAGAGCATCTTTAAATGAGAGGCGTTTAGAGGCAGAGGATGCCCCATTTCCTTTGGCACCTCCTCACAATTTGATAATGAGGGAGATAGAGACATCCTTTTTTATGCCATAATCCCTTGAAGCATTTTCCAAATTTAATTGTCTCCCCTCAAAGTAGTTTCATAATCTCCTCTGGGATACCTTCCAGCTTATAAATTTTGTTTGTAAGTGAATATACAACCTCCCATTCAGTGACCCTAAGGCACAGAGATTTTCTAGATAGGGTTTTAACAAAAATAGGAAATTTTTAGACCTCAAAATACCAATACCATCCAATGGTTGAATGACATGAAGATTTGGACACAAAGGAACCCTCTTGGGCGCCAAGCTTGATAGGAAACTTTTGTTAAACAGTTCCCTGGTGGGCCCTGTTGGACAGTTGCTCAAGTTGTTTGCCCACCGCCCTTTCAACCCTAGCATGTCTTTGGTGCCTCAACCTAGCATTGTTACCCAACCATTCATGTTGAGCTCTCTGAGCAGTGGCTATGGCCTCCACAAATTCATGTCGGCACTCGCTGCAAACCATCTCAGATTCTTCTTTGTGGGTTTCTAAGGAAACGTCTTTGTTGCATATATAACATCAATACACCATGGATTATTCATTGTTTTTCAGCATCTAGGGCCTTGATGTTATGGTTTTCTTGGTCATTCATGTTAAGGTTTCAACACTTATTGTAATGTACCTTTAATATGTTTGAAGAGATGTAGTTATGTTATGTAAGCAATTTGACTTTGTCAAAAAAATAAATAAATAAAATAATAATAAATAAATAAAATCATTTGTAGTTTTTGGGTTGGAATGGTTTTGCCCATCATATTTGACTAGGTATTTCTTAGGATGAAGGGCTCCAGTTTTGACAACTTGCGGTTTTGTCCATGGTATTCGTTATGATGAAATTCATTTAAAGAGAGGAGGAAATCCATTATGTAAAGTAAAAATAACAACTTAGATCCCTCTTATTATTTGGTAGATCTAGATTTAAGATGGATCTAGGCTGGTTATTTATATTATATATATTTTAATAAAAATATTTTTATTATTATATGTTTTTCTATATTTATTACTAATATGTTATTAATCATTTTTATTTTAATATGATATGTATGTTATAAATTTGTGGGACATAATTGGTTTGAAATTTTATTAATAAAAACAAAATTGTGCCAAGAGACTGTAACTTAATATGTATAAGATGTTGTAATGTCTTGTCTAAATACATTATATAAAATTAAAAATAAAATAAATTAATTAATATAAATTTTCCTAAAAATAAACCATTTATTATTAGTATTTTTTAGATTCAATCTTTTATTATTCATAATATTGCATTACCATTGGTGTTTTTTTATTCAATTTTTTTACTGTCAATGATATTCTTATCGAAGCTTTGATATGCATTATGAATTTACATTTTTCTCTTAATTTGATTTAGCCCATTTCACCAATTATTTCTGGCCATTTAATTTTAACCAGTCTTAATTTGATCCAGCCCCATTTCACCAATTATTTCTTGCCGTTTAATTTTAACCACTGGCTTGGCTTTTACAAGTTTTATGAGTAAGGTATGAAAACATCTGTGAAAATATTTATTTGACTTTGATCATTTTCAGTGTTAGAGTTTTACTTTTCCATAAGCATTGTTGAATTTTTTTTTTTCACTTGATGAAAGTTACTTTTTTGTTATTCATTTGAAAAAAAAAAAACATTTTACATGTCATCCCACTCTATTTAAAGGTTTAATATTTCTATGTATTATTGTTCTAAAATTTTAAGAGTTTGATATTTTTATGTATTATTGTTCTAAAATTTATATATTACTGGCTAAAAATGCATATCTATAATTCTGTCTTGAAACTTTTTTCTTACCTCAAAAATTTAAATGATGATCGACTCTAATCTGTATATATGAACAGAAAAAAATGTATATATGATAATATGTTTCATAATTTTTTCCTTCTTCTGTTGTATCTGTTTAGCTGTTTGTATTATCTGTGTCGCTGTTGTAGTATCTGTGTTGCTGTTTGTAGCTTTTTTGCATTTAATATTTAACTGAACTCATATTTCTGTTTTTTTAGGAAAACTGTGCGGCTGATTGCTTATTTCTTGAAAAGAAAACTGTTTCTACTCTAGTTGAGTCGAAGTATGGCAGCTCAGTTGACCTAATGTGATGTTGCTAAAATTTATTATCTGACTGCCATTCAGTTATTCAATTGTAATGTGCTATGGCCGTAATAATAGTAATGTTTTTTTTTATAAGCGGTCAGCACAAACGTTGAATTCTCTGTAAATACGTTGAATTCTCTGTAAATATGTTGAAGTTGAACATAGTTGAAATTGAAATGTTCAGTATATATTGAAATGATCTGTGGAAATTTTTATTTGATTTGGAAACATTTATTTGATTTGAATCATTTTCAGTGTTATGGTTTTGCTTATGTTGAAGTTGAACATAGTTGAAATTGAAACTGAAATGTTCAGTATATTGAAATGAAAACAGATCTATGGAAATTTTTATTTGATTTGAATCATTTTCAGTGTTATGGTTTTGCTTTTCAATACTCATTGTTGAAATGCTCAAGTATATTTAGATTCTGAAATGTGTTTTCTTGCCAAAAAAGAGAAAAGAAAGCGGCTCCCTGAAAAAGCCAACACATCATGCCGAGCTTTCCAGAGGATGGATAGGCCAGACACAGGATTTCGTTGCTCCATCAACGAGCTTTTTCTTGAAAACATTATTCATTTTAATCTAATGGAGTTCACATGGAACTACTTCCGTTCGATCAACCGTGCATTTCTGAAATATTGGATCGCTGCAAACTATATCTTTGAGTATCTCTGGTGTTTCAAAAGAAACACCAGTCAATGTCAGTTGCCAAATTTACGACGGTTTATATAAAATGGTTGCCAAATTTAAGATGGTTTAGTATTATTTATGTTTTAGATCATTTTTTTTCGACGTTGTGAATGGTTTGGTACCAGGCTTTTTTTAGTCGACTCTGGTTTTGTACAATAGGTGCGGAAAATACCATTTAAACCGTTTTGTTTTGTGTATTTGGTAAAAATATCATTTTAACATCATTAAAGGGATATGCAACGAACAAAAATGAAATTGCTTAAAAAAAAATGATGAGATGACACTGGTATAATAAAGGGGGCAGTGGAAATCCCAAAAACAAGAAGAATGACCATTATGAAAATCTGAGATCATTTAATACATCTGCAATTTGGAGCATCTGACCAGCCGGAAGGGGCCGAAGACTACCTTTCTAGATAAAGGTTCAACTGAGTCATATTCTTATTGTACCTTGGTACATCACTGTCTTCCAGTAACTAATCTTAAATCTCTTAATCTCTTACATATCTTGGTGAAAACTTTTATTTGCTAAAATCCATCTAACTAAACTCCCAAAAAAAAGATTTGTCATTTCCTCTTCAAAAGAGTGCCCAATCAATTCCAAAGATAAGGGCAACCCTTTACACTCCTTTACACTCCATTTACCAGATATTCAAATCTTTGGGATGTATGAAGCTGAAAGAATGCATGATTTTTATGGCCATATCCTTGTCTTTTCACAACTATTTTTCAATATCTTGTATGTCCTTATGGAAACTTTGACTTGCTAAAGTCTATCCAACTGGTCTTTCCAATAAGATTTGTCATTTTCTCCACAAAGAAGTGCTCCAACCACTTTCAATAATAAAGGCAATCCCACACAAAGCATTAAGAACCCATCCACCAGATATTCAAATCTTTGCAGTGTGAACATGTTTGTTGTGAGATGTAACTAAAATTAAGCTATTTGGGAGAATGGCATCCTTGATGGACAAAAATGCATTCAGCTGATCAGCATGAGTTACATCATCTAAAACTATAAGATCAGGGACAGCTATGAAATGCTTTTAAGCATCCCTTTACCTTCATCCTTGCTATTTATTTCTCGATCCAACTAAATCAAGCCTTTAAAAAGCAAAGAAACAGCAGGATCCACAGTAATTTGAAAATATCTGGTTAAAGAGTTGTTTTAGGAACGTTGTCTTTCCTACTCCAGCCCATGATCAAGAGACACTGAGCTTTGCTGCCGCAATAACAGAGTTGTAAAGATCATCTGACTATCCATCCAAACCAGTTCAATATTTGACCATATTGAAGGTTCTTCTTTCACCAGTTCACTTTTCAGGAGGCACTGAACAATCCCATCCATAAGCCTTACCCTGTAACTGGTTGCAGTGAACCAAAGAAACATTATATAGAGCTGTTATGCCTAGAAAAGCAAGGCTTTTCCCAACAACAACAAAAAAACACAACCTAAATGAATTTAAAGGAATAAAATCATCAACATCGATCTATTTTAACCCCCAAAAGATTATTTTATCTTTTTATTCTGAGTTATTTTGAGTGCTGATCAGGTTTAAGATGTACCTATGCGATTGTATACCAATACAATTTAAGACATATTCATCTTAATCATTAAACCTTTAGACATCCAAAAGTTTACAGAGCACAATAAATCAGGATTTCAAAGCTCAATACATCAGGGTTTGAGAAGGATCTATACTAATAAGTGTAAATAGAACTTACAAGTAATTCATGAAGAAGTACTGGCTTACCCCATTGCACGCCTTGAGCTCGAAGACCTAGATGATGGTAGCCCACTAATTCCTTTTATCATGAAGCGAAAATGGCGATATCAACGGAGAAAGTCGTAATAACACATTTTCAGAGAAGTTCAGTTCTTCCCTTCTAGCTAGGCTTTTCCCTCTTCCTGCCGTGGGAATATGCAGTGATGGAGGCGGAGGCGGAGGCGGAAGCAGAGTAAACCCTAATCGCAAATACACGATGGATTGAATGCAAATGGAGAAGGAGAAAGGAAAGGAAAGCTTTCGAGATAAAGAGTTCGTTGACGGGTTGCTTGTTATAATTAAAGACGGTGGAATAATTACGTGGTGACCCGTCAGTTGAATGGTGGTTTGCAGATAACCCTAGAGGATTTGAACGGTTGTTCAGATAGCTCGAAGTTGAAGGGTCGTTGACCCAGGCGTCTTGAAGGATCGTCTAAATAGTTCAGCGTTCTATACGTGGTGGAACGTTATTAGTCCATGCCTAAGGCTATGGGTTGTTCAGATAGCTCGAAGTTGAAGGGTCGTTGACCCAGGCGTGTTGAAGGATCATCTAAATAGTTCAGCGTTCTATACGTGGTGGAACGTTATTAGTCCCTTCCTAAGGCAATGGGAATATAGCGATCAATTTGGCCTATTTGGCATTGAATTGATATTAATTTGCGTTGATCGGGTATTAAAATCATATCCAAACTATTGCAGTCTTATTGTGGGAATGTATAATTTCAAAATTTTCACATTCATATTGAGTTTTATCCAAAGTCTCAATTTGCCTTACAAGTTCGTTCTTTTAATTTTATGCAAAGTTTGGACGGTTGGTGGTGGCTTTTTTAATTTTATGCAAAGTTTGGACCGTTGCAGCTGGAGCCTATGCACCAGATCGCCTTGGTTGACACCTCTATTGGTCTCTCGGTCTCTTATCCATCCCTCTGCGACAATGTGAGATCCCTCGCTTGCTGTGGGATTACTCACTCGCTGTCACACTGCATGGTGTGGGGATTTGAAAAGGTGACGTGTCGTTGTTGATTTCCCCCGATTCCATCGCCCTTCCGTGCATTTACTTCGCCATCGTCTCCATCAAAGTAATCCTCACCACTGCCAATACAGAGGCAAAGATTAAAACGTAGTTCGAGGATTCGAAACCGAGAATTATCTTCACAGCAACACCGTCTTCACAAGAAACAACCAGCAGCACTGTCTTGACAAGAAACAACCATTAGTACGGCTCGGAAGCCGCTGCTTGTAGGTGTGAAACTTGCCCTGAACCCCCGGTTAGCATCTTTCTTTCCTCCGGTTATCCATCCTTCGCCCCCTGTTTCTTTCCTGGCGACAACCAGCTATCTTTACTCTATAGTTGTTTATTTACAGTTGGGACTAGAGGTTGATCATCTATTGCTAGCTCGATAGGCTGGGTCCATAGCAATTAGTCTATTCGGTTCAAGTTGTTACCGCACCATACAGATAGGCTCTTGAAATTGGCAATCCTAGCTACCGCAGACACTCCAGCTACAGTGGAAACCACCACAGTGTGTCGGCACTGCAGGGCACCTCGCTTAAGTCGTTGATGTAGAGGTTGACGCAGAAGTAGATTTAGTTGAATGAGCAGTAGCAGATAAGGAAGATAGCAAGCAGTCTCCTCCATATCATATAGATAACCGGTTACAGGTCTTGACCTTCGTGATTGAGCCCTTACCGTAGAACTCTGATTTTCCCCTTTTATTAAGAGAACAAGGCATTATCACCGAAAGCAGGTAAGCATGTAACCTCCATTGACCTTGCATGTCCCACACCGAGTGACACTCGTTGCATGCCTATATAACCCTTTCAGATCTTGCCAAGAGACACACCTCCTATGTCTTCCTTCCCTTTTTTGCGTCCTTCCATGCCTCACACGTTGCTAGGGACATATATATAATGATGAAACAACCACATCCCATACATACCTACATTTGGACCTGGAGAAAAATTGTAGGCCGGCAGGGACTACAGTAATGCCAATTGCCCTTGTTTCAAAGAGTTTTGCCAAGCGCTGAATTGATTTAGAGATTTCAACTTTACCTTCAGTCAGATTATGAATTGTTTTCAGGGTTGTATCTAGGCCACATATTCTTCTTAGAAAGTTACTTTTCACTGGAAAGTGGTGGTTTTTTTTCAAAAAATCTGATCATAAGAGTGTTTGAATTGTTATTTGGATTATGGAAATGGATTCAGCACCATCAAAATCAAAAACTTTGTTTAGCAGGAATTTGGTGGTTTTTTTTTCAAAGATGGTGGAAATGAATTCAGCACCATCAAAATAAAAAATTATTGCCATCCAAAATCCTTAAGTTTAAGAACGATAACCCAGATCTCCCAAAATTTCTGTCAGATTTCCACTATTTTCCAAGAGAATTGGTAGCCTCATTAGACTACTCTATTGTTTTCTACCTCCATATATTTATTATACCTATTTTATGCTTTAGTGGTTGGATTTCACTTAAATGTCATTAAAATGAAAGTTAGTGTTATCAAGTTGTCATTGTTGTATTTTTATTTTTTACTTTTATTAAGTATGTTTTTTACTAAATTTTGCTTAATATTTAATAGAAATTTGTTAGAATTCATCTCGTGAAATCTGTATAATTCAAGTGCTTCAATAATTTTCTCATAATGTTAAATATATTTAGCACCCAAAAGCAACATATTTTAAATAACAAAAAAACCACACCAAGAATAATTACATGGTACCATTATCATTAAATATAAATTGCCAATTTTATATTTGAATAAATATTTATTGGCTTGCTATGTGACTCAATGAAGTGTGTGCTTCAAACTGTTATTATTATAAAGTAAAATGTAATTGTTATCATTACACTGAAAGTGTGGAAGTGTTATCATTTGAAAGTGTGAGTTGGAAGTCTTATCATTGCAAGGAAAGTTTGAGTTGTGAGTATAAATATTAAGTAATTTGTTATGTGATTAATGTACGAGTATGAGATCCCTTCAACAGATTTCGTCCTATCTCCCTTTGCAATATAGGCTACAAGCTGATAACAAAAGTGATTGCAAACAGACTGAAAATCATCCTTCCAAACATTATTCCAGAGAATCAGGGAGGTTTTATTTAGGGAAGACAGATTATGGACAATTTTATCTTGGTCCAAGAGGAGATCCATTCAAGCTTGACCCGGAAAGAGAAAGGAATGGTTATCAAGTTAGATCTCGAAAGTGCCTTTGACAGGGTGAGACATAGATTTCTGATGGAGGTCCTACACAAATTTGGTTTTGGCCTCAAATTTATCAATTGGATCAAGGCTTGCATTAGCAAGCCTTGGATTGCCCCGCTGGTGAATGGGAGGGCTACGATTTCTTCAAAGCCTCTAGAGGGCTGCGACAAGGGTGTCCCCTCTCCCCCCTGCTCTTTGTCCTCCAAGCTTCTATTCTCGGCTTCCTTTTGAATAAAAAGCAGAATGACCAAGAGATATTGGGATTGAGCATCGCAAGAGGTGTCAAAAACATAAATCATGTGTTATTCGCGGATGATTCTCTCTTGTTGGGTGCAGCCTCCTTTCTCTCGGCTAAAAGATTTAAAGATGTGGTGGATGTCTATTGTGAAGACTCAAGAAGCAGCCTCAATAAAGGCAAATGTCATATCTATTGCTATAACTCTACTGCCAGATCGATCCATGCCATCTCCAGTTGTTTCGTTTTCGCAGCCTCCTCTTCATGGTCATCCTTCAAGTATTTGGGGCTCCCTATTTTCCAAAAAAGTGCTCTCAACAGAGACTGGTTGCCTCTGTTGGAAAAATTTAAGTCCAAGATACACTCTTGGGGCTTCAATTGGCTCAACCTGGCAGGCAAGACAGTGCTTATCAAAGTTGTCTTGAACAACCTTCCCATTTATCAGTCTACTGTTATGCTGGCTCCTATTGGCATTATGAGGAAAATGGAGGATCACATAAGGAATTTCTTCTGGAAAGGCGGAAAAGCGAATGAGAAGAAAATTCCTCTATTAAGCTGGGATAAAATCTCCCTGCCCAGAATGGAAGGTGGCTTGAACTTCAAGAGTATTAGTAAGCAAAACATAGCATTGGGTGCAAAACTGTTATGGAGGATAATTTCCCCAAATCCGGGTTGGGCTCAGCTAGCATTGTGGAAAAAATACTTCCGTGGGCAGAGAACACGTTGTCTGGACAATCCCATTGCAACCTCTGGATCGATGATCCACAAACTGTGCGCAAAAGCTTCCTCCTTAATTAACCACCATGCGCATTGGATCCCTGGAAATGGCAAGCGCATTAAAATCTGGGAGGACCGTATTATGGGCAGTGATCCCCTAGCTGACGATCGCTCCCTGGTTATGTTGAAAGATTGGATGGACAGAGTTGGTTTTAAAACTCTGTGGGACATATCTCATTGGGAATGGTGATTGGCAGAATTGGGAAAAGTTAGAGGTGCCTCAAAATCTTTCTAAAGAATACGCAATCTTCTTAACCCTCTTAAAAGGCAAAGCCCCTATGAACAGCAGAAAATCAGACACTCGGGGCTGGGGTCCGATCCCTGGGCGCTACACAGTCTCGTAGGGTTATAGGAAGATCACATTGCATCCTCACGTTCCTCCTGATCTGAAGCCCTGGCAGGGGATCTGGTCTCAGACATCAATTCGTAAAATTGACTCGTTCTACTGGCCTCTATGTCATCAGAGAATTTTGACCGAAGATAGGCTTCGGAAAAGAGGCTATATGGGGCCCTCACGTTGTTCACTGTGTGGGGAAGACGAAGAAAATGCCTCCCATTTGATGCTCAACTGTAAATTTGCTGCAGAAATTTGGAACGAGGCCTTTGGCCCATGGAGTATCGTCTTCGCCCCCCCCCCCCCCCCCCCCAAAACGCTGCTCAGACCTGTTCTCAAATTGGAAGCTTATGTACCCTGGAGGCACTCCTCAGAATGCTCACATCAAAGCAGCATGGCTCGCCCTTCCCAAAATAATCTACTGGAAAATATGGCTGGAAAGAAATCAAAGGATATTCAGAGACAAGAAGAGCGATTCCATGACAGTCTTGGTTAAAATCAAAGGCTAGCTAAAATACTGTTTGGGAGATCAGCTTGACGGGGCAGACCTTAGTGAACAAGATGTTGAATGGGGCACTACTCTTGATCTCCACTTCATTGATATTGTCAGGCCTCCCTCTCCTCTAAAACACTGGCAAATTTGTCTTAAGGCTACAGAATTCCTTGAGTTTTACACCAAGAAGGCACGAAACGCTCTCTTTTTCGACGGGGCAACAAAAGGAAATCCTGGTATTTCCAGAGCAGGTGGAGTTGTGAAAAATGCAGAGGGCAGAACTGAGCTTAGATTCGCCTGGGGAGTGGGCTTCAACACCAGCATTCAAGCTGAAGCTCTGGCTCTTCTCCAGGGGCTCAAGCAGCTCAAATTTTTGGGTATCAATGATGCATTAGTATTTGGTGATTCTCAGACTATTATAAAGGTCATTGTGGACAATTCTTAACCATCAGATTTAAGATTTTCAAGATTGGTGAGCAGAATTAGATCCCTGTTGAAATCCTTTCAGAGATTGGAATTCTTTCATGTAAAGAGAGATAACAACAAAGATGCCGATGCTGAAGCCAATAAAGCGGTTCTCCTCTCCCTCGGAGTCCTCCTAAGAGATGGAGATGAAGGCTGGGATCCCATCCCATAACTCTCTGGTTAAAATGTTTTACTGTCTTTTAATGGAGTAGTTTGTTTGTATTTGCAAATTAGGGAAGATAGCGAAGATTGATCGTATTATAGTTTGCAAAAGTCGCAGGCTTATTAGTGGGACAGCCATTTGGTTTCTGGCCGAGGATAAATCTGAGCACTGCCCAGCTCTTTGTAATCTGAATTGAGGCATTTCTGCCAAGAATCAATATATCATACTAACCATATCTGTCAAAAAAAATATACGAGTATGAGATCATTTATGAGAGAAAAGAAAACGCAACCATAAATGCACTTTTAGGAGATGTTAACAAGGTTATTCTTTATGCACTCTCTATGTTACAATTTAATTGAGTGGAAGTAACAAGTCTCAAATGCAACAAAACCCTCATACGCAACCACTAATCCCACAACTACAACATGTTCCAAATGATCTCGGTTGGATAAAAAATAAAATGAAAGAACACAATGAAAACACAAGATACATAATTGAAAGTATAGTATTACAATGAAAACCAAAATCTTTTAAAAAATATAATGGCGAAAAGCATAGTGTAATAGCAATATATAATGACTACAATGGTGGTAACTTATCTCTAAGTAGAGGTGTGATTACTATTCCTATTCACTAAATTCCCTTAACAAGGAGGAGGGAAACCCCCGTTATTACAATATGATGCAGAGAGTGATGGAAGGATTAGGATCTCTCAAGGTTGAGTCAAAATTATTGCATGCATTTTTGGACTAACGAGCACGTTTGGCTTATCAAGGCATGATCATAGGGTCATAAGGCTAGTAGGTGTAGAATGAGTTCCTCACAACATGAAAGATCCATCATTCTATTGAAAGAAATAAAATAGTAGTCATGGCACCCAAGACTCTGTGGCAATTTGTTTCAAATATTTAATATCATGAGGTAATGACCCCTTCTTGATATTGATTTTATGAATTTGAATATGACTATTCTTGTCATCTGCTTAGGATGGGTTACATTTAGGTGTATTTTGTTAGGATGGTTCCTCCTAAGATAGTAATTTGAGTGGAATAGGGAATTTTATGAGTTATATGTTTTGCACTATACCCGTACTCACAACTTGATCAAAGATTTCTTTTTCGTTACAATTAAATGACTTAGCTCTTGTGATGAAATTCATGCATTGCAACCCCGAGCTACATAAGAACATTTTAGTTTTATTCTATTTTTCGTCTCATGATTTTTTGCATGATAAAGTTACATAGCTTTCCTACCTAGTCTAGGTTGAATTAAGGCTACTTTCTTGATGCAATCATAGTCATCCCTAGAATGTTTATCTGTTCCCATGAACCTAAGTGGTTCTTCAAGGCCAAGTGGCATTTGCATTAAGTTGAATTGATTTGTCAATTTTTATGTATATTCAACTAAAACAATTCGTCATAATAGATCTGATAAAATTATTGAAATGTTACTATGTATGTTAGTTCTCGTTAGATCTCAAATTATTTATTTATTGGTTTTTACGATTAATTAATAAATTAACTAAAGTGCAAGATAGATAGATAAATATAAATACACACACCATCCATAATAGACACAAATTTTTCCCTAGGAAACCCTTATGGGAGAAGCCCAGATTGAAGATGAGGTTTTTTTGTTCTCTCTTCTCTAGTATGGAAATTGTGCAAGTATAGAGAAAGAAGTATTTGTTATGGAGTTACCTAAGACTTGTGGCTTGCGATGTTGTTACAAGATCTTAACCACCTCTATTTTTCTCTCCAAATTCCCACTCCCAATTGCTCTAATCAAATATGGAACAAGTACAATAACATAGAATGGAACAACTACTCCTAATGGACACGATATTTAACATAGTTCGATAGACAACTAGGATTTGACTCCCTCAACCCTCAACTAGAGTTACGGGATTGAACTTATATATTCTTCTTCAAAATTCACATGTAGCTAGCCCCATATGCATGAGTAATGTGG